>PYXC01001579.1:2447500-3647500 GCA_015244755.2 Tenualosa ilisha | reverse complement strand
TATATGTGTGTGTGTGTGTGTGTGTGTGTGTGTGTGTGTGTGTCTCTGTGTTTTTGTTTTTTTTTTCTCCAATCAGCCCCTCATATTTCAGATTCATACCCCTCTACCAATCTGCTGACCTAAAAGGGGTGTAACTTTTCAGCAGTAGAATCTGGTAGACTGATCTATGTTGTGTAGGAAAGAGGACCTCTTTCAAACCAAATTTCTCTTTTTGTTGGGTATGTGAATTAATAATTATTGCAAATCCACATCGACTGATTGCAAATCAGCTGATTTTGCCACTTTCTAGCGCCTCCTTAAGGCCACATTCATTGGAATATGTATATAATATATAAAAAAATTATCAGATATAAAACTCATTATGCTGAATACTAGTTGTGCTTATTTTGACCAAACACTATATTACAAAGCACCCTTCACTGTTTCATCACCAAATTATCTACTTTCTAATATGCTCCTAGTTAACATCATACTAATGGCAATCCTATTCGCCCATGTCTGAATATCCAGGTTTGACCTTTTATTTGACCTTCGCCGTTGGTAGCCTACGCTATTAAACAATGACACAGTCCAAAAACAAAAGTTTCTGTTGTGTACTTCTGTGCAGCAATTCAAAGCAAAAGCAACCGTACCTATATTTCCATGACTTCCCAACAAATTAAGACTAAAGACGGCAGTGGGTGAGGGTGATCAGCCTTGTTTCAGTTTCCGCTGCTGCCCAATAGCCTAGGTACTTAATGTTAGCTCGCTTGCCGAACTTGCTGTACAAAAAATGTTGCTTAGGAGATATTTGGTTTGTAAGTACTAATGAGAAGAGTGTTTACAAAATGTAGGTTGCATTAAGTAGCACTTTTTGTACTCGTTTTGTATTCATACATTTTAGAAAATGCCCAGTCATCAAAAGACATACTAGGCCTACGTTTGACATGTTAGTGGCAGAACATGTAGTAAATGTCTAAACATTTGCAGAAACCAGGATAAGTGAAGAGGTTTACAACTATGAAAATATGCATATTTGTGAGAATGAGAACCGCTCCATAGAAAACCATTACAATATTGAATATTGCCTACCCTACCTTTAGGTGCTTAAGTGAACTTTCTTGGGTCGTGGGAGGCATTTTTAGGACCTTATGTACCAAACCATGGAGTTTAATAACCAATTTCTATCTATTTTTAATATTTGAAATAGCAGCCCATTCATGCCCATTCATTCCCATATATTAACCGTTTGGTTGAGCATGTTTTCAAATTATTCAGTAATCAAAATATGTCTAATTTTCAATATGTGTGTTCCATGGCCTCTTTTTAACAATATGAAACATGAAAAAAGTCCAATGCTTTGAAAACATGGAATTTATTCAAAGTGTGATGACATCTTCAAATGTCTTGAAATCATACAGGAGTATGGTGTTAAAACAGAGCATTTTTTGTGTTTATTATGTAGTATCTGAGCAGTAGAGATGGCTGCATGTGGTTTGGTTTTCATCAGAATATGGTGGGTTAAAAGGTGTTCTACTAATCGGTTCAGCTGACCTATAAAGGGTTACAAGCATACAAAGCTTCTGAACATGAATGGCATGTTTACCACAACTTCATGACATCTAGTAGTTGTAACCCTTAAGCTAGAATTAACAGTAGGTGTTGTGTTCTTACATGTTTCTCGCCTTCAATCCTCTTGTCAGCTAGCTGCACAGCTTCCATGTATTTAAAATGCAACTCCATCAATCTGTCAACCTGACAGGAAACATAAGGTGAATACATGTAGTCAGAATCATCTACAACCACTACAAAAGTTTACTACATTTTATCTGCATTGTTAAAATATCTGTAGGTATTTTGCCTTTTTCTGCAATATATCATTTAAATGGACAAAAAAGAGCACCGACTGTCTACCACCTAACACACATATTTTTTTTATCTTTTACAGATCAAGAGAGACATTCATAATACCAACATCTATGCAACTAATCGGTTTAATTCAACAGCTTGGTACAGATACATATCCACATGGCTATGTTTTGTAGGTGCTTAAGATATTACCAGGATAGTTTGCTCATTTCTGAACAGATCTCTGGGTTTTTTTTCCTAACAAAGGAATGTTTTACCCTCCAATGACAGAACTCAGAAATGTACAGGAGATCTTCTTTAACCACACTAAGACAAACATATTTCAACAACACTTACTTTTTCACAGTCAGTTTCAGTGAATTTACTCAGAAGCCTTGCTCTCTGCTGGGCTTTCAAATTCCTCAGCATGGAAGCAATGATGGAGCACACATGTTCTGATGAGCAAAAACAAAATACAACTAGAGATGCAATTCCTAAAGGAATTACCAGTGCAATGCAAAGCATTTAAAAAGTTAAACTTAATCTTTTTAAATCACCATGAACTTGCAACATCTAACCGGGGTTGTCCGACAGTGGATAATGTTACCGCTGCTTAACCATGGCAGCAATGTAAGGTAAGGGCTGTATTAACCGAGAAAGGGAAGTAAAGAGGGATTTTTGAAATTATGTTTACTTTAGCACAGTATATGCACTTGAAAAAAAGTTGAACAGAACTCAAAAATTATGTTATCATCCATTATTCTCTATGGGGAATCTTCAGTGTTTAATTGTCGTGACTTCAAGTAGCCACGGTCTCAGGAAGGTGCTGGATACAAACTGACTAGCCATGTCTGGGTCCATAGGCCACATGGATCCTGATCCTGGACGAATGCCCATTTATTTGCTTTTGCAAATAAAGTAGTATTTTAATTAGTATTTCAATCTATAAGACAAATAAACTCCTTGATCCTTGATGGCATGGCCTACAATATAAATAGTGTAGGCAACACAGACAGAGAAGAGCGCACATGCAACAGATCAACAACATCATCAAAATAACTAACACTAATAACACATTAGTTTCAGGAGACATAGCTACACTGTGAACAGTAACATTACATTGTCACTATAACTAGGTTACAATGCTGCAACTTAAATTATGTGACTACTCCTACTGGAGTTAACTTTTTAGTCAAATATTTACGGATGGTTAGTGTGATATGAACACTGTCGACCACTCGCTGGTTGCTGAAAGTTAGCTTGAATAGCTAGTGTCACGTGTAATATGGCACAGTCTCTACCTAGTGACAATGCTAACTCTGATTAATTTATTTACTTTTGTTTTACTTTTTTAATTAGAAGTTCAAACAAGCCCGTGTTGAGGACAATGGAGTAGCTTTTTTGTTTTTCTTTTTTTAAGTTAAGGAGAGGGACAGACAAAAGACGGCTCAACTCAGTGAAGATTTAAGTGGCTGTGAGCAACTGTAGAATTGGCCAGTGATGACATCACAAGTTGAATTGGCCAGCGATGGCATCACAATGCCCCTCAGCCCATGCTAGGCCCATAAGAATGACATGAAATATTATGTTTTTTTGCAATGTCTCAAAAAGTATGATTCCCACATACTTAGCATACAAGTCCCCACCAAGACTTACTTATCGCAGTTTTCTATGTTAAACGGTTTTATCCAAATAATAGTTGGAAATATAATAAAACAATAATTCAACTTCTACATTGACAGATAGATCATAAAATAAGACATGCTGTTTCTTTGTCTTCAGGTTTTTTTTATGATTTCTAAGATTTTTAATTAAATTAAATTCAGTTATTTACACCGCTTTTCAGAATAGTTTTGTCTCATGGCGCTTTACAGAAAGGAGCATCCGAGAGCAACAGGGGCAAGGAAAAACTCCCTTGTAGTAGTTAATGAAGTTAGGAGAGTTTATTTAAAATTTTGGAAGGGTAGGATTAGGGATACATTAGTCCGACATCTTTAGCTCCGCTCCCGATTCCGACACATTGGTTTTGCATATCAGTCGATACCTGATACCAACCCGATATCCCAACTGAATAAGGAGATAGGCATCATCCTCAGCTTTTATTGCCCTACTCTCCTAACTGGACATTGTTTTCAAGCCAAGGCAAAACAGTAAAAAAATGACAGACATAAATATAATAGTTATTTAAAAAATAATCTAAAAATTGTATGCCAGTGTCATTACATTGTATTTGATGTCTGTGGGTCTAATTAGGTGCCTGTCAATTTAAATTTCTTGCCACTTCGTGACTTTGTGAGGCAAACTTGTTTCTATGCTAGGTGCTAGTGGAAATCAGTAGACTGCTGCAGATGTTGATTACGTTTTCTATTGCATCAGTTTTAATAATGACTTATAAACAACTTAAACAGAATCTTCATTGGATTACAGGAGAGATGTGTCTTGCAATATGCAATTTTTGTTATCCTTTTAGTGAGTAACCTTAGCCTGCTACATTACTGACAAGCAGACACAACATGGGCTATGTTCGCTAACAGGAACCATTCAGGTTAAATATTTGCAGGTTGTTCATTAAAACGTACAGTAAATGACCTTAACTTTATGATAATTTTATTAATAGCACTTATAATAGCTATAGAAAATCTGTGTGTTCATAGCCTATCTTAGAGTTGCACCTAGCTGACATGCTACACCATGTCTTTGCAAGCCAGCTGAGTGCACAGTAGCACAGTAACATAACGTTGTTGTGGTCATTAAGTTTAGGAAATGAATTGGGCCATGGATCGGCTAATTTTTCTGAGATTCTGATATTTTTTCCATTTCGGGACCATTTTTGTAATACACTTTTCCTAACTCACGGTAGAATAGAAAAGTTGACCTAAGAACGGTTCTGCAATGAACTTTTGGTTGTTCTGTGATGGCTTTTTTCTTAAATAAAATCCTTAAATACCATTGCCATGCTTACCAATCAGTTAAGATAGAATTATCAGTTTTTGAAGTTTCTGTAATATGGTCCCATATGAATTAAGTCTGATATTAGCTATGGAGAGCAAGCAGCAGCCTTCACCCCAAAGGTGATGTCCAAGACTTAAAACAGTATTTTCTTCTGAATTACAAAAGTGGTTCATCATTAAAAATACTGCAAAATACCTTCATGTTCCTTTTCAGATATCCCAGCTTTCTTCATCTTTTTGGGTGTTTTCATGAAAAGGGGAAAGATGGTTCGCAAACCCAGGATATCAACAAACTTATGGCAGTTGTCGTGTCCTTCGGGACCTATCATGCTGTGATCCAAAACCTTCAAAGCACCAGCCCGAGATGTTTTTTTTTCCCTAAATAGAAATAGATCAACTTAAAAGATTTCACTTGGTCAGAATAACACACAAACATATGTATGTAAAGACTACACTAAAATATGCTAATATAGATATTATTATTCAAGAGCTTTTTTAGTGCATGAAAAGGTGATGTAATTGTTGTCTTCTTCTTATTATTATTATTATCCATTTTGTAAAATTAAAGCAACCTGAATCATTTAACTTCATTCAAACTACATTAAGTAAATCCAACAATCCAGGAATGTACCTTTCATTTTGGAAACATCTGTACTTTTTGCAGTGTCAATTAACAACATCAATGCAAATGCCAACTGTGACTTAGTAGTTTGATGTGGAAATTGATATACAGAATAGATGTATTATGTTAGTGGTAGCTATGTTGTTGCTAGGATAGTTATAGTGGTTGCTATGCTAGTTGCTAGGGTAATCATGTTGGCTGCTATGTTGGTTCCAAGGTTTTCCATTTCTCAAATATCTTAGCCCAGGCCTATTACTTAAGAGCATTAAAATACAGTGTGTCCACAACTACTGTTTATGGGTGTGTTGGTGCACATGGCAGACAAGGCATCTAATGCATATGCATACACATGCATATTAGTTTTTCTCACTGAAAACGTACATGTTTTTAGGTTAATTTACCAGCTTCGTAGTAACATTTGATGATTAAATGGCTCATTAAGGGGTGAATGAAGGCTCTCTTGGCTGCCTTGTGTAAATTCTGCGGTTATTACATGTATGAATGTACAATATTCTCACGAATAAAAAGTCACAGGCTTGCCTGGTACTGCTTTAACTGAACAGAGAGAGTAGTTCCAAAAGCATAGTTAATTACCTGAGCATTAGATTCATAAGTTGAAGCCCTTCACCCTTCAAGAAACGGTCTCGATTTGCTCCCAACATAAGACAGGAACAGAGTGCATCAAAAAGATTTTCCATCATTTCCTGTTCCTCTGGTGTAGATGGGTTGTGTCGTTTAAAAACCTTTTAAAAAGTAACATAATTAACAATTGAAATAAATAGACATAAACAAGTCACAAATTCAGAGATTTTTTTCCAGAGAAAGTGTAACTCTTTGATATTTACTTATTTTGCCTAAACCCCTCTGGCCTTAGAATGAAGAGTAAATTAAAAGTACTTTAATGCTGTAATTATGGCTAATTAACAAGATGTATAAAATTACAGATTGCCTGACTTGTTGAAGATGTCAAGGCTTAGGTGAATGGACAGATCTCATTTCCCTAACATTCCAAAATTCTTCATGGACATACAGAACATGAAATCTTTTTTATTTTAAATCAAAAAATCAAATGGTCTTCGATGAGTTGGTTAATAGGCCTAAATGACAATGTTTCTGATATGATACAGCACAGCTTTTTTTCCTCACCATGCTAGAAGCCTCTATAATAATCCAACAAAAATGTTCTATGACAGTTTTCAACAGGCGCAACTGAAGGTAAACTGAGAGGGTGGAATAGCTCTGACACCACTGTCCCCAGACAAGTGCAATTAAGTAGTTTAAAGGAGAAATCCCATTTGAAATGGACCAAAAGTATATTGTAACAAAATTTGATTTGTTAAAAATTTGAAATTTTTTCTCACAACATCACACCTCCCAATGCTAGTGTTAGGGGCATCATGCTAGGCGCTATAAATAGCTTTAGGTGCATGGGGGTCGCAACCATATCACGGGCCTTTTTGTGCCACAAGGTTATCGTGTTAAAAGAGTCAAATATTCCGAACAACAGAATTTTAGACTGAAGATGGTAATATTTCACAGTTTGACCCTTAGGAGTTTTTCTCCAACTATGAAACTCACTTCAAACCAGATTAGACAACAATGTTTAAACCACAAAATAGCTAGCAAATTCTCACTTACCGAGAGCTGCTGAAGGAGAACATCAATACCATCCAATTCTCCTAACAGGGTCCTCGTGTCTAAAAAGAAAGTGTACTGTTTCTTCTACCTGAGGACATTCGAATGACTCATGATTCATTGTACTCAATAAAAGAATATATAGGACCCTTCTAGAGACCTAGGGCCTCATTCAAAACAGTGTATATGTATCTCATCTTGAAAGGAAACATACAAAAGAAAGTTAAACTAGATGTACCGCATAGCGATACATGGTATGACCACCGCAATGTATTGAAATGTGAGAACTGTTGGCATGACAAGTGTGTGGTAGAACAGTGTTGTGAGGTGGGAATTAGATTGGAAATTATATCTTGGAAGTGGGTATGGATGTGTTTTTTGAATGAATGAGATTGTGTGTGATTTTGTAGTGTGTAGGAGTGATTTATGAAAGGGTAGGTGTTGTCATAGTATGTATGTAGCCTACATGTGTTAATTTGAACTCTTGCCACTTGGTGTTTGTGTAGAGATGGTAGTCATAAGATTGTCTTGTATGGAGTATTATATAAATATATATATATATATATATATATATATATATAGGTCTTTTGACACCTATATATAGCGATAAACAGCGCCCCCTATGACGAAATGTCACAAAATTTAGTACACATGACAAGAAAGCTGTTTAGAGATGGCATGTCAACTTTGACCAAATTTGAGCAATTAAAAGCCAAGATATGTACTTTTGAAAAATTTTAAGCTACGTGTTCAATGTTCATTGACGTGTAACTTCGAAACAATTTATGTCAAGATAAATCCTTTGATAACTTTTTGTCAGCATTGTCTGCAGATGACGTATACCAAATTTGGTGAGATTCTCATTAACGGCCTATGACGGGTTCGTTCAGATTCATTTTCGCAATGTTCAAATTTCATGTAAATTGTTTTTATTGGAAGTGGGCGTCGACCAGTGTTTTCCATGCGTGAGGTTCAATAGATTTCACGATAAAAAAAAAATGTTGTAAACATTAGCATTCTCTAGATAATAGGCAAAATGACATTTTCTACAATTACAGCGTCCCCTAAGGACCAAATTTTATGGCATGTGCTGTGGTTTCAGAGGTCTTTGTGGTGATCGTACATGACATATTTCGTGCAGTTCCCACCTTCTCGGTCCAAGATATTGGCAACTCAAAATCCCAATTTTTGCATTTACCCTTATCATTAGGTGGCGCTATGCTTCACGTGAGCGTTTATGGGCTGGGTCGATACGTCTCTGTAACACCAACATACTAACACAAAATCGTTATCATGGGCAAAAATGTTAACGAGTTATTTAACAAAAACTGTTTTTTGACACCTAGCTTCGGCGATAAACAGCGCCCCCTATGACGAAATGTCACAAAATTTAGTACACATGACAAAAAAGCTGTTTAGAGATGGCATGCCAAGTTTGACCAAATTTGAGCAATTAAAAGCCAAGATATGTACTTTTAAAGAATTTTAAGCTACGTGTTCAATGTTCATTGACGTGTAACTTCGAAACAATTTATCTCAAGATAAATCCTTTGATAACTTTTTGTCAGCATTGTCTGTAGATGACGTATACCAAATTTGGTGAGATTCACATTAACGGCCTATGACGAGTTCGTTCAGATTCGTTTTGGCAATGTTAAAATTTCACGTAAACCGTTTTCATTGGAAGTGGGCGTCGACCAGTGTTTTCAATGCGTGAGGGTCAGTAGTTTTCACAATAAAAAGAAAATTGCTGTAAACATTAGCATTCTCTAGATAATAGGCAAAATGACATTTTCTGCAATTACAGCGCCCCCTATGGTCCAAATTTCATGGCTTGTGCTGTGGTTTTAGAAGTCTTTAGGGTGATCGTGCATGACATATTTTGCGCAGTTCCCAGCTTCTCGGTCCAAGATATTGCCAACTCAAAATCCCAATTTTTGCATTTACCCATATCAGTAGGTGGCGCTATGCTTCAAGTGAGTGTTTATGGGCTGGGTCGATACGTCTCTGTAACACCGACATATTACAAAAATTTCGTGTTGTTGGGTGAAAGGTTCATTGAGTTATTCAGCGAAAACTTTTGCCAGTCTCCCCCTCTTTGACGGACACTGGCACAGTGGGGGGGGGCCCTTGGGGGCCAAAAGCTCATATTCGCTCACAAACTTCTAGGGCTACATGGCTACAAACATTCATCTCCCCCTGAGTTTCAGTGTCCCGGGAATCGTTGACGGAAAATCGGTGAAAAAAAATAAATAAAAAAATAAATAAATAAATAAAAAAAAAAAAGGGAAAAAACGTGCAGCAACACCAATATGACCGCTTTCGCGGCGGTCATAATAACTAGCACGGGCAAGATAATGTCGATTAATAGTACAAAATGATCGATTACATTTCAATTGCCCAGCCCGAGCATAAATTTGTGCCTTTTATAATCATGTTATGCAAGAAATTCAACAAAGGCAAAACTTTGGAGACCTGAAGGAAGAGACAGAAGAGAAAGCTGAGGATGATGGAAAAATATGAGATAAACAACAGTAGTCAAGCTGAAATCACAATGTTAAACAGAGATTTCGGTTGTCATACCATCATTATTTTGCAATAAAATAGCTAAGATTTCACTGCAGTAAAGCTTGTTGGCATCAAATGGCATCTTAACCTGGAGAACAGGACAAAAATGCTTTTGTAATATTTGGTCACACATAAACATTCAGAAACTGCAACCAAAATAATCAAATACCAAGAGCTAGCAGAAGCAATAGCAGACAATCAGTTGCACCAGAGACAGTGTAATAGAAGGGGACGTGTCACTTCACAAATCCTTGAAATGTACTGCATCAGTTTGTAACATAAAGATGGTGGAGTTGAGAAACTAGAAACTCTGCCCTGCGGCAAAAGTAGCCAATTGCAGTACGATGGTACGATTGCCTTGTATTTTGCCTTGTATTTTTGCCTTGTATTTTTTCTATCTTCATTACTATGTTAACAGCCATGCCACACATGTTGATGCAAGTGCAGTGAGTAAATTGCCCTCTTAAATAGAGCCTTTTTAGTGTTATTTGAGTGATCTAAGAATAGATATTGACACTGTTCAATTTAGATTTAAACAAAGATTCATACCATGCACTTTTCCATCCATTTAGATAGGATTTAGATCCAAAATAGCTGCCCAAAGGCATTGCCAAGCATGGCATTGACCACTAATTGAAGAAACTTGCATAGAAAGACTTTGGTTTTGACTGCAACATTACCTTGATCCTCTTCAGAAGCCACTGAATCAGACCCTGCTGTGCCGCTTCCGTGCAGAGGCCTGGTCTGAATTCTGCCATGTTCTCGACAATAGCTGTAAGAAGTATGCCATCTTGTGAATTGTAGGAATTTTACTGACCTACAAGAAACTCCTTGTCTGAGTCTGAACTGAAATGGGGATCATGTGGCTGTTTGTGAATGCTAATGAAATCAACAAGGCTTACTTTGGTACAGGTTTTCAGGTAACAGGGCATGACCACCTGTACTTCCACTGACATGTACTTCATAAGCTTGTTCACCATGTGTGAGGGGAGGGGGGCATGGGTGGACTGCATAATACTGTGCCCCCCAAATAAATTTTTCCTCAAGGCCCTTGAACATCCCATACCCTCCATACTTACTATTAGGCATTGGGCTCTTTTCATCATAGCAATTATTTTATGCATGCCAGACCCACCTTGACGACATATCAGAAAAAACAGCATGTCAGAAAAAAAGAAAAGAATTTCTGCAAACTCACCCAATGTGTTGTAAACACCATCTGCCTCCTCCTTTACTTGTTCATTGAGGCGTTCCATATTCTGCACAAGCAAAGCCACAACCTGGCCCTCGAGCTATAACAGCAGTAAATCAAATGATGACCAGTAAAACATTAGAACCGATCCACCAAACCCAGCAATAAGACTCCAACAAATCTTTGAGTTTATATGCAAAAATGAATCAAGCTACTTGTTTCAGCTCAATCAAGACTTCAACCAGACTATAGTCCTTGTCCAAATATACATACACAGGAATAAAATCTAATCATCATCCAAGTGAGTTTTACGCTGTGAAGGTAGGTGTCGATAAACTCCCTTTACGTTTTCCTTTCGAACACACGGAAAGTGCTAGACATTCAAAACTAAAAAGTTTAATGTAAATGTCTAAGAAATATCTGCAAGAAATTGGGCCAATCTGAACAATGGATACAACTGATGTAATTTGTATTTGCATCTCCTGCCCACAGTCACTCTATGGCGAAGGCTCAAGTAAGGTGAAACTGTATGGCCCAAGTGATAATGTTTGGGGGAGGAAAAACAAACAAACAAAAAAACATTCCAATAACATTGTGTTGTTTTTCCTCCCAATCAGTAGACATTTCTGATTCAGGTTCCATAGCAAATGTCAAGTAGACACAAAACACTGAATGTTCTTTGCCTACAATGGGTCCATTGAATATGCCATTTTCGTCTGACATTTTCCCGGGTTAGATTTTTCCATTGTAACTAGCAGAGCAACGCAAGCAACTAAAAATACAAAGTTTCTATTTTTGACAAAGTTCTGCCAAAACGTTGCATCCCATCATCCCCTTAAAATAAAGTAATAGAACTGTTTTTGTCACTATATTTGGTTTGCGTCACTTGCAGATGGGGCACGGTGTAGCTGAATTTGCAGGCCCACACAATCCATAGCTGTCGTGCAGTGGCAAAGGCAGCCAATCTGTGTAAAGCTCTTGCGTTTCATAGTGAGACTGCCAGTTAAGTCCAAAAGGATGCCACATGGCTGCAAAACCACCCATTATCTCCAAATAATTATCTGAACTAGGATTTTACAGATTTAACCAAAGTTTCTCTCTTGGTCCAATCACAGAAGAATCCTTAATACCCCAGTCAACCACTCAATGTTTCCTTTAAATGTGAAAATTAGGAATTATGTCAACCTACCAAGGCATCAATAAGGACTTCAGCTCCTTCTTCACCTTCATTAAGTGTGTCAATATCTGTTAGTTCTTGCAGCAGATCCACAACCGCAATCGAAATATGTATACTTGGCTAAGGACAATTAGCAACTGATTAGCATATATAATAAGAGAATAGAAGGGATGTTTATTAAGCTCCAACAACACTTTAAGTTTGTAGATAAAACAGTGAATCAGTTAAAACAACAAACAGAGAAGTATATTATTACAACAGTATCAGATCTATCAGATCAGATCAGATCAGAATCCCCTGGGCCAGATGGGTATCCAACAGAATTTTATAAACATTACTGGACTCTGATTTCTCCTTTGTTTTTTTTAAATGGTGTCTGAAATTTAACAAGATTGGATTATTCTGCATCATATCAACACTTATATTACAAAAAACCTAACAAGATACAAAGTGCTCCGATTTCCATCCTATATCACTTATAAATGTAGATGTCAAAATTATAATCAAATATAAATTATAAAACATTAGCTACCAGACTGGAATATGTTATACCATCCCTAGTTCATAGACCAAACTAGTTTCATTAAGGGAAGACGAGTTTGAAGATAGCAAAATGGGAAAAAAAGCAAATGCATTACCACCTACCTACCTACCCCTAGGTGTAGATTGTGTGCTTAGCCTTGTCTAATTGCCTAAAATGAAAAAGTAGGAGGGAGAAAGTCACACCACCTGGATATAACAAATTAACAAATTAAATTCTGTTGCCTGTTGATAAAAATTAATTTGTCTGCTCGATCCCTGACCAGTAGACAACGGCTGAAGTGCCCTTGAGAAAGGCACCTAATCCCTCACTGCTCCCTGGGTGCATGCTTATACTATATCAAGTTAAAGAATGTTTTTCCTCCTGTAATTCTGTTATGACACAAGTACGGTTTAACAGTGTAGGCCATCATTGTTTTGTTGTGGCTGTTGCGCTACATTAAGAAAGGATCCAACACCAGTATCTGCCTTACCTTTGTGTAATCACAGGCCAGTATGATGAAACAAGAAAAAAGGATATCTGTGTTCTCATGACTGAGAAGGCCCAACAAGGAATGTATAGCATTGAGCTCTACAAGAAGGTGATAAAGGTCAGGCATGGTAGCAATGACATGCATTTCCTGAAGGATGTCATTCAGGTCCAGTTCAGTCTCCATGAACCTAAAACAAAACAAAACACGTAAGTGTGAGTAAAATAGGTCAGATAAATTAAAATATTGATATTTTAAAGGAATTAAACAAATTATAACCAATGTTCCTCTATTTTATTTAGCACTGTTTTAAGGTGAATGAGAGCCCCTAAACCATTTCAAAAGCAATTCCTCAGTGTTCCTCAGTGACAATGTTTTAGTAACTGATCTCACAGACATGACAACCTTTTCAATTTTCTGATTACAAACACATTAGGTTAAACACAGTAGGTGTTTACACAGCACCCAACACAGCATTTCAATTACACTGGACATGATGTTAGGAGGAAATCCAAGATGCCTGGAGACCATGCAAAGGAGGGGCATCATAATCCCTGAATCCAGCCCTGACATCAACTTTCACTGGGTAGGTCTTTACACCCCAGCCTTGCTGCTTGTCTTCAGCTGCCAGCACAGTGTGTCTCTGCTTCTTTTTCTCAAAAGCTCCCTGTACTACATCCTCCAAAGGAACAGTGAGCTTAACCAAGTAAATTCTATCCTTTGCATTGGACTTTGGATTGCAAGAGGACCAGGTTTGGCCTCAAACTTGTGGCTGCTATTTATGGTGGAACTGTAAGTCGTTGGCCAACGTCAACCAGCATTTGCCAGTGTCATGCTATCTTCATCTCAATTGACCTGGTCTTTGATGGGACACTGTTTCGTGTACTTACCCTCTGGAACAAAGTTAGTCGGCATGCTTGAGTTGGTCTGTCTGGGTGGTAAGGTAATGTAGGTGAATAGGTATAGGCCAGGTAATCACTCAATGACAATTTCTTATAAACACATAGACGTGAAAAACTTTTTTTTGGACTCCTCTCACCCTCCCCTCCTGAGTGGATTACAACCAACACTACGGGAGGCCCATGTCAGGACCGACTCCCCATCACAGAGGACCTTCCTGGACGCCGATGCTGGGCCCGACTCCCCTTCCTGAGGCTTTGTGATTGACCCCCCCTCACAATGGCGCTGTCAAATGGACCCTTACTGTTACCCCCATGACCCATCTCACTCCTTTGAGTTTGTCACTATGCCTGGCCGCTGCTACATTGTCCAGCCATAATTCCTGATAACCACCTATAGACTGACTACCATGTAATGTAAAAGTGAGATAATACTCTATTATGAACTATTATGAACCTTAGCTAAACCATAGGCAACTTATAGTCTGTCATGGTTACTACTGATTGTAATTTTTCTCCATGACCCCTGGCAGTTGGGTTAGCCCCTTGAGTCGTGGATCTGCCCAAGGTTTCTTCCTAGATTAACTGAACATAAGGGAGTTTTTCCTTGCCCCTGTTGCTCTTGGGTGCTCCTTCTGTGAAGCGCCATGAGACAATACTATTGTAAAAGGCGCTGTATAAATAAAACTGAATTGAATTGAATTGAAAACTGAATTTTTAATTTACCATTACACACATTAAGTTAAGCACATTTCTTTACAGAGGTCTTTACACAACACAACATTCTGGTGAATATAGGCACAGGCCAGGAGGTTTGTTTGAGTTTTTAGAAACCAGAGTATGGCTTAATGACTATGACAATCAGTCAATGAGTTTATATGACAGTCACGCAACTCGCATATTGGCAATATTTGAATAGAACAGGAATATGTGGTGTATGTAAAGTGAAAGAATGCCACATGCAAGTGACTGACCTTTCACCTCCAAAATCGAACCAGTTTATCTCTGAGTTGGAGATATTGAGAGATGTGTGCCCAATTTGTAGAAAGCGCTACTCATGACATTTCAACAGATGTATAGGCAGTAGGACAAAATAATGAAAAAAAAAACAAAAAAAACATGTAGAACCCCGGTGCAAATTTGAGCACTGGATTCATGTTACGCCGTTGCTCACATTCCACGAAACATTCACTCCACTCCAAAACAGTCACTCCAATTTCAGGGTAAGAACAAACCAGACTTGTTAAATGTTGCTGTTGAAAATGTGTATAATGTATTATTATAATTATTAATGACAAATAAAGACCAAAGGCCTCACTGAACAAGTATGATTTTACATACTTTTTGAATGAGACAAGAGAACAGATGTTGTATATATAGTGGCAGACTGTTCCAGAGTGTGGGGGCAGTGACACAAAAGGTTCGTAGCCTGGTGCAGGGGTTGGCCAGGTGATCCTTGTCAGAGTATGGATGCAGGGATGGAGGTCAGAGAGATACCCGGGAGCAAGACAATGCAGGAATCTGTAAGTGAGGAGGAGGATCTTGTGGGTGAGGCTGGCAGCCATGGGTGATGTGATGCCAAGGCTTGCAGGCATCTGCAACAAGTTGCAGGCAGTTGAAGTGGCACGGGTGGTAGCTGGGAGGAGGGCTTGGTGCTGATTTATAGCTGGCTATCGTCAGCATAGCAGTAAAAATTAAGTCCATGGTAACAAAAAATCTGGCCTTGGGAGAACATGTAGATGGTGAAGAGAGGGGGCCCAAGCACAGACTCCTGGGTTACACCATTGTTGACAGGATCTGGAGCAGAGTTGGAATCATTTAGGGTGATGAGTGAAGTAGTAGTAGTGAAACCAGGAGAGTATCCGGGAGACAAGTCATTCTGAGGGGCGGTTAATGATGATGGGATGAGAGACTGTCGAATGCTGCAGAAAGGTCCAGTATGAGGATACTGATTAGCTACTGATTAACTGATTATTAGCAGCTATGTGCTATGTGCTTTAGATAGAAGCATCTGCTAAATGAATAAATGTAAATTGTGGTCATCTGTAATCGAGGAGGTGTTGATTATGTTGACCATGGTAGGGCATAAGATGGGAAGACATGCCTTCATCAGGGCAGTCGGCATAGGATCCAGCTTGGTGGATGAAGCTTTGAACACAAGCTCCATGATTTGGTCTGCATCCAGTGGGGAACAGCAGAGGTAGCACTGTGGTGGGCAGAGAGTGTGTGAAGAGGTGCCCTTCAGTGAGAATGCAACTGTGACTATGATGTTGCAACTCCAGTAGGGCTGCTTGATTATGGAAAAATCAATATTGCCGGCGAAACTACTTTTTTTTCGCATATCAGCGTTGAGCGAACACGCAGCCTTGTAGGAAGGAAAAAGAGAGAAAAAAGATACAGAGGGGTGTGCACATAGCCAAAGAATTGAGGAGGTGCTTATGTGAATAACCTTTATTATGGTGCATACTGCTTGTGATTGTTATCATTGTAGTGCTGAATTGCTTTTTTGTGTAAACATTTTTTTCTCATATAACAGGATGGGTACAAACGTACAAACCGATTGATTTCAAAGAAGCTGATAAATCAGCATAAAGCAGGGGTGTCAAGTACCTTCGTCAAACTAAACTGACTCCCAGAAAAATATTAACACCTGTTGACCAGCATTGATTGGCCACAAGAGGGGTCATTAGATGGTCCCATAAAAACAGCTTAGAAACAAGTAATCTAGGACCAACATGTGCTGATACTATCAGATAAGCATTAGGACATAAAATATATGCTCGTGTGCAACGATGCATGAGAGCTATTATTAGAGGTTTACCAAAAACAAAACATGAATTCAAAAGCCGGTGCTAAAAACAAACAAACAAACAAGTTAACAGCAAACTGACAACATTAGAAATTGAAACCTTTGCAACAGCGCCACCATAAATTCCGTCTTTCATTTGAAAGATGACTCCCCAGAGATGCTTTAAACAATGCTGGAGTGAAAATGCAACATGCCTTTACAGGGTGAGTCAGGAATTCTCTAAACAAATGTTAATTGACAGAATGCTGCCACAACATGCTCATACGCCCAGTACTCAATACTAATTCCTGTTAGCAAAACGACTGAAAAAGTGACTCATGGGGCATATCCAACCACTAAGCAAAATGCAGCTTTCCCCATGCTGAGTGGGCAACAACCAGAGAAGAGAGGGAGTGGGAGGGGCCATAGGAAAGGCGCATGTGACGGAGATAAAAGGAAGCAAGACACAGGTAGGGTACATCACACAGCAATGTTATTCTGCAGTTATTGTCAGAAAAAAGGCTGTTAGGCATGCAACTGTAGAAAAAGGCAGAAAAACAAAAGGGATATGAACGACCACAAGGCCTCCCAGGCCTGGCAAACTAACCAGAACAATCCATTTGCCCCCTCACAGAATAAAGAGCAGCCGCAACATGAAATTCCTAAATTCCTAAATTCCCTAAACTCTGCATAGGGATGCCAGCAGACTGGAGCCCCCTTTCCCTCAAACTAGTTGCTGCTTATGATCGACTGCCTGTAATAACACTAAATGTTGGATACAGAGACAATTGTTTCTTGTTGAGAGGTGCCACTAAATCATCCATATCATCCTAATAGTATAAGGCTCCAGTCACAGCAGCTGTGGTAAAGTTGGTATATCAAGTGTCCCCGTCGGTTGCCCAAAATCCCCTCCCCTACCTATCAAGGGTGCAGAGGACCCCTCTCTATTTTTACACCACATTCTTGATAATACCCCAAAGTCTAGTCAACCTGTTAGGGAGGGATTTAATGGAGAAACTGAAACTAACGATCGTATTCGAAAAAGGGAAGATGATTATAACAAATGAAACATGCCCAGCTATGGCAGCAATCCAAATGATTAGCGAAAGCGAGAACACTGACATGTTAACCCTTACTGATTACCATTGTGCAACGATACACTGTGCCTTCTTCCACCTACACAACATTCTTCGATCATCTCAAGCGAAGAACGATACAGAGACCTTGTGTGGTGACTGACCTTACAAATTTTGGTAAAGAAATACATTTTACACTATCAGACGGTAGAACATAGCTCGTATATCATGATGCCAAGTGGCCTTTGCAAACACCAGGTCACATTCCCCTTGACCCTACACCCATCGACAAAAACATACAAAGCAATCATTTAATGTTGTCGCTTCAATCTGAGGCCGATCTGTGGGCACTATCGGACAGTAGCACATAGCTCGTATGTCATGATGCCAAGTGGCTTTTGCAAACACCAGGTCACATTCCCCTTGACCCTACACCCATCGACAAAAACGTACAAAGCAATCATTTAATGTTGTCGCTTCAATCTGAGGCCGATCTGTGGGCACTATCAGACAGTAGCACATAGCTCGTATGTCATGATGCCAAGTGGCTTTTGCAAACACCAGGTCACATTCCCCTTGACCCTACACCCATCGACAAAAACGTACAAAGCAAACATTTAATGTTGTCGCTTCAATCTGAGGCCGATCTGTGGGCACTATCGGACAGTAGCACATAACTCGTATGTCATGATGCCAAGTGGCCTTTGCAAACACCGGGTCACATTCCCCTTGACCCTATACTGATCGACTCAAACGTACAAAGCAATCATTTAATGTTATTGCTTCAATCTGAGACCGATCTGTGGGCAAAATACTCCACAGATGAAGGTCTCATCAACTGTACCCTGTAAAGCGACACTAAAACCAGGGGTGCAACCCACAAACATCAGACAATATCCTTTGTCAAGAGAGAAGCTAAAGGGTATTATGCCTGTGATTGCCATGCTTGAAAAATGAGGCGCAACTGACCCGATGGTATCACAATGGAACACCCCAAGTAATCCTATTCCAAAACCAGGGAAGACAAATAGTTGGTGTAAGGCAAAATTTACTGAAATCCACATTTTCATCTGGCCTGGTTAGCTCAAAGCCAAACACACAAAAGACTTAATGTTGCCCCTCCATATGAGGCCAAAGCTGACCATGAGCTGCCATCTTGGGGACCCCTCTCTAAACAAAGGAACTTTGCTTTGTTATGTTGTGTAATGTGAACACCAGTCTGATCATAGTTTTGTGGCAATCCAAAGTATCTGTACATATTTACACACAAACTACATTGTAATCTGTATACTAATTTAAATTCACGCCTTTCACTGGCATAGGTCAGCCAACCAATTACAGACTGGTTAAGGCGTCACTGGCTTGTGCCAAAGACCCTTGTGGAGGATAGATGACAACTCCTCCATTGTTCAGCACTCTATACTCTGTCTTTCTTGACTCTGTACCTTCTCTACGCACTCTATCTTTCTTGACTCTACTCTCTTTACCTTCTCTCTCACTCGGGTTTTATTTGTTTACATTCTTGGTTTATTCTTGTTTGGGGTTATCTGGTTATTTAATTTATTTATGTTTTATTTGATTATGACTTGCATTGATACTGCTATTGATACATTTGAGTCTATAGCTTACTGTTATACTTTTAAATAAATCATTCATTATACCAACAGTTCATATATCTCTCTTCTCCTAATTTTGATTAACATGTAACTTTGAAATGGTTCATCTCAAGATAAATGCTTTGATAACTTTTTGTCAGTGATAGCAATAATTTTGGAAGTATATTCTGCCTCAGACAGCCAGAAGCCGCCACCATTTGGCATGGCACAGAAACAATAGGGATCAATGTAAATTAACTGCTGGTACCCCTGTGGCTGAGGAGAACCTTTTGTTCATATTTACATTGCAAAGACAAACTTACCTCAGATAGATTTGGAATGTATATCTGTATGTTATGAAATGTGAATCTATTCATGTTTGGTATCATCTTTATTGTCTCAGTACAAGGAGTGCAATAGTCAAAGTGTATGACTGGTCAGGACAATCCATAAGTAATATTTCTGAATCTTGGTGTATACATACAACTGGATAGCCACTTAATAATGCTAATTGCTGTAGGTGTGTCCTTGGGCCATTAGACACAATGGCGCCAGGCAAAGAACCAATCACCTTTCATTGTATTGTATCATAAAAAATTCATGTTGTTGGGTGAAATGTTCATTGAGTTATTCAGCAAAAACTTTTGGCTGTGTCCCCCTTTTTTGACAGACACTGGCACAGCAGGGGAGTGGCCCTTTGGGGCCAAAAGCTTTTAGACACTCACATCCTACTAGGGCTACATACCTACAAAGATTCATGTCCCCCAGCATTTCAGTGTCCCAGCAATTGTTGACAGAAAAATTGATGGAAAAAAAAAATTCCAATTTGACAAAACCAATATAACCGCTTTCACTAAAAAAACTTTTTTACCAGTCAATTAGTAGTCTAAAAGAAAGCAGACAACTTAGGCTCATTGGAAGTTCTTCCATTTGGGTAAATTGCTCCAGTGTTCACACTTGTTCTGGAGTGTCGCCGGTTTCGCTCTCTTAGAGTTTCTACTATCACTATTCAATCATGTTACATCCACAAAAGCACATAATGATTTTACTGTTGTTGGTTTACCATTCTTGAGGAGTTTGAATTATTTTCTGTGAATACGATGATGTCACTTCATGTTGTCCTACTTACATTATCCAATCATGTATGTAAGGTGCAAATTCAGTAAGCCAACTTTCTGGTATTTTCTTTTTTTATGTCTGACACACTGTGTTTCTCCCCGCACACACTCTAGTGTCCACTGCAGGTTCTCTTCTCCAGGTTCTCTTCCCCTCTCTCCCACTCTGCCATACTGACTTCTCATGGTTCTGGTCTGGTTATTGATGCAGAGCAATTAGTTACACGTATGTGTTATCTGATTCATGTGGTAGATTCACTACTATTCTCCTAATCATACGACCACCATGCGATCAAATGCTTATCCAGTCATAAGCACCCATTGTTAATGTATTCTTTTAGGATGTGAAGATCAGCGAAAATGACAGTAGTGATTGTTCTCTTAGCCTGCTAAATGTAACACTGCAAAAGTCACCTCACCAAATGTAACCCTACCCGTCATGAGCTCTGAATCTGATACTTGTAACATGCCACCTTATCAAGGGTATGTATACCCATTCTTTTCTCAAATTAAACTTTGAAGCATTTTGGAACATACAACTGCATGTCTGTGTGTCTGTCAGCTTCCCAGGCCTGACTCTGATCTTTCCATCTCTGTAACAATTAAGCTCAACCTTTCCCCCCGGGTTCCAAGACCGATTTAGTGAGGTTTCCTTGGGGTTTTGACAAATACAAGGGAGTATTCGGGTATACCAGTGCATATCCTTCTTGAACCCCAGGGCGGATTCAATTCTCTATACAGTGCAGCTAGGCCTACAGGAAGTTGTACATTATCAGCGTCATCAGTGTAAGAAGCGTTCATGCTGAAAAAGTAAGTTCATACACCGTGAAAGAGGTAGGCCTGCAAAATGTCTTAATTTGCCATGAAATGGTGGCTGTCTCCAACACTGACAATCGAGAGGGCGATGGACAAAGTGAAACTAAACTTCTGCTCACCTTCTACAAACTTATACATGTCCACACAAGTAAGCCATTCAAAGCTGAACACATTCCCATACTTGTTTGTTAATCTCATACTCACTTTTCAGGGTTGTCCGGAAACTTGATTCTCAGCTCCTGGTTTTTGTAAGACCTCTTCTCAAAAGTCAGAATCATTTTCTTTACTGAACTCTCATCCACTGGTTCAGCCTGTTGGAAGACTGTATTCAGTTTCTATATTCTGCAGTCAAATATCAAATTACAAACAAAATATGCTTTATAGTTAAAGGAAAATATGCGGAGTGAATCAGCTGTCCCTGTTCTTTGAGGCTGCCGAGTGCTGTCGGTAGGTGAAAGAATGACAGAACAATTTTTTGATTAATTGCCCAGCCCTAGCATTCACTGATGAGACTTTAGAGGACTGTTTCAATTTCTAGCATAAATATAACATAAAGTATCTACCCATTAATATATAAGGTTGCAATTGGGCTTGTAGAATCTCTATTGGAGCTTATTTATTAATAAATCAAAGTTTAACTTATAATATTTTAACAGCAGAGAACAAGTTACAAAACTGTTAATCTATTCTAGGTCCCCTTGAATGGAGGAGTTGTGACAAACTCAACATACATGCTGTTGGCTCTTGGCAGAGGCTAATTTTGATCCATGAGATTCCATCATGATTAATAATCAAAATTCTAACCTCTGTGTCTTCCTCACGATCCAAAAGTTTCTCAAGAATCATGTCCCTATCAGTGTCCAGATCATCAGTCTCAGGGTCAGGAATTGTCTGTTGAGGTCTGACTTCGCGGACTGATTTTACTTTTGTCCGCGGGTTATCTCCGTCATCATCCCTTGGCCGTTTGGCACCACGGTCTGGCTGGAAAACACAATTTATAACACATCTTTAGCGTGATAATTATATGCATCTGTGTTATTACAGTTTAATGCAGTTAAATGACCAGCACTCTAAAAGAGGCTCCACTTACAACATTCACTCTGGAACCAAGGGGAAATTTGGACTCAAAGGAATATCCCACAAGTGTTTGCAATGCCTGACTGCAGACAAAGATGCTAGGCAATTTGTTATACAGAGCAAATTTGCATGAGGCACAGGGGAAAAAAACTGTTCTTCTCACAATTTGCTGTCTCTGTAAACTGGAAACAAACGCAGTGAGAGCAGCCTCCCTGCCCAAAAACTAGAGCAAAATATTGCGTGCAGTTTCTCCATGAGCATTGAGGGGAAGGCATGTTTTGGTTGGCCCCTTAGTTCAAATCTAATTGAAATTAGGGTCGTCAAATGTGTCCACTAAGAAAGCTGAAGACGACAAAACAAACATTACATTAATGGAAACCCCTGGATGCTTAATGATAAACCCAGAAATGTTGACTACCTTAAACTTTTATTAGGTCCACTAAAATAGCCTAGCGGATGAAATTCAACTTGGCTGATTGAAGTCTTTGTTTGATTTCTGGTGCTGATGTACTGTAAACGTACTGACCTACTGTATTACCCAAGCATGCAAACTGGTCAGTGGTGAAAAAGGTGAGACATTTTTGCTATGTGTAACTAGTTTAAGTGTTATAACATGCATTTCCAGTGGGGGTCAGAGGTACGTACGTTGACTATGAAAAGGCACTAAAACAAGACAATCAGAGCACTTCATAAAACTCAACAGAATACAAATGTAAAGTATCACCATTCCTCCCTGTGAAATACTTAATTTCATATACTGTATGACATCGTGAAATCCATGCCTGAGCTTGCGTTGATCCACAGGTTTATGAATGATGGTGAGGCATAGACAAACTAAGCCACTAGCACCCCAGGAAAGTACCACTATTTGTGACTGACAGTTCAGTTGTAAGGGACCATGCAGTTAAAACATAGTTTACAACAGAGGTAATTTAATACCAAATATGTAGGCTTGTCCAGGCCCAGACAACTGTCAGATACAGCAACAGCTGTACTGAAACACCAATCAACAAACAATATCAACTCCACTGCATGAAAAATTCACAGCAAAGGAGACAAATAAAACTATGGGACAACACTGACACATTCATAGGCTGTGTGAGACTGTTAACAACTGTACAAACACAAAACATGCAGCAATAATATTTTTTCATCGACACTGCACGAATTGCGTGGATTGCCCTTTTGATGCAATGAGTAGTCAATGTCACCATATTTAGCCTAAACGATGAGTCCTAATAAAACACCGGACAGCTCCGAAGATAACCGGAAGGATGAAGCCTCTGTTTGAATGCATGGTTTTCATTTTCCCTCCATACTGAGGCCATGAGACACCGGTCGGTGAATGCAAGCGGCTCACTAGAACCGAATACGCCAGAGAGTGCTGAACAAAATGTAGGCTACCGAGTTAGTGTTTGCTCTTAACTGTCTTACTAGGAGAAAACATAAACCACTTTAGTACTTTGTTTGAACTCCATGAGCGAAAGTTAGCATAATAATACAATTACCAACCCCACAGGATCGAGAAATAATCATGTGACTAAAACTAAAATGTACATAAGGCCACGAATAAAACACATTGAAATGTAGGCCAAGTAAAAAAAAAAAAAGTTTATCTACCTGATAATTCAACAGCTCTCCAACATCCATATTCTTGGTGAGCTCATGAAACGTGAAGGATCAATTTGACAACAGAAAACTTCCGGTCTGTCATCGGGGTAAGGGGGGCTTCAAAATAACAGTGCTCCGCTAACAACCATAATGCAAATTAGCGATGACGGCTTCCGGTCGACTTGTATCAAAATAGAGGTTCCGTATCGGCGCTATGGGCGCGACATTGAAAGCGAAACCTATTGACAGCGGCACTGACAGACGAATCCGCGAGCAAAAGTAGTTCCATGTCGGCGTTAGGCTGGAACAATGACCTTATATATAGATGGGCAGCACATCTCAATAAATGCCATTCTATGGAGTTGAAGCCTCCACAATCGTAAAATCTGCAACTGGAACAACTTACTTCCTGCTACGTAGCGCTTTGAGTATGCATAATGAGGAGGATAGTATCTGTTAGATACGCCCACTTAGTGTGTCCACCCCCTCCCCTGTAGGTCCCTTTTGACCAAGAGTAGACTTTTGCTCCATGCCATTTGTTTGCTTATTGTAATGAATGTATCAGCATAATAATTCATTATAGAATGTCAACTTAACTTAAGGTGCTCCTATGGCCTTTCAACTGTAGGACTATTGTATGGCTGGTAAGCTTACTCCAACACAAATGGTTTAGTCTGGCTTCATCAATCACAAGTATGGCATGATGAGATGAATTTCATGAAACTGTTGGCAAGCTTCCCAAAACAGCAGACAAATGACATGTACCACCAACAATAGTGCAGCATATTTTTTGCTGGTGTGAACCTGCAACTGACCTGTGATTGACTGAAGTGGGATGGCTTTTCTTCTTGTCTTTAACTGATATGTTCGAATGTCCAACTCATCCACTGCGGTGTAAACATAAACGATGCATAAGGAGTGTCCATATTGTCAAAAAGTTTGTGTTGTCAACAATAAACCCCTGTCTGACTAAACCCATGCTTCAACAGAGAACGTCACTATTTGAACCTGCTATGGACAGTGCATATGCCACCATAGTTTCACTGGCCAGTGGTTAATATTACTAAACTCACACTTATGTATGTCACCTGGGACTGTAAATGTATGTATACTTGCATTGTTAATGTTACCAAATTAACACAACTGAATCTGTGCATGTCACTGTTTCTAGATTATGTAGTCTCTCATAACTTGCAGCATTGAAGCCACTCCATGTGGATGTCCCTGAACTCTCACTTTCCCTGTTTCCCTGTTTAGACCACCAATCTTACTCTGTCCAATGACCCATATGATCAGCTACTTGTGCTGTTTTATGTTTTCGACACCTTTTGTGTATGAATGGATTCTTATCTCACAATAAAAAGTCAAATTAAATGTTGCAGTCACCAGCATCAGCACTTCTTTAATGTTGAAGAATTGTTGACTTGTGGACATGTCTGTGTGATCTTAACCTGTTATTACTTTTGGCAATCTCTTCATGAAATCTAGAAATGTGCGTCAAGAAAATAGGACTAGGTCTTTTAGTTAAATTACAAGGGAAAAAAATTGGTGACGTGTCAAAACTCATGTTGGTCACATGAAAATACTCCAGTGAAATCGAAGGTAATGGTAATGCTAAGTACAAGTAAAGGTTACTAGCTAGTTGTATTGCATGATTTTAACACCCTTCCAAATGTTCTGATGGTGTCATATTTGCTCATGAACAAGTAGCTGGCAGACTTGAAAAACGAAGCTCCCTTAAATGTCTGCTTTAACAAGTTGCTGTTCCTAGCCCAGGCACTACTTAATGGCTTACTACAGTAGCCAGTACTAACAGCAATAGGGAATCACATTCATCTAGGAAATACCAAACATTGTAAACATGTAATGACGGTGCAATGAGGATGACCAGGTAAGGTAAATGACATTCGTTATCTATGATTAACATATAGATAGCTAACAAAGATGCTAAATACAGGGGTAATAAGAGAATGTTAGCATCTAGCATGCTATATTAGGCTTACCAAAACAACTGCTAAGAACTTCCCAACTGATAGCCTGTTAAAGTTAAGTTGAAGTCAACAAACAATACAATCATCAGAACAAGGCATTACTGTTGAGATGTTTTAATTAGACTATAATGTGCAATAGCATGATTTTGGGTTAACTCGACAGCTAAGTAATGAACAACAGTGTGTGGTCGGGAAGTGCTATCTGCAGCAACAGCTGTCAATCATGAGTCAACCACACCCATGTTTTAAAAAAAACATTACAGAAAATAGGTCCTTGACTGGAAGAATTATGGAAAGTAAGGAAAGTAATTTTTTGGAATAAAGTGCCTTAGATGAAACAATAATTTTAAAGGTGAAACGTTACACGGAAAATGGGCTACTTGGCCGTAGAAATACATGGAAATGGGTGGAGTTACAAATTGTACTGCAACCAGCCGCCAGGGGGTGACTAGACTTCCACGTGCTTCAAATTTTATGATTGACGTGCTGTCCATCTTTATGTACAGTCACTGGGCTGGAAGCGAAACTTAATGACAGAGGAATCCCCAAGCAAAAGTTATCATTTCATTGTTTAGATGTGGGGAGTGTTGTCATTTTAATGGCAAACTTTGTCATTATATAGTGAGATTCAAATGAACAGTATGAGACTGAACACTGACAAATGAACAGAAATGCAAGAACAATCGTACAATGTTTGGCCATGCCAAGGTGGCTATTTATCTTTCTATAACAAATGTGGTTCATTTTGTACTGTAAGACATACTAACAAAACACTGACAAATGAACAGAGAGGTGAGAAGAGTCATGCAGTGTTTGGTTGTGACCACCACTATTCCACCAAGAATAATATTAATTGCATTGCAGGAGGAGGTTGTCACTTGTATCCGCACACTTGCTCTAACTGGTAAGGTCCTTCTAGAAACTCTTATTTCGCTGACCAAAGAAATTTAAGATATAATTTCAATAAAATAGTTTAATAGACATACATGTATACAAATACAATTCTTAGATGCCCAAAACAACATCCCAGTGTTTGGAGATTATCCTATATTTCTTTATAATGACTGTTGCAGAATTAAATGACTTTCGCCATTGGCAACAGATTTTGGGTTGTTATTGATATCTTTCATATTGTTCATATTCTGCAGAATTTTCCTCAGTGAAAGCAAAGAATCAAAGCAAAGGCATTATCTACTGTATGAAGTTTACCTTCTCATAGGCGTCTTTGAGAATGTCAATTATATGTGGCATGACAGGAAATTTTTACCATTCAACTACGCCACCCCAGGAATTAAGGGAACCCAGGGAACACCCACTTATCCCAATAGGCCTCACAGATTCCTTGACTGAAGGGCAGAGACGTAGTTTTGGTTTTACACCAAATACTGACATTCATTAGTCTGACTGTAATACTCACACATATATACAAAGAAACATTGATCAGGACACTGGAACAAACATTGAAGACATTATCTGGGGAATTGTTGGACAAGTAACTCAACTAAGGGATACTGCACCCCTACAAAAAGGGTAAACCAAAGCGCTCCACACAGATTCACCAAAATCAGTAGTAAACAGTACAACAAATCAAGGCCAGTCAACAATACATCCGAAGACACCACAAACAGGAAGTAGCAGGGCAAACTGGGAAGGAACTGGAGGAGCCCAATCCAGGTAAATAACAGCCAGCCACTAGGAAGGGTTACAGGGTTTGGTAACAAATGACTGCAGACACTGTTTCTCAAAGTGGGGTTCAGGGACCCCCAGGAGTCTGCAATGCATTGCCTGGGGGTCTGTGAACAATTTTGATACAAAATAACATCTAGCATTTAACATAACAAATGGATAAGCCAAAATTGGGGTTGCGATGAGGAGTCGTTGAATTTTCTGCTCCATGAGGGGTCCCCGAGTCAAAGTTTGAGAACCCTGGCTCTACGAGATGAAGAACAACCAAAGACACACAAAAACATAACAGCCTCGTTGTCAGCTGCGACCCGAGGCTTGGACCTGGGTCCATGTCATGTAATACGCTACATGCTCGTCATTGTGTGTGGTTGCGAGTGGCCAGCAGAATAGGTGCTAGATAGCCTATAAAGTAGGCTACAGTAAACCTTCGTTTGAAAGTGTCCATTATAACATTAGCCTATGTGGATTGCCAGCCAGCATGATTCAATCTTTCAAGATAATGGGAAAGAAAATACCGGTGCGACATCAGAAGAGCAGGTTTAGTGAAAGTATGAATTTATGCGTGGTAGTGAAATGTCACAAAAAATTGGCACTATTGGCATCCTGGGAAAGACATTATGTCCTTGGGTCAGACATTAAAAAATAACAATCACAGCAAAACCAGGACCTGTTGTCAGGGTTTCCCTGTTTTCGTTCCCTGTCTGGCCCCATCTGCTGGACACCTCTGGGGTTACCTCTTGTCCCTCTGTGTTTTTTCTTTGCTCCCCATCTGATTGTGATTATTGTCAATTACTCACCCATTATGTCCTTGTCCCTCATTGGTTCCTGCTCCCCTCCCCTCAGTATTTATTCCCCGTGGTTTCTTTGTTCTGTCTCTGATTGTCTTCTGGTTACCTGTAGTAATCTGGCTCAGTGAGAGTTCTGAATTTAAGACTGTTTCTTGTCCTATCTGTCTTGCCTGCTCCTTGTTTTTGTCGAGTTTTTTGCACCTCTTGTCAAGAGGATTTAATTGTGTTTTTTATGCCTTCCGTCTTCTCTGGATTTTTGTGTTTTGGGAATTTTTGATGCTCTCAGCGTTTTTCTGAAAGACTTGTGTAAAGACTGAATAAACCAACCCTGCCTCTGATTCTGCATTTGGGTCCAATTTTACTGGAATCCTGACACCTGTAGAGATGCTTTCTCAGGATGTCTGAGTTGCCTATTGGTGACATTCTGTGTGGTAGCCTACCGCTATATCACAGTTGAGCTTTCCCAGTAAGTAGTAAGGGAAGGCAATTAGACAATTAGTTCAGATAACCTATTGTCTAGCACTCTCAAGAATACTGTGCACTAATTATACTGCCTATTTGAGACCGCAATACCCTCTCTTAGAGGTGTATGGGTGGCGTGGTGAGTATAGTTTAGCCTACCAAAAGAAGACACAAATGTACGGCATATAGCCTACATTTATTTCATTTACTCCAGGGATCGGATATATGCCCGCATGCATTAATCAACAAAAAGAGCGAAAGCAAGTGCAACAATGCAACATTCGATTCCTTTATAGGCCAGATGAGAATGTATCGCACAGAAATAAAGAAATGTTACCAACCCATGCTGCACACATCAAACATGTTACTCTTTACTCGACAGCAACTCATGAGTGAGTGAGATGGGTCATGGGGGTAACAGTAAGGGCCATAATGACCTGCCCTCTTGTACCGCTCTCTGCTGTCTCCTTTCAATGACTGCTTACTAATAGGCGAATTCAAGGGGCACTGATCTTAAGAAAACCTGGATAGAGCGTCTACGTCAAAGCGCTAAAGCGTATTCTTTGAAGATCAGTGCCCCTGCGTAGTGCTGCGCAGTCTTGAATTCGCCTTTGAAGCTGACTGCAGCCTTCCTTACGGAGGAGGGTGTGGTTCTCATAACATGGGAGGGAGGAGGGCGGAGTAAGGACCCTTTCTGAGTGGTGGCAATGTTTTGAAACATTTATCCCATTAATTCGCTTGCAACATTCTATCATCTTGAACTCAGAATGATTTAATGTGAACTGACATGCGTGACGATATATACGAATAACAAATGACAACAAAATGATAAAAAAAAAAAAGTGATCTTTACTGAAACTCTCCCATTTAGACATAATTACACCACTTGCTCTTTACATTGAAAACATTATTTTTGTAAAAAACAAAAATTCCCTAAATTCCTGCATAATGCCCCTTTAATCTTAAAAAAGATTATGCCACACAGCATGTAAGTTTCAGTACTTTTTTTTAAAGCATGTCCTTTGTAGGTGATTTTGTTAATACTAATAATAATGAGCCAAACAAAAGAAATGGTGTGTGTGTGTGTGTGTTTGTTTGGTCATTAAGGTTGATCCGCCATACTAAAGTTCTAATGAGCTCAGAGGAGAAACTGTACAGTGAGGTGCTAAAAGCTCTCCAGGAGATATTCATCCGGACTCTAGACTTTGATGAGAAGGTTTGAAGCTACTTCATATTGGAGTGTGTTTGTCTGGGTCACTGTAACTGTAAAAAGCATTTAATTCTGTTTTTGTTGTTGTTGCTGTTTGTTATTTTCAGGGAACATCCTTGAGGAAGGTGCTATTGCAAAATCTCTTCCCCAACTAGAATCGGAGGACAAGGTAAAACTAGTCTGGACTGCATTTAACTGACATCCTGAAATTTCCGGCCTCATTCACCACTGTCATCTTCTTCTAACATTTCTTAGACAGAGAGGTCAGTTGTCATAGGTAAACACCCCAACAAGCCCCATAAAAAGGAGTGCTACTGCAGTGCCGTGTGCCAACAAAATGAGAGAGAAGTTGACCAAACCAACTGAACATTTAAGGAAGGCAGTGTAATTTACTCCAAACATAAGTAAACTTCAAATAGCTCAACAGTTGCAAAAGAGGCTTAATTTTTGTTTGCTGATTTACTGAAGCACCTTGTTTGTATTAAATATTATACATATTATATGTATGTGCAAGATTCCATTACCATATATGATGACTATTTTGACATACTGCAGCAAGAAGTGAACACTAAAGGAGTTCTTATAGTACAGGCAATACTTGCGGATTAGACATGAAAATGTAATGTGTTACTTTTTAAATATGAAAATGTTTGTAATATTATGACAAAATATGTTTGTCATTCAAGATCTATAATATTCTGTAAGTCCAGCTCAAGAATTGATGAAATGCAATAACCAGTGATTTTTTTTATTACCAACTCAGTGCTCAAAGGTTTGTATAAGTGCTCTTGAGTGTGTGTAGATTTTGTTCTTACCTAGACACAAATCCCGATAGAACATTGGTGATGCTTATGGTCTCAGGCCAAAACTCCAAAAAGTCCAAAAACTTTGCACGTTGTTACAAAAATACAGATACACAATTTAGTGCAAAAATACGATATATTTTGTCAGAAAACCAACATTATAAACCAGAGCTAGAATAATGAGATCCCGCTCCCGAATATAGAAACTGCATCTCCTTTTATACCCTAAATTTTGTCTCTAAACAGCTGACTCAGCATAAAATAATAACGATCCAGCAAAAAGGAATTCCTTATAGTATCACTGCACATGCACAAAATTTCTCTGTTCATGCTCCAGGGCGGCGAGTCCGCAGAGTTCACTCAAAGTTGACAAGGTGATGAACTTCACATGCTGTACCTTTAGGGGGTACCTCTTAGTGGGCCGGGCCCCACCCAGGGCCCATACCACATGTCTAATTCATAGGCTACCTCAATTCTGTTTTTCAAATAGGCTACACACACCCTGAATTACACTTCAACTTTCCTCACCCTGTGGTCTACTTGTAACAGATCATGATATTTTCAGACTCATTTCACTGAGGGATAACTTTTCTTATGGTACAGCAAAATAAAGGACAAGTTTGGGTTTTTTTACACGTAAAGCCTTGTTTTCTGATCATTTTAGATAAAATGCAATTGTTAAAGTTACAATTCTGACGAATGCCTCTGTTCCGAGAATTTTCGGTTGTTGCAGTAGCACCACACACACTATTGAGACTGTGGCAGTGCATTGCAAAGACTGTTCTTGTGTGCTTGGGTGAATGTCAGATTTCAGATGTAATTTGGACATGATGTTATTTTTTTCTAGCTATGTCTAGTTATTAAAAGAAATAGCAAAGGGTTAGGGTTTCTTTCACTATAAAATAAAAGCTTTTAAAATAAAAATAAAAGTTTTTTTGTTGTTAAATAATAATGTAGTGTTATAAATAAAGTGCAATCTACTAGATCCCATAACCATAAATATCTGTACAGTATGTGTAATCAATTTCCCCTTACTTTTCCCCAAAGACCTGTGTTGTTACCCATGAGTGTAATGAAATTGGCATCATAACTGCTCTCATTTTGAATGATATAAGCCCTCTGTGTCGGTATCGTATGGAAATGGTGTTGCAGCTCAAGGTTTGCCTTATTGTTTTATTTATTTCTAGTAGAGATTAAATTCAATGTGTGGAAGGAAATTTACCATATGATTTTTGTGATATGTGAAAGACAGCATGAACATTGGGTTTTGAATGAATCATCTAAGCTTTGTTGTTGTGTGTCCCTCACTGCCATTCTTATCTGAGGACAATGCCTCCAAGCTGTTGCTCACCTTGATGGAGAGTCGTCATGACAATGAGAATGCAGAGCAGATCCTATTTAACCTTCGACCACGGGAACTGGTTAGGATATATTCTTGCAGGAAAATGTATTTTGTAATTAAAAAATGAAGGGCAGTCCACAGTCAGGACGCAATCACTTCTCATAGAGTAAACACAATCGTATAGTGTACAGTACAAAGAGTTGATAAAAAAGGCATGTTTACAGTGCATGTACATTTGTACAATGGGCCTACACATAAAAATGAATAAAGTATTAGGTTAGCAGCCAAGGATTGGAAACTATCAGTATTTTAATATTATACAACGGTTAGTCTAGGTTGAACTATGTGTCGTGGTGCTCTAGTTTATCTATGCCTATTCTGTGCATATCTCTCTAACTGGTTATCTGACCTACCTCACATGTGACATCCTATCCATTCCTCTTCCTATATACACAGAGCACTCTGTGAGTGTGCATCTATAGTAGGTTGCCGGTGCAGGCTTGCTTGCATGGTTAGAACTGCTAGAACGTTGCTAGGGTGTTTGAGGTGGTTGCTAGGCTGTTGCTAGGGAAATTTGGTAGTTGGTAGACAGTAGGGTTGCATTTCCAGGAATTTTGAAAGTTGTCAATTGTCCACAGAAATTTATGGGAATTAACGGGAATAAACTGGTAATTTTTTAAACTAAAGGTTGGGGACATAGATATAGATAAAAAAACATAAAAACATATCATAGTATAATTCTGGCTAAAACAATCAGATTTGATGCAATAAGGTAAAAATAGAATTTATTCCTCAGTCAAAAGCACATAGGACACTACTTACTGCAGAGCTATTGAAACCTATTAACACATACATTGTGCATAGACCTTGAAACTGACCTCATCTAAATATCCTCAAAACCCTGCCCCTGTGAGATTTAACATGAGATTGAACACTGTTCGAAAACATTAAGGCTGTCAAACTCTGTAGGTGACACAAAGGTCTGAGAGGCAGAGGTTTTTACCTACAGCTAACACAGGCCAAGAGTTCTATACAGCCTTAGCACATCACACCCTCTCAGTCAAGGTTGCATGGCAACAGTAAAATTTTATAGTTGGTCTCTGCACTCGATAATCACCTTAAATCCCCACTTTTGATGGTTGTGAAAGGGAAAATGTGTCAATCAGCCAATATCCCTGTTCCTTGAGGTTGTCAAGTGCTGTTGATAGATATAAGAATGACAACATTTGGTGCAACTCTGAATTTGTGAACTGGTGCCTAAAGTAAGTAAATGGGTTATAGAAAAATGAAACTGAAACAATGTTTCCTTGCCCTCATTAGTTAGCTCTGGCTGCCATTTTGCTATTTGGTCTATGTTGTACCAAATATTCTCATTCTCATTCCTACAGCACTCATCAGCCATGAACAACAGGGATCAATTGACTCTGAACTATTGGTTTAAGTCATAAATTGTCATTACGCCATCCTCTGCATGTTTTGCTTTTTGATGAAAGCCTGATGTAATAAGTCTGTGCAGAATGCTTAGACTACCCTGGTCAGCAAAAATAATAGCTCACCTCTTAGCAATGGCACTTTTGTAGTTCAATGTAATTACTGATTGTTCAATGAAAGAAATTATGTTTGTAGGTTTATATGACAGTTTCTTTGAATCATCCAAAATTTCCAGTTAATACATATTAATTCCCATAAATTCCTGTTAATTCCCATAAATTTCCATAATTCTCAAGGAAAATTTCCAATTTGAAATATTTCCAAAATTCCTTAGCTAAAATTTCCATGGAAAGTTCCTGGAAATTTACCAGGTGTTTTCCACCTCTTTGCATCCCCAGTTTACAGTAAATTACTGTTTATTGTTTATTATTGCCATCACCACCGCACTGCATTCCTCCCTGACACATCTTACTTATGTAAGGGTGCTATTTGTAGACTAAAGCTCTGCATTTAACACCACTGTCACAGTATACTTGACAGCAAGCTCGGGTGTCTTGGTCTCACAAGTCTATGCAGCTGGATCTTGGACTTCTTGTCAGGGCAGCGTAGTGAGAATGGGCTCCATCACTTCAGTCCCCTTGACCATCAACACAAGTGCTCCTCAGGGTTGTGTCCTGAGCCCTCTCCTTGTATACTCACAACTGTGCAGCTATGTATAGCTCTAATATGGTCATTAAGTTTGCTGATGACACCATTGTAATTGGCCTGATTACCAAGAATGATGAAACAGCCCACAGGAGTGAAGTCAACAACTTAACGCATTGATGTCAGGACAACAGCCTTTCTCTCAACATTGCAAAGAAGAAGGAGCTGATAATAAACTTAAGGAAGAAAGGAGAGTAGTTGGACTGCATTATTATCGATGGTTCTACAGTGGAAGAGGTGAACAAGTCTCTTGGTGTTAACATTACAGAAGACCTTACCTGGGATAGTCACACTGACCAGATTGTTAAAAAAGCTCAGCAACGTCTCTTCCACCTCAGGCGACTAAGGAAGTCTCGTATGCGAACAAAGATCCTGAAGGCCTTTGACAGAGGCACCACATAGACCAACCTGACTGGTAGGATCACTGCATGGTTTAGAAGTTGCTCTGTTACCAAACGAAAGGCACTGCAAAGAGTCATGCACACAGCACAAAGCATCTGTGGATGTGATCGGCCCTCCACCCAAGACTTGTACAGTATGACAAGGATGCATCAGGAAGTTTTACAAGACTGAATAAAGTTATGTGAATGACCTGAAGAAACTGCTGAGATTTCACATCAAGTGTGAGTTTTGAACACACTATATGTTTTTAACTGTCTAACTGGATTAGAAAGCACTACATCTAAGTGAGGACAGAACACTTTCAGTGCCGTTTTGTTTGATGGACAAAAAGTGGCACGTTTGCGTAGGCTTGACTAACTATGCCGATTTCGCCTCTCTGAAAATGGTGGCGGTAAGCAATCTCTGGTGGTTGTTCAAGCTCAGTGCTTTAAAAAGTCAAACCACAGAAGAAGACGTAAGAAGAAAGAAGTCCGTCTTGTCCATCTCAACAACTGCCCCCGCAGATTCATCAGAAATGACAGAATAAAGGCGTGGGATACATTTTAACAACAGTAAATTGTGCATAGTTGAGAGCCGGTATAGGTACTAACAATTGGATACGTTTTTTTATATACGATTTTAGCATTATTATTGTTGTCATTATTATTATTATTGGTGTTGTTGTTGTTGTTTTGGAACTGCTGTCATGTGGAAAGTGCTAATGTCAGATACATGCAGCAAACCTTTTGTTGGTCGTGGTCAGGATAATTTCGAATCTGTCGAGATCATAAAAGGGATATCAAAACAATCCTGCTATTTTGGTTAACGGTACTACCATCTGGCAGTGGTCTGCTGATTGCTGTGTTTCAGTAAGTTTTACTATTTCAGATCTAATTTCACACATTTTAAATGATAGCCTAAGTCAAGCATATTCATCGAAATACTGATGTTTAGCGGTTCATTAATTAGCTAAGGGTTTGATGTTCAACATAACTTAGCCTATTAGGACTAGGCCACTGATCAACTTTTTTGTATACTTTAAAAGAACCGTTTCTTTGTAAAACGTAGACACATAAGTGACTGATGCGGTGGAAACGCTAGCCTGTGACCCGAGGTACAAGGAACTAATAATTCATCGGTAGTTATTTAATAACACGTTTTTTGTTAAAAAGATTGTATTGACACTATCAGGCTCTCCGACGTTTTAAAAGTAACGCACCATTGGCCGTCAGTTGATACTTGCCGAATCTTTGACTGGGAGCGCTAACGTCACAAGAGAACTCTTTCAGTTACATTGTAGCCTAATGATGGACTGTGACGTTAGCCCATACGCCAGGAGACATGATTGCAGTTGTGTTCCTAGGTACGTCAATAAGTTATAATGGGTTAGTTGAGTATGGGTATAAAACGTTTCCGTCAGAGACGTAAATTTTTTTGTATATTATTAGCTATTAGGCCAATGTTGGTGGAATTTTACGGAAGGAAATAATGTTGCCCCACCTAATGTACCCCAATGTTTTTGTCTGTCCAGTCTTGCTTGGCTTATTCTGTCGGAAACGTGTGTATACTACCAAGCGAGGTTACTGGCTAACGTAGATGATTTCAGTTGTTATTTATTTATTTATTCAATTCAGTTTTATTTATTTATTTAGTTTTGGTGAAGGGGTAGAATGTCGCTCAGCTGTTTAGGGCCGATCATCATAACTTCAGTTTTATCAGAGTTTAAGCATAGGAAATTATTAGTCATCCAGGTTTTTATGTCTAGGAGGCAGGCATCAAGTTTAGTTATTGACATACAGTGATTAGGCTTCATAGAAAGGTAAAGCTGGCTATCATCAGCGTAGGAGTGGAAAGTAATGCCATGTTTCCTTATAAAAGATCCTAAAGGTAACATGTATTGGGAGAATAACAGGGGCCCTAGCACTGAGCCCTGGGGTACACCAAACTCTACTTTGGTGTGGAATGATGACTCATTATGATCATGTACAAACTGGTAGCGACCACAGAGGTACGATTTGAACCAGGCTAATGCAGAGTCTTTGATGCCCATCATGTTTTCAAGCCTGTGTAGTAGTATACCATGGTCAAGAGTGTCAAAGGCAGCACAAAGATCTAGAAGGATTAATATTGATATATATCCATTATCGGATGCGATAAGGAGGTCATTGAAGACTTTAACTTGAGCTGATTCTGTACTATGATTAGCTCTAAAGCCTGACTGGAAGGTTTCCTGGATATTATTTTTTGTTTAGGAGGCTACAGATTTGCTTAGACACTATTTTTTCAAGTATTTTTGATACAAATGGGAGGTTAGATATGGGTCGGTAATTAGCAAGGAGATCAGGATCAAGGTTAGGTTTTTTAATAGATGGTTTAATAACAGATGTCTTGAAAGATTTTGGGACATGCCCAGTTATAAGTGAGTCATTTATAATTTCAAGAATCATCTCAGCCATAAGAAGATCAGTTGGGATAGGATCCAATAAGCATGTTGAGGCTTTAGCTGAGGAGATCAAAGATGTGATTTGTGACATTGGTGGGTGTGAATGAATCAAGGTATGCTACAGGTTGACTAGAGCTAGCTGTAACCATTACATGTGGCCCAACTGGATTTGAGGTTACAAGGGAGTTGTTTCAAGTCTTATAGGTTCAATTTTGTCATTAAAATAGTCCATGAAGTCATTTCTGCTTAGAGTTATTGGAATGGAATGGTCACCTCATTCCTGCTTTTTTTTTAGATGGGATATAGTGTTAAAAATTACATTATTACATTAACCTGCTGGTTTTTCAGAGGTTCAGATGAAGGAACTAAAAAATACATTTGTGTTCATTTGTAAATCCAAGCACAGAGCAATTGCCATGCTTTGCTTGTTTGCAAGGCATGATGTCTCTCGAAAATTCTAGATTGGCCCATCTGAGCTTTCATTTTCTCAAAGGTGGAGCAGGATATCCAAGGCTTCCTTTATACCCATCACCATTTCTAGCCACTGCGGGACCAGGCTAGGGCAGAGGTTCTCAAACTTTATTGGGCCCTTGACCCCTAATGGGCAAGAATTTTTTTCAAGGACCCCTTGTAATTGTAACAGAAATGTAACTATAGAAGATTATAGCCCATTGATTCTTTCAGATGCTTTTGAACTCTCATTCTAAAAACGTATTTTGCTAATACAACAACAGTTTTTAATAGGCATGTTATTGTATTTGGCAAAACTTGACGGTGTGCAGTTTTAAAAGGATTGATTTTTTTTCTCAAATCTAGACCTACTGTGTTAAAAAATACTGTTTGTTTCACATAACTATTAACTTACATTTTTCAGTATTAATTTCATGAGTGTGTGTGTAATCATGTGTGTGCATATGAGTGTGTGTGTGTGGGTGCATGTAAGTGTGTGTCTGTTAGAGAGATAGAAACCCAGTAGGTTGCCGTGTGTGTGCGTGCATATGTCTACCAGTGAGGGTGTCTAAAGTCGAGACACTGGTGAGTTCACATACACCTAACCTGAATTAATCTGATGAACGCACTTCAGAACGCACAACAGAAGTGAAAAAAAAATTCTCTATATCCAGATGGTGGCGCTATACCAGTTTGGGCAAGTAGATATCGCTTTAATCGTAACCAACATATTGTAATCGTTAGGACCATTCAACCACAGAATTGTGAACGGGGTAGCCCATGAGCCCATGTAGCATGTTTGGTTACAATACATCCAACCATTGCCGAGACATGATTTTTGACCAGTGGTGGCGCTAGACTCTTTAAAATGGATGAATCAGAGTGGTCAGAGCAGGGCCTTGAGTCCATCTACCTTGTATGGTTGCGATACATCAAACCGTTGGTGAGATATGGCTTTTGACCTGTGGGGGTGCTAGCATGTTGAAATAGATCATTCAGAGTGGTCAGGACAGGGTCCTCAGTATGTATACCAAGTTTGGTTACGATACGTCAAAGCGTTGCCGAGATACGGTATGATTCACTTCCTGTTTGGCGGCTTCGCCATCAAATTTGATTAGCTGTAGTGGGCAAAAGTGAACTGTCTTATGTCTGCAGTGTAAGATCATTTTAAATTAATATTATTGTGTGTGTGTGTGTGTGTGTGTGTGTGTGTGTGAGCGAGAGAGAGCGAGTGAGTGAGTGTGTATAGATCACTGTTATTGTATGTGTGTGTGTATGTGAGTGTGTGTGCATGTGTGTGTGAATGTATGAGAAAACTAAAACAGACAGCCAGAGATGGAGACAGTGTGTAAGTTACTGTTGTGTTGACTTTGGTGTGTGTGTGTGTGTGTGTGAGTGAGTGTAAATCTTTGTGCGTTTTTCAGTGTACATGGGAATCAGCTTGTTTCATTGATTTGTTTCTGTGAGTGTTTAGTTTGATCTGTTTCTATGACTGTGTGTAATCTTGTGTGTGCATATGAGTGTGTCTGTGTGTATATGCGCATTTAAGTGTGTATGTGTGTGTCAGAGAGATGGAGACCGTGTAGATTGCCATTGTGTGTGTGTGTGTGTGCGTGCATACGTATACCAGCAAGGGTGTAGTCAGGACACTAGTGAGTTCACATACACCTAACCTTAATTAACCTGATTAACGAACTGGGGGAAAAAAATCCAACAGAAGTGAAAAAATTATCTCTCTTGCCAGATGTTGGCTCTCTACCAGTTTGGGCAAGTGGATATCATTTTGATCTTAATAATCAATATTTTGTAACGTTTAAGACCATTCAGAATTGTGAATTTCTGGCATATTTTTGCTGGTGGGATTTACATTCATCATATCATAATTTACATACTTTGTGATATATCATAAATTCCTTCACAATTCATAATTGGTAAAATCTTGTTTACATTTGTTCCAAATCTGACACCATTATGATAAAGCGTCAAGGAGACGTCAAACCACATATATTCAAAACCCTGTTCTTTCCTTGGCGAGTTGGTGGCGCTATAACAGACAGGCATATTAGGTGTCTAGATGTCATCATTGTCATAGTATCTAACAACCTGATCATTTTTTGACCATTCATTCAATGTATTATGACTTTATGACACATTTCCTGTTAATATGGTGAAATCCATAATATCGCCGTATTCATTCAACATATCACAGCATATCAAAAATCCCTTTGCAGTTTAACATCAGCAACATCTTGCCATCATGTATGCCAAGTTTGACATGATCCATGTGTCCCAATTACCTAACTTCCTGTTGGGCATGGCTAATGCAACGTATATACAAAAGTTGCTACCCAAACTTGGTGTGTGTAGCTGAAACTATATGTTGACCATGTAACTCTGTGACCAAGGGAGCGCTATACAGTCCCTGTGCAATACCCGGAGCCAAGCCTCTGTCTGTGAGAGCTGTCCATTACTCCCAATGTGGGTGCAAAATATTTTTTTTGTGCGCAAGGCCCCACACATCTCGGTGCTTGGGCCCTAAAGATATATATTTTACATTATATTCCTTGCATTTTTGAGATCATAACCAGCCCAGTCCAGTCCAGTTTGTAGTCCAGAATGGACTACAAATACCAGCCGTTATTCAGATTGAATTACGGCTGGTACTACTAGGAATAAAGGTTACAAGGTTGTCCCAGCACTACTAGAAATAAAGGTTACAAGGTTGTCTGCATACATAAGATGATTCACCAGCATGCCACCATTCATACAACCAGTACAACCAGTGTTCCAGGCTCTCAGGTGCCAAGATACCTCATCAACTCATGAATTAAAAAAGACAGGGAACAAAATTCCTCCCTGCCTGACATTGGATACTCTAAAGGGGGCAGATATACAACCCCCTCTACCCCATTTGATGTGCATTTTCTGGTGGGCGTGCCAACAGGGCAAGTACCCTCACAATATACTCAGGCACTCCACTTGCTTTGATTTAACCAGGATTATCCTGGGTTGCAAAAATTATTGTTCACCTCATAACAGGCAACAAGGATCACAAATAAAGGGTAAAAAGATGACAAACGTATGTAGGCAAAAATATCTGCATCTCAGACTTTTCAGGCAGCTACAGTGTTTGAATGCACTGATTGTTCAAAAACCCCACGTTAAAACAGACTTTTTGTCTGCTGACTTGCTATCTGACAGTGCTAGGTAATGTTGATACCCAGTTCTCCATTGGATATAACGGCTTAGTAAAAATTATGTTACTTGTACAATATATTTGAACTATTTAAGGCACACAGAATTAGCCAAATATCATGTAATATACATCTGGTAGATCTTGTCAAAGTTATACAGGGCTTGAATTTGGGTATGGGATTGTGGGTATTGCGCATAATTTTTCCAAGTCCTGCTAGTTCAGTACTTATAATGTGGGAATTCCTGTAGTCCTTCCCATACCATGACTTTTTGGTTATTTCCATCACACAATACCTGTTAGGGAGGCTAATGTTACTGTTAAACGAGTCCCCATTTCACGGATAGATCAAATCCAATTAGCTACACTGTAAACTAGAACTGTGTTTTTGCTCAGGCCCTCCCTTCCCTGCTCACTTTCCGTACAGATCCATCAAAACTTGGACGAATAAGAACAAAGCCAACATGTGGTGTCCCATATCACAGACCATTTCAACAGCCAGCCTAAATATAGTCTAAGGTTTTAAGTGGCCTTATAAAATTTGATAGAAAGTTGATATATTTCAGCATTAGGGAACAAGATACAATACTCCATTCATCCATTCTATGTCCCTCATTCTGTGTTTAGTTCGTCTTAGGCTAAAGTTAGGCTTCATGCATGATTCTGTAATGTCTTTAATTTTTTTTACAGCATGTTTTTTTTCCCTACTAATAAAAAAAAAAAAACAAATCTGAAAAGTTTCAGTAAGGCTATGTTTGTTGTTGCATTTTGCCATAATACAACCAGAGATAATGGGCCCCATTCAGCTATATCCATAATCAGCACTATCAGAAATTTGTAAGGTCCCATTTGAAAAATTTTAATCTTACAACTGCAGAATTTACAGAAATGCAACAACCAGTTCTTTTTCACAAGCAAGTCAGGGCTCAAAAGTCTGAGTGCTCTTTAGTGAGTGTATTTTGATTACCTACAGAACAGTTACCAGATAAGTAAACAGTGAGTTATAAATATTTATCATACATGTGATTTTTCTTGTTTCAACTGGATGTTGTTGGGGTCACACCTGTTTTAGGCTCATACAGCCAGTCTGAACACCCCTGGGCTTGGAATGAAAATTTTTCTAACTTATCTAAAGAGAATTCAAAAATACAAATTTTATTATTTGTAAGAAAGGAGTTTTCTTAGTGATTATTTTCATTAAATTCAATTATATTTATACAGAGCCTTTTACAATAGTATTGTTTCATGTCGCCTTACAGCAAGAAACATCCAAGAGCAACAAGGGCGAGGAAAAACTACTTTGGTAGTTTTAGGGAAAAACCTTGGGCAGATCCATGACACAGGGGTCCAATCCAACTGCTTTAATGCTGTAGACAACAAGCTAAGTATTGAAAAATGCAAGTATCAAAAATTTTAGAGACTTGCAGTGGAAGATGTCATGTCAGTAAACAGGCCAAATATTTCCTTTTTCTGACATCGGAATTATTTATGCCAACGATTTTACATGAAATATTTTTTTTTTTATTAGATAGATAGATATAAATAATAGAATATTTCAGATGTTTCTGATAGTCTTTAGCTCACCACTTCAGTCAGTCATATACAATTAGTCTTAGTTTCAGTCTGTCATTTGTAATTAATTTATGGCTTCTTTGAAGCGGCACAAATACACCATCTTTCACCATGCGTGTGCAAGTGGAAGAGCCTCCGAGGGAAGAAATCAAACCTTGCCAAAAAGCCCAATATTTGTCCAAATCTGAAACCGAATCCTAGAATTCAGTACATTAAGTCATTTTTAGAAGGGGGGTTAAGTAATTTGATTGCAGCTATTAATGCAACTTGTAAACATAGAAACTTGAAGAAGCTAATGACTACTTGACCTGCACGTTATTGTATCTTGTATGTTGCACAGATTCCCTCTTTATGTCTGTCCTCACAAATGTTTTATGCTAATTAGGCCTATTGCATATGAAAAAAAAGTTCTCTCTCTCTTCTTTCCCTCAGATGCAAACCAGAATAATTTCCCTTTTGCCAATGTGTCAATATGGGTCTGGATTTTGACGTAAAGACTTTCTGCCATAACTTAAGAGCCACCAAGCCTCCATATGAGTGTCCAGTAGAGAGTTGCCGCAAGGTTTACAAGAGCTATAGTGGTATCGAATACCATCTATACCACTATGACCATGAAAACCCTGTACTGGTGCAAGGTAACATGCCTCAGAAGCGTAGAAAGGGGCGTCCGCCCCGTGTGTCCCAAATTGGGTGTAGTGATGGGGATGGGGTGGGTGTAGATCATGGATCACCCATGGGCATTACTGTGAGGCGAACACCCACTAGCCCACTGAATCAATCTGAACACTCACACTCTCCTGGCAGGGAGACCATGACCTATGCACAAGCCCAACGCATGGTGGAACTAGAGATTCAGGGGCGTATTCATCGTATCAGCATTTTTGAAAATCTGGATGTGGTCTCTGAAGATGAGAACATTGCAGATGAGCATTTAAGTGAGAGTGGAGGCGGCATGTATAATGGAAGTGGATGTGGGGCTAGTGCAGTTGGTGGCTCTGGTGAAATGGCTGGGGGTAGCAGTGAAATGACAACCAGTGGCAGTGGTGCAAAATCTGTTGGTGCTACACCCAAGCCTGGCAAGCACAAAAACAAAGACAAAAAAAAGGAGAGTGGAGGTTCATACCATCATAGCTCTTCATCTGGGCCAGCAGTTAAACTACCTGAGGTAGTCTACCGAGAGCTGGATCAGGAAAGGCCTGATGCCCCACCCCGTCCATGTTCCTACTACAGGTCAGTGTCCACGTAAAATTGTGATTTTGAGGTTTTAAATTTGGGTTGCAGTTGTTTAAAAATAAACCTTTGTCAAGTTTCAAACCATAGCCCTGTTGTTTGGGCACCATCGAGTGCTGTCAGTAGGAAGAAAAACATGAAAATTTGGAACATTGACCAAAAAGTGTACCAGCAGCTGAAACTAATCCATGGGGGAAAGTTAAACTGAACTGAAATTAACTTGCCCACATTGGGTAGCTTTAGCTGGTGTTGGCTATTCTGTCTGTGCTACCAAACTGTTGTGTTCTTTTTTCCTACTCTCTCAGTGACAAAGAACAACAGAGCTGGGGGTTGAAAACAGCTAGAAATCTGGTGTTTACATTTTTGTAAGATTACATTTATGGTTTAAACTATTACGTTTCCTGCCTTACTCCTCTCATTCTCAGGTACATAGATAAATCTTTGGAAGAGCTGGATGAAGAGGTTGAGTATGACATTGATGAGGAGGACTATATCTGGCTGGACATCATGAATGAAAAACGTCGCAATGATGGGGTGACCCCAATCCCTCAGGAGGTATTTGAATACTTGATGGATAGGCTGGAAAAGGAGTCATACTTTGAAAGTCATAATAAGGTGAGAAACATGGTAAGCAGGGATATACAGATTCAAGTCAGTACTTGCAATTCAGTCCATAGCCTTGTTTTTTGAGGCTACCGAGTGCTGTCTGTAGGAAGAATGAAAAAATATGATACAACATAGACCATATAGCAAGCTGGCAGCTAATATAATAACTAAATGGGGCACAGAAAAATGAAACTGAAAGTGAGATTCTGTAGCCCATTCAGTTAGTGTTAGCTGCTGCTTCACTTTTGGTCTATGTCGTGTCAGATTTTCTTGTTCTTTTTCCTACTGATAGCATTTGGTGACCTCAAACAACAGGGCAACGGATTGATTCACACAGGACTTGTCCTTTAAGGCACAAAAATGTTGGTGTTGCTTTAAAGTGTGGCATTTTAGAAAACTTCCAGATATTGGCCCTTAAAAATCTGTATTAACCGGTATCGACCATTAAAAGACACGTGTCGGCCTCCAGTCAGGAATTAAGGCCTAGTAAGTTGTTATTACAGATATATTAAGAATAAACGCCCTTTTCATTATAAATAAGAAGCCTGTGAATACAGGCCTAATGAATAATTGTTGCTTGATACATTACTTTCAAGGCACTAATACAGATATTTATTAGTTATGTGTTTGTGACGGTCATATGATCCTGTATTAAGGGTTGTGGTAGTTCATTAGTGAAAGAACGTGGAAACTGGGTTCAAATCTTGGCTGCCACCTTGAGCAAAGCATTTAACCTTAAGTTGCTCTAGGGGAGACTGACCCTTAAGTAAGTGACGGTAGACAAATGTAAGTCACTTTGTATAAAAGCATCTGCCAAATGCATAAATATAAATGTAATGATCCTCATAAATACTGTGTGGTTCAATGTTTGGAATATTAAAAAAAATGCACATTGGTGTATGTAGAAGTATGACTAATTCTTGGGTCAGTAAAGTGAACTTAATGAATGGTTTCGAATGCTGAATGTTGGTTTTGATCACCTTTTAATTTGTATTTTATGTCTCACTTACCTTTACTTACTTTTGTTCACCCTGAAGGGAGATCCCAGTTCACTAATTGACGAGGATGCTGTGTGCTGTATTTGCAATGACGGAGAATGCCAGAGCAGCAATGTTATTCTGTTCTGTGACATGTGCAACCTGGCAGTACATCAGGAGTGCTATGGTGTTCCTTACATTCCTGAAGGCCAATGGCTGTGCCGCCGTTGTCTGCAGTCACCCTCCAGAGCTGTTGATTGTGCCCTCTGCCCGAACAAGGGAGGTGCCTTTAAGCAGACGGATGATTCTCGATGGGCCCATGTCGTCTGTGCGCTTTGGATCCCAGAGGTGTGTGGGTGTTTTGTGCATCTCTGATCAAATTCTAGCTTTATTCACCAACTCAATTATATGATTTCTACAAAAGTACTTGGTTTTCAAAAATATCAGGATTCCAAACTGCTGCCATGATTCCCCTGCCGTTATTAGCCTAACAGACCACTGGCCACAGGTATGAGTTAGAGAGAAAAATGTGCAGTTGATCTAAAGCTTGGTGTGTGGTTCTGTGTTGATTTGTGTTGCCTTGACACCGTCATGGACCTTTTTTTGTTCCGTGTTGTGTCCACATTCGTGTAGCACATTTCACCAAATTACTTTAGTGGCACTATCTACCCCTTAACCATACAGTCGAGTCTAGCAAATCCCTTTGTCATGCTTTCATTTTGTTAACATTATCTGTTAAAAGACACTGTATATTTCTAATGTTAATTCATTAGAACTAGTTACAAGGTTTCTGGACAGTCAGTTTATGTTCTGTTAACAAGCAAACTTCTCATGACTGCCTACAAAGTACAAGAGATGGGAGAAAGGCTGAATCCCATTTCTACTCCTTAGTCCTCTTTTTACCCCTTACCCTTGTTTTTGCACGTTCACGTGAGGTAAAGGGGTGTCCCGATTCTTTTTGGGAGTAAGAGCTAGGACTAAGGGCTATGGCTTCCTGGCCCTTCAAACTAAGAATTTCCACAAACTCATTCAAAATGGAGGGGAACGGGAATTCTCACAGCATTCAACGTACGTAAGTTTCAGCCAGGTTTCAGCAGCAGAAGATAAACACCACTTTGGCTGACATACTGGCAAAGGAATCGTTTCAATTTGGTATTCATAATAAAGGTAGCAAATTGAGATATCGTCTCATATTTTCACACCTACCATTTATCCCTTGAAACAGCGTGATGAGGGAAAACCGAAGGGCGAAGGTTATGGGAAAAGGGAAAAGGGTAAGAAAAGAAATTGGATTCAGCCTAAGTTACTAATTTGCAAGTCACAAGTCGCACCAAAGCCAAGTCAACTCAAAGTCCAAGTCATAAGTCAAGTCAAGTCACTATGTACTCTTCACCTAATAATAGCATCTTAACTGTTGATCATGATTTCATCATATCAGTCTAATTTGTAGAGAAGTGAGAGTGAATAGTGGGTTTGAATTTTTAGAATGGAAAGGCACCACTGGCCCAAAAGTTAATAAATCTCCTTGAATGTAATAATGGTTAAGTGCACATATGAGTCCAGTTATGAGATGCACGAGTGTACGGATGCATGAGGATGGGTGACTGAGTGAGTGGGTGAGAAAAACTATGCCGCAATTTTCCTTTCATCACTTACATTTTATTTAAATAAGCAATATGTAATGTGCAGTATGAAAGGCTTTGTCAAATTCAATTAAATTCAATTCAGTTTTATTTATACAGCGCCTGGCAGATCCACGACTCAAGGGGCTAACCCAACTGCCAGGGGTCATGCAAGAAAATTACAATCAGTAGTAACCATGATGGACTACAAGTTGGCTATTGAGTATTATCCCACTTTACATTACATGGTAGTCAGTCCATAGGCGTCAATACAGAGCGGGTCGGACCCAAGAGCGTCACGTAAAAACAGTTTATTAGGGGAAAGGGGTAAAGAGAGTGAGTGGGTGCTCTTCAAACGATGAGTCGGGTAACCGGGGCTGGAGAGCTGAGCACTGTTCGTGGGCAGACTGTGGTTCGATGGTCGGGGGCAGGCAGCAGGTGAGAAGCCGGGGCTGGAAAGTGGGGCGTAGGTCGTGGGCAGGAAGTGGATCCGAAGCCGGGGCTGGAGAGCAGAGCGTAGGTCGTGGACAGGCAGAGGTCGGAAACAGGGGCTGGAGAGCAGGGCGGTGGTCGAATCGGTCCGGGGTCATCAGCGGGGAGGCAGTCAGTCAGGAAACGAAGAACAGAGAACAGGGACAGGCAGGAGAACAAGACGGAGACATGGGAACAGGCAGATGACAGAGACACAGGTAATTTCAGGTAACAGGCTTGGGGAACAGGAACGAGAGTCAGGGTCTTGATGCTTGCCGAGCGTGAAGAGCTGTAGGTTCGCAGACGGTCTGACAGAGAACACTGGGAGACAAGGGATTAAGTACACAGACAAGACAACCAACAACGAGCAGCAGGTGGAAACGTAATTGGGTGAGCGGGGAAGCATGAGTGAGTGGGAGGGGCAAGTGATCGGAAAGTTAACGGGAGATACTGGCAGGTAGGCATGACAATAGGTGGTTATCAGGAATTGTGGCTGGACAATGTAGCAGCAGCCAGACATAGTGTCAAACTGAAAGGAGTGAGATGGGTCATGGGGGTGACAATAAGAGCCCATTTGACAGTGCCATTGTGAGGGGAGGGTCAGTCACAAAGCCTCAAGGAAGGGGAGTCGGGCCTGGCATAGGGGTCTAGGAAAGGCCTCTATGATGGAGAGTCAGTCCTGGCATGGGCCTCCCTTAGTGTTGGTTGCAGTGCACTCGGGAGAGGAGTCCGCCGAAAGGAGGCAGGGATGACACTTAGCAGAGATGATTGTGGACAGAGGAAGCGAATGAATTGGGTCAAACAAAAACAAAACAAAAATCTAGTTAAGCTAGTGAGTGAGGGTGTGTGTGTGTGTGTGTGTTTGTATGTGGGAGTGTGAGAGATTGAAAGAGATAAGAGCAAGAGAACGCACACATGTGCCACACGGCACAAAGGCAATTAGAAGGTGGGTGATGATAATAATAGGATGATGCTCTGTGCATACTGTGCTGTTTTCATGGGCAGAATACAATTCACTGAAAATCTGTTATTTGTAGTGCACAGGGGTTGATTAAGGTGTGTAGGAGCCCCTAGGCTACAGTTGTCTATGGCTACCCAAACCCCTTCACCCCCAGCCCCGTCTTGTCTGGACCAATCCAGGGACATTTACTGTAATAATCCATAATCGTTTGTTGCTGCGTGTGCTCTGCATTTGTAAAAAGTGCCAAGATAACTGGTAGTTCAGGATACTGTTCAATGTACCTTGTAAATAGATCAGTGTTAGGGTAAACTGTGTGTGGCCTAACAGACCATTGCATTTTGTTTTCCCTTTTATACTTGTAGTACTAGTAGTAGTACTAGTAGTAGTAGCGGTAGTAGTAGCAGAAGCCTAGTCAAAAAAATCATGTGGTTGGCCACCCCTGTCATAGACAACCTGTGACAACTACACTCTTTCATGTTACGTGTGAAGGAAGCTGAGGAGCGCCACTTTGCTGAAACCTGTGCTAATCGATTTTTTTAATCGATTGACAGCACGAATATTTTTTTACTGGCCAATGGAGGCCCCATCACAGACTGGCACACTTGTGGCCCCTGGGCTCAAGCCATATCTAGCCTGTGCGCTGATCCTAGCCTGGCAGCGCAAATGCATGCACCTCTATGGCAGGCACCAAATAATTAGCAGTCATTTCCTGTTCAGAAAACTTGCATTGTCTTCCTCTGTAGTTTCGGTCCATTATAGCATTTAGATGTACCACAAACACTGAACTTGAACACTGTCACCTGATTAATAGATTCCTATTACGTTTTTGTGTGGCTATATCCATGGAGCTAATGGCATAGACTGATTATTAGACCTAATATTTTTGCAATGTTCATGGAATGGATGGTCATCCAAATAGTTGGGCAATATTGGATATAGCATAGGCAACCATTGTGTGTGTTTTAATGTTATGTTTTGTTATTCTCCTACATGCTATTTAAACAGCCTGCTGTCACCTTACTTTTGCACAACAAAACTAGGCTTCAACTTCAATTTTGTCGAGTCAAATCTGAATTGAGTCAAAGTCATGTGACTCATCCACACTGCTGCAAAATACTGCCTGCTGATGAAGCGCCACTGAATCCAAAACTGTCTGAAATTTCTTACAATTCTATACCGTGAAATAGCATTTTGTACCTACAGTTGGCTGCTGAAATACACTGGGGGAAAAAAGAGTGGACGAACTCGGCTAATCACAGCCCTTGCCATCTGCGTCAATTCAATGCAGTTGGAAAAATTTTAAGGAGCACGTCAGGCAACACAGAGGCTCTGCGATGGGGGTTCACATCACTGCAGAGGCTCTGTGTGGTGATGGCGATGATTTAATGCAGAAGAATAGATTGCCCTTTAGTATAATGGGCCAGATGGGGTCATAGTGCACCCCCTCCCATCTCTCATCTTACAGACGGCAAGTCTGCTTAACGCCCCATAACGCCCACAAAAAAAGTTACCTGTACCATCATGGGGGAAAAATTAGGTTAATTTTGGATGCAGGTCAATTCGATTCCCTGCAAGTAGACATAACACAGTTTAGATGGAGCTTGACTCATTTCTGAGGGCAATATTTTTAGCTATTTATGTTGTTTAAGCTGTCCAATGTGTACATAATGATGAACATAAGCTTGCTAAACTGAGCTATGGTAATGAGCCCCCTCGTGATGGTTCTATCAGTATTAAATTTATATTAGTCTAAACCCAAGCAAGCAAACAGATCATACCAAGCATCTTTATTTTTTTATTCAGTTTTACTTAGAGATCTATTATTATTAAACAATTTCCTCTACTTACAGCAGTGCTTCTCCACTGTCAAATGGGCCCATTTCACAGCTGCCATTTTTCTATAAGCAAAGGTGTTATTAATGACAGCCAATAAGGTTCTGATTCAGTGCAGCAGACTGTGCATACCTTGCGACTTATTTGAAAAATGTCTGCTGTGAAATAGGCCTATTGACCACTAGTTTTCACCCATGCCAACCCCGCCCTCACATTTTGGGGGTGTTAACCAGACTTGCCATCTGTATTCTTGCTGAATGTGTATTTGAATGTTTACATTGAAAATTCTGGAATGCACTACCTGTTTTAGCCCTATGAATGGCTATCAATTGAAAATGGTTGTGATCGTTTAAAATGCAAGTTGACGTGACATGATGGTATATTAATTTTCATCATGTTCATCTCAGCCCTAGCTGGTTGCTAGCTTGCTAACAAATAATGATAATTTTACAGTAAATAATGCACACATTTAGTTTGTATGAAATTAATTAGTTAAACATGATGGTGGTCATCAAAAACTGACTTAAAACATAACATAAACATAAAGTGACTACTTCAAACACTTAGGTCAATTTTACTGCTAGATAACACTTAGCTTTTTGGGCATTATAGCATCTTTGCAAAAAAAAATTGCTTCCAAGGACAATGCACATTTGTTTAAAACTATAAGCTATCTCAATGCTTCCACTGTGGTGGCATTCTGTTTGCTTCTATATATTGCCCAGTGCTTCTGTTTAAACAGAGGCCATGCCGTTTTGCCTTAGGGAAAATTCGGACTTGCCTCTTGGCTACAAGTCACTGGCATAATTTACTAAATGAAATCACCTGTTTTCCTATTAGCCTAGAGTTGATACAAATACTGGCTTTCACCTCAGTTGATTTAGGTTAGTATATTTTTGTCTAGATTGTGTCAAATTGAATGAACCAACATTTTCTGCTCCTTGTCCCTGAAATGTATTAAAGTGAGTGACATACAAAACCTGCATTTTAGTTCAGATCTGTGGCTGGAAGATGCGCTTGAGCATCACTGACTCAACTGACACAAAATTAACACTGGCCCAGAGGAAAGGCTTAATAGACTTTTGGTGCATTGTAGATGATTGAACAATGCTTCCCTCCCTGTTAGGCAGATGTCCAAATGTAAAGGGCTTTAAATTTCGTAGTTGAAGTTATAAAGTGCATATACCATTAAAAAGAGGCTGCGTGTAACATTTTTATGTGATTCTTGCAGGTGTGCTTTGCCAACACAGTCTTTCTGGAGCCCATAGACAGCATCGAACACATCCCACCTGCACGCTGGAAGCTTACCTGCTACATTTGCAAACAGCGTGGTTCTGGTGCTTGCATTCAGTGCCACAAAGCTAACTGCTACACCGCCTTTCACGTGACCTGTGCCCAACAGGCAGGTCTCTACATGAAGATGGAGCCAGTGCGGGAGACGGGGGCTAATGGAACCTCTTTCAGTGTCCGAAAAACGGCATACTGTGATCTTCATACACCGCCGGGTACAGCAAGGCCGATAGGAGGAAGTCTGGGGACTGGGAGCCTTGGATCCTCCAACAGTGAAGGAGGAGAAGGGGAGGAAGATGATGAACTCATTATAACTGGAGAGGAGGAGGGCAAAGGTGGGTGGAGTTCCGAACGGGCAAAGAGAGCCAAGGCCAAATCAAGACTGAAGATGAAGAGAGCAAGGAAAATTCTGGCTGAAAAGCGAGCAGCTGCACCAGTGGTGTCAGTGCCTTGTATCCCTCCACACAGGTGCTTACACTTTTAACCATGTTACTCACACGAAAGAAAACAAAGAAAGAAAACTTACAAAAGGCTCTGTGAAGTTTTAGAATTTCAAGCAAAAATATAAAAAAGAGGTATAATAGAGGTATAATATGAAAAAGTTGGTGCTACTAATTGGTGGTGGTTAGTGAGGTCTCCATTCACTGTAAAGAGCTTGAGGTATCTAAAGCAGTGGAGCTCAGGTTTTGCTAGCAGAGGTGGGCAGATAATATTTTGGGACCCCCCCCCATTGTTATCTTGCTGTAGCCCATGATAAAATATTGCAGCAATTTACATATTTATTTAGCCAATTTTCAGTAAGCCTACCTTTCCAATTACACATGCACAAGTGCACACAAAGATGGTGGGCTTAGCTCTTTTAACATAAGGCTGGTTGTAACACTGTATTACGCAGGAACCGCCACATCTTACAAATGAATGATAAATATCATTGGAATCGGTAGGTTCTCCTATTTATTTTGATACCATGCATAGCATCACAACTGACCTATCTTTATGCTTTAGAAGAAAATCTGAATGTGTCATTCAACAGGTTCTTTACATGCCCTAATAAATGATAACACAGCCTCATGACAGTTTTGTGATTTCAGACAACAGAACTTCCACTGTGGTATTATAGATTTTCCTCTCTAGGCTATCACTCATCACCAATATTGCACCAAAGGCAGTCACCGTTTAAGTTAAATATTTTTGTCGTATTTTGCCATCTTTTAGCTTAGTAGATTTATTGCAATAGGTTTGTGTCTAAAGTGTAGGTTGCTTTTCAGAATATGCATTTTTCGTGTCCATAATATGGCATATGCTGCTGCCTACGGCAAGTCCATTATTTCCCTATATCAGGACAACCAGGAGATAAGGATCCCGCTTATCTCCTGGTTGCCAGAATTATATTTATATTTATGTAATTATTTTCTTTAAGCAGTAATCTACAAAAAAATGGCTGGTTTGTAGCTTTGGTGTTGGCTTCATGAGAAAGTCCACACAGCTGCTTGCCGTTGTTATAGTTACCACTCTAAAGAGCACTGATGTGGAATGGTTATAAAATTTTTTACCACATGTCATAGATGTCCCATTAACGGGGAATAACAGACACCCTGTAAGCCAATCAGAAAACAGTATTTAGTTTTTCCGAGTGATAACAGGGAATATCAGTCTGTGATTCAAGTGGCCTAGTGAAGCAAAAACCGTAGGCTATGAAGTAGACTCTCAAAACTTTGATTGAATCTGTATCTTGACTTGACACTTTGCTGACAAACGACACAACAGCATCTATTTGTTATAAAAAAAGCAGGGGGTAGCCTAGAGGGCGCAGCCCAGGGTTGTTCACATCGCGGCCCTAATCCACCCCCCTAATCTCACCCCCCTAATCTCCTCTACTAGAAAGACACTATATGAATGCAATGTAGTGGTGGTTTTGTTTGGTTGGTTTTGAGCCTTCAGATACCCCTTTTGTTTCAGCTAAAGGAATTATAGTGTGTCTAAATTGGTTATTACTAGTATGAAACATTATTCCACTCAAGACAAAGATAATGCGAATGAGTTTGCCTAAAATATTCGTAGGGACATGTCACTATGGTCCATATGAAACCCTATGCCTATGACACAAGTGCACAATAGCTCTGGGATATGAGGTTGAGATGGTCCAAAACTCCTGCTAAGGTTTACTACTACTAGTAGCTCACATTAGGCTACTTGAGAGGGATACTCCTAATATTGATGGAATGCAAGCCTGAGATCTTGAAATAAACTGCTGAATGCATGCTCTGGCTTTTTGTAATGTGAGCAGTGATCTAGTCTTGCATAATAGGCTAGCCTAGATGTTCAGTTTGCTGAAGTCAGATGCAAACTATTTCATTGTATTACTAAAACATGATGTGACAAAATATTTTTTTATCTATTTTAATTTGGTTATGATCCTCAGCATGGCAACCTGCAAATAGTTTTGTTTATTAAGTTTATCACAGTACATTATGTAAGGTATAATGAATGATACAGGATTGATATATCAGAAAATAATGTAAGATTGAGAAGTTAAAAAAGCCACGACATACAAAAATACCACATTAAAAACAAAAATTACTTGGCTATTTTTTTTTATGCATAACGTATTAAAACTAGAACACAATGACTATAAATTTTTAAATTTCTAAATAAGAATAGTTTCAAGGTGTCTATAGTTAGTATATGGATATGTTTTGGTGGCTCAGCTACCCATGTTCTCAGATAGCAGACTCTGGTTATGCTAAGCCAAAAATACCTAAAATGAAAAGCAAATTCTAAATGCCAATTCAAGTGACTCTAAGTAACATAGTAGGTAATAAATCAAATAAAGTACAAAGTAAAGAGTGTATATTTTATCAGCCAGTCATTGTCAGTATGTCACACACACAGAGTGAATATGAATTTCTGTAGGTGGCAGTAAAATTGCATTTGAATTTTTTTTTAAATCTGACATCAAATTTTGGGTAATGTCTGATACATGCACTAAAATCAAATATCCTGTTTTACAATTACAGGTTGAGTAAAATTACCAGTAATTTAACAGTGCCCAGGAAGAGTCAGTTTATGCAGCGTTTACACAGTTACTGGACCCTAAAGAGGCAGAGTCGTAACGGAGTGCCACTCTTGCGAAGGCTTCAGACACACTTTCAATCTCAGCGCACCAATGAACAAGTGCTTCCTGCAATTGTAAGTGTTTCTGTTTTTGCCATTTTGAAATGACCGCACATCTTGTTCCGAGATGAAAGCTTTAGAGAATGTACCAGTGATTGTCAGGTGAACAGTTCATATATGAAATGCTGTTTTATTTTGCATTTATTGCCAGATTCCATGTTATTTTTTACATTAACATTCTAGATTTGATCAGATTGATTAAATCAAATTAAAAACATATAGGGCTCTATTTTGACAATCATATGCGCATTGTCTAAAGTCTGTCGCGCAAGTTGCTTTGGGGGCGTGCCCGACACAATTTGGTATTTTGACAGCGGGAAAAGCGAACATTGCGCCAGGCGCATGGTTCAAAAGGGTTGGTCATAAAGTACTTTATTAGTCATGGGTGTGTTTTGAGCGTAACATACAATTAACCAATCAGGATTTATACTCTCATTCCCTTTAAAAGCCAGCGGCGCATTTTCCATGGTGTGTTGCTATTACGATGGCGAATTTACCCGGAAGACAGGAGCGTTTTTCGATGGAGGATACCGATCTGCTAGTGCGTGAGGTAAAAGCGTGTGAACAGGTTATCTTCGGGGATGGAAAGAATCCCCCCAAACCTCCACGGGTCAAGGAAGTATGGGAGGATATATCCTCAGTTGTGTCCTCCGCCTTTGGCAAAAAAAGAACATCCAAACAGTGCCGAAAGCGGTACAATGATGTTAGAAGACGGGGGAAACAAAAGCTTTCAACGCAAATTAATAAATATTGTGATATATGTGATGTACATTTATATTTCATATTTCCAGGGACTCCATATTTTTTTTTCTCCACATGAAAAACTTTTGTATAAACCCTGCTGCGCGCTCCTGCTGATTAGAGGAGAATGGTGTTCGCGCATTGTGCACGCTTTCATATCCCAAAGCGCTATGCGCCCCTAAAATAGCTTTTCAGCAATGCGCAACTGACGACAGACCAGAGTTTCATTGGTCAGTGGCGGATTTAATTTTGCGTCCTTATAATAGCATCTGGCACACTTTGCGCCAGACCACACCTCTTCTTTTCGCTGACACACCCATGACGGCGCGGTGTCATCTGCTATCTAGACAACGTGATTTTTTGCCGGAAAAAATGAACGATGCGCTGGCACAGAATAGTAATGACACCATGCGCATGTCGCGAATGCACAGTGCGCCGCGGCATGATGGGGCCCATAGTCTTATTGAACATACTGTAGCCCATGGTATTTTGGTACAAATTGTATTACCTCTGATAGTCATTGACTAAGGCCAGAAATCTCAAAGACTATAGCATTGTATTGATATGGTATGATGCCAGTATTGTCTCAGTGTTTCAATGTTTTATGTGTCCCCAGAGACTAGATAGTGAAGACAAACATGCAGCTCTAAAGGAACAGCTCAAGGCTTGGCAGAGGTTAAGACATGATTTGGAGAGAGCCAGACTACTCGTAGAATTGATTCGCAAGCGAGAGAAGCTAAAGAGAGAAACGGTAAGACATTTACATTTACAAAGGCATTTAGCAGATGCTTTTATCCACAGTGTATTACATTTGTCAATTTTCAATTACTTCAGGGCCAGTCTCCTCTAGAGCAATTATAGATAGATCGATAGAGAGAGTTTATTTATCCGTAGGGAAATTAAGTTGTCCAGTAGCATATACACATCATATCTGCACATAGGCACACAGACAAATGACATCGCCACACGCATACATACTGCAAAAAAAAAACAAGGAAGATATCAATTGTGTGCCATTACAGGAAAGTTAGGTTGTGACATGTTAAAGGAGCAGTGTGGGGGAAAAAAATGCAGGAAGGTGCAATGGTATCATAGTGTAAGTACATTGCCAGTGCAAATTCAGTGTCTTATTCAAGTACAACAGGCTACACAAGATTTCAAAAATAGAATAGACAAAAAGACAGCATGGTGTATTGACCATACAGGCAATCTAGCAAACTGGGCCAGTGGTTAATATAGGAAGTAAGGGAGTTTAACTACCAGGTTCCAATCAGTGCCAATCAGTCCAGTCCAGGGTAGTGTATGTGTATGTGTAAAACCACCCAGATGAAGGCATGGTATAAATGGCAGTGTGCAGAATAAACACTTAAGTCAATCACATTCCTCTCCTCATGTGCTGAAGTGCTGAATGGCCGTAGGTACAAATGACCTATGCAGCCTGTCTGTTTTGCAAGATAGAGACAGGAGCCTACTACTGAACATGCTCCTCTGCTTGGACTAAGTGGTGTGCAGGGGGTGGCAGTCATTGTCCATTATAGAGAACAGTCTGCTCAGAGTCCTTTCATTTGCAGCTGATGTCAGTGACTCCAGTTCTATGCTCACCACCGAGCCAGCTTTTCCCACCAGTCGTCCAGCATCCCTTTTCCTAGTGCTACCTCCCCAATATACCACAGCATAGAAAAGGACATTGGCCATGACAGACTGGTAGAACATAAGCAGGGGTTTGCTGCAGACATTGAAGGACCCCAGCCTCCTAAAGAAAAAAGAGCCTGCTCTGCCCTTTCTTGTGAAGTGCATCAGTATTTGCAGACCAGTCCAGTTTATTGTCAAGATGTACCCACCGGTACTTTTATGTACTGACAGTCTCCACATTCACCCCATAAGTGGTGACAGGCAACACGAGAGGGGCAAGCCTCCTGAAGTCCACCACCATTTCCTTAGTTTTTGGTGGTGTTCAGCTGCAGCTGGTTAGTCCTACACCATCCCACAAAGTCTTCTACAAGGCTCCTATACTCCCCTTCCTGTCCATCCTTGATACACCCTACAATTGCAGTGTTGTCAGAGAACTTCTGCATATGGCATGACTCAGAGTTGTACTTGAACAACGCGGTGTACAAAGTGAACAGTGCAGTGTCGACCACAGCCTCGGATGTGAGATCTCCCAGTCTAACAAACTGGTGCTGTTAAGTGAGGTAATCTGTGATCCAGGTCACTAGGCTTGGGTCCACTCTCATCTGAAGTAGTTTGTGTCTCAGCAGGGGGCTGCAGGGGCTGGATGGGGGTGGAAGCGCTGGAAAAGTCAAAGAACATGATTCTCACAGCACTGCCTCCTTTGTTTCAAGTGAGAGTACATCCTGTGTAGTAGATATAGAATGGCGTCCTCCACTCCCACACTCTCCTGGTATGCGAACTGTAGGAGGTCAAGTGCATGGCGAACATGTGTTTTTAGGATGTTTAAGGGTCTTCATTAGGTGTGAGGTGAGGGCAACAGGTCTAAAGTCATTAAGTTCCTTAGGGTGTACCTTTTTGGGAAATTGCACCAGACATGATGATTTCCACAGTGACGGTACCTTACCCAGTTGCACAGTGGGAGGTGGGAGAGAACATCTGGAGTTTGATAGCAGAGGTGGGGGAGGGGAGGCAGAGTGCAGAGGAAAGGAACTAGTTGGGGTGGGGTGTGTGTGGAGGTGATGGTTGTGTAGTCAGCAATGACAGACAGGGGAGGAGTTAACAGGGTAGAGTGTATTGGAAAGTCTCTGTTTGGGGGTGTGTGTGTGTGGGGGGGGGCTCAGATGCTAGTTAATTTGGGGTTAACCCTTTTACTGCCGCGGTCGTAATTTTGCGACAGGACGCGATACTAAATAAACCAGCCTATTCTGTCATGTACGGTGTTTAATGTCAAAACTCCTGTCCGCTAGTTGGCAGACATGTCGTACTTCATTCCCAACTCAGAATTACGTCAGTTCCACTGGATATGTGGGATTTAGCGTAGAGCCAGTGTGGTAGTGAGCTATTGTTGAGCTAGCAATTTCGTGATAATATTGTAGATTTATGCCAAAATGGCAAACAAAAAACTGTCTAGAGACGATGTCTTAGGTCTGCTGTTCGCAGATTCTGATTCTGAAGGCGAATATATGCCTTCAGAAGATGACGATCTGTCGTTCAGTGACCCATCTTCTCCCGGCGCGCCTGTGCCTTTCAATGGCGTGGCTGGACAAAGCATGTTGGGGCACAGCAGTGCACAGTCAGACACTTCCAACCCTTTCCCTAACACTGATGAAGGTGACACAAATGAATCCGGTGGCATTGTTTGTAGGAGGGTTGGGGGACATGGTAGAATCACTGGAACTAATGAGAATCGGGCTGGAAAAAGTTTAGGTGTGGGAGCCTTCTACAGCGCTGCTCACAGTGTGCCTGTGCATGAGGAAGCCTTGTTGCATAGTGGTGACCTGTGAAGGGAATATCGGGGAGGATGGGAGAGGTAAATGGGGTCGAAGTGTGACTCGAGGAGCTAGTTGTGTCAGGGATGATGGTGGCAGGTCTTTCACCCGCGAGAGACGGGCAGTGGGTAGAGCTGGCAGCATCCGTAGGGGAGGGAGAGGCAGAGGCGGAGGCAGACGTTCTGTAGTGCCTGTTCCACTTGCAGGTGCACACGATAATGATGACGGGTGGGTCTATTTGAGCAATGATGGTGAGGAACATTGTGGTGACTAGATAAAGACATTTGATGAGCCGATTGGGTACAAGGGGGGCAGAGACATAAGTAGAGATAATTCGGCCCTAAATTTCCTCTCCCATTTTCTAACTGACAAGTTTTGGAATTTGCTTACAATTGAAACAAATCGGTATGCCTGTCAATTTTTAGCATCCCATGACCCTCAGCCAAATTCACGATTCAATGAGTGGTATCTCATCTTACCTGAAATGAAAGCCTTTACGGCACTTCATTTGAGCATGGGCCTAGTTGAAAAACATGAGCTGGTTGATTACTGGAGTGAATTTGGGCCAACATATACACCAGGCTTTGGAAAAATAATGCCCAGAAACAGGTTCCAAATTATTTTGTCATTTCTCCATTTCAGTAACAATCACAATTACATTGGGAGAGGGCAGCCGGGCCATGACAGGCTGTTCAAGGTGCAGCCAATTATTGATCTGATCATCCCATGCTTTTCAGCTGTATATGGGCCACGTAAAGAGCTGTCGTTGGATGAGATGACCATAACTTTCAAAGGAAGGTCCACTCTGAAGCTGTTCAATCCCAACAAGCCAGACAAATACGGCTACAAAGTATTTGTTCTGAGCGAAGCCAAGTCAGGCTATGTGCTCCAGTGGTCCATGTACACTGGCCAAAATGCTGATGAGCATCGCATCTTATTGTTCGTCAGCTAATGGCACCCTACACAGGGAAAGGCCATGAAGTGTACATGGACAGTTATTACACCTCAGTTGTAATAGTTGGCCAGCAAAGACACTGGTTTGTGTGGGACTGTCAGCAGTCAGAGGAGAGGCATGCCAAAGGCCTTGAGACCTGCCATGTTGCCCTTGAACAAAGGGGACGACCCAGTGTTCATGCGACAAGGCAAAATGTTGGCCTGTGCATGGCATGACACAAAGCATCTCACCATGCTCACAACAGTCCATGGGAACGCGTGTCAGGAAGCGCATTCGGGCCAAACACAGCAATAGTGGCTACAGGGAAATAAACAGACCTCTCTGTGTCGATCAAGACAATGCATTCATGGATGGGGTTGATACAGCAGATCAGTGTATGAAAACATACCTTTTCCCACACAGATCCAGAAAATGGTACAACAGAATTTTCAACGCCATTTTGAGTATCAGCATGGTGATTGCCCATATTCTCTATCGTCAATGTACTGCTGCACCACACAAGACGCTGAAGGTTTTTGCGCAGGATGTCATCACTGCACTACTGGAGGGGTTTAGCAAGAGACAGGTCAAAGGGGGGGGGGCCTTCAGTGGAGAGAGGAGAAATGACAGAACGTCACTGGCTATGCAGTGCTGATGACCGACCAGATTGTGTGGTGTGTTCTGATCGTACCCGCCCCAAAGGCCGCCATCAGACCAAATACAGGTGTAGTCAGTGTGGAGTGGGTCTGTGTGCTGTGCCCTGTAATGAGATATCACACACTGAAAAATTTCAAACTGTGTCACCTAGGTAGGCACACCGTAGGTCTACCGGGAAAAAAAAATGGCACTATATTGGTTATACATTATGTTCACTTTTGGTTTTCACTTTTTTTGTCTGAGTATAGAGTAAGTGTGTAACATTACAATAGGTGGGAGGGGATAAAATTTTATGAAACAAGTTCAACAGTTATTCTAAATACTTTGACATCACAATATGCAAATCAGGTACTCCAAACATAAGGGAAACATGTACATTTTGTTTTTGTCCTAGATAAAAGTACAGCAGTTGGCACTGGAGATGCAGTTGACACCCTTCCTAGTTTTGTTGCGTAGTACATTGGAACAGCTGCAGGAACGTGACACAAGCAACTTCTTCACTGAACCAGTGCCCCTTACTGAGGTACATCTATGTTACCACATTCTCTGTTGTGGCTAGTTTCCTGTTGTTTATTTCATCCCAGTCTGTTCAACACGCATAATGGCACCCAGCAGCCGCCACCCACCCCACAGTCAACTTGTGCCTATTCACGTAAACATACGGAATAAATATATAACCCCAGACCCCCAAATGCACACACACAGACACACATGCATGCACGCCAAAGTCAACTCTTGACTGAATGTTGTCTAGGTGCCGGACTACTTGGATCACATTGAGCGTCCAATGGACTTTCAAACTATGTGGGAACTGTTGGAGGGACATCATTATCCAAACTTCCAAAGCTTTGAGGGTGATTTTCTGCTTATTGTCAATAACTGTCTGAAGTACAATGCCAAAGACACAGTTTTTTATCGTGCTGCCCTGCGACTCCGTGAGACTGGCAGCATTGTACTTCGTCAAGCCCGACGACAGGCAGAACACACTGGGTATGACTATGAAACTGGTATGCATTTGCCAAGAGAGCCCAGCCCAGAGAGGGAGCAAGACTGTGAGAGAGAGAGTGAACGGGAACAAGAGTGGGACCAGGAGAGGATGGCATCAGTCATAGAGGATGGTGAGTATAGCAATTGTATGAACCCTTTTGTATCATCAAGACATTGTTTCACTTGAGCAAGGTTAGCATTGAAGTTGCCTGCCAACCTTAGAAATCACTGTCAGCTTGTTGATGGTCAAATAGTTGTGAGCTTGCTAGCTTTTGATGAAAATGTGTATTGTCTCATCTTGCTTGATAACTTTTGGGTAAAATGTATAGTATGACCTATACCATTAAAAGTTTGTACTGCATTGCCATAATAGTTATAAGGCCTTGGGATTTAAAACAAAGTGCAGGACTAGAGACTAGAGTACTTTTTGTACCGATATGGTATCAATCAGTACTTTGTCTACAAATACAGTCCTTTATTAGTTTGACATTTTTGATGTCTCCACATCAGTTGTACAAGAACCTTGATGTACTGCTTATTGAGAATATGACCACCACACATTACATCATGTGCCATCCAAAGGACATGAATGTACATCCTGACTACTGACCCATCTTTTGATCCACAACTCTTACATGTTCACGCTCATGACTGACGAACATGTCACATGACACACACAGTCTTCAGTCTTTCAAGCAGAACAATTGTTAGTTGGGGTGGGTAGGAGGTATTAAGGTTTAGGGTTTAAAAAAAAAGCCTATAAATAGCTTATATCGAGCTTATAAAGTATGCACATAAAGTATTTGCATAATAAAGTATTTGTATAATGGGCAAATTGACAGTCAGTTAAATTATCATTTTCATATTATCATTATCATTAAATTACCATTTATAATATGGTAGAAGAATTTTTCTTATTTCAATGCATCAATGTATCTCACTAAAAGCATTCCACAGAAAACGTTTCATGTAGGTGGATATGAAGATGGTGGAATATGCCTAGACCAATCTATATGGCCAAGCAATTTCCTAAAATAGACAATATTATCTATTGGATGTTTTATTCATTAAAGTGTTGTCATTGATCCATTTGGAGAATGTGCCTTATAGGCTACTCGATGCTTATGTGGCTGTCACGTAATGACAGTACATATGCAGATGTGCATGTTGCGCAACCCAATGCACAGATGATCTGTGCATGCTTTGACCAATTTAAGAATCGTTCGTAAAATCATTTAAAAGTGCAGATAAGCACATTGTACCACTTGATTCTGTAAGTGTTACAGTTTATTTTGACACAGTTTGGCATGTGGTGAGTAACGGGTTAGTGAGCTTGGCCTACACAATACAGAAGAATGAGCGTTGCAATGGGAGCAGGCAGAGCCATTAGCTATATGATAAAATTTAATAAAATTCATTTTCTCGCGAACCGTTTATCACAAAGACGAGTGACTAGCGTCATCAGAAAGCTTACCTTGTGTAGTTTCATGTGATGGAAAACACAAATAAATAAAAAGCCTATACAATTTATGGTTTTTGCAGTACAGGTTTTTTTTTTTTTTTTTTCGGGGATGTAGTCAAGGCGGGAGGTATTTGTTGCCAAGGCAGCCGCCTTAACTATATAGTGCTGGGGGAAACCCTGGTCTGTGTTTTTATACTGCTGTTGCGGTACAAGGTACTGTCTGTTTAGACAGTCTTTTTAGTAAACAGTCTGTACTTTACAAAGTTTCTAATGCCTTATTTTAAATGTTCCTTCATGGACCTTCATTATACATTATAAATATTCAGAGTAATAGGGAATTGGGTCTACTTGACTTTGATACAGGCATTGAAGTTTTTTTGAGGTTTATGCGGCCCCCGGCATTTCACTACACCGCTATTTCTAACCAAAAATTACCCTTTACAGAGAAAAAGTTGCCGACTCCTAGACAGCATGTAATAATTTTCAAGCTTTCAGTCAATATGTTTACATGCATTAAGAGAAAATCTAATTATTGCCTATCAAAATGCATGTATACACCTTAGTCCGGCTGAAATTGAACCGAACCGGACTACTCATAGTCCCATTAAGATATCCAGATAATTTGGTTGAATGTCGAATAACTCCTAGATGGTGACGCAGGTGGTAGAGGTGCCATTTGGCCGCGGTTTGAGCCCCATCGATGTGACCTACCAGCGAGCAGGTTAGCACCTTGCATGGCAGCCTCTGCCACCAGCGTATGAATGTGTGTGTGTGAATGGATGAATGTGAGTTATGCATTGTAAAGCATTTTGAGTGCTTGTAGGAGTAGAAAAGCACTACATACAGTCATTTAATATATAATATATACAGTAATGTAAGCCGCACCATGTATAAACCTCAGGTCAGTGTTTTAGGCAAACTAAAAAAAACAAAACCCTTGTATTAACCTCACGCATGCATTAACCTCAGTTTACTAAACATTACCTATTGAACCACAATCAGATCAGATCAAGTTGAGTGAAGAAAAGACATGCAATCTTGTATGTAGTCCTCACCCATGTGTTAACCTCATAGATAAAGAAATTTTGCAAATTCTCGATATTAACCTCGGTTAATAATCGGGAAGTTATGGTAAATGCAGTCGTGCATGTATACCAGACAAGGCAGTAAACCGAGCCAAAACGTGCCCATATCTTCTATCAAATGCAGTTTTTTTTTTTGCTATTTCTATTTGGCTAAAGTTAATGTAATGTAATGTAATCGCCATTGTCGATTAAAATAGCATTAAAATGTGTGTCTGTCTTTCTTATTGTCATCGTCATTTTGCTACATTTCCCAATCGTTAAGTATGAGGTGGCAGTATCTTCTTGTGGGACTGCTTTGCTACAGTAGGGACTGGTGCACGTCACAAAATAAATGGCATCGTGAAAAAAACTATGAGATGGAAGCATCTCAAGAAATCAGTCAGAAAGTACAATTTCTGGGTGTAAATGGGTCTTCCAAAAGTACACTGACCCCTGCATGCACTTCCAAATTAGTTACAAAATGGCTTCAGAATATCAAAGTAAAAGTACAAGAGTGGTACCCCAAGCTCTATCCTGTAGAACATTTGTGGGCAGCACTGAAAAGGCTTGTGCAAACAAGAAGGCCTACAGACCTGCCCCAGTTACACCAGTTCTGTCAAGAAAAATGCACCAAAATTCCTGCAAACTATTGTTAGAGGCTTGGGAAAGGATTCCCAAAACTTTTGGCCCAAGTGAAACAGTTTCAAGGCCATTCTACCACAAGGAAGTATATGTACATTTTCATCCGATGAAAGCAATACAAAAAATTCTCAATAAAATTCTTTCTCTCTTTATTCTGACATGTAACAAATTCCAAAAATATAATATTTACTGACCTGAAATGGAAAAAGCTTACTCTGATTTAATTTGACAGTGAGGTGGGGAAAAGAGGTTTTGTGTCTTTTTCTGAAGTGTATATAAACTTCTGGTTCCCACTGTAGTTTGATCAATATAAACTACAGAGATGGCTGTTAAGTGTTAACAGATAAGAGTAGGCAGTTGGGAATTCATTCATTTTCTATGGGAATCTTTCACTTGTTCATGGTAAATATTTATTAAGTACAAAGAGTAGAAAAGTGAAAAGGCAGATCAGAAGTGACATAGATGAGACCTAGACGAGACATACGAGATTAAGTTTCTAGGTGAAACAGTTATTGCGTGCAGAATAATAAGAAGCCTCTGGATAACAGAACATTATATTGTTTTGCATGCGCTGTAATACTAGTAAAGTAACCAAGAAGAGACCTAGAGGATTACAGACAGTTGCAGGAGTTAAGGAGATGGAGAATATAATGGGAAATAATGATATATTTCCATTTCATGTTAGATGGCTACAGTATGTAGCAATTTATGAACATCGCTCAACCTTACCTTTCTCTCTGTCCCTGTTTCCGGCCTACCTCTGCCAGAGAATCGCAGGCATTTGCCACTGGAGGAGCAGTTGCAAATCTTGCAAGTACGATTTGAAGAAGTCAGCTCTGGAAAACACAGTATTGGTCGATCACGGCGTGCCAAAGCTCTGCGAAAAGAGATGACTGTCATTAAGCGCAAACTGGCCCATCAGCGAGAAGGAGGTGAAGGCGGAATCTCTACAGAGGACAGGGGGTCTTCTTTACCTCATCATGCCTCTGTAAGCACTTGTCAAGATGATGAGGAAAGCAGCAGCCAAGAGAAAGGTAGCACACAGTATATTGAATTTTTAATTACCATATTACATATTTATTTACCATATTAAATAACCTCGCATCAATTTTACTTATAGCATTATATAGCAGCAGCATTATATAATGTTCATTTTTGCTGGTATTTTAGATTGTCTTGATAATGGATAGTGGTCTTGGGGCTAGATGCATTTGTCTTTCCAAGTTCACAGAAACTGCACCTTATTCTCTCTCCTTTTACAGTCAACTGTGGAGCTCATGAAACTACTAATCGGAAATAAGTCAGTAGAGGGATAATGCTGCACAGTAATTCTACTCTCTAATGCTTAATGAAAAAAAAAAATCTTGATTTGTGCTGTTATTAACAATATATTGTGAAAAAAACAAATTAAGAACAAACAAAAAAACTATTTTTGGTTGTATACCTTGTACACCAAGGGAAATTTTGTATAATATTCTTTTAAAAGGCAGGAAAATTTGAGCTCAAAACGGGCCTAAGTTGTCACCCAGAGATTTTATGACTATGGAATATCTAATCAATCATACAGTGCCCTCCATAATTATTGGCACCCCTGGTTGCGATGTGTTTTTTAGCTTCTAATATGTATTTTTTTTTCTAAATAATATGGGACCTTAATGGAAAAAAAGAGAAAAGTCCAACCTTCAATACAAGTGCGTTTATTCAGTGGGGAAAAAATCCCACATAAAGAAATAATTATTTGACATCAAATAATGTGTGTCTCAATTATTAGCACCCCTGGTGTTAATATTTTGTACAACCCCCTTTTGCCAACAAAACAGCACCTAATCTTCTCCTATAATGTTTCACAAGATGGGAAAAGACAGAAAGAGGGATCTTCAGCCATTCCTCTTTGCAGAATCTCTCTAAATCATCCAGAGACCTGGGTCCTCTCCTCTGTACTCTCCTCTTCAGCTCACCCCACAGGTTCTCAATGGGGTTGAGGTCTGGGGACTGAGATGGCCATGGGAGGAGCTTGATTTTGTGTCTGGTGAACCATTTCTGTGTAGATTTGGCCATATGTTTAGGGTCATTGTCTTGCTGAAAGACCCAGTGACGACCCATCTTCAGCTTTCGGGCAGAGGGCAACAGATTTTGATTTAAAATGTCCTGGTATTTCAAAGCATTCATGATGCCATGCACCCTAACAAGGTTCCCAGGGCCTTTGGAAGCGAAACAGCCCCACAGCATCACTGACCCACCCCCATACTTCACAGTGGGTATGAGGTGCTTTTCAGCATGCGCATCTTTCGTGGCACGCCAGACCCACTTAGAGTGTTTGTTGCCAAAAAGCTCAATCTTGGTCTCATCTGACCAAAGCACACGGTCCCAGTTGAAGCCCCAATACTGCTTGGCGAACTCCAGACGTTTGCGTTTATGATTGTGAGTGAGGAAAGGTTTTCTCCGTGCATGCCTCCCAAACAGCTTGTTGGCGTGTAGACAGCGCCTGATGGTTGATTTGGAGACTTTGTGACCCCAGGATGCTACCATTTGTTGTAATTCTGTAACAGTGAGCTTTGGAGATCTTTTGATTTCTCTTACCATCCTCCTCACTGTGCGTGGTGGCAAAATAAACTTGGGTCCTCGTCCAGGCTTGTTTACCACTGTTTCAGTTGTTTTGAACTTCTTAATTATTCCTCTCACAGTGGATATGGGCAGCTGCAGTTGAGTGGCAATCTTCTTGTAGCCTCTGCCTGACCTGTGAAGGTCGACGCACATCTGCCTCACTTGTATGCTGTGTTCCTTTGTCTTTCCCATGTTTAAGAGTGGATAAGAGAAATGGCCACGGTGTCACGTCATATTTATACCCCAGGGAAACAGGAAGTGATGAATTACTAATTAAATGTTCCTACATACTCTGGTAAACTTTGTAAACTACTGTAGAAATGACAGAAATGCTTCAATTATATTTATTTCCTGGGAATTAAGGGTGCCAATAATTGTGGAACAGGTGATTTAATGAAAAATAATTATGTTTTAGTCAGGGATTTTTTTATTTTCTTACAATTCATTTGAGTTGAAGGCTACATTTTCCTAAAATTTTCAGTGTGACAGTATTCTTCTGCAATAAACACTGAATTTATTTTAAGGCTTTTAACACATCTAAACCAGAGGTGCCAATAATTATGGTGGGCACTGTAGTTCTCCATGCTTCTCCACCTATGTGTTTGTGCAAAACCCCCATATTTCCTCTGACCCATGAATGCATATACATGAGTGAGACAAGCAAATTCTGTGTATATGCTTAAAAAGAGGCAAATTGTGCTTTTAGTTGCTTTATACATGCAGTATCACGCACGTAAGGTTGTAACAGTGAAAATGTAACGCCTAGAACATGCAATAAAGTATTATATTTTGGACCTCAGTAACATTTATATTTTATCTTGCATAATTTGTGATGTTTCAGACATCTACAAAATTTTGGCACAGCAACCTTTTACTCTCAGGCACTCCTCACCTTTTGACGAAGTTCACTGTTCAAAATCAAAATGGGTGACCTATGTGATTTGCTCAGATTTGATGGGTTTTGCTAAAACTGTTTGCATGATCACAAACGCGAGTGCATAACTGTGCATATGCGAATGCAAGGAGCTGTGCAAGGATGGGAGTACATAGTTGCACAAGCAGGATCAGGATGTTTTCCACCGAGTTTAGTGCATGTGCTACTCTTCATTTTGACGTGCAAAGTGAATTTTGAGTATTCCAACTTGATGATGAATGGGCTATGATGATTTGCCAAATCTCACACAATTTACCTGCAGATGTTTCATTGTGGTCAGTCAACGCTGGTTAGCCAAAGGCCTGAAGCAAAAATTCTCCCTCAAAGACTGTCTTCAGTGCTATCATATGACGGATGAATTTCATTCATTGAATCAAATTAATAAAATAGAAATGAAAACACAAATATCTTCACCACCTCACAGGGTGTAGAGGATGCCTTAAATAATAATATGTTTTGGAAGAACTGTTAGCACCAGTTCTATGTTGTATGAGTGTGTAGCAGTTATGTTCAGGCCTTTTTATTTCCTGTGACAGGCAAGCCTACATTTCTTCTTGCTTTGTGTCTATTGAAGTGTACAGTTTCACACGCCCGAGTGTCATTGATGTACTATAGTTGAATTTGTGTCCCTTGTTATAAATGATTTATGCGATGGAGTTGATAATATTGTTAACTTGGTGGGTCTGGGTGGGATTGGTGGCTGTGGATAATATTAAATAATAGGCCTAGACCTGTAGCCTACATGTCAGAGATTAGGCTAAATTACCTCCTGTGTGAGCTATATATCTAATTTTATGGGTCCTCATAACTGTTCTGTCAGCCACACTAGTAGTACTTTTGAACGTCAAATATTTGTAGCTGTGCTAACTGTGGAAAGTGAAACTGATCATGTTGTGTCCATGCCTCGCCATCATCCATAAATAAGTGGATCAGAGCAAAGTCATGAATACATTCCATGATGTCATACAATTTGCCATATCAAGTATTTCTTAGAGACTATGATACTGTACATTCCAGCTCTGTTGAATCTTATGAAGCATGTAGGTACTCCCACTGTTCTTTTTAGAGCTTTTTCATAGTCAAGCTACATGGCCTCCGTTCCCATTGGAAATGCATGTACTGTAATAGCACTTATGCTTTTGTCACATCGCAAAACTTTGACAACATATATGCTACTCATAGTGACTAGTCTTCGCGTATGTCTGCGTTTGTGTACGACACATAAACTGAAATCCTTTCCCTGCTCACGCACCCTTCTCACATTTTCACTTCTAACCAGTTTGCATACATTCTTGATGAAAGGCTTTAAAGCTATTATGCTGGCATTAGGCTATTTCAGTGAAAAGGCATTTCAGATTGCTTTTGATCTTACTAGTGCTGTCAGTCAATTTTAAAAAAAAAATCTGATTAATCACAATAAAGTTAATCATGATTACTAACAATTAATCATTACTTAAAGTTCCAGATAAAGTTCCAGAAAATTCCTCAGTTTCCTACACACCCAACATGAAAGAGTGTAGTTGCCTATGACAGGGGTGCCCAGAGGGTGACCGACAACAAGATTATTTACCCCCCCTACTGCCTGCTGATGAAACACTGAATTTAAACATTATTACATTATTGAAAGATAGGCACAGTACAATCAGGAAATCCTGCTACTGAATTCAAAACAATGTCTTAAATTAATTACATAGTCTATACAGTGTACTAGCATGTTGCTAAGAGTACCTCCAGTGGGCTGCTGAAACACCAGCCAACAAAACAAAGTGAGTGGACGAACTCGACCAATCACAGTCCTTGCGGTGTGTGTAAGTGATAAGGGCACTGGCGAGTAGTGTAGCGATGGCATGATTAATTTTTGTTAAAAAAAAAAAAAAACTCATTACAACTTTTTACATTAATTACATGTGTTAACATTGACAGCACTAGGTCTTACCACAACTTCTTTCAGTGCAGTTTGTTTAATGCTAAAATGTATGCTTAGCCTAGTGAAAGTTTTCATTGCTGTGCCATGACTTATATTGGTGTTAATGCAAGTAGGCAAAACCCGAGCCTTCTGTTTGGCATGCAGCACATGTAGCCTCAGGCACAGAATTGGTATGAGTTGGCTATTACCGTCTGTAGTCATTTGCCAGTTGATTGAAGTGCCTCTGATATCATTGACGCCAGCAAAAACAAAACCTATTCATTCAACTGCCATGTTCCTAATGTTACCTAATGTTACCTAATGTTAGCACAATTACCTACCTGATGTTTAGGGCAATTTTTTTTTTTTTTTTTTTTTTTTTTTTTTTTTTATAAATGCATTCATGTGTCTCTAGTTCATGCTACAACCTGCGGGAAGACATACAACCCGTGGTTAGACATACAACCCTGCCCTCCGGCATCCAACTCTTCCCATATCCATACTTTCAGGAAGCTCCTTGTTGAGCTTGATCTACCCATTCTTCACTGTTATGCATATCTTTAGTAGTGTATTGTGCACCCATTTTCACTATATTATTATTATTATTATTATTATACTATATTATTATTAAGATTTTACAAGTTTTTATTAAAATCTGTGTTGATGTCAAAATGAATTTGCGTTTACAAGGCCTACGTTAGATTGACTAGATAATATCACAAACAAATAATTCAGTTTAAAACATTGTTTCCACTGTTACAGCCTATTTGGTCTGTTGAACGAGGTGAGACCCAAAGCATTCAAATAAAACACTGTCAGGACACATAATTATAATAGGCTTGCACCTTTGTGCGGCATAAAGCTTATCCTGCACAGTGGGCACTAAGCGAAAGGTTGAATAGCCTAAAGACCACTGTAATTATGCAAAAACTATTTTTATGTGGTATATGTGGATTTGTAATTTATTTGTGAAGATAATATTCACTTATCGACAGAGTAAAGGAGTTGTAACCACATGGCAGAAGTAGCTGGATGTGGGCAGAGTTTGATGTCTAACCATGTCTTCCCGCTGGTCGTAGCGAGTGGCTCCTCCTGTGTCTTACATGCATTTGTACTTTATTACATATGAAATGAAAACCTAGCTAATGGAGTTCTCTCATCATCATTTTCTGATCATTAATTGTGTGTATTTTTTAATGTGTTTAACTGTCTGCCTAGACTTGAGCACATCCTCCTCAGCATTAGCTCCAGAAGTGGGCCGCCGGACCTCTGTCCTTTTCTCCAAGAAGAACCCTAGAGTTGGTGGGCCAGCCAAACGACCTGGACGGCCTCCAAAGAATCGTGATGCACTGCACATAGGGTCTTCAGGTGTAAGTCCCAGTTCAGTTGGGCCACCACAGCTACCTTTGCTAAGCTCTCTACGGCAAAAGAAGAAAATACGTAGTCCTCATTCAAGCTCCAGCTCTGAGAGTGAGAGTGATAATGATGACCCTCTTCCTGGTATGCATTTTGCGCATGTATCTATTTACCGATTTATCATTATTATTAACGCTTTCTAATGTTGGTGCAGAAATAGCTATTCATAAAAAGGGTTAATCTGTAATATTGGGGAAAAAACTGCTGATATTTTAACTTCTGCCGAAAGGGGTAGTTTTACTTATCTAGCCCACCAATCTTCACCTAGCGCTATACCCAAAACGATAGCATTGTGAGCCTTTTGGAAACAGCGGCTTATGCAAGCTGGTTTAGAATGCCTCAGAGTAGCGTAGTTTCCTCCCCAATGTATATTTAAAGTCGTTATCGTGTTTTTCATTTCATAATGGATTTTTCCAGTAAGGAAAAATGACAACTTCTAGGATAAAAGGTCTGTCACTTCTCGAGCCTACTTGCAGTTAAATACTGTAACTGCAGGTAAGCTACCTGAATTGTTTAACGTTACACATGTGACATTACATGTATTATTAAGTATTAACATGTAACAGTTGCAGATGTGTCATTTCTATGGAACTTACAGACTTGAATTTCAAAACAAATGGCTTTTAACTTACATAAATGTTTTAAGCAAACCAACCGAACTAGGCTATAGCTTTATCATTCCTTTACCAGCTTTAAAATTGTGTCGTCATGTTATTTTAATACAAGATTGCATACTTCAACATGTCAACTTTTTTAGTGTAATACATAAGGGATAATGGCCGACGGAATTAAAAAACTTGGCAGAGGGCGACTGCACTCCTTTGCCTCCACCTTGATTCACTGTTTCCGTTTGCCATTATCTCTTACGTAGTACACTACTTATAGAGTTAAAGTATGCAATCTTACTTTATATGTATGTACTTTAATATATATACAAAAAATCAAGTCAAGACAAGTTTTATATATATAAATTGTAAAATATATAAATTATTATATATGTATAAACACACAGTTTATCACACATTTAAAGTTCCAGAATTCTTTTGTGTGAAGAAAGAATGGTTAGCGCGGACTTCAGTAAAGTGGCGGTCCTCGGTTTCCTACACAACCAATGTTTATGACAGGGGTGCCCTGGGGTGACTGACGTTTTTTTATCACGTTGTGTCTGCCAAGTCATTATTTACATCAAACTGGTCACCTCGAAGGCTGTTATCCCGCTCATCTCCTGTTTTGTGTCTGGAGTATAATTTATATAATTTATAATTTATATATATAATTTATATTTAGGAATCATGTGCATGAACTACAGAAATTAAACCTATTATAGCTACCGTTAGGAGGGGAAAGTAGCATGAAATGTATTCAAAACGGTTGTTATAGTTACCATTCATAAGCGCACTGATATGGAACAGTGATTCAAATTTTTCTGATCTACTTGAAAGGTAGCCAATTATACAAAGTTCATTCCCACCTCATCAGCCAACCAGAAAAGACAAACCCATTGTTAAGGGGCATAAACAGAATTAACTGAACAGTCAGTCAGAACACAGTATTCCTTTTCTCCATGTGATAAAGGCATTGTAAAAACGTTTCTATCGGTGACCCACTCATAGATGATGTAAAAAATGTGATTATCTGTATAAATCCATTAGAAGGTGCAACATACAATAAAATATAGACCTCTGGGAATATTTTAACATCAGTTTTGTTTTTGTTAACTTTTTTTTCCATGGTATTTCCAAATTTAATGTCATGTTTAATATTTCTGTTTTGTGTTGAAATATGCCATGAACCAGTGAATGAAATAGTGATTGACCCAGGGACATTCCTCTTAATGTTCACAGGTTTGCCTAGCAACGGATTTGATGGAGGCAGTCAACCTGTTACAGAGAGTTTCCGTGTATACCGCAATGAACGCAGCCTTCCACGTTCCAGTTCAGACTCTGAGTCCACCAGCAGTAGCAGCAGCAGTGCAGCCTCAGACAGGACCAGGTACTGAATGCACATACTGTAATAAATTACTGTAAAAATTATTAATAAAGGTTAATACACTGATTTTCCAAAATATCTTAAGGGCAATACATGGGGAGGGCTATACAAGGAATGCAATTCTTTTTGTCAAACAACTTTCATATGTCTGATCTGATTCTGTATTATTACAAGTAATATTCAGTAAATTGCAGATAATACTAGGGATGCATTGATCCAACTTTTTTGACTCCGATTCTGATATCAGGGTATTGCATATTGGTCAATACCTGATACCAATTCCGATATCACCATTGAATAAACATATCTCCATCATGTAAAAAAAACATCAGCCTCAATTTACACATTACCCAACTTTCCTAACTGCCTCTCACCTTCATAACAAAGACATAATATATAAGAATAACACATAGCCCAAATAACAATTTATGATATTTATGTCTATACCATTAAAAAAATAATCAAATATGCTTCAGCAATGTCAGAGCATTGAAAGGGGGGCACAAAATTTTACATGTTCTTAAGAGCAAGGGGAAGTGCTTTTCAACTCTTAAAACAACCCCTTAAATTGGAGGGAGATCAGGTGCAGACTTTGAATGAAGTGCAACATGATTATCCAGGATACATTATGAATTCAGAACATTCTCTTTCAGTTCCACGCTCACAATAATCATTCAATTCTTTTTTTTTTTTTTTTTTTTGTTTCTGTACAACCTACTTATTCCTCAGTACTACTCCATCTAAAATGGGCCGTGGCAAGCCGTCATTTTCTCGCTCTGCTTTTCAAGAAGACAGTAGTGAGGAGACATCAGGAACTGAGAATGACACTTACTCTGTTGGAGCAACTCGTGCTGTATCTCATAGTAAGAAATGTCTTAAATTTTGTCTCTGTCATAAACAAAGTGATTTAATCTGACAAGATACTCAGCAAAAAATGCTGCCTAACCTTGTTACTAATTTTACACTATGATGAAAACTCCAGTTGGTATTGTATTTGGTACAAAAAGACTTTCATTGCAACAGTGTTTTTCTTTTTTGAAAAATATAGTATAGACAAAATATTCTAAATATTTATCTCCCTGTGATTTGAGGATGCTGATTGCTGTCGGTGCACCTCAGCACACCTGAGCAAGAGGACTCAAGAGGGTTCTGTTTACATTATTACCTCCGCCAAGGAGGTTATGTTTTCGCCGGCATTTGTTTGAGTGTCTGTGTTTGGATTTGGATGAAATTTTCAGACAATGTGGGTTTTAGGACAAGGAACAGATGAATCAGTTTTGGTGGTGATCCAGCACACCATTGGAATTTGTATTAAGTCAGTTACCCTGTTACCTTGGCAGAGGTCTGCACTCTCTTAGTGCTTTTGTAGTTATTATTGTAATTACATTTATTGTTGACTTTTATAACTGCCATTGACGTCCATTTTTAATACTGCATGGTAAGTTCTTGTTTATTGTATTTTATTGTATTTTGTTTATTGTTCTTGTATATATTATTATATCGAAGGTCACCAATACTGTTGTCCCTGTCCTCTGTGAATGATTTGTTTGTGATCACAGTGGAAGTTGTTCTCAATAGAAGCTAATGAAAAGCCCAATGGATGTTTTCAGTTGTCCGAGGCCGCAGTAGATCTGGCTGTTGGATGACTTCAGACGACTACACGTCTTTGGATGCACTGGACCTAGTCTGGGCTAAGTGTCGAGGTTACCCATCATACCCAGCACTGGTAAGTCAGGATTTTCAGTTCATAGTTAGACATAGGTTGGTGGAATGTGTGGTATAGGTTGCTTGATAACAGATAAAGAAACCCATAATCATTAATTGGTTGTGTGGCAACACCTAGTGAGACAAAGATGCAAAAACAAGGTTGTTCAATTGCCAATATCTTGTGACAAGAATGTCAGCAGACCCCCGCAAGATGGGTTGGTTGTTGTGGAAAAACTTCTGGCTCCACTGACGAAATTTTAGTTCTGCATGATCCTCAGTTAAAGGGTTATCTGGAGTGAATCAACCCCTAGCTCTATTGAATCACGTTGCCAAGTGCTGTCGGTAGGTATGAGAACGACGCAACATACACTAACTAATCAAAGTGGCAGCCAACACTTACTAATGAGGGCAAGGAAGTTTTGTTTTCTATTGCCCACATCTGTTAGTGTTAACTGCCAGTTTGCAAATTCAGTCTGCATGTTTTCTAAACTATTTAGAATTCTCCACTTTTTTCTAACATGTTTTTAACACTCCCCCCAGATCATAGATCCCAAGATGCCACGAGAGGGTGTATTTCATAGGGGTGTACCCATCCCTGTGCCTCCACTAGATGTTCTCAAGCTTGGTGAGCAGATGACTCAGGAGGCCCATGAACACCTCTATTTGGTCTTGTTCTTCGACAACAAGAGGACATGGTGAGTATTTGTGGGCGTGGTGGAGCAGCCGTTACGTTAAGTCGGCGTCGCTTTGGATTACAGTGTCTGCTAAATATCAGACAACTTTACCTTTATTTTTGAGTTCATTAGGGCAGATTATTAGCCTAGAAATCTAGACGTACCTTGGTGGTAGCAAATACTTTTACTCAGCAGGTACGTCCAGAAACAACCCATAGGGCCTCTGTAGCTGTCCTCTCAAGTTTGGTCGGACCAGTCATACCGCTTCAAGCTTCTAGAGAGTCGCCTCAACGTACCGTAGCGGTAGCTTATCAGGCTGCTATTGCGTGAGGCAGATGGAAAGACAACTGCTGATTCCGCCCTTTTGATTGAGCCCGGTCTATTGGGCATGTTAGATTATGTCTTTGGCTTAGATCAGGCCCAAAAAATCCAGCCTGATGCTAACCAAGCCTATGTACATTCTGTCCGAGCCCGTCCCGACCCAGTAACTGTAATTATGAGCCTGAATTTAATTTTTGAATATATGGGCATCATAACTGACATTTTCAACTATAGTAAGGGTTATAATATAAAATAAATGTTGGCACCTTCAAAAAAGAGCAGCCTACATTTCTGTTACAATGTTTGTGGTGTGAACCCATAATGTAAAAGTAGTGCAAGACCCCTGGGCTCTATTTTAATTCATTATAAAACCTTAATTCTTTATTAAGTGCATTATAACTTTTCTTTTCATTCAGGCAATGGCTTCCACGTTCTAAGCTGGTGCCATTGGGAGTGGATCAGGAACTGGATAAAGAGAAGATGCTTGAGGGAAGGAAGTCAAACATTAGAAAATCTGTGCAAGTGGCTTATCACCGAGCCATGCAGCACCGTAATAAAGTTCAAGGAGATCCCAGCAGTGATACCAGTGATAGTGACTAAGCACCTGCATGCTTACAGACCTCATCTCAAATGCACAAATAAGCACTTGCATGCTTACAGACCTCATCTCAAATGCACAAATACACTTGGACTTTTTTTTAATTGTGGACTATAATATACATACAGTTATGTATACCCTTTTTTGTTGTAATTTTGTGCAGATGAAGCGATTTCACACTATCTGTGATTTGTATGTAATTTAAACAGTTTGGACCACTTTTGTTATTTGAATCAATGAAACTACAATCATGACCACGAATTACTCATAGTGAAGTTACGTTACTTGAATCACCATCACTTTACAACTTCAACATGGCTACACCAACTTTAAACTTTTCGAATATCATGTTTTTTCCCCATAGTAAAAACATACAAATAAATAAAATACTTTATTCCAGCATTTCCACACACTGTTGCCATTTGGTACACCTTAGACACACACACACACCAGCTGTGTCTAACATTCAGCAGGTTTAATTTTAGTTTGTTATAACATCGCCCCACACTGCGTATTCTTTATGTTTGGCTTGATCTGTGTAGTCAGTAGAGACTTCATTTCGTTGGAAACACAGAGAAACCAGCTGGCCATGGAACTTTGTATGTGTATTTTGAAAATTGTTATTAACAAATGCTTCAATGTATTTTCCCCATCATGAAGGTCATAGAATTGTTAGCAGCTCTTTGTAAGTGTCATCATGTCAGATCTGCTGTATATTGATCTGCATCTACTTTCCTTAATCTTTCGGTACATAGGTGACATAATAATAAACTTACATTAAGGCTTAAAAGTATGTTTTCATGATTATGTTAATCAAGATGATCAGCTTACTAATTTTACAAAAAAGACATACTCCTGGGACATACTTCCTGGGCAAAATTCAGAATTTTAGAACTGGCTTCCATTCAATTCAGAGATTAGAATTTGAATTGAATTGGCTCTGTCCCACTGTTGAATTGGATTTTGGAATTGGAATTGCAGGAAGCAGAGTTAAATTCATTGCAATTCAAAGAAATTCCACTGAACAATGGTGAAAGCCAAAATCTTGGAAAGTTGCTTAAGTGGACTTTAAGACACACGTCTTCGTAAGAATATTTAATGGGTCATGGCCAGTGTTTTAATTTCAACCGTAAGTCTTCACCAAACTGCTAAACTGACCAAAAGCCACTTTAAATACAAAATTTCTACTCTGGATGGTAAAATACCAGTACCAGTGTTACCAGTACATCTATCAAGAAATCAATCAATCAAATTTCTTTTACTTGAATTGAAATTCTACTACCTTTAATTCAAATTCAAATTGCAATTTTGCATGTACATCTTGTTTGCTACCTCAAATTCAACTCAGTTCAGTTTAAGAGTCATTTTCAATTCAATTCTGAATTACACGTAAAACTTCAATTAATATCCCAGGTTTGTATTTTACCAAATTTCAAAATTTGCCATGCTTATCTGGGACAGGGTCAGGCCTCTAATTCCAGACATCCCAAGTCTCCCAGACACCCCGTATCTATATAATGGTTCCCGGACGCCCGTGAGTGGTATAAAATGTCCTGGTCGCGCAAATTTCACTTGCAAGTGGGCAAAGCAATCAGAGTAGGTGGCAGAGTCAGCACAAGTGAGTGACAGTGAGATAGGGGGAGTGGAGTGAGGGAGAGAGAGTGTGTGTGAGCATCAGTCCTGTGTAGTATTTTTGCAGACGTTGCCTTAATGGATGACCTCTGTCTCTCTCATCTGATTATTTCATAATTAAAATGAAAGCTTGTTGCAGCACAAATGAGGTAAAAAAAACATTTCACCCTCAAGTAGGCCTAAAGTGTGCTCGTGCATTGTAGGCCTATGTACAGCACCATGTTGTACACCATATTTCCACTGTGTTTGTTTTAAATACAGCTGATAAGACTTTAACAGTTTGGCGCATTTTATGTATAAGCTATTTTAAAATGGCATAACTCCTTCTGCATGTGGGGGGGGGGAGTTGAGTTTGGGGTGGTGGGAAAGGGAGTGGGAATTGTGTTGTGTTCAGTTGAGCTCAGTGTGTTTATATATGTAATGCTAAGTTAATGTTGGGCCAGGGAGATGGAAGCTGGACTGCATGGAAGGGGGGTGTCAGGAGAAAAGTATTATACTATTTCTGTATTCATTTTTTTGTTTGTATAATAATAATAATAATAATAATAATAATGCTGACTGAAATGGCGACCTGAGCACCCATTCATCACTACAGAGCTGGCCCACCCCCCTCCAAGGTATACCATGATGAGACAACAGCGTGGAGATACTGCGTGCTGCGGGGCCCAGGAGTTAAAGAGGGGAGGGGGAACAAGAGGGAGAGGGATAGGTGTGTATTACTGTATGTGTCTGTGTTGTACAGGGAGAGAGACAGATACAATGAATGGAGAGGTAGAAATCTTGACCTGGATTAGTGTCAGCATAGTGATTTCCTGTTGCAATATGGACATATAATTCACAGTTTGAAATAGACAGGGCATACATGTAGCCAACAAAACACACTGAGATAAATTACACATTGTGAAAAAAAGAGCTGAAGTGTTAGAGGCAAAGGGAGAGAGAGGTGTGAAGACAATGTCAGTTGCATTAAGGCCAGTACAATATGTAAGAGGGAGGGAAGGGATGGTAAATTGTTATCAAGATGAATATTGGCGTGGGGAGTGAACTGCTATAGCTAGGTGGCCATATTGGTTCATCTCATTACAAAAGTAGGTACAACAACAGTCGTCCAATTTTGAAAAAGCATGCAAAGGTGCAAAAGGTGTGACCTTATAACTACAGTTGTGTGACAGGAAAAACCTGTATGTTACAGTAGACTGACGGAATGCTATTGTGTGCAAAACATTGCATTTGTGCTGGGAGTGCTTACATATACTGTATGGAGTTTGTGCAATACCGTAAAGCGGCATGTCAGATAGGCTTATAGTGCATTCAGTCCATTAAAACTTGATGTGTTTAAATGCCATATAACTCCATTAAAACCTACATTAGAATTATGCACAGTCCTTGGTGTGGAGGAAATGTGCATGTTAAGTCCTATCTAGAGGTTAGGCTTTCAGAAAACATGTAGTTGATGCTGATTATGTATATCCTCCTTTTGTAACTGTACAATGAAATACAATGTATTTCAATAGAATTAAATGTCATTGAAACACGTTGATTTTCAATGGACAGCTATTCATAGGGCTGAAACAGGTGCATCCCAACATTTTCAATGTTATGCACCCGCATTAATTACCCAGAGGAATTAATGCATAGCTGCTTGTTTCTTTGTAATATCTTACAACATAAACAAATTTTTGTTTTCATACATTACCTCATAAACAAAAGGTTTTTGTACTGCAAAGTCCAATTTTCAGACTTGGGTCAAAAATCACTTGCAATCATTTCCTAAGCTATTTCACACATGGATGTGTGTTCTCCTGCAGTATCAATAGAAGTTATTCATTTTATAATTCAGTAGCCTATTACAGTTATTCAATAAATATTTAGTTTACTTGTAGCCTATTATTTTTACTTTTTCTCCCTTATTTTCTGAGCAATTAACATCCATTGTTTTCATAAGCCAGGGTCAAAAAACACCAATGCAGGTGAGTTTTAAAAAAAATAAAAACATACAATAAGCCTAACAACACTATTGTTAAAATTATACAATCAGAAGTGTTTTTAACCAAATAATAATCCATTTTATATTTGTAGAATGATTATTTTCTATTGTGGCATGCCGTACAATCACAAGTAACCGACAACAAGTGATCTTAAATTGTGACAGGCCTAGACTTATTTGGAGTAACCTAATCTGGCCCACGGTTTATAATGTATAGGATGTGGTCGAAGGCGGAGCTTTATGACATTTTTTAGGTTACTGACGTTTGTAGCCTACTTGCGGCACAGATTAGACATGATTAGACATGACATGTTAGAGACGAGTTATTTATAATTTTTGGAGAACGCTTTGTCCACTTTTCTCACCATGGCACCGGATTTAGTGCTAGCACGTACCGCAATTGTAGGGTTTCTACTGAATGTCGTACAAGAAATCCAACAAAACCCCATAGATTTGACCAAGGTAAGTTGTCTGCCTCGCTTCGACGGCCCCGAGAGCGCATCAGGAAACGTGTGAAGGACTTCCATCACACACGAGCGGAGGCTACTGAAATTCTTCGGAACTCTGAACGAAAAGTTTGTTAGTACGCGATTGCCTTAGCTTGCCCTGCGGTAAAACCAATATCAACCAAGCATCAACTGGTAGCCCAGACCCTAGGCTTACTTGTTTTGATACTGTGAGAGCCGGCAGTAGACTGAACAAGGTTGAACAGCAGAAAGGCAGAAACACACAGGATGCAGTGTAGCCTACAGTGCAGGAAACATGCATCAAGAGAACACAGCAGAAACTTTCCAGATCATGTTGCCACTTACAATGATGACATCTGTTCCCAAAATTGTCGAACGACCAAGATGCTTTGTTAGCCTAGGCTTGCCCTAAATTTCCACGACAAAAAGTCTGAAATAATTTCGTTGACGTTATAACGTCCTAATCCAAAATTAGACATAATGAAGCCGCATTCTTCTCGTGACCAAAGTTGTAGATGTGTAGTCTGTGTATGGCCCATATTCATAATGATGCCGCTGTGAATATAGCTTGCAATTACTGCTGTCGTGTGATAAGATGCGTTTTTATACATGTGCAAAATATTACTATTCTATTTCCAACGAATTAACGAACTCCCAGTAAGGCTGGCGGACCGCTTGTTTTTATGTTTGTCGGTTCTCTGGCGGGCCGCCACGATTTCGCGCATAAGCTATTCCAGGGTAGGTCTGTTTTTCAGATAACAATTTTTTTAAAATGGCTTACTATATGAATTAGCGGCGACTAGTTTGTTTCAATTACGTAGACATCAATGTTGAGAAGGATGGTTATTACAATCTGATATAGCGTAGGTATCTCCACATTATTCTACTACAGTCTGCAACTGTTGAGGAATATTGTTGCAATAGGCCTAAGTGAGGAGAAACCTATTCCTAGAAGTAGTAGGCTACGCAATGTCCTTAGGTGTGTATCCATAATTTTAAAAGTGTATCTTAGCAATTGTAGTCATACAATTTGGAGGACTACCTGGACAAAAAGATCTGACCAAGGTGACATCCATTTTTTTGTGTTGGACTAAAATCATTTACAAAAAATATGTTTTTTTTCTATCCCTCACAGAATGTGCCAGACCCTGGTAAGTTCAGTTTAAGATGGATTGATATAATTTGGTTTTATGCTATTATTATATTTAACAGATACTTTTATCCAGAGCAAATTGCTACTGATGAAATACATTTTGCACCTCAGTAGCTAAAATTATTTATTTTGATTGAGGAAGCAGTCTCAAGAACTGATTGGTCCAGCTACCTCGGCTGTGCTTTCTACCTACACATTTTCCCATACCTCTCACCTCTGCCCCATGCTTCCCCTTAATGATATGAAGATCCATTTAGACAATCCTAGCTCTTCAGATTTCCTGTCATTAATGCACTTCTTTGAGCTGCAGTGGGTTCGCAGTCCTTTAACTCACAAAGCTGGCAAAGAGCTTGATCTTATCCTCTCCCAGAATTGTGCCTCTCTGACCTAGTTTAGTGTGTGTCTCCCAAAACGCACTTCTGCTCCTTACTTCCATGGTTTCCTTCCGCTGCAACCTCTGCGATCTGTCTCCCACCCATTTGTCCTTCCTTATAGCCTCCGGTCTTCCATCCTCCAACACATTCTCATCCCTAGATGTTAGTGATGCCATTGAGTCTCTGTGCTCTACAATGAGCTCTTATATGGAACGTTGGTCTTCTCTATCCACCATATACCTCGATCCTCCCAGTCCCACCCTTGGCTCAATGATACCTTCCAGTCACTGTGCACCACCCTCAGAGCTGCTGAGAGAAAATGGCACAAAAGGTTTGTCTGACCTGATCAGACTCCAGTTATCCATATTGACATCCTTCTCATCCAGCATCACTGCGGCAAAGGGGGCTTTATACAATGACAAAATTCACAGCCACTGCATGCCATAAACTTTTCTCAACCTTCAAAACTATTCCTCCCTCTGCCTCCACCGCCCGCTACCAACCTGACAGCAGACACTTTTGCCTCATTTTTCATTGACAAAGTGGCAGTTATCAGCAGCCAGTTCATTGGACTACTCACAAATAGCCTGCCAACCAAGGTTTTATATATTATAAAAGAGTCCTCTGCGCCAGTTCCTCTTCGCCCTGTCAGGACTTATTTCCCAATACTGACCGGTGGACAATTATACCTTACAAAGAGGATATTGTATTTGCTGACTATTTTTGGTAACAAAAACTCATGATACTGTAACATAACTGAAACCTTGCATGTCATGTCTTCATACCTGGAACCTACAGTCATTCCCAAAAGTTTTGAATGTTTTGCTCTCACAGAGGCTAAATACCAGCATCTCAAACCAACTTCACCCCACCACAATTCCCCAGCTCCCCCATTTTGTCAGTCGTGGGAGAGTGTGCTGTTAATGTTTGGACAATTAGAGATGATTTTGGTGGGTTCAACGTTGCACTGTGCAAGTTGAAATCAGTATTTCAATTTAACAGTAATCAGTATTGCATCTTCAATCTACAGCCTGTTTCCTCTGTGTCAGCCAGAGACTTAAAATCTAGTGGATTCTACACTATTTTTTCTTTTGCTGTAGTACCAAATTTCAACTACTTGTTGGATATGGTGACCCGTAGCTTCTTAATAAGAGTCTTTAAGTCACCAGAAGACATCTCTATGGTGAAAATCAGGTTATGCTACCACAACGGATCTGCTTCAAAATGTACATCACTCTCTCCTCCAGTTGAATATCAGGTGAGATTTTAGGTAGGGTGGTAATTACCTGTATTTTAATTATATGTTCCATCATTTATGGACATTTTTCTTTTTTTCAGATGAATACAACACATTCCCTCTCTGCCAATATCAGTTTTCCATATATTTTACCATGTTTGTGCATACAGGTAAGGCATTCTATATCCTGTAGTAGTTCTGTTTCACCAACTAAAAGAAAAAGTCAAGCTAGGGCCCTAAATTGTCTCTTTACAAAACAACATATATTTGGGATTTTCATAATTTCCATACAGATTGTAAGAATATAAAGCCATCTAACCTCAAAATTCTAGGTTGAAATGTGCTTTAAGCATGTCTCTAAGTGTAAGATTATTAAGAGCCTATCTATGGGAGGATCAGGTGGATGTGATATGCTATGTCACAGATTTTGATAAAACTTGGCCAGTTTAAATGGTTCACTTAGAAACACAAAAAGCCAAAATAGTAATTTTTTTAAAACAAAATAGGGAGAGTTTAGGATGAATTCATTGTTTTCCTTGAAAATAAAGGCCCAAAATTAAACAAAATGTTAATGTCCCAAAGAAAACTTCAAGATCACTGTGATCTTGTGTATGTCTTGCTTTGATAAATAAACTTCAAAAACACTACATAATCTTTTCAAAAGTGGCACAAACTTTCAAATATGATTATGTTTGATTCAAAGAGAAATTTGTCCTGCCCATCAATTGTTACTTATTGCTACCTCGGACAAGTTTGGCCAAAACCAGAGGCATGAGACGCCTGTGTAAATCAGTTTTACCTGCTGCTCCTGTGGTGGATTTCAGATTGCCTAATACATTTACATTTATGCATTTAGCAGACACTTTTATCCAAAGCGACTTACATATTTGTCAACCATCAATTACATCAGGGCCAGTCTCCCATAGAGCAACTTAGGGCTAAGTGCCTTGCTCAAGGGCACAACGGTGGTAGCCAGGATTCAAACCCCAATTTTCCAGGCTACCTGCATGCTAGCCAGGTTGCTTAACCACTATGCCACCACCACCACCATTCACCTAGTACTGACTTTATCGCTTAAAAATGTTAACAGCAATAAAAACTTCAGTAGCCAACGTGATAGAGTTGTCTGTGTGAATTTTCACCATTTTGATTTCGACAGGTCAGGTTAAAAAGTTAGCTAACCTTAACCTATAGCCCAAGTTACCATATGCCTGCACAGGATATGAATCTAAATATAGCTTCTCCTAACAATTTTCTTAGTTTCTAATTCAAGTAATGCCTCTTCTGCATGGGGATAGCACGGACATTTTGTGTGTAAATAAGTTAACATTTTTATCTAGCATAGGCTATAGCCATCTGCTGCGCTGTCCCATTGGTAGCCCATGTAGCCCAGCAGCTTCATGTAAACCTATTGTTGTGCGCAAAACATTTTATCTGTTCTCTCAACCAGTCTTCTTGTGATTTGGCCTAGTCGATGATCTGAGGTAACATTGCACTGCTGCCAAGGGGGTAGGGGAATGCACGCAGAAGTTGAAACACCCATGAAGGTTGTTCCTGGCTGGTTCCATCCAGAAAGGGCCCTCTAGCCGTTAGCGTTTCATTGGCTGGAATTAATTTTTGCTTCACATCAAAATCAAATTACCATGTGTGAAACACCCAGTACCTCTATTTTGGCGTTGCTGTTGTGCACCGGAGCTAACACAACAATGCATATCAGCTCCATTATCTCCTGTGTCATGTTGTTGCCTTGCAAGAAACTTTTATGTGTAGCGATGCTAAGAGTGACAACACAAATTCAGCACGTCTAGTGACTTTCTGTCAGACAGGAGGGAATTTACCTTACTGTCTTGATAGTGTTCCGTCAGACTTTGGGAGTCCAGGTATGTTAGCGTCCCATATACATAATGAAATAACTAACATTTAAAATAATTTAAACACAGTGCGCAGGAGCACTTAAGAACGGTCACGTTTCACAGACAGTAGAAGATTTTCATATCTGTCAGAATTTCTGTTGCTACTCGCCAAATTACCGTGTTTGGGTGCATTAGATCAATGTGACTACGTCGGCTAGGAGTATGCGCAGTAGAAACTGGGCCTAACTGAAAAATTTCAATTCAATGCCTCAACACCTCCCATTGAGATCCATGTGATTCCACTGTCCACTCTTTTACTGTCTATGACTGCTGCACATGCAGGCTATTCTTGAACAGGCTACACAGCTTGGCGGAGGCTAAGATCATTGTATTATCAACAAGCCAGTCATGGCATAAATTAAGGTTAAAATACTGTGTCAATATTAAGTATAGACTTTAGGAAAAGAAGGAGGGTATAGACTAAAGAATATATTACATTATTGCTGATGCTGTATAACAAGTTATTGTGTGCGGCTTCTCTATTCCTTATGTTACATTTTCACCTAGTGACCTTGAAACTTAAAAACATAAGTTAGTTATAGTCTATATTTTATGTATTCATTTATATATATATATATATATATATATATATATATATATAAAAGGATATATATATATAAAAGGATAAAAGCATCTGCTAAATGCATAAAATAAATGAATATGTAAAATATATTGTTTATTACATCACAATTATTACATTGCAAAATTTGAGCATTGAGAGAAAGTGAGTTTCTGTGCCCCATTCAGTTAGTGATGATTTGCTATTTGGTGTGGGTTGTAGCACAGCAGAAGCAAACAGCAGAAGCAGTTTTAAAAGGATTGTTTTTCCAGAATCTTAGCCTACTGTGTTAAAAAATACTTTTTGTTTCACATAACTAATATTCACAGAACGCATTACAGAAAAAAAAACTTTTAGAGTTTTTAGTTTATAGTTCTTAAGGTAAAGGAAACATAAAATAGCAGACATTTATAGTTGTATTTGGCTTTGAAAAGCAGAAAATACTTGTTTACTACTACATGCAGACATTAAAGACTTAATGCAGCCTCAAATTCTCTCAATCACAGATCGACACGCTCGTACTAGAAAACAGTGAGATAAAGGGAAACGTCACAAACCTATCCAACCAATAACTCATCTCACCAATGAAAATAAAATCATGAAAGAACATATACTAGACCTCCAATATCACAGCATGCATGATAACCTAATTTTTTCAGGAATCCCAGTACCAACAGATACTCCCGATGATTCATGCAATCATCCCTGACAATCCCACCAGAGACAGCTAACAGGATAACTTTCCACCGAGTCCAGTGAAAAAGGAAAAGAACTGAAAGGCACTACATTTGGATTAAATTCCCCAAAGAAATCAAGGAACGAAGAAGAGCCCTCTTGCCCATAATGAAATAACTTAGGCAAGAGGGAAAACGAGCCATACTATCAGTTGATAAATTATACATATAATAATACAGTAGAACACTTTACCGCGACCACAATATCACCACTTGGCACCTTACATATTGTACTGGCCTTGATGCAACTGACATTGTCTTCACACCTCTCTATCTCTCCCTTTGCCTTTCATACTTAATCTCTTCTTTTTCCACAATGTGTAATGTATCTCAGTGTATTTTGTTTTTAGATGCTGGCTACATGTACGTCCTGTCTATTCATGTCCAATATGTCTACAGGCTGAATTCAAACAGTGAATTATATGTCCATATTGCAAAACAGAAAATCACTATGCTTACACTAATCCAGGTCAAGATTTCAACATCTCCATTCACCATCTCCATCTCCATCTGCTCCATCTCTCTCCTCTCCCTCTCCTTACCCCTCCCCTTTTTAACTCATATAAATGCCCCCCCCCCACACCACACACAAACACCACCCATCCTCTCATCACACATTTTTATCTTCAAGAGCATAACATGGCATCTCTTACATTTTTGACTTGTGTCAGAGGAAAGACACAAGAGGATCAAAGACAGAAGAGGATCAAAGTCTTCAGCCATTTGATTAATCTACGAGCTGACATATGTCTCCTATAAGAAACTCACCCCTCACATTCAGATTTCACCCGTATCACCGTCACAGACCCAGAAAGACGTTTTATCATTAGAAACATTTCAATTAACAACACCCCTATCACAATAGCCAATGTCTATGCCCCTAACACAGATTGTCAGGCACAGACAGACGGAGGCAGATATATATATAACAAGGGGTATTTATTCAACAAACGAACAGAGTCTTAACAAAAGTCACGTCCGCTACTTATAGCGGAGGAGAGCAAAAACTACTAAGCAAAATCAAACAAACAAGGTTAACTAAAGTCACGTCCGTTACTCTAACGGAGGGAACGGAAAGTACAACGCTCAGAAGTTTACTAAGAAACAAACACACAGGAGAAAAGGTGGCGAACACAACAGTACAGATTAGACTACAAAGAACGACAGCGAATCACAATACCGATTGGGGAGTCTGAGGCTCACGGGGCGAATAACACAGGAGAACGCGGGAGACAGAGGAAACACAACTGACACGTAGGAAGTCTGAGGGAACATAGACGAGGCCAGACACCAGGTGAAGCAGAGGGGAGGCTTAAGAAGGGAAGACCAGGTAACACCAATTAAAACTCAGGTGAAGGTGATCGTGCACGAGGAAGTGAATGCGAACGGGGAGACGAGCTGTGAGTTTGTGGAGTTGAGTGAGGGGGCGTGGCCGTGACCAGGTCCGATGCAGACCTGACACAGATGATCAAACTCTCTTTAACAACTTTTTTTCTTCATTTAATTACTCAAAAAAACAAATGTATCTGGCAATCAACAAAAACAATAACAGTTCATGAGCGATTTTGGCCTTGGTGATGGTTGCCATCGCAGTCAGACTCCAAAGACTAGTCTTTTTTCTCACCAGTCCACCACTCTTATTCCCACATTGACTATTTTCTAACCAGCAATTTTATCATTTCTGAACCAACAATACATCCCATATGCACCTGTAACAATCAAATGGAATAGAACCACCCCCAAAAAAAACAGATGGCACAACATTTCCCACTTGCAAGACCCAAAATTTAACAGTATTATTAGGAAAGTGGCATACTTTCTAGAAATAAATGATTCCCATGGATCATCTCCTTCCACTTTGTGGGAGACAGAAAGAGGTAGTATAATCTCATTCCCAGTTCACAAAAAAAGACAGAAAAAGAACAGGAAATAAACTTAATCATAAAATTAAACCATTGGAAGAGATCAATGCAAGCAACCTATCAGATGAAACACAGAATGAACTAAGACACATTCTCTAATATTTCTGAATACTCAATCAGTTGAAATAAGTCTGCAATCCTTCAATTACATTCTAGCTGTTGGGATGTGACAGCCTACTCATCACCTATTCCTCTATGCACTAATTATATCACTTACTTTGGGATAAAGGTTTCCCCCAAGCAGACTTATTTGGTCTAAATTTTACTTCCCTACTCAATTTAATAGACGACAACCTCCAGCGCTGGATGAACTTTCCACTGTCCATCATGGGCAGGATATCAGTCGTCAAAATGACAATATTACCCAAAATTATTACTATTTACTATCAATGACTCTGATACAGCCTACCCCCTCTTGGTTTAAACCACTAGACTCAACAAGGATTAAATTCTGCTGGAAAGACAAGACACAGAGAATTAAATTGACCCCCCTCCAAAAATCCAAATTACTAGGAGGACTAGAGGCACCTCTCTTCCACCACTATGCACTGGCTAATCAGCTTCAATCCATATACAACTGGTTACATCCCACCCCTTCAGAAAACACCTGGTTAGACTTAGAGCAAACCATATGCAAGGATATCCAGATCTCAGACTCACCTTTCTGTAGTCATATTATCAAATAGCATCCATCCTTCAAAGCACCAACAATAGCATCCAGCCTGACTGCCAGGTGGAAATTTTATCACATCAATAATTCACCCCTATCTGGAATATACACGATTTTACTGTCAACAAAATAACACTTAACTCCCACACATGCATAGGCAAGGGCATCAGTCAATTTCACCACATCATTCATGACATAAGACTGTCTTCATTTGCTTATTTGGTGCAGAAGCATGGCATCGAGAGTAAACACTTCTTAGAATACATACATATTAAATCAATTATCCAAGCAAAAATTAATATCCAGACGGAATTAATTAACATACCCTCCCCCCAAAAAATCTTTCCAAAATATACAAAATTATATTACAGTCAGAAAAAACTTTAAGCCTACCATATCACAAATGGGAGTCAGATTTGTCCATTAATCCTGGCGTGGATTCTGGAACCAAATTTGGTTTTTATTTATCTACTCATGACTAAAAATACCAATCTACAATGAATACAATACAAGGTACTTCAGAGATTTCACCTCACTGCTCAGAAACCTAAAATGGGTTTTGGCTCTGTCTTCTGTTTTCACTGCAAGCAAAAGAACCCAGACACATACATTCACGCTGTTTGGCATTGCACTCCGATCAATCGGTTTTGGGTAAACGTCACAGAATCACTTACAACCTTCTTTGGCTGTCACATCCTAGAAACCCCTTCCCTGAGCACACTAGGAGATACATCTGCAACCTCCCTAAGCACCACAAACAATAAAATACTGCTAGTAGTGCTAACTATCGCCAAGAAAACAATCCTCTTGAACTGTAAATCAAGAAACACAATACACATTACCTATTGGAAAAACCTGTTAAGAGATTATATATCATTGGATAATCCATTCACTCCCAACTTAAACAACACTCAAGATGCACCCTCCCCTTGGTCATCTTTCATCACCTACTTAACAGACTTATCCTGACCCTCTGTGCCTCAGTCTCAACTTCACACCCGCATATCCCTACTTATCAGCTAATACATAGTCATATATAATAAGAAGTGGGATGGAAGCTGGAACATTTTTTTCTCTCTCTCTTTCTCCCCCAACACTCTCCCTCTATTTTTATTTCTTTCACCTTGCCCTCTCTACATCATCTATTCCTCTTCTACCTGAGCTTCTAAGTTGGCTTGGATGGCCCAATCCTGTCTGGTCATGTGGGACTGGCATTGGTTGGTGGTGTGCTAGAGCTGGTACTGGTGGTTTCAGGGTGAACACCCCCCCTCCCCTTTTTCACACACACACACACCTGTTCCTGGTATAATGCAACACACCTTGCTTTCACACATCATACATCCACCAGTACCAAGAACAACGTGATAGACTAGGGTAAGAGAGGCGTGTGTGTTTTTTGCGGCACGCCTAGCCTTTTTTAATGCAAATACATTTCAGAGGAGGCATACATCTGCGATTATGTAGGCTGAATGTGGCATGCAGGTGGAAATCTTGGCAGGTCTTCACCCTGCACGCCCACCTCTTTTAATGCAATAAACATTTGAGAAGGCACATAATTTTGTCAAATTCACTCAAACATAGGACAAGTTTGGCGTGTTGTGTAAGGGGTGTGTGAGGAGTGCGACGCTGGTATAAGGATGTGGCAGGTCTGGCAATGGGGCCCCTGGGGCCCGCGGTATGCAGTATCTCCAGGCTGTTGTCTCATCATGGCATACCTTGGACATATACAATACATAAATATTATAATACTCTTCTCCCCTGACACCCCCTTCCATGCAGTCCAGCTTCTATTTTCCTGGAACGACATTAACTCAGCATTACATATATTTACTCACAAATGCACATGTGGACATTTCCACAAACACACCAAACTCAACCCAGGCTGCTGGTTGTACACACACTTCTGTTAAGTTTATTTACATCAGCTGTGGTAAACGAGATCATCGTAGAGACCATTATAACCTGTCACTGGCAAAAAAGAGCTCTTGGTCATTTACTGTAATATCTGCTAACTTTAGCTAAGGTCAGGTATCTAATGAAGGGATATCTGGTGCAGTGGTGCATTTTACGTGAGTAATAGGACAAATTTCACATTTACATTTAATTCTGTAGTTGAAATCAGACCTGTAGCTGAACTGTGTACTGAATTTAGAGCAAACAATGCTGACTGCAGTGATGACAGTTAGTTTGTGTAGTCTGAGGAGGATAGCATGCTAATGCGTTAGCTGTGCCTATTCCCTATGTAATGTTAGCTTTGTTAACTGTAAGCGGGCCTACATTAGATTGATATTTCCAAGTATATATTAAACTGGCAGGTGCTGAGGCACACTACTTCATTACATCTGTTTTACTGGCTTCTTTCAACTGTACGTAATTGTACAGTAACCCATCTCTACAGCACGCACCGTCAGAGCCCGTTTACAGAGAGCCCCCCCACTCTCTATTAACCCCCATTATACTGAATTTGGATGCAGTTCACGGGTGAGTCCACATGGGGTTCTATGGAGCTATATGGCTAAATGTTTTCACATAATGTCATAAACCCTCAGATTTTATTTTATTTTTTATTTTATTTAATTTTATTTATTTATGTAACAATGATCTCGTTTAATTTTATTTTTGGACATTATTATATTAAACATGCTCTTTCAGTTTTTCACAATGTGAGCTGTTTTTGCCTGTGCCACGCTAGCATTCTGCTAATTGGCCAGTGAATGACTTGCAATTGATTATGGCCGCCAGGTTCTACTTTCAGCTATTTGTTTGTCTACTGCCCCTTTGGAAACCATTCATCACACCAGCATTATAAGTCATTATTTCTGATACTTCAAAAGTGCACTCATTGTGTATGGACAATGAAGGGAATGTGAAAATGAATGGAAGATTAGGTTATTTCTGGCTGCTTGTCTGCAAACATTTACATTAGCATGGTTAGCAGTTTGGAAACACAAGCTTTGTCAGTCTACCCATACAACTCTTAAACTTCACTTTTATAGTATTATAAATATATTTTCACTTCCGAACTGTGTGCTAGAGTGTCGAGTGTAATATTTCGCTAACTGAGCCTCAGGGAAGGGGAGTCAGTCCTGGCATAGGCATCTTAGAAGGGCCTCTAGGATGGAAAGTTGGTCCTGGCACGGGCCTCCCATAGTGTTGGTTGCAGTCCACTCAGAAGGGGAGGGTGACGGGAGGCAGGGATGACACTCAGCAGAGATGATTGTGGACAGAGGAAGCAAATGAGTTAGGCCAGGCTCACATATCAGTGATGAAATGTGTCATTATTACTATTACCTATGGACTGACTAATAATAATAATAATCCAGAGATATACTTTTTTAAGTGCTTCTGAAACCACAACTGACATGAAATGCAACTGACAGATCTCACACAACCTCCACCTAAATTAAAAAACTTTTTGAAGTTTTACTTTTCACTTACTGTTATGTACGCTATAATTTGATAATTAAATCAAAGTTGGCAATGGAAGTAGCCTACAGGACAGACGCATGCAATGCAGTCAACCAGCGATTCTCCTTTCAAATGAGAGTTCTGAGATTACTTTATCACACACATGAGCTAAAGTCCATCAATAACAGTAAAAGGAAAAAAAAAATATTTCGATTTAATATTAAGAGGCGAGACTTAATCCCACAAGAGAGTCAAAGAGTCTTCAGAAGAGGGCAGGCAAATGAGAGGGAGAGGGAGAGGCTTTGAGCCTGATCATGTCTGGATATATGTTCCAGGATTCAGTATTCAGTTTCGAATTCAGACAAATCTCAGACAGTGGATTCAGTATTAGGCAGAACCCCAAAAATCAGCATTCGGTACGTCCTGAGACAAAATGTACTTTCCTTACACTTAAGATACTTTAAATGTGCTACAAACATATTAAAGTGCACCCTTGGCTATTTGGTGCTATAAATTGCATTTCACTGATTTTTATGCAGGCATACTATGATCACCTTGATGCAAAGAGGAAAACCACGTGTCCCTTTGAGAACATGACTCAAAACGGTGAGTTCATCATTTAAACCAGATTTATTTCGAAGGACAGTATGGAAGTATGAAGTTACATGTGGTTTATAGAATCCTGGACTAATTTTGACAATGAACTGGTACAATTCAATATTGAATAATTTAAGTTTATAATTCTCAGACCAAAGTAATGACTTGGTGATCTCACATCTTAATTTCCGCATCATAGTTTCAGCATCATCTGATCAACTGTATGGGTGACTTTATGGTCTGACAACACTCAAGGAAATCGGTCAAGTCAGTTTATAGATATAGCACCTTTAATGTGCCTGGGTTGACCCAAAGGGCTTTACAAATGGTAAAATTACGATGAGTAAGTAAATAGTTCTATGTAGCGTGTTAAAATGCAGCATAGAAGAAAAACATTCCCTCATCTGTTTTCAGTGTAAAAATGCGCAAACGACGCTCATGCAAAAGTAAAAAAGAAACTCGTGTGGCCATTACTGGTTACAGGCTAGTGACATTTCAGATCGCAAATGCTAGCAAAGCCATGAGGCAAACGTGCATGAGACAAACAACTTAAACAAGTCATGTCAAGTGAGCTTTATTGTCAATTTCTCCACATGTACTAGACATACAGAGAAACTGAAAGTCTTGTGTGTCTAGTAAGGAGGGGAGTGGGGCACCAATGATCTTTACACCTGTGTTCACTATGCGCTACAGGGTTTTCATGTTGTAGTCAGGAAAACCCTCCTTCCTGTAGTGGGTCTCATCGTTGTTGGCCATTAGACCCACCAGAGTTGTGTCATCCGCAAACTTCACCATGTGATTGGTGCTGTAGGTTATTGTGCAGTCGCATGTCAGCAGGGTGAAGAGCAAGGGCCTGAGCACACAGCCTTGTGGGGCTCTTGTGCGGTGCTGCTTGAGGTGTTGCTTGAGGTGTTACTGCTGCTTGAGGTGTTATTGCCGACTTGTAGTGCTTGTGGCCTCAGCAGCCAGTTGCATAGTGAGATGTTGAGTCCAGCTGGTCTAGTTTGCGAATGAGTCATTCCTACATGAGTCTTTTGTGTCAAGGTGAGAAAGGGCTGGTGAAGGGCAGAGCAGATTGCATCCTCTGTGAACCGTTGTTTGTAAAGTGTAGTAGTAGCCAGACATAGTGTTAAGGGTACAGGATACTGACTGACCCCCCTCACAATGGCACTGTCAAATGGACCCTTATTGTTACCCCCTGACCCATCTCACTCCTTGAGTTTATCACTGTGTCTGGGCACTACTACACTGTCCAGCCATAATTCCTCATAACCACCTATTGACTGACTACCATGTAATGTAAAGTGGGGTAATACTCTGGAACTATAATGATCCCTAGCTAAAACCACAGAAAACTTGTAGTCTATCATGGTTACTACCGATTGTACTTTTCCTGCATGACCCCTGGCAGTTGGGTAAGCCCCTTGAGTCGTGGATCTGCCCAAGGTTTCTTCCTAGACTAACTAAACATAAGGGAGTTTTTCCTTGCCCTTGTTGCTGTTGCATGCTCCTCCTGTAAAGCACCATGAGCCAATACTATTGTAAAAGGTGCTGTATAAATGAAATTGAATGAAATTAAATTTAATTGAATTGAACAATTAGGGTCTATTTTGACTGTGCCATTGTGAGGGCGTGTCAGTCACAAAGCCTCAGGGAAGGGGAGTCGGTCCTGACATAGCTGTCTAGGAAGGGCCTCTAGGATGGAGAGAGGGCCTCCTGTAGTGTTGGTTGCAGTTCACTCAGGAGGGAAAGGTGACAGAAGCCCGCTGGAAGGAGGCAGGGATGACACTCAGCAGAGATGATTGTGGTATAGATGGACAGAGAAGCAAATGAGTTGCCAGACTCAAACATCACTGATCAATTATTGCAAACACAGGCCAACTTTTAAAGCCCAAAACTGCTATCAGAAAATTCAGGGAAGGTAAATTCTCATTGGCTGCTCAAGTGTAGGGTAGAAAGCCTAGCATTGTTTCCTGTCAGTGGTTCTTTCAAACAAATCCAAATACTACTTTGAGGGCAAACATGTAAGCCCTTGCAATGCACACTAAGCTTACCATTTAGGTTATGAATAAAGTTTTTGCCATGCTAAATGTCAACAACATCAATTCTTGGGAAAAGGTTTCAAGAGACATACTTACAGCATTGTAACCTAGCTAGTTACAGGCAAGGTAAGTTACATGACTTGTAAGTTCAATTTCACAGTCTATACTGTTTCTGTCCTACTTTACTTCATTTCCTGGTGAAATATTTATGGATGGTTAGCGTGATATGAACACTGTCCACCACTTGCTGGTTGCTGAAAGTTATCTTGAATAGCTAGCGTCACCTACGATGTGGCATTAACAACTGCTAGCTAGCAACAATGCTACTTCTAACTGTATTAGAAGTAAGATAGCAAGATATTTAGTATTTCAAGAATTTCTTCCCTAACACTAAGGTTGTTGAATGTAACATATATGTATTCCTTAGTTTGGCACATTGTTTTGTGACACATTGACAATATTTATTGTCAGTAATTCTCTCAGTTATTGATAATAAACAGTGCTAAGTGATGGTTTTTATCATAACTTAAACTGAATTTAGATGAGCTAACACTAGTTGTGTTAGCACAACAAGCCAGAAAAAACTGATTCATTTATTTACTTTTGTTAGAGTATTACATGCTGTTAGATCCATTGACAATAGTCCTGTTTTCAGTTTAGGGCTTAGGTAAGGCTAGAGGTATTTGTCTGTCCACCATAGTAAAAGAAACTGTCCACTGCAAATGGCAGTTCACTGTTGTTAGGGATGTCGAACCAAAAGTCATATTTTTCTAGAAGCCACTATTATTAGTGTTCTGATTGGACAAATAGCCCGTCAGTCAAATTCTGCCGAATTTTCTGATTGGTTGACAATTGTTTCACAAATGCAATGCTTTATACAGTTTGTGCGCAAGTGCACAGGTGAAGTTGAGCGAGCAGAGGAGCAGATTATGTGAGCATGTAGAGTGAATATGAATGAAAGAGGGATGAATGAAGAGAGAGAGTTGTTGCACATACATATTGATTCCAGTTTGCACAACTACACATTTTTTCTGCTCGTTTCATTTTTCCTATTCAAAATATAATTTGTGAGCTTGCTCCAAAAAAAATTCTGCACACAATATTGTTCTACTGCTCGCTCATGAAAGAGGCACAAATGTAAATCCATACGCAGGGGCACTGATCTAAAGAATACCTGGATAGAGCATTCACGTCATAACACTGAAGTATATTCTTTAGAGATCAGTGCCGGTGATCTTGAATTTGCCTAATGTCTACTCCGCAGCTGACTGTAGGGAGTGGCTATCTCATGACAAGGGAAGGAGGGGTAAGGGACCGATTTGAGTGGTGGCAACGTTTCGAAACACTTATCCCATTCATTCCTGTGGGTGACGTTTGCAGCATTCTATAATCTTGAATTCAGAATGACTTCACGTGAATTAACATGAGCTAACGTGAATGCACGGCTGTCCCAATATAATAATAATAACTTGGCATATTCTGAAAAAAAAAAACACACACCAAGTGAACTTTTCTGAAACTCTCCAGTTCAGACATCATTACACCACTTGCTCTTAACGTAGAAAATGTGATTTCCCTAATAAGTAAAACAAAAATGTGTATGACAGCACTACATATATTATGTTAATCAAATTAATTTCACTGTCCAGCAATTTGTAATATATCACAAAATTAATAATACCAACATTTGTAATATATCTGCTATCCTGCAGGATTTCTGGATGTCTTGTCTTCTAGTAAAATAAGACTTTATAATAATTCTAAACTCACATGGCAACCACTCTGCCCCTATGCCAAACTGACTCCCTCTGCCAAGCTTTGCTGGAATAACAGTGCTCATATGGCTGGCTGTGTAGTTTTCCCCAACACAACACTACAAATACTTGGTCAGGTAAGTAAATTTAAAGTCTTTATTTAATATTTATTTAAATTTATTTAAATATTTCTGTAAATGTTAATTATTTTAATGCAAAAGAAAATTATGTTGCTGTAGGACAGTATTGATAATGCCGTTTCCTTTTAAATTGGTGAAACTCTCTTCTCTTTCAGAGCTATGATGTGTCTGATGTAGACAGTCACCCAGAAATGTGTATTCAGGTAATGGCGTCTGTCAGATTCAATAAACTAGTGTATTGTGAGCACAAAGCTGAAATGAAAACATATTTTTAAAAGTAACACATTTTTTATTCTCATAGTTTTCCTTAAATAACAGCAACTATATTCACTGCCCCTTCAAGTTTGGTAAGTACATATATGATCAGGAAACAACCTAACCAAAACATGATCCACTCAATCAGTAATGATGACTTCTCTGTTTCCTCCCTGTGCTTTTCCAGGTCAAGTCTACCAGTGGGAAGTAACTAATGTAGCAGTAGCTGCTGGACACATGCGGATATCGATTACATCCACAATTCCAGCATCTTTTGCAGGCCAGTTGTGCGCCTGTGTTGCAGAGGAATGTGATACTGTAGGAAATGAACACTATATCAATATGGTAAATGACAGATATAAATGCATCAAAACATCTGCTCTGCCTCTTTTGTATATGTCCCATGGTGATGTCTCATGAAATTAGTTTTATGTCTTTATATTATTAGCGAAGCTAGCAAAAGTGGTCATATTGGTTTTGTCAAAGTTTTTTCCTCTTTTTTTCACTTTTTTTTTTTTCACCGATTTTCCATCAATGATTGCAGGGACACTGAAACGCTGGGGGACATTAATCTTTGTGGGCGTGTAGCCCTAGTAGGATGTGAGCGTCTAGAAGCCCCCGCTGTGCCAGTGTCCGCTGTGCCATCAACCCAGCCCATAAACACTCCTTTGTAGCATAGTGCCATGATATGGGTAAATGTAAAAATTGGGATTTTGAGTTGCCAATATCTAGGGCCGAGAAGGCAGGAACTGCACAAAATTTGTCGTGGACAATCAACAGAATGACACAGCACAGCAAGTACCATAAAATTTGGTCCATGGGGGGTGCTGTAACTGTACAAAATTTTGCCTACTATCTATGGAATGCTAAAGTTTGCAACCAATTTTATTTTTTTCTTGAAATCCATTTACCCTCACACATTGAAAACATTGGTCAATAGCCAGTTCTAATAAAAAAAATCTGTGAAATTTTAAAATTGCGAAAGTTAAAGTAAACAAACTCGTCATAGGCTGTTCATGTGAATCTCACCAAATTTGGTATATGTTATCTACAGACGATGCTGACAAAAAGTTATCAAAGGATTTATCTTGAGATGAACTGTTTAAAAAATACATGTCAATCAAAATTCAGAACATAGCTTAAAATTCTTCAAAAGTGCATATCTTGGCTTCTAATTGCTCAAATTTCATTAAAGTTGACATGCAAACTCTAAACAGCTTTCTTTTCATGTTCACCAAATTTTGTAACATTTCGTTACAGGAGGCGATGTTTCTCGTCGAAGCTATGTGTCCAAATAACTCGTTATTAACTATGTTAAATAACTCGTCAAAAATTTTGCCTAAGACAATGATTTTGTGTTAGTATGCCAGTGTTACAGAGGCATATCGACCCAGCCCAGAAACACTCACTTGAAGCATAGCGCCACCTAGTGATATGTGTAAATGTAAAAATTGGGATTTTGGGTTTCCAGTATCTTGGACTTAGAAGGTGGGAACTGCACAAAAGATGTCATGCACAATCAGCACAAAGACCACTAAAAGTACAGCACATACCATAAAAAACTTCTTGCTACTGTGGAAAGATGCTTTCACAAATCACTCTTACACGCTACACAAGCACACAGAATGCCATTCATGCAAAATCCACATCCATTCCCATTTCTAGCAAATCATTTCCACACAAATTCTCACCTCATAACACTGACCTACCGCAAACTCATACCAACGGTTCTCATATTTCAATACACTGCGGCGGTCATACCATGTACGGTATGCGATACATTTAGTTCTGATTGGTATTATTATGATCAAACAATGCATTTCGTTGCTACTATGGTCTGCACTTTAGTTGATGGCCTGGGAACAAATGATTCTGACACCACCACCCCCAACACCACTTATGCACTGTGTTAACTCTGCCCCTCTATTTCTATGTATGTGACAATCACTCCTACACTAAAAATACCAGAGCATTTCAGCCCATAGCCCTATTGTTCGAAGTCACTAAATGCTCTTGGTAGGAAAAAGAATAATAAAATGTGGTACAACATAATAGAATAGTGAATAGTGAATCACTAGCTAATGCTAATTGAATAAGGGCACAGAAACTCACTTTCAGTTTAAATTTTTCAGATCAGTTAGCCTTAGCTACTGGTTCACTATTTGGTCTATGTTGTCCAAAATTTTCTCCCAGGGCTATGGGCTGAAAAGTGTCGACATCTTCCTTAATACTCTGGCAAAATGTATGTAAAATGTTGCACGAGACCATGCTTGTTGTCAGACCTTGGACTTTGACAATCATTTACATGAGTGCCCCCAGTGGCATTAACATTGCTTTTTTGATATTTCCTCTTTTTTCCATGATGAATTGTTCAAAAGGAGGGAAATATCAATCCAGTGGAGCTTGTATTACCATGTCCTTTTCCCTGTGTTGGGTCCTGTGTACAAGTAAGACTCACTTTCAATCTCAACCACTAACTGTAAAATATATAATTATATAACTCTTCTGGAGATGCGTTGTGTGTGTGTGTGTGTGTGTGTTTCTAGATGGTTCACTGGCCATATACCAGCTATTCGCTACCTCCACACCAGCATAACCAACATAATCCATCAATGTCCAGTTTGACAGAAACCCAACCATGGGGATGGGAGATTGAGAAATTTGTATTTAAAGGCTGCCATTTTGGAAGTCTAAGATGGCCACCATATTGAAAAATGTGGAATAAAATATTTTCTGATTCTGTGATCTGTAAGGTTTCCAAAAATGTATAGTTTTCATAATAAAATTACACAAGGAAATGGACTATTAGTGACAACTTGGCAAGCTAGAGCTGATAACTGATGCAGGGGACAAGCTCAGACAGTGCAAGCAGCAAAACACCTCAAGAGCATAATATTCCACCTTATTTCTAATGACATAGTCATATGATTTATCCCTCTACTATCCAGGCTGATTAAAGTCAATAAAAGCTCAAAAAATATACTACCAAAAAATAACTAGCATTTGTTCATGCTACTTGTAGGCAATGCATGAATAGATCTCTGAATGTGGATGTGTCCTTTGGGGCAGCCATGGCCTACTGGTTAGGGCTTTGGGCTTACAACTGAAGGGTATAGAGGCACCAAGGCACCTAATCTCCACTGCTCCCCAGGTGCCTCTATACCAGGCAGCTAACTGCTCTGGGTTGGTGTGTACTTCAATGTTTGTTTCACGAATTCACCACTGGGTTAAATGCAGAGACCAAATTTCCCTCACAGGAGCTAAAGAGTATAGATAATTATTATTGTTATTATTATAATTAGTAGTATTATATTGTGTATTATTATATTGTATTTTATATATGTATATTATATTATTATATTGTTTCTGTGATTTCATCTTTTGCTGAACTATTCAATTTTTAGGTGTGGCGACATGAACCTGTTCTCCATGGGAGAAGAATATTTTGTCTGGATGGTCAGTGTCTCCATTTTAATGAATGACTGCAATAACAGTCACATACATACTCAAGAGTTTTGGATTCATTTCCTTAGAGATTTCCATGAAATTAGTGTGAATAGGAAATATAGCAAATGAACAAGACATGCAGGTTAATTCTATACAGGTTAATTCTATTTGAAATGATAAACATGTGGGACTAGCCAGACCAAATACTATGGAGGAAGGTGACATCCTTGTGAGATTAAATTATCTATGACTTGTTTGAAAAGACTGTAAACAACATGTATGCCTATAACTATAATTTGATGTGTCAGACCCACAGATGCACAGAAGATGGGGTCTAATTATTGGGGCAACACTGGCTTTTCTGCTTACATTAGTAGCCTTGGGAAACTTTGCCTGGTACCAGTTTTTCAAAAAATTTCCAGGTAATGTTTTAGCATTTACTAAAATTGTTTTCTTTACATCTGTGTAAGACTTTGTATCCATTTCATTTCTCTGTACACTTTATTTATCTAAAAAAGATTTGCTGGTTGAAACCAAGAACAGTTAGTGGGACTTGAATTTTGAATATGTTTAATGTCTTATAGTGACATGCACTATTGATGTTTTATGTCACCTGCTTTTAATTTGTGCTATGATATACTTAGTGCTGTCAATGTTAATGCATTAATGCATGTGATTAGTGTAAACATTTTAACAAGGTTTTTTTTTTTTTTACAAAAATTAATCATGCAGTCGCAAACACGACACTACCATCCAGCTAGTGGTGGAAGAAGTACTGGAACTTAAGTGCTTAAGTAAGAGTACAAGTAAACAGCAAAATATGAAGTAAAAGTAGAACTACCACGTCAACAATCATACTCAAGTAAAAGTAATAAGTACTTGCTTTTCAATGTACTTAAAATACTACAAATAAAAGTACTGGTGCAATATTTTGTCTCTTAATAGTCTGTATTTCAATAAAAAATATTGAATTATTAGCTCCGGCTATTTGAAATTGCTCAAAATTCTTAAATTTTCCATGGAAATGCTTATAACCAAAACTGCTTTCTGCAGGACAAAAACAAAATGTCCACTAATTCTGATTCAGAATTCAGGGTTCCAAAAATCACTTCAGCAATTAATATCGATTTTTGTTGCTGCTCTGTTGAAATCAGTGTTAGGGCTATCCCTATGGTGTGCGACAGTGTTTTTTCAGTATTTTAAAAGTGAGGCGTCTGCAAATGAGTGTAGGTTTTAGTGTAAACCAGCATTTCTCAACCGGCGCACCAGCAAATAATCATAGTGCAACATTTAGGTCATGATAAAATGTAGTTAAGCCACATATATTTCATTCGACAAATCAGACAGCAAAGTGGCAAAGACCTGCAATTCAGGCTTTTAGTGAGTGGTTCTCCGTTGAAATGAAATGCAACTGATTTCACTTGTGCACGGGTAGTTATGCCTGTAGCCTAGATTTCTCCGCACTGGGAAAATGCAATAATCTCCTTTGACACGTCTAACTAATAATCATCCCTCTAGGATTTTGTTCACTTGAGTGTAAGAGATGACAGCAACATGTTAGCCACTATTCTTGTTAAATATCCTGACAGTGCGATTGTCATTAAAGGATGCTGAACATTAACTCCTTTCACCTGACGGTGCCACTGCAATAATAATAATAATAATAATAATAATTAATGGGTTGCAGAGTTATTAGGCTAAATTACCATCATTTCCAAACTTTGTATATGTTTGCTGCTGTCTTTGTTATTTTAGTCTCCTACTTCTGGCTTTCTCAATTGCGCTGCCTTTCTTACCACCTATCAACACTATCGACTGCACCTATAGGTTTATTTAATTATTTACCAGTCTTACGGGGGCCATGTCACCTTAAAAACAAGTAGGCTGTGCTACATTAATATTATTTTGTGACTTAGTTTGTTACTGCCATGTATGAAAGTTTGAGAAACACTGATGTATATGTACTGACTATGAAATAGTGCTCCACTTACTCATTTCATAACCTGGTTTAGAAACTAAAATGGTTCTACAATCGATACCTAATCTAATTGAATTTAATCAAATTGAATTGTGACCTTGTGGATTGGAATCTAATCAATTCAGAAAATCTGAATTGATACCCAGTCCTACTCACTATGCATAGCGGCATGACAAACCAGTGTCTACTGTCATCATATAACTGCAGGAAATCCACTGATAAAGACCTCCGTCTTAATTTCATGCTTTGGCAAATTATCCTGCAGCTTTTTAGATGACCAGCAATGGTAGGCTTATTTCAAGGTAAATAGGAAGGAAGATGTAAAAACTTATATGAATGAAAGTAGTGTTAAATAATTGTCTCCTTGACATCTCTTGTTGGGAGCCTAATTCATATCCAGCCACCTTGATAGGAAGATTAACCTTTTTGTTGATAAGCGGCACCAAAACTATTGACATGACTTCCTAGTCTGGAGACATTCTAATAGGAAAGGCAGTGATGCATTGATCTGCTCAAAGGCCACGTTGCGCTGTCAGCATGATCTTCAGTCTGTATCAGACACAAAACAAGTGCTGAAAGTAGCTTGCAGGCCTACAGAATAATTTAAATTATCACTTTAAAGTGGTAGAGATGTGGTAGAGATGTAGGCTATAATATGCTTTAGTGGTATGCACAGCAATATGTAGAGAATTCAAAATTTCAGAGGCTTTTTTTTTTACGGCTTCTGATTGGTTTAAACTTCTGAGACTTCAGCAACAACAAAAAGCGATAGCCTAATAAAATGTAACGAACTGCATTTTAGAAGTGTAGTAGGGCACAGAGTGCAGATAATAAGTATTCATCATTATTTCTACTCATGTCTACATCGTTACATTCCACCACTGTCCGCCATCACCCTCGCTTTGGCTTTGACACGCAATTTACAGAAACGCGGTCGGCACAGACAGTGTGCAGCAGCTGCAAACTACTGCCTAACTTGCGGTAAATGCAGTCTAGGGTACAAACCACTACACAGAAGTTCAGTGGGTTGGAGGGGGGCGGTCAGTCACCAGGCCTCAGGGAAAAGCGTCGGTCCTGGGTTAAGATTTCAAGAGCTCTGCCTGGGGATGAAAGCATTTGACATTATTTGCAGAATACAAGCAGCATAATGACGGCTGTAAATGCTTCATAATAAGGCATTAACATAGCATTTTTAAAAAAGCTGACAGACACATTGAATGACAGTACAAGGAAAAGCCCAAACCTCGGTAGATTTGAAGCAAGGGGGAGTATGCAGAATATGCATACTTGGGATGCGAGTGTGGAGGACAAAGGTAAAAAAAAATCACGTCGTCAGTCACCCCTAGACATCCCTGTTATAGTCCCATTGTGACTCAGGGCATTGGTTATTTTCCTTAATAGTATACACAGTCTGTGTTTGCATGATGTATGTCAGATGTTTGTATCTATTCACGGTAATAAAAGAATTGCTGTGAAAATGTCAATATGGCGTAACCATAAAAATATAAACCAAAAAATTACACTTGCTGAAAAAACTGAATATCTCTCCAAAGTGTCCTTTTAAAGAATATTGGGAATAATGTCAGCCAAGTCAACCACTGAAATATGGTCAGTTGGTGTAACCAATCCATGTCAACTAATGTAACAAGTATTTTTCATTACAAAATAATTTTGTACAAACAAGTCAATGTGGATTATAAGTAGTACTCTACTACATTGTAATAATGTTTGTAAAAATATTTTTACTCAAATGGTCAAAGCATAGGCAGAAAAAATGCATGTTTGCAGCATGTGGTGAAGATCAATAAATGAAAAACCCATATTATTTAAATTTAGAAATAAAGACACTTTAGAAATTTAGAAATAAAGATACTTTTTTCGTTACACCATTTCACTATTTAATGAGACATCTGTTCTGTTTTTGGTTAAAAATAATATAAATATCTTCTATAAATGTCAAAAAATATGAAACCAACAGAAATACAAATTTTAACAAACCTCAGGCATGTTTTTGTTTTAAGGTTAAAACTAGTCCTGTCAATGTTAACACGTTAACGCATATGATTAATGTAAACATGTTTTTTTTACGCAAATTTATGAATGTAGACACATATGTCACACTACCCATCGGCGCCCTCTTCACTTCGGCTTTGGCCCAGGCATTCAACCCTCTATAACAGGGGTGCCCAACCAGTTAATCATTGTTGACCAGTAGATTGCCGAGAAAAAATGATTTTTAGACGTAAAATTTTTCCTCGCTTTGGCTTTTATACTGCAATTGGCAAGCGCGGTCAGCACAGCCTGCAGCTGTTGCAAACTACTACCTAACATTTCTCCTCCAAGGTAACGTAAAGTATACATGTCATTATGCAGAACTTTAATATGTGCAAGACAGGTTCAAAGACAGCTGTTCATGTTTATCTGATGGTTGACTGTGCAGTGACATGAGATGGCAACGTGGCCTACAGTTGCTTAGCTTCAAGTTCTTGTTAAGATTTCAAGAGCTCTGTCCAGGCATGAAAGAGTTTCTCTTTGACATTATTCGTAGAATACAAGCAGCATAATGATGGAACTTAAAATGTGTTAATTGTGATTAGTCATGATTGACTTTAATTTTCTGTTATGATTAATTAATTTTTTTTTTGATCGATTGACAGCACTAGACAACATAGTTTTGAAATGCTGATCTCGCAAATCCTTATTATGACCGCCGCTAGAGAAGCTAGCAAAACATGAAACAGCATGACATTTTTGTGATATGTCGATCTTATAGAGGAGTATCGACCCAGCCCATAAAGACTCACTTGTAACATAGCGCCACCTAGTGATATAGGTAAATGCAAAAATTGGGATTTTGAATTGCCAGTATCTTGGGCCCAGAAGGCGGGAACTGCACAAAATTTGTTGTGTACAATCAGCACAATGACCTCTGACAATATGACCCATAGGGGGTGCTGTAGTTGTACAAAATTTCATTTTGCCTATTATCTATAGAATGCTAAAGTTTGCAACCACATTTTTTTTTTTTTGAAATCCATTGATCCTCACACATTGAAAACATTGGTCGACGCCCAATTTTAAAATCACGAAAGTGAAAGTAAACAAACTCGTCATAGGCCGTTCATGTGAATCTCACCAAATTTAGTATATGTCATCTACACACAATGCTGACAAAAAGCTATCAAAGGATTTATCTTGAGATGAACCGTTTCAAAGTTACATGTCGATCAAAATTCAAAACGTAGCTTTGTCCATAATTTGGCTTCTAATTGCTCAAATTTGTTCAAAGTTGACATTCCAACTTGAAACAGCTTTCTCTTCATGTGCACAAAATTTTGTAACATTTTGTCACAGGGGGCGATGTTTCTCGTCTAAGCTAGTTGTCCAAAAACAAATATTATTTTGTTAAATAACTCCTCAAAAATTTTGCCCAAGACTCACAACACTGACCTACCACAAACTTATCATACCAACGATTCCCACATTTCAATACACTGCGGCGGTCATACCATGTACATCTAGTTCGACCGCAGATTCGTAACCTCAAAATAAAAGTTAGCATTTGCCCCAAAGCTATATTTTGTAAATGCTTAGTAGTAGGCTATAATTCATTGCTGAATGTATTTTTGATGTTATCATACCAAATGAAAGTGTGTGAAGCCCTCTGGCAATAACACCACAACATTAAGTTGAAACTTGCTTAAAGTTTTCCTTTAATGTCTCTCTCTTTCTTTAGATGTTGTTTCCGCTAGACCTGTCTTGCTAGTAAGTTCCTCAGATGAAGCAGCCCATGTCTCAGCAATATTGGCTCTTGCTTCTGGCCTGGAAGCGGAACTGCGCTGCAGTGTGCGTCTTGCTCTGTGGGACCATTGTACCTCACAGGACTCCATAGCTCATCTGGGGCCTGTTCCTTGGCTCCACACTCAGTGCCAAGCTGTGTTACAAACTGGAGGCGTGATACTAATCGCTTGGAGTTCTGGTGTCTCATTAGAAAATAGTGAACTCTATGAGAAGTATGATTATGAAGAAGATCGGGACAACATTTTAAAGGGAGAGAAAGACACAGAAATGCATGAAGTGACTCAGAAAGCAGAGTGTCAAAAGAGAACTCTGCAGGGATGTGAAGAGCAATGTGGAGAAAAGACCTCAGTGACTGTTCCAGTGCTTATTGCCACCCTGTCATGTCTACAAGCAGCACTGCAGTCAGAGAACCAGAGGGACAATTTCATCTTGCTTTATTTTCAGAGAAAGGGCTATGGTGATGGTAAAAGCAATGGGAATCTTCCAGCTGTCCTGCACACTTTGACCAGATTTTACTTGCCACAGAACCTTCCCAAACTTGTGTTAGAGCTGTGTGTGAGCTCAATGGGTAGCAAGGCTCAAACTGAGAACAAAAAGATCAGTTGGTGGTTGTGGTTGGGTGGGCCTTGGTGGGCCCATCATGTGTCACGGCGGCTAGCACGAAGACTGCAGAACTGTCTCCATCAAGGCTGAGTTTCAGAGTGCAGTGTAAGCAATGCTCTGCACATAATCCGACCATCTCTAATGTTTTCACTAAGGCAGCGACGGTTGTGTTGGATTGTGTTTTGTAACTGTTCATTTGTTGACATTGTAAATTTTGTAAGTACTGAATTCAAGACAGGTCTATCGCTAAAGCTGATAGCTGTTTCAACGACTGCTGTTAATGGGATGTAAATTATGAACAAAATCTCTCCAGATCACATTGTTAAGCACAAGTGTTTCAAGTTCAATATTGTGCAAAAGATCGATGAATGACAGTTAAATGTTAAATTGTATGTGACCAGGAGCGCCTTATAATAACATCAAAGAATGCACTGAAGGCACCTGTTTGCTTTGCTTGTGGATAACCAGTTACTCAACTTGATCAACTTGATGATCACCTTCAGTGTTAATGTGTTTGGAAGGGACTGGAGGGGCAATGTCTTGTTGAGGAGACTGGCTGCTCAGGACAAGAAGCTCCACTGATGACATGAAGTTCTGGTCCTTATGGACCTCAGCCCTCTACCAGAAGAGTACCTGGAAGAGACTGTGCCCAGGGTGGGAGGGATCCGCAGAGATTTTACCTGCTCTCTTCAGAGGGAAGACTGGAAAGTTAAACTTCGGTGAATATTTTAGCATCAGTTTTGGTTTTGTATGCAAAGCTGTTTTTTGGTAAGAATGACATTTGTGTGGAATTGGCCATATAGGTCTGTATAGAAAGCTGAGACCCTGTAGTTTTCAGCATCAACTGTGTGAAGTAATAACAGTACAAAAAGCTGATGGATAAGTAAAAAAGATACATTACACATTGTTTCCTACAGATATACCTATGTCAGCTGCTGAAATCGGGTACTCCTGTACCATATACTGCATCCGGTCAGGGTTGTAACATTGCTAGATGTAAATGACTTAAAGCGTGCTCAAAATTTAGTGATTTTTTTTAGCACACATTCTCTTTATACAAAATTACACTTCCCAGGTCCTGCAATATGTCGCAAAGAACAGTATGCCATTTTAGTACAGCAAGTGTCTTTATGTAGACTCTAAAATAATTTCCAAAATGCCTACTAAATGATAACTAGATGTTTCTTTTTTGAATTTACGTTGCATGTCAGTGCTTCTGAGATAAAACAAAGGAAGCATAGAGACACAAAGCGCTGGCACATAGACTCTTTTTTTGTAGAGGTCGACTGATATCGGTTTGATATCAGCCATTTTTGGACCATTTTTACTTTATCGGCCCACATCAACTTCAAAGCGTTTGCCTGCTACAGCCAATCAAATTCAGCAGTGAAGTCGCCAAATAGGGTGTGGGCTCATATCTCGGCATCACTTTGACGTATCATATCCAAACTTGGTCACATGGCTCGTGACCCCATCACTATTGGTCAAAACAAATTTAGGACAGTTTGGTCACAAGGGGGCACTATAATTAGCAAAAAATTAGGTTTAGCTCATATCTCATGATGTGTTTGGGTTAGCAACAAATTTCCAGTGTCTGGTCATGCTGTGGGTTGTCCCATAGAGAGCTATCAAATTTGATGGCGAAGTTTCCAAACAGTGAGCTCATATCTCAGAAACTCTTTGACATATCTTAACCAAACTTGGTCACATGACTCCTGAACCCATCCAAAGGGGGCACAACAAGTTTGGTACAATATGGCCACTGGGGGTGCTATAATTAGCAAAAATGTGTTTCGGCTCATAACTAATGATGTGTTTTGGATAGAAACTGAATTCCAGTTTATGGTCTGTTGGTAGTCCCATTGATTGTTCTTGCCCATTTTTGCATGTCAACATAATAAGCCACCATATTGTGTTTTGTGGAAACCAAAACATTTTTTTTACTGGCCACATATATTATGCAGTTGTCACAAAACTTTGCACAGATGATCTTAAGACCATGCCTGATAAGTCAACAGTTTTTTGTCTGCCAAAGCGTTCAGCCATCACAGCCAATTCAATGGTGAAGCCATCAAACAGGAAGTGACTTTATATCTCAGCCAAATTTTGGCGTATTGACATGAAACTTTCTGTGAGTCCTTATGGCCATCTGTCTTACCTACATACATTATGTCGCCATGGCAACTTCGACATGCTTTGCTGCTTGGCCACCCTATTGCTGCTTGCAGGTGAATTTGTAGACCACCATTGTGTTACCTATAAACACGTGTGCTACCTTTTCTTTTTATTATTATTACTATTATTGGTGGCCAAGGCAAGGCAGTTTTATTTGTATAGTGCATTTCTTACATCAAGGCATTTCAATGTGCTTTACAGAAAAAAGTAAAAGACCTTCAATAAATTATACAACGTGCCTGCCAACAAAAGATAAAAGACTCAATAAAAACACAAATTTAATGAGGGATTAAGATAAAAGATAAATAAAAGAAAAATAAATAAATAAGGTAAAAAATAAAATAAAAGAACTAAGTAGTAAACAAATTAATACATAAAAACAAGACAAAATAAGACCAATAGATAAACAAGTCAATGGTATGCTTCGCAGAAGAACTTACTCTTTGGACTTGGAAAATGGAAACGTGGGTGCATTTTTTATCTCTTCTGGACGTTGGTTCCAGAGTCTAGCTGCATAAACACTAAAGGCTGACTCACCTTTGGTATGTCATCTTTTGTCTTAGCAACAGGTTGAATCATATGATTTCTATTTTGTGACCTGAGTGATCTTGCTGGGACGTACTGTTTGAACAGGTCATGAATGTAGTTTGGTCCAATAACATTTAGTGCTTTAAAAACAAGAAGTCATGCTTTAAAATCAATTCTAAAACTAACAGGAAGCCAATGTAGTGACCTAAGGATTGGAGTCATGTTCTCGTTCCTTTTTTTTTGGATAGAACCCTAGCAGCTGCATTTTGTATGGTTTGTAGTTGTTTTATAGTTTTCTTTAGAAGACCAGTTAAAAGGGCATTGAAATAGTCTATCCTGCTCGAGATAAAAGTGTGGATACGTTTTTCTAGATCTCTATCGGTCATATAGTTCCTTAATTTTGCCATGTTCTTCAGGTGAAAAAAGGCTGATTTGGTCATTGATTTCATATGATTGTTAAAATTCAAATCATGGTCAATAATAATGCCAAGATTACTTGCTGCATTTTTTGCCTTAATGTGAGCTGAGGGAGCGTGTTTTAGGATCACGGATCAGCTGACAACTAGCTTGCTGGCTAATGTTATATATAGTTCGCCAAGATAGCTTGGCTGCTTAATAGCGACAGCTTTAACAGCTTCATTAACATGAAGTATCCTGTTATTTTTAATAAGGTTATTAAAAAATAAAAGTGGTTCCCTTTGGCTGGCTGGCAATAACTGGCTGTGCTACGAGAAGGGAACAGCTAACTGTTATTGTTGCTAAGGCTACTTACCTTGCAAAAGGTCCACGCGCTGGTCGCGAGATGGTCAGTGTCCGACAAGGATACAATGATTTCACATTGTAACACTGTGCTGTCATAGAATGGAGCAAAAGCATCGACTTTGCTACCAAGTTTGTTACTGAATTCACTCAGAGGACATTACAATGTATCAAAATAAAAGCATCACAGGTGCCCACTGAATGTGCATGTGCATACCTATTCATTGTACAGAGCTACCGAAGTCAAATTCCTTGTATGCAAGTACACTTGGTCAATAAAAGCTGGTTCTAAATATGTTTCTGAAGTCATGCATTTCATTTTGATGTAAAGCTTCAAAAAATATTTCCTGACTTCCTTGACCCAAAGAAGAAGTTAACACAGGGTTCATGCAGGTGCTTGAAATCATTGAAACTTCATTTAACATTGTGTTTTGAATTTCGGGTAAAGTGTTTGTAAATCCTTGTAATTGTTACCATATTCCATGGCAGCCTGACTAAATAGGTGACTTATTAAGTGAGGAGAAATAAAATAAGATTAAAAATTACACCTATATACCTCACTCTGATGGGTTTTGCATGAGCCTCATTTGTGACCGGATTGATGGTTGTTGTATACTATGGTTGTGGCGTCATGTTGCCCTCAAGAGGACAGTACATTGGGCCAATATGTCAGGAGGTTATCATTTTATAAACATTGACTGGAAAATTAAAAATACAAACCGTGGATAAAACGTGGACCAAATCCACGTGTAACACGCTAGTCTAAATATGAAATGTGAAAAAATATTTCCGATATACCAACACATACCAACGTTTTGTTTCCATTAGTTTTAAATAGTTAATTTTAGTTCATTTGTTTATGTTTGCTTTTTTTAAAATTAAATACTCCAAACCTTTAAACTACACTACTTTTAATTATGTTGCGCGCATGGTATTCATGAACTCTATTACACGTTTCTAACAATGCAAGGAAATGTCTCGATTGCAGTTGGTAGTGTATTTTGTTCAGAATCTGGCCTAATGTCATGAGTTGCCACTGTAGGAAAACCCATCATTCAGGATATTCAAGTCCGTTTCTGTCAATGCAAGAGTAAAGCATGCATTCGTATGATATCTGACAAAATGCAGCCCCGTGCGCACTTGCGGTGCTGTGTGTGACCGAGTGACCTTTCGGTTTTCAAATGGTCACCCTACCAATAAAAGCTGTTGTGGCAAAGTCTTTACCCAATGGCAACGATGTGGCGACGACGAGGTAACGTGTTTTCTGATACCAAATAGCAACGTCATCAGGTGAGCAGTAAAGGACGTTGTGGCAACATCTTTCGTGGTACCTAACGGCAACGTCGCACAGCAACCATGTTGCGACGTCGCGGCAACGTGTTTTCTCATCAAATGGCAACGTTGTTGGGTTACCATACCGCGACGTGGCAGAAACATCACTGAGGCTACCAAATGGCAACTTCAACCGGTGACCACGGCGCGACGTTGCGGCAACAGGTTTTGATTACGTTACGGCAACATAAGGCATAACAGCGTATAAGTGGCCATTACGTAACGTCGCCATGACTAAATGGCAACTTTGTAGCGACGTTGTAGAAACGTCTTGTGTTAGCTGGGATACTCACGATTTTCAATAATGTGAGCATGTTTTATAAATCATGGCCAGCTTTAGTAAATCGTGCTTACAGTTTTATATAGCGTCAGCACGAGGACGCTTAAATTTCACTTAAACTTTCCAGGGCTCCGTACTTGAGCATGTTCAGCTGTAAAAATAAACGGCACAAGCCAAGTAATATTTATTGTAGTAATATACAGTACTTAAGTGAATTGTCTTAAATTACTCTTGTTGATATTATGCACAGTGGCCACGTTTACATGATGTTTTTTAATTCCGAATTAATTATTTGGAATGAAATAGTCCGAATTAAAATATTCTCCTTCGAGTTTACATGAATATAATAATTCCGCATTAAGGTTTACATGGAAAACACGTTAAATCGGCTTTATTTCATTCCGCTCAACGTCTGGGGGTCGGGAAGGGTTCTGATTGGGCGCTACCTCTTTGAAAAGGTTGGTGTTTTTATGTTTCTGCCATCCACTCTTTTCATTATTTGCAGTTCCTCCAGTGCACTTATCAAAAAAATAGCTTTGGCTCGAGACCAACGTTTGCTGTGGGCCGGCATCTTGTTGTGCGTCATCACGTCAGAAGGGCAACCCAACGAGCATGCACTGAACGACCAGAATATAAGCGGAATAAACGTTTACATGTTCGAGGAATAAATTAATTTGCTTTTAAAATCAGAATAAACCATCCACTTTATTCGGGAATTAAGTTTAATTCCGAATAATAATTTTTATTAGGAATTAAGTGTTTACATGGTCTTTTTAAAGCAGAATTAATGTTTATTCGGAATTAAATTAGTTTTATACAGAATTAAAGCTCTCATGTAAACGCAGGGAGTCTAGCACAATAGTTTAGACTACAGTAGCCTACTTGTTTCTGTAGCCTACTTGATGCATGTCAGGCCTTAACTGGTGTGCTCTGCCGTACTCAGTCCCGTAAGAAATTACAACGTTGGACGTGCTCTCGACGAAAAAAAAACACAAATCCCAATCTCGTGTAGAGTCCTGCGCCATGCCTCACCAGCAGCTGACCAGTTCCTCAGTCACTCACTCGGTCAGCCCACAGCATCCAAGTTCCAGACAGGTGAGAGTGGCTACTTCCTGGTTCACACACTCGCTCATCCCCTCTGGCCAAGTACACACAGATACCCTGGCAGGGCAGTAGAGAATACGTAATCAGTTTCAAAGCTTAACTACCACCGACCCATTCACTCATAGTGGACAAGGGGGTACTTTCCTTTAGTTGTCATGCAAACATGCATCCTCAGCATGCCAGCCACCAGTCCTGCTCCGCTCAGCTGCTTGTGGGGGTGACGTCATCAGACCAAACCGGAACCCACTCTCCGAATGATGTCAACCTATAAGAAGGGAATTCCCCTTCCCTTGTCCAATCAGACACCTACATTTATCTATCGGATAAAATAGTCCTGTTAAATGTCCACACGGAACAGTTTGGCCTCCCCCAACACAAACCCACAATAAATGAATAACTAGATGTACCACATAGTGGTACATGTTATGACCGCCGCAGTGTATTGAAATGTGGGAACCGTTGGTATTATGTTGGTTTGTGGCAGGTCAATGTTGTGAGGTGAGAATTTGTGTGGAAATGATTTGCTAGAAGTGGGCATAGATGTGGGTTTTGAAAGAATGTCATTTTGTGTGTTTGCATAGTGTGTAGGAGTGATTTGTGAATGAGATAGATGTTGGCATAGTATGTATGTACCAGTGGCGGCTGGTGGTGGAAAAAGTAGGGGAGGACAAAATGTAAACAATATTTAGCAGTAGTGGTGGTGGCAGCAGTGGCATGCATATATAGTAAAGACTAGTGAAACCTCCAGCATTCCAAGTGCTGTGCTGTGAAAGTTGTTCTGACATTTTCAAGTGGTGGTCTGATCAGACAATGCATAGGTGGAAATGAGCATTTGTTCTGCAACATCAAACTTGCCACTGCACTCACTAGTGCCATTAGCAAGACACCTACCAAATCTGAGGTCAGTGGAAAGAATAGTTGGAGAGTTGTGTGTGGAATAGACAGAATGACAGCCGGACATCATTACATAGATGCATTGTGAAATGCAAAAGCAGGCCTAACCAAGTGCTGAGGGCATAACCATGAACATACTTTTCAGAAGGCTGACATTTCTGAATTAGAAATATTTTTAATTGATCTAATGTCATATTTTAATTTTCAGAGATACTGCTTTTGGTTTCCACTGCTTCATGGTTTCATGTAATCACAATTAGGCTTGCGATAATTCATTTTGTGTGTAAAGAATGAATATAACATACGAGTTAAAATTTTTGAATTGATGTGATGAAATAAATGACACTTTCCACACTATATTATTCAATTCAGATGGCCCTGTATGCAAAAAAAAAACTCAGTAGCCTAATGCTAAACAAATTAGGATCAATGGTGATCACAACAGTGTGAGGAAAATGTAGAAAAGGCTAGGATTTTTTTCTCAAGCACCCTCAAAATATTTTCCGTTAAAAACGTACGCTAAATTGTACATCGCAAGCCAAATTGGTAGAATTGTTATTGGTCTACTCAAGACGATATTCGTTTGTGGTCTTCAAGCAAAAGCGCAAACTCTTGCATTCCTAGGAGAGCAGTGACATCGATCAGGCGCTTCAGAGTGTCTCTGTTTCGGCGTACTTTTGCATTATGCTGTGCATTTTGCAATCGTATGCCCTCATTCACAACCTGATCAATCGTCATCCTGCCCAGCAATCCCAACCTAATTGCGACACCAACGTAGTCTTTACATTGGTCGTGCCGTTTTGTTGCCCTGTCCAGATTTTTTATATCTGCAAATCCCTCAACAGACCACGTTTGAGATTTGCCCATTAGCAGGCAAGGCCAGCAGTATAGCCGGTTGGTTGTACTGCTAGCAGTGAGCCATTTGTACCTTTCATACCATGTGGTATTCAGGATAGACACCTTACCGCTTTGTTTTTTAATTTCGATTTTTGGAAGTGGCCTTCCTGCAGATTTCATCCTGACTTTTTCTGCGTAGTCCAAAGAATGAAATGGAGTACTTAATAAACCATGGACAATATCACTTGGTTCCATTGTGGTTTAATAGCAATCTTCAACACTTTCTGAATAAACTCTCTGCACGTCTTCCAGTGTGACTGATTATGGCTGACACTGACCTGCGTAGGGCAAGATACTCAAACATTGTATCAAAGCCAGTCCTACTTATTGGTTCACTGATTTTGGGCGCGAAATCAAGTTTTTTTTGCGAGACCAATGCCTATATATGGGCAAGACCGAAACGGAGGAACGTCCTCCCCTACTGCCATTCACTCCCATGTTAAAAAACGAGTTTCACGAGCCGCCTAGGGCAGCAGAATCATATAATGGACTTCAATGGAAGCATTGAGGAGGACGCTCCTCCGTGTAGTAATTTCCAATGGAGCCAGGCGTCGCTGTTAGTACTTTGATATAGGGAGACGGTTTTTGTGTATCCCAAGTATTAAAATAGCAGTTTTATCAGTATTTAGTCAGGTTAGATGATGAAAATTCAAAGTTTATATATTATAATTTTTCTTTGAAATGTAAGGGAGTTTCGAAATTAAAAAACAAAGCGGTAAGGTGTCTATCCTGAATACCACATGGTATGAAAGGTACAAATGACTCACTGCTAGCAGTACAACCAACTGGCTATACTGCTGGCAAATCTCAAACGTGGTCTGTTGAGGGATTTGCAGATATAAAAAATCTGGACAGGGCAACAAAACGGCACGACCAATGTAAAGACCACGTTGGTGTTGCAATTAGGTTGGGATTGCTGGGCAGGATGCTGATTGATCAGGTTGTGAATGAGGGCATACGACTGCAAAATGCACAGCATAATGCAAAAGTACGCCGAAACAGAGACACTCTGAAGCGCCTGATCGATGTCACTGCTCTCCTAGGAATGCAAGAGTTTGCGCTTTTGCTTGAAGACCACAAACGAATATCGTCTTGAGTAGGCCAATAACAATTCTACCAATTTGGCTTGCGATGTACAATTTAGGGTACGTTTTTAACGGAAAATATTTTGAGGGTGCTTGAGAAAAAAATCCTAGCCTTTTCTACGTTTTCCTCACACTGTTGTGATCACCTTTGATCCTAATTTGTTTAGCATTAGGCTACTGAGTTTTTTTTTGCATACAGGGCCATCTCAATTGAATAATATAGCGTGGAAAGTGTCATTTATTTCATCACATCAATTCAAAAATTTGAACTCGTATGTTATATTCATTCTTTACACATAAAATGAATTATCGCAAGCCTAATTGTGATTACATGAAACCATGAAGCAGTGGAAACCAAAAGCAGTATCTCTGAAAATTAAAATATGACATTAGATCAATTAAAAATATTTCTAATTCAGAAATGTCAGCCTTCTGAAAAGTATGTTCATGGTTATGCCCTCAGCACTTGGTTAGGCCTGCTTTTGCATTTCACAATGCATCTATGTAATGATGTCCGGCTGTCATTCTGTCTATTCCACACACAACTCTCCAACTATTCTTTCCACTGACTTCAGATTTGGTAGGTGTCTTGCTAATGGCACTAGTGAGTGCAGTGGCAAGTTTGATGTTGCAGAACAAATGCTCATTTCCACCTATGCATTGTCTGATCAGACCACCACTTGAAAATGTCAGAACAACTTTCACAGCACAGCACTTGGAATGCTGGAGGTTTCACTAGTCTTTACTATATATGCATGCCACTGCTGCCACCACCACCACTGCTAAATATTGTTTACATTTTGTCCTCCCCTACTTTTTCCACCACCAGCCGCCACTGATATACATATACATGTAGACAGCCAGACCATACCCACGTGACATGCCAAACCACCCCATTTGACATGCACTCCATTCTGTGATAGCTAGTGTTGGACGCTGTTTAGCCTTCCTCTCCATGTTTAACACCATCATAACATCCTTTTCTAATTTATTGTTACATTTAGTGAACATTCTGAAAGGCCTGCAAAGTTTACATTCCCAATCCAGCTGTAATTTTATTGGGCTCCCACTGTACACCCAAAGTTTATAGCCTAGGCTACAGCTAACAACACAGGTGGCAGTCTAGCCAATATGAATTAAGATTATTTAATAAGAGACCACTTGCTACTAAAATCATGCAGTCATATTATTTCTGACTGTCCTCTAAAACCAATTTGTAAAAGTGAGGTGATTAATTTCATCTAGGCTACTTCACTTGAAACGTTAGTGATCAGGATAGATGGTAGGCTAGGCCAAAATAATTAATATGAAGGCACAATGAAGGCTTAACAGAGGAAGGTTTTAACGAGACAATAAATATAACATTTGGGATACACAGGCAAAAACACATACTGTACTTGCTGCCACATGCTTTGGCAGATTTGATGTAGAAGTTTTGAAAGCTGACAACTCTGGCAGGGCAGGTACATTTTGTATTACATGATGAAGTTATTGCTATGTGTTCTTTGAGTATTGGCTGAGGTATGGCCAAGCATTAACTTCACTTTCCAGTTCTCTTCAACAAGAATTTAATGTTTCTTCTTCGATATCCTTAATCTCCATGACCTCTGTCTCGGACTCGGCACCAACCATCATCCAATGACAGGCTACATTAAAATAGTGGAAATGATGTGCGTGCACGCCTGTGCAATTTCCTTTCAGTTCAGGCGTTAAGGGATTGTTTTTGTTATCCGTGCTTCATTCTTTACTCAGTACTGGGGTTTTTTTCCAGTGTAGCAAAGTAAAATACTTGGGTCAAAATGTACTTGAGTAAAAGTAAAATTATCTATTTCAAAAACTACAAAAACTACTCAGTTACAGTAACGTGAGTGAATGTAATTTGTTACTTTCCACTTTTTAGTGTATTTTTAGGAAAATAAAAATTATATTATTTTCATAATTTCCTAGTTTTATTTCAACTGTTATTCTAGTTTCCCTTCTTGATACAAGTAGAAATAAGACCTGATAAGTGGTATCCTTCCACTATTTGTACGACAAGAGCTGCTTATCATCAGGGAGCTGTTTGTGCTCTGGACACTGTGAAAACTAAGCCTAATGTTTCCAATCACTACCCCATGTTGGGCGCCATGATGCATTTTGTGGCTACTCACTGAGACCCCCGGTCGAGGCCGAGATCACCACTCCTTTTCTCAACCTCTTTACCCCAAATGTCTTCCCATGTAAACAATAGACAACTTACCTTTCTTGGGAAAGGACCCTTTTGTAGTAGGACTTGTGTAGGACTTAATCCAAACAGACAAAAGAGATCTTGGTCAGCAACTCTGAAGGCAAAAATCTCTGCGGGAGGACTAAATAGGTTTGGCTGCCTTTTGACTCTACCACAGATAAAGTTGGTTTTATTTAAGTAACAAAAAAGGACTACCTGTGGTAGTCACAACTAAATGACTAAAAAAGAAAACTTAGAATCTCTCCTATGTTCTCTTTTTTTCTCATCTGAAGTCAAGAGGCATCTGCTGTCATTACCATATTACTTGTATGGCTATTTTGACTGCCACAGACAAGTCTCATGCATGACACAATATACGATGACACAAACACATTTTGAGCATGCAAAGGCACTCACTTCGTTTCCACAGTTTAACAGCTGTCTAACAGCATGTATGACAAATGTTGATAATGAAACATAATGAAACCTTGTATAATAGTTATAGCAGCATATATAAAAAATAGTATTGTTATGTCATAGTTATGTAGTAAGGCATGCTATATCATAGATAACAAGATTATAGTATAGCTTTGTATGGGTAAATATGAAATGCGGCTCAAGGTTCACTTATTTATTAAATTTTAATTAAATTACATTTAAATTAAAAATTGAACAGTAATTATTTATTTATAGGCACATTTTAATGGATTTAAACATTTATTTTAACTATTAAAATTACAAAAAAAATTACACTATGTGCCTTTAATGTAACTTTTATAACGGTATTTTAATAATAATACAGTGCTCTTATAAATGCTACTCAATTTTCTACTTTTAACTGTGAACACTTCTGTACAAAAAAAGCCAACAGATTTCCAATAAAAACACAGAGGTCACTGGGTGCTGGCAGGAAAGACTGTTTAGATTACTGTAATGTGGCTTGACAGTGTAAATATAATACAGTACGCAGTGATCTAAGGAAATGTGGTACTACCTTTCTGTAATGACTATATAGGATTTTGGTCTTGCAAGAGGTCAACAATGAACTCACAGGATAGATGAGTAGTTATGCCTACTGTATATCCAACAGCATGCCATGGGGTCAAGTGCATAATTGTTCAGTTAAGGCATATTTCCTTCCCACTGATACAAGGCATCATAATTTGCTCTCTTCCTCCTCCAGTGCATGATTCAAGCCAGGGATAAACTTCAAAAGAATTTTTGGAAAGCTCATTTGTTTTGGCTTCTGCAGTAATAAGCTAAACCGCCCTTGATTGCTGCTGGATGTGGAAGTGGTATTCCCTGATTCCTGAAAGTAACTACGTACACTGGCACTGCGGGTGAGTGTACTTCTTGCTGTAGCAAAAAGCTCCCCAGCTGGATGAAGGAGTCTTTTAGCTGAGAGTTGTAGAGACGATTTGCAAAAGGAATCAGAGTTGGTTACGTTGGGTGTGTTACCATGGTACAGACAGTCCTGGTACACAGAGTCTTCATCCGTGGCAGTGCTTAGGTGGCTAGCACTGCTGCTGTTGCTCCCTTCCCAGAGGCATTGAGCACGAAGGGTAATGGGACTTGGAAAACCCAAACTTCCATAAACTCCTGCTGATTCCAGGGACTCATAAATCATTGCATCGCTCATAACTATTCCTGGGAGGAGAGAAGAGAGAAGCTGTGAAAAGACTTCTAGAGAGACATGGAACAATGAATTTGCACTGCTCTCAAGTCATGTCATGTTAAGTCATGTCATGTGTCATGTCAAGTTTCATGTGAGATGACCAAAGACTAGCCAAGATATGAGTTTACATTCCTTTAATGGCTTTGTCACCAATTTCATTTGGTAGTTATGGGCAAAAGCTTTTGAACATAAGCAAGCTATACGGCTATACCAACTCTCTATAGCAAATTCTGTTATAATTGGCTTTCACACTATGAAATTGGCTTATTCACCATCTTTCCTAGAGTTGGGCTGGGTTAAAAAAATCATTCAGAAGGTTTCTCATTTAAAAAATGTGATATCGACCTGTGCGTGTGAGAGACGGTCAATTAAAACCGAGGCAGCTCATAAAATAAAATACACAATAAGTGTCATTCAGAAATGAGATAGCATGCATTGAGGTAATTTCTTTTAGTGATTTTTCATGCAGCTCTACTGCAATGTATGGCAAGCAGGGTTGGGCGGAAACAGGCTACTTTGATTCTTGTTTACTGAAGGGGACATAAAGTCGGTGTGGCCTCAATGATTATAATATGCCCCTAACATTTCCACTGAAAGTACTAGTCCACTAGTCTGAGACAAATCCAGCATCCCAATACATACATGGGCCTTGCCCTTCTGCCTGACTTCTCTGCACTAATGTTTCCGGCCTCTGAAGAGTCCACTGCATTAGTGTTCTGGCATGGGATTTTGTATGTAGTATAGGACTTAAACGGTAGCCAGTGAAGCTGCATGAGAGTTGGGGTGATGTGTTGCCAAGACTCTGTGTGGGTTAAGACCTTGGCAGTTGCGTTTTTGACACACTGAAGCTTGTCCTGGGCCTTGCTGGGCACACTAACCAGGGCTCCATTGCGATAGTCAAGTCCATTCTAGAGTGCTATGTACAAGGTGGATTGGTGATTAGAACCAAAGAGAATTCAAATTGTCTTCTTTAGAATCCTCGATGAAAATACTGCAATAGAACATTATAATCAAAATACTAGGACTAGCATGGTGACAATTAATATATAAGTTTCTCTGTGTGTGTAAACACCATATCCCGAATATTATTATTAATTATAAGACAAGCCTCATATTTGGGATTGTAAGTGCATGCAATCACAGTCATAGAGACACTGAGCAACATTCCATGGACTGTTACTGTTCTTTTTAGCAATAGGAATCTATTACTATTATATGAGCCTAGTAGGGCTACATGCCAACCCAGTTTTATTAGCCTCATGGGATAATGTCCCTGAAACCGTAGACTGAAATTTACTCCTCTACATCTATCTGACCACTACTTTATTTGGTTCAAAGTGTGTCTCACCACTGTTTATTGAACTCAACAGGCTACCCTTAGCTGCTTGCATCAAATTCAAAGCACTGACGTTGGCCTACAGGGTGATTGATGCTTCTGCTCCCATCTACCTGAATACTCTCTTAAAGCCTGATGTCACCCGCAGGCTCCTCCAAGGAATGCTATCTAGCATGGCCAACACCTCGCACAGGTCGCCAGACTCATATGTTGTTCCACACTGGTGGAATGGCCTTCTAAGTGCTACCAGATCAACAGATACCCTCTCCACCTTCAAAAAGTTTTGAAGACCCAGCTCTTCCAAGAATATCTCCTGGCTTGAATTTCTGAATACCAGAAATGCACTAAATATCTTACTCTTAATCTCTCTCCATACTGCACTTTTTATTACACTATTGCACTTTCATCTCAAAATACTGCAAATTTCATGTTATCAATATGCACTCTTTGTTAGTTTTTCACTGTGCTGTAGTTTGAATGTAATCCTCTTATGTAAGTCGCTGTGGATAGAAATGTCTGCTAAATGCATAAATAATATAAATTATAATAATATATTATAAAATATAATAATAATAAATAGTTTTTCCATAAAAAACAGCCAATTTGACAAATTGGTGCCTAACCAGGACCAAAAATGAGTTAAAACTACACTACTGAAACTACATGCACAGAGAGGAACAAAACTGAGCCAACTGAAATTTGTGCAGAATTTGTTTTCTCACTCAATAGGTGGCGCTACACCATACATGGGTGGTTAAAGGCTTGTCATTTGCAGCTTCTTGAGAGTCATGTACAACAAAATTTTCAGCTGCTGATGGACTATGGTTCAAAATTTATGCAATTTTTTGTCAACAGGTGGTGCTACACCACACATTGGTTAGCAGATATCGCCACAGTTGTAGGTCAGACACAGGCAAAAAGCCAATAGCTGAGTGCTGTAGGTGACCACAGCCGTGGCGATATCTGCTAACCAACCCCACACCAACACACATTATATTGCTTTTAAACATCAGTTCTATTACCAATTGATGAAGCTATGCTGTGTTTTTTACCATTAACAAAGGATACTCACATATATATCAAAAGCTGCCTGCTTTCACAATCTAACTTCAAATCATTAGTGCCACTTCAGTGCTTGATATAAATCTTTGTGAACTGCCCCTAATCAGTGTCAAATCTCAAAACTTCTCCCTTATTATAAAACTAAGATAAATAAAAATACAAGCTAGATAGAAGTATCTCCATAATACAGATATATGGATTCTATATATGGATATGGACTTCAGGTGTGATTGCTGTTACTGTCCTCACCATGGGTTAGTCTTTGTTCCTGGACCATCAGGGAACGGTACTCATCCCACTTCTCATGCAAGATTTGCTGTAAGAAACATGCACAAGTCCATATTAATGTTCACCTTTTACTGGACACTCATTCCTTGATTGCTTTGCAACAATATTGACACATTAGCCCAGTCTTCCCAACTGATTTGAGAAATGCACCAAATATGTGCCCTGAGTGTGTGTGCTCCCAGTACATTGACAAATTTCCTTCCCTGGACAGTAAAGTATAACTTAAATTACCTTAGAGCTTTAAACATGAGAGACACAACATGCATCTGAATTTACACACCCATTCTTCTCTGTTAAATTGTTTGTGTAATATCAATCACAGACATCACACACATATCACATGACCTTTCCAACAGTGCCAGTCAGTAGTTTCTGGAATGAACGGTTTGCAAGAAAATTAACAGTAAATTTATATCAGAAGTTGAAACTCCCAGGCCACCAACAGAGAGGATTTTCATGCAGCCTTGTGTCTATGGCACCCCCATTCTTATTTGTGCAATAAAATATGAAGTAAATCAGAATCTCTTTATTGTCATAGTCACATGTGCAAAGAAAATAGTTAGGAGAAGCTATACTTCATATCCTGTGTAGTCATAATGTGATAGATTGTCTTAATATCTAAGTTAAAGGTCCCAAATTATAATTTTTTTTAACGATTTAACATATAGGTCTATGAGCTACACAAACGTCTCTGAAGCAGCTTGATGAAAATACCTCTCAGAAAAGGCATTATCACCTGCATTTTCCCCCATCTGTACCAGAACAAGCTGTTTCTCAATATTATGCCAGTCTCATTCATATATGTGAGGAAATTCAATGAGTCTACAATGTTCTCTCTCAGACTTTGTGCCCAGGGTATTTATGAAAACTGACATATTCTCGTTCCCCGCATTAGAAAATAATTCTGTTTACACAAAACAGCAAAGGGAGGCTACAAATAGACAGGTGACATGTGAAACAAATAGAAAGCCAACCAGAAATCTGAAAATCAAAGAGGGACCATCACGTTACAATGCTAAAAACTCTGTTTTCCCTATATACACGTACATCTGAAGCTGGAGTTTCCAGAGGCAGCCATTTTCAGTCACTGAAACCTCTGTTTACTTGTGAATAAATTTGTGTTTTATATATATATACAGCTACGTGTAAACAGGGTCTTGGTTAGCCAATGAGAGAACATAGCAATGGTTGCCACAGTAAACAAATCTATCCTGAACTTAGCAAGCCTCTGGCGATTGTTAGTTATCTTTGCTAGTTAAATAATAGCAATAGTGGTAGATATTACTGTTTTTTTCTGGTTCTGGTATAACTGTCCCCTACAGTGACATAGATGTCAGGGGAAAAACCTGAACAGCTGGCTAAAACACAGAGTTCTGACACCAGTAAATTATCACTAATGCACTAAGTTGTTTTTTCACACTCAGAGTAAACCCAAATAGATGTGCAAAAAACAGAAAAAGTGATAAGTTTCTTAATAGGGGACTGATAAGGTTAGCTAACTTTTCAGTCTGACGTATTGAAATCAAACAGATCAAAAACAGGGAAACAGTAAATATTCACACAGACGACTCCATCAGGTTGGCTACTGAAGTTTTTATTGCTGTTAAGGTTTTCAAGTGATGACATCAGTAGTAGGCTATCTGAATCCAAGAAAACTACATGAGCAGCAGGGAACGCCGGTGCTGGGCCCCGACTCCCCTTCCTGAGGCTTCGTGATTGACCCCTCCTCACAATGGCGCTGTCAAATGGACCCTTACTGTTACCCCCATGACCCATCTCACTCCTTTGAGTTTGTCACTATGCCTGGCCGCTGCTACATTGTCCAGCCATAATTCCTGATAACCACCTATAGACTGATTACCATGTAATGTAAAAGTGGGATAATACTCTATTATGAACTATTATGAACCTTAGCTAAACCATAGGCAACTTATAGTCTGTCATGGTTACTACTGATTGTAATTTTTCTCCATGACCCCTGGCAGTTGGGTTAGCCCCTTGAGTCGTGGATCTGCCCAAGGTTTCTTCCTAGATTAACTGAACATAAGGGAGTTTTTCCTTGCCCCTGTTGCTCTTGGGTGCTCCTTCTGTGAAGCGCCATGAGACAATACTATTGTAAAAGGCGCTGTATAAATAAAACTGAATTGAATTGAAATTACGTCTGTCATGCTTCAGCTGTGCTGAAGACCATACTTGTCTGAGGTAGCAATATGTAACAATTAATGGGATGGGCTTGGGATTGGTCAGTTTTGTTCAATTCAATGTTTCAGCAACCCTCTGCTTAACCCAAATTGAGACCCAATCTTTTGATCCCTTCCAGAAATTTGGGCATCATGATTCATCACCAGCTGACCTCTGTTGCCCGGTCATGCTGCTTTTTCTATTAATATAAGAAATACACCTTGCTAATCCACATGCAACTCAGCATGGTATTGGCACAAACCATGGTTATTTTCCGCCTTAATTACTGCAGTGCCCTCCCAACAGGCCTTCCAGCCTGTTTTGTGAGACTGGGACAGATGATTCAGAATGCAGCAGCATATCTGATTTTCAAACAGCCTAAGCAGCTACCCTTCATTAACCTCCACTGATTACCCTTAGTTGCCCACATCAAATTCAAATCACTGATGTTGGCCAAGAGTAAGTAACTGAGGAATCTGCTCCCACCTACCTAAACATCCTCATAAAGCGCTGTTACCCCTCAGCTGTTCCAATCCTCCAAGGAACGTAGAAGAAATTCTTGAAGCCCTAAGACAGTACCTCTTGTCCCAACACTTCTAACTACCTGGAATGTACTAACACAGACTCCCTCGCCCAACACACACACACACACACACACACACACACACACACACACACACACACACACACACACACACACACACTCAAACTCTACCTGCACCATCTCTTTTTGCTGCACTTTACTGCACCTCTGCACTCATATTCTCCCCATTTCCTGTTAGTTACTGGTAGTCTTAGTTAGGTTTCAGTTGTGCTGTAGCTTGAATGTTAGTCCTTTTTGTAAGTTGCTTTGGATAAAAGTGTCTGCTTAATGCTTAAATGTAAATATAATCCTATGCAAAAGATGGGCACCTGCATGCACAACAAGTTGTCGGATTTCCCTGTAGAACTTCACAAAGGAAAACATCATTGCAAGGATGGAAATTTGTATTAGTAAAACAATTATGTGAGAGTAAGCTATAAAATAACTCACCCTTAAGTACTGCAGTCTAGCATCAAGCTCAGCCTTTCGTATTGAATCACTGTAGAGCATCTCAAGCCTGTTAAACCCCAAAAGAACATTTAATTTCAGGAATTATGGGGAGCCAGTGGATAATTTTTCCCACAACCAGAGTTTATACAGTGACATACAAAAAAATTCACTGTCCTATAGTAATAATGTTTTAAATTGAATGTTACTGTTTTTTTTCCCTTTTTCCCTCCTTATATATATGCAGCTGTGTAGCAGAGACAGGGTCCTATGCATGCAAACATTCTTACGGAAAGTTGATCATTAGCTGGGTTTCCATTCAAGTTATTCACATTTCTTATTTGCATGAATGACAATTCAGCACGTGAATATGTAAATTTGCACGAATTTCTGTGCTTTAACAAGTTGGATGGAATTACGGCTATTGACCATTGACCATAATACTGAAGTTTCTTGCCGCTTTGAGGTGGGGTCAACGATGAACGTGGCTGACTCCTTGACAGGCCTTTTACAACCTCAAAAGTTGGAACTGTTTTTTAAGTCGCCTCACTTCTTTTTCAGCCTGCACCTCGTTCACATTCCATGCAAAGGGCAATGTTCATGTCGCATAATTTCATAGGGGACTGAATTTGATCGGTTCAGTCTGAATTGGTCAGCACCAACACTTTGCCAGGGGGATATCTGACAGGGAAATATATTTGTTTGGTATTTCTCCTAGTGAGACATGTGAATAGGTTCACCCCTGTTGCATATCAGTTGTATCAGTGGTGCACAGTAAGACAATCACAATCATAATGTAGCTAACTGTGTATTTCAAAAGATGGTGATACAAGTTAAATTGTGCTGTCTCATGAGTGATCCCAACACATCACCATATCTTCCACTTGTAATAGTTGATAATCCTGTTGCAAAGACTTTGCCAAGTTCCAAACTTTTTATTATCCACTTAACACAACACATACAATATAACAATTCTATTTTATTTTAATTGTCATCTAAATTTACTTTGATTTTACTATGCATTATCTGTTATTATCCGTTATCTGTTCTAGTTACCTGGTCTAGTTTAAAAAGAGGAATATAAAAAATAAAGGTACATTATAAAAGCAGAGGATTCATAAGGAGCTTTTGGGTTACATAGCTTGAGTTTGCTGTGAATGCAATGGATAAGGATGAACTACATTTACTTCATTTTACATTAGGGTCGGGATGCTTACCTGAGGGTGTTCCCTGAAGACTTGATCAGCTGAACAATATCCTTGTGTTGACAACCCACCACTGAGATTTTATTAACACATGTAATGGTGTGTCCTGCAGACAAATTAACAATAAAAATATTAAAATTAGGGATGCACCGATCCAGCATTTTTTTATTTCAATACCATTTACAATTATGCATTTAGGAGAGGCTTTCATCCAAAGCGACTTCTGTCAATTGTCAATTACTTCAGGTCTTACTTCTACATTTACATTTACATTTACATTTAGGCATTTAGCAGACGCTTTTATCCAAAGCGACTTACAAAAGAGGATAACATTCAAGCTACAACACAATGAACTAACAAGGAGTGCATATTGCTAACATAGAATCTGCGCTGTTTTAAGTTGAAAGTGCAATAGTGTAACACAGTGTAGAGAATTAAATTATTAAGTGCATTCTCAAAGTTTACACCAGGAGATATTCTTGGAAGAGCTTAGTCTTCACGAGTTTCTTGAAGGTGGAGAGGGTATCAGTTGATCTGGTAGCACTTGGGAGGTCATTCCACCAGCGCGGAACCAGATATGAGAAGAGTCTGGACCGACCTGCACAAGGTGTTGGCCGTGCTAGAAAACGTTCCTTAGAGGAGCGTAGTGGTCGTCGGGTGACATAGGGCTTCAGAAGAGAATTCAAGTAGATGGGAGCAGAGCCATCATTCACCCTGTAGGCCTTCTAGTGTTCAACAGCAACTTAGAACTAGATGTACCGCATAGCGGTACATGGTATGACCGCCGCAATGTATTGAAATGTGAGAACTGTTGGCATGACAAGTGTGTGGTAGAACAGTGTTGTGAGGTGGGAATTAGATTGGAAATTATGTCTTGGAAGTGGGTATGGATGTGTTTTTTGAATGAATGAGATTGTGTGTGATTTTGTAGTGTGTAGGAGTGATTTATGAAAGGGTAGGTGTTGTCATAGTATGTATGTAGCCTACATGTGTTAATTTGAACTCTTGCCACTTGGTGTTTGTGTAGAGATGGTAGTCATAAGATTGTCTTGTATGGAGTATTATATAAAAAAAAAAAATACATATATATATAGGTCTTTTGACACCTATATATGGCGATAAACAGCGCCCCCTATGACGAAATGTCACAAAATTTAGTACACATGACAAGAAAGCTGTTTAGAGATGGCATGTCAACTTTGACCAAATTTGAGCAATTAAAAGCCAAGATATGTACTTTTGAAAAATTTTAAGCTACGTGTTCAATGTTCATTGACGTGTAACTTCGAAACAATTTATCTCAAGATAAATCCTTTGATAACTTTTTGTCAGCATTGTCTGCAGATGACGTATACCAAATTTGGTGAGATTCTCATTAACGGCCTATGACGGGTTCGTTCAGATTCATTTTCGCAATGTTCAAATTTCATGTAAATTGTTTTCGTTGGAAGTGGGCGTCGACCAGTGTTTTCCATGCGTGAGGTTCAATAGATTTCACGATAAAAAAAAAAATGTTGTAAACATTAGCATTCTCTAGATAATAGGCAAAATGACATTTTCTACAATTACAGCGTCCCCTAAGGACCAAATTTTATGGCATGTGCTGTGGTTTCAGAGGTCTTTGTGGTGATCGTACATGACATATTTCGTGCAGTTCCCACCTTCTCGGTCCAAGATATTGGCAACTCAAAATCCCACTTTTTGCATTTACCCTTATCACTAGGTGGCGCTATGCTTCACGTGAGCGTTTATGGGCTGGGTTGATACGTCTCTGTAACACCAACATACTAACACAAAATCGTTATCTTGGGCAAAAATGTTAACGAGTTATTTAACAAAAACTGTTTTTTGACACCTAGCTTCGGCGATAAACAGCGCCCCCTATGACGAAATGTCACAAAATTTAGTACACATGACAAAAAAGCTGTTTAGAGATGGCATGCCAAGTTTGACCAAATTTGAGCAATTAAAAGCCAAGATATGTACTTTTAAAAAATTTTAAGCTACGTGTTCAATGTTCATTGACGTGTAACTTCGAAACAATTTATCTCAAGATAAATCCTTTGATAACTTTTTGTCAGCATTGTCTGTAGATGACGTATACCAAATTTGGTGAGATTCACATTAACGGCCTATGACGAGTTCGTTCAGATTCGTTTTGGCAATGTTAAAATTTCACGTAAACCGTTTTCGTTGGAAGTGGGCGCCGACCAGTGTTTTCAATGCGTGAGGGTCAGTAGTTTTCACAATAAAAAGAAAATTGCTGTAAACATTAGCATTCTCTAGATAATAGGCAAAATGACATTTTCTGCAATTACAGCGCCCCCTATGGTCCAAATTTCATGGCTTGTGCTGTGGTTTTAGAAGTCTTTAGGGTGATCGTGCATGACATATTTTGCGCAGTTCCCAGCTTCTCGGTCCAAGATATTGCCAACTCAAAATCCCAATTTTTGCATTTACCCATATCAGTAGGTGGCGCTATGCTTCAAGTGAGTGTTTATGGGCTGGGTCGATACGTCTCTGTAACACCGACATATTACAAAAATTTCGTGTTGTTGGGTGAAAGGTTCATCGAGTTATTCAGCGAAAACTTTTGCCGGTCTCCCCCTCTTTGACGGACACTGGCACAGTGGGGGGGGGGCCCTTGGGGGCCAAAAGCTCATATTCGCTCACAAACTTCTAGGGCTACATGCCTACAAACATTCATCTCCCCCTGAGTTTCAGTGTCCCGGGAATCGTTGACGGAAAATCGGTGAAAAAAAAAAAAAAAAAAAAAAAAAAAAAAAAAAAAAAAAAAAAAAGGGAAAAAACGTGCAGCAACACCAATATGACCGCTTTCGCTAGCTTCGCTAGCGGCGGTCATAATTAAGTGCCTTGCTCAAGGGCACAATGGTAGCATCGGGATTCAAACCCACAACACTTTGCCACTACCACCACCCCTACCGAGTCTGAAATCTGGGTTTTGCATACTGGTCGATACCTGTTGAGAATTTATTTGTTAAGCAGAATTCATTTAGAACAGATTATATAAAAGAACAGTTGAAAGATTAAGTCTTTAAGTTAAATAATTCATAAGTAAATACTACGATTATCAGTTCATGTGGCAATATGATTTGTGGTTAAAAGGACTGTAAGTCATTTGATTTCAAAGAATATGCATTTACGGGAATTATATTATCCAAGATGCTTTGCGTGTCTTATGTGACTGACGCAGGGTTTGTTTAAGTTTGCCGCGGACACTTTTTCTCTCAGTTGTTGTTGAAGCAGACAATTTGAGCAGGCACTCGCTGTAATCTGTAACCTTCTTTGTTAAATAAACGTATGAAAGGAAACGACGTGTCACTTCATTGTCTTGTTCGCCAAAGAGGATTATGTACAACAACATTTGGTGCCGAAACCCGGGAGTAGAACGAGATGGCTGACGAAGATAATGAAGGACGCAAGCTGAAAGGGCGAAGAGGAAGCGTCGGACGATACGGAGCTCCACAACACGACTGCTGAACCAGATCGACGTTGAACTACTAAAGGAAGACAAGGATATCAACCGTGTGCGGGAAATGTTGGCTGTCTTGTCAGCAAAGGAGGACAGTTTGCGTGAGTTAGACAACATAGTGGAAGAACACACTTCACTGGAACATGTGGAGGCGGAGGTTGAACAAGCAGAGGAATACCGAGACCGAGTCATTGAGGTAAAGACACTAGCTCACCAAGTGATCAAGGAACGCGAAACTGTGAGTAACCCCCCGCGTACTCGTCCGAGTGATGCTAGTGTTGCAAACAAACAGACAGTGAGACTGCCAAAGTTACAAATTGAGAAATTCAACGGGGATGTAAGTTTATGGCAGGAATTTTGGAGCCAGTACGAGACTGCTATTCATAACAACAATGCACTTTGCAAGAAAGAAAAGTTTACCTACCTGAAAACTTACCTTGCTGGAACAGCTGCAAAGGCAGTAGCAGGACTCACACTGACAGACAGTAATTACGATACTGCAATTGATTTACTCCAGAAAAGATTTGGAAGGAAAGATTATAACATAGATTATTATAAACGCTCACATGTCAAAGCTTCTGAATCTCACTCCTGTAAAGAAATCCTCTGACGTCACTGCATTAAGGCAATTGTATGATGAATGTGAAATTCAAATTAGAAGCCTAGAATCACTGGGAGTGGTATCAGACACCTATGGTGGTATGTTATGCCCAATATGATGCCAGATGACATGGCTCTTGAATACGGCCGCCAAGGAGGCGAAGATCATGAGTGGAAAGTGCCTAATGTGCTTAAGTTCCTGCAGAAGGAGGTTCAAACGCGAGAGCAAACTTTACAAATGATGAAATCATTTAATCAGAGAGAAAGTCAGACCAATAGCAAACCATGCAGCAAATCACATTCAGCCACTGACATAAAATTAAAGAAACCAAACATGACATCTGCAGCTGCACTGCACGTTACTGAACAGAAAATGCAGAAAATTGCTTGTTCTGTGATAGTGCTGAGCACAAATCTGAGAAATGTCCAGACCACGATGTGCCAGCACACAAAGAAAAACTGAAGAAGCTTGGCAGGTGCTTTGTGTGTTTGGGGTCCAAACACATCCCCAAGTTCTGCAAGACGAAGGGTGTGTCATGTGCCACATGTGGTGGCAGGCATCATGCAGCCGTTTGTGAGGAAAATGAGGCACCCCCACTGCCACCTGCTGTGTCAGCCAACATAGACACGTTAATAACCTCAGTAATTCCCCAAACAGAGAAAGCAGAGAACACTGTGCTGCTACAGACCGCCAAGGCATGGGTCGTAGGGCCCACGCACAGGAAGATGGTCCGCTGCCTGCTAGATGGAGGTAGTCAAGGGAGTTTTGTGCATGAGAATGTAGTGAAGGAGCTACAGCTACCTGTTACTAGACAAGGGACACTCACTCTTCACACATTTGGCTCCTCTGCTCCATCGACAGTGAGTCGCAACATAGTGAAGCTCAGCTTGGAGAATGTGTGGGATAAGCAGCAGAGAATTGAAATAGAGGCTGTTGTGACCCCACAAGTGTGCACAGCGGTGATGAAAGTCCCTGGTGAACACATACAGAAAGAGATGAAGAGAAGAGGTCTGCAATTAGCTGACTGTGGTGGAGAAGAGAAACCTGAACTTTCTGTGCTAATTGGCTCTGATTATTACTGGCAAATAGTGTCAGGCCAAGTAGAAAGACTGACCAAGAGCCTAGTGGCGCTAGAGAGCACCTTTGGATGGGCAATGTAAGGCCCAGTAGCAGTGTCTAGCATGACGGAGACAACATGCATGAAAATACTGCTCAACATTGATGCACAGATTGACCAGCAGCTGCAAGAATTCTGGGAGCTCGAGTCCCTGGGGATCACAAGTGAGAAGCCTGAGAGCCCAGAGGATGCCGAAGCATTGCAGCGGTTTGAAAAAACTTCCATTCTCAAGGACGGGCGTTATCAAGTGGAATTGCCATGGCAACAGAATCATCCACCACTTCAAGATAACTACCGCATTGCTAAAAAGAGACTGGAGAGCTTGAAAAGGAAACTAGGCAAAGATGTCACAGTCTACAGCAGATACAATGAAGTCGTGGAAGACTACTTAAAGCAAGGAATGGCTGAGGGTGTTCCACGAGAGCATGCATCACAACAAGACAGCCAGACATACTACCTACCACATCATGCTGTACTGAGGGAAGATAAGGCGACAACAAAACTGCGAGTCGTATTTGATGCTTCATCTCACGAAGGTGGAAATCCCTCACTAAATGACTGTCTCTTAACAGGGCCCAATCTGAATCCAGATCTGATGAGTGTCTTGATCAAGTTTAGACTGCATGAAGTTGCTTATATGGCAGACATTAAGAAAGCATTTCTGCAGATTTCACTTTCAGAAAGAGACAGGGACGCTGTAAGATTCCTGTGGTTTACAGGTCCACCGACAAAGAAGAAGGATGCGGAGCTGCACGTGCTAAGAATGACGAGGGTGGTGTTTGGAGCTTCGTCAAGCCCATTTCTACTCGCAGCTACCATTAGGAAGCATCTGAGACAGTACGAACTAGAACACCCAAAGGTGGTAGAAATCATCAGCTCCTCACTGTATGTGGATGACTTTATTTCAAGTGCCAGTGAGGTCACGGAGGCCTATACAGTGACGACGACGACCAAGAACATCATGTCTGAAGCCAGCATGGAGCTATATAAATGGATGACAAACTCTCCTGAGCTCAAAGAAAAATGGCAGGAGAGCTCAATGGATTGCACTGCATACCCAGAGCCACATGGGTCTGTGCTGAAGGTGTAGGGCTTGGTGTGGAGACCGGCCACTGACGATTTCGTGTTTGACCTCAGAGGGCTGCTTGATATTCTGAGAGAAAGAGGGAACACAAAGCGAAGTGTTTTGCAGTCTTCTGCTCGCATTTTTGCCCCATTGGGATTCTTGACTCCGTTCACGATAAGGATAAAGTGTATGTTCCAAGAGATGTGGGAAAGAGGGCTCAAGTGGGACGAGGAGCTGCCACCTGATTTGACAAAGAAGTGGCAACAGTGGTGCTCAGAGCTCCCTCAACTGCACCAGGTATCAATCCCACGATGGTACAAAACGCCCATGCCACAGCAGAACAGTCAAGAGTTGAAGCTACATGTATTCTGTGATTCGAGTGAAAGAGCTTACAGTGCAGTCGCTTACATTGAAGGAGAACCAAAGGAAGGAGAAGTGACCATAAGCCTGGTTGCATCCAAATCCAGAGTGGCCCCGCTGAAAAGAATGACCCTCCCACGCCTGGAGCTGATGGGTGCTGTCATAGCAGCCAGGTTGGGGAACACACTCGTGAAAGCGCTGCAGCTAGACAAGACACAACTCAGACTGTGGACAGACTCAATGATAGTTCTGCACTGGATCTGCGGTTCCGCTTATACATGGAAACAGTTTGTAGCGAATAGAGTCACAGAAATCCAGACTCTAACTGACCCACAGTCATGGTCTCACTGCAAGGGGAAACTTAATCCTGCTGACCTTCCCACCAGAGGCCTAACTGTACAAGACCTGAAGCAGAGCACATTGTGGTGGAATGGGCCTTGTGTTCTGATGACAGCTGATCACTCAGAGAGTACTGAAGGAGATGTTCAGGAAGATGAAGTTAAGTCTGAACTCAGATCCAGGTACCAGATTGCCGTACAGCTTGTTGAGCAGGACACAGACTTTCTAAGCCCTGTTTTGTGTCTAGAGAAGTACAGCAAACTGAAAACAGTGCTCTGTGTGACAGCCTGGATCAAGAGGTTTATCACCAACTCTCAAGGGTTAAGCCCCCATCTAAATGCCGCTTGGTCAATCCCTTTGTGTTAAATTGCATTGTCATTTGTACTCGATCTGAATGCACAGGTCACGAGCAGTAATTGCAAAAAAATTTGAGCAAATTGATTCACTTTTGCCACATTATGCTAGTTGGCAACACTAGATTACAGCAACTATGCTAAACTAAGCTAAAGTCAGTGCTGCCAGATTTGGACAATGGCTGGGTCAGCTGGAAAACGGTTCTGCTCACTTATCCAACTCTAGGGACTCGGAGATAAGACTTAATTTCACCTGGGGGTGGCGTATTCCTTTAACATTGAGCATGACTTGAAGGTGGCAGTATCATTCATTCAACCCCATTTTGAAAATATGTGTAGTGCAAAACCAGCTCACTGCAGTCACTGGTGCTGTGATAGGCATAATTATTTGTCCACCTCTCGCCTTTGTTCTTTTTTACACAGATTGAAAAGTGAGAAACTGTAGCACAAGCTCATTACTAGACCTATTTTCTGTTTTTTTTATTTTATTTGGGGTTTTTAAACATTGATGTTAATGTTGTATCTGATGTGTTAAGATGTTAAGATACTGCTTTAGAAATAGATGTTGATGTTACCTCAATAAATTAGAAAATTTTAACTTATATGTGTTTTATTATTCGTTGCAAGGGACAGACCTGCCAAATAAGCCTCAAACTTCATGAACTATGTCTGTTGTAAGTTTTTGTCTAACCAGTGTAGCAAAGCTTACCATATCATAACTTTGTAAAAATGTATACTGTCCCAGACACTTTTTTAAGGTTTTGTTGTGCAATATTGCACACATACGACATTGCATAGGAGACACAAAATGTAGAGAGATTTAGAATCGTCTAGGTCAGTACTCACCAACTTTCAGACCTGCCAATTTTGCTGGGCTGTGATCCTGTACTCTACAAACAAAGGTACACATCTCCACTGAGTTTTCATCGGGATGGTGAAGACCATAAGTCTGCAAGAGGAAATAATGAATGTGTCTAAACAGTATACTGTACTTTGGTATACTGTACTTTGGTATACAAAAAAACACTTTTTTTATGGAAAATGAATAAGGGCCCCAATCCTTAGATCTGGATGTTCTTCATTAAAACAACATTCTGGAGTCAATCGATCCATCTGTGTTTTTCAAGGTTGCGAAGTGGCGTTGGTAGAGAACAAGAAAATTTGATACAGCATAGACCAAATAATTAAATGACCGTAAACTAAGACGAGAAGTTGGCAGTACAGCTGGCAGTTCAGTCTGTGTTGTACCAAATTTTCTTTATCTTATTCCTAGTGATGGCACGCAGCAACCTCTAACAACATGACTAGGGGTTGATTGACTCAAGACAATTCCTTTAAATATATGCTAGACTGAAGCGCATGGAAAGTTAACCACACACACATACACATACAAACAGTCATTTATACTAATGCAGATCCATGTAATGTAGGTTCACACACATTAAAGGGAAGTTTCAACACATAACTCTGTTGTTTCATGATGATGCTGCATGATGATGATGATGGGGGTGGGGGGATAAATAAATTAAAAAAGCGAACCGCTAACCCGCTGAGGCATGCTTTATTAGACTCCCAACATGCTTAAAGTATCATTACTGCACAAACTGTTAAGAGAATTTAGACAGAACGGCAGCCTCACTAGAGGTGGGGGTGTGTGTATAATGCAGAGGTGTGGCTAGGATCTCATCTTTGGGTGGGTATTGGGCTTGCATGGGGGCAAAAAATAATCACTAAATGGCAGTGTTGGGCAAGCTACTCAGAAGTAGTTAACTAAGCTACCAGTTACTCCACACCAGATGAAGCTTCACTACACTGAAGCTATCTGAAGACAAAATGTAGCAGCTAAGTTACAAAAAAATAGCAGAAGTAATTTACTACATGTGAAGCTACTTTATAATTAACAAAAAGGCCTATAAATAATTGAAATAATCCAACCTTCTGCTAATATTCTATTAGTGACCAAACTAACAGGTCTCTCCAATATACATACAATAATTAATTGGAAGTAACTGTTCTTTTATATAGGTAAAAAGTTTTCAAAACAACAATCTTTGGGTGTTATTTCCACATTCTGTTCCTAGGAGGTCAAATGGGAGAATAGTACATACACGCAGGGCCGCTGACAGCCTTGACCGGGCCCAGGACAAAGTACTCTGAATGCCCAGGCCGTTTAATATATGGGCCTGTATACATGTGGGTGCTTCATTGGGTCCTGAAAAAACACCCGATTTTCCTGTGGTTTTACAGTAAGTCTTATGATGCAGAGAGCATTTTACACTATAGTTTTGCTGGTATATAATACTTTACTACTTTAGGTTACTACAATGTGCACACGAGTGATAGAAGACTCTGATTTTTGTATACATTGTGAACATTTCTTTACTTATGACACCTGCAACTGCAATTATTACACTCGTGCAACAAATGCATCACATTTGAACTGATCTTCCATGCATGCCCTAGATGGAAAATTTGCTGCTGTGATCTGATGCTGTGAAAAAGCAGCTTATGGGAAAGCTACCACATGAAATGTCACAAAATTTGGTGCACATGACAAGAAATGTGCATGTCAACTTTGAATTTGTGCAAATCAGAAGCCAAGATATGGACTTTTAAAGAATTTTACACTACATTTTGAATTTTAATTGACATGTAACTTTGAAACAGTTCATCTCAAGATAAATTCTTTGATAACTTTTTGTCAGCATTGTCTATAGATGACATATACCAAATTTGGTGAGATACACATGAACGGCCTATGACGAGTTTGTTTACATTCACTTTCGCGATTTTAAAATTGGGCGTCGACCAATATTTTCAATGCATGAGGGTCAATAGATTTCAAGTCAAAAAAATTTGGTTGCAAACTTTAGCATTCCATAGATAATAGGCAAAATGACATTTTGTACTATTACAGTGACCCCTATGGGGCAAATTTTATGGTACTTCCAATGTTTTCAGAGATCATTGTGATGATTGTACACAACAAATTTTGTGCAGTTCCCGCCTTCTCAGCCCAAGATATTGGCAATTCAAAATCTCAATTTTTGCATTTATCCATATCACTAGGTGGCGCTATGCTACAACTGAGTCTTTATGGGCTGGGTCGATACTCCTCTATAACACTGACATATCACAAAAATTTCATGTTGTTGAAACGTTCATTGAGTTATTCAGCAAAAACTTTTGGCCGTGTCCCCCTCTTTGACAGACACTAGCACAGCGGGGGGGTGGCCCTTGGGGGCCAAAAGCTTCTAGTTGTTCACATCCTACTAGGGCTACATGCCTACAAACATGCATGTCCCCCAGCATTTCAGTGTCCCCGCAATAATTGACGGAAAATCAGTGAAAAAGAAAAAAGAAAAAAAAATTTTTTTTTTGACAAAACCAATATGACCGCTTTCGCTAGCTTCGCTAGCAGCCATCATACTAAAAATAATCAGATTCAGAAAAAAATATAAAAATAATACTTACTTACTCTGATTAAGTAATTTACTTTCATGTATGGACTCCTCTTATTAAAAGACATTTGGTTTTGTTATTTTCTCCACTGCTGTCTTCTTAGGGTCAAATTTTGTAAATGCATCAGCTCGCTAAATAACAGGCAAGTAGTCAGTATGACTCAATTGTTACAACAGTATACAGCTTCAGTATTCAGTAAGAGATTATATAGGTCCGTGCACTGATATTTTGCTTTATTGTGTCACATATTTTTAGGCTACAGACAGAATGTGATTATTTACCTATTAAAGAAACACTTAAAAGGATACGCTTGCCAGGTATGTGGCAGATTTTATGATGTTGATGTTAATTTGATGTTAATTAGCTTAGTGATGCAACAAAGATTTTGACTTTAGGCTGAGATTGCAAAAGAAGGCAGCTGCCTTATGGCAACATAAATCAACTCAGCAAGAATTTGTGTGATAGCAGGAATGTAGCGGTGATGTCAACCTACTGCTCACCTGATCTAGAACTCATCGTCATTAAATTCAGAACCTTTCATCTACCATGGGAGTCATCATGACGAATGCCTCGTTCCTGTGCTCACCCAGCCTGCCTGAATGACTATCACGCTGTTGTACTGACATCTGTTGCAATGAAATGCTTGGAGAGGTTAGTGAAGAACAGTATTTCTTCCTCATTACCCCCAATTACCCCCTGCAGTTTGCATATAAATAGATCTAATTCAATTCAATTAAATTTTATTTATACAGTGCCTTTTACAATAGTATTGTCTCATCGCGCTTTACAGCAAGGAGCACCCATGAGCAACAGGGGCAAGGAAAAACGGTAAATGGTCTAGGAAGAAACCTTGGGCAGATCCACGGCTCAAGGGGACAACCTAACCGCCAGGGGTCATGCAGAAAAAGTACAACCAGAGCCTGACTAGGTAGGACTGACTACCATGTAATGTTATGGGATAACACTCTGGAACTATTATGATCCTTAGCTAAAACCATGGACAACTTGTAGTCTATCATGATTACTACTGATTTTACTTTTCCTGCGTAACCCCTGGCAGTTGGGTCAGCCCCTTGAGCCGTGGATCTGCCCAAGGTTTCTTCCTAGACTATTTAGTATTTTCTTGCCCCTGTAGCTCTTGGGTGCTCCTTCTGTAAAGTGCCATGAGAAATTAAATGAATTGAACTGAATTGAACTGAATAAAAAGAAAGAGAGGAGGTGCAAGCGCAGTAAAATCGCCCTTCAATATGATGTGACACTTTGAGCCAAGGAAAGAGTTAGAGCTATTGACCAAATAAAAGGAAAGAAAGGAAGTGCAAGCACAGTGAAATCACCCTTCAACACAATGTGAAAGACACTCTGAGCCAGAGAAAGAGAGAGCTGTTGACCAAAGCCATTTAAAAGGAGGAAATCCTTATTTTAAACCATGCCACTGTGTGGGTGGGGGTGGTGATTGGATGAGAGGGAGAGATACAGAGAGAGACTTGGCATGAGGGCATACGTCCACATCGCTGACATTGCCTGAATCGTTTTGTCTCGTCAACAGCATCGTAGCAGGTAGCATGCAAGGCAGCAACGTAGCATTGAATTTTGATAATCTGCTACTGTAAGAACCCTTGGGTCAAGCTAACTTCAACACACCCTACAACATCAACCTTCGCCATATTGAAATTTTTGCCATTTTGGATTATGTCAAAAGTGAAACTAAGTTTTTGGCAGTTGCATACTTTGTCCGATCATGTCGAAATTTGGTGTATGGGGTCTTCAGACCAAGACTCACAAAGGTTGTACACATTTCCTTCAGGATCAAAAGTGTTCAGCAGCCATGGCCAATCGAATTCAACAGCAATATCTTGGCAACACTTTGACGTATCGTAACCAAATTTGGTAAGTGGACTCAGGATCTTGTTCTGACCACTTCAAATCATCTACTTCAGTGCTCTAGCGCCACCTCTGGTCAAAAACCATATCTTGGCAATGCTTTGAGGTATTGTAAACAAACTTGGTATGTGGACTCAGGACCCTGTTCTGACAACTCTGAATGCCCTATTTCAATGCCCTAGCACCACCACTGGTGAAACGTCATATCTCTGCAACACTGACTTGTCACAACCAAACTTGGTACACAGAATCAGGACCCTGATTCTGACCCTGATTCATTTACTTTGAACTGTAGCGCCCCTACTGGTCAAACATCATATCTTGGCAATGCTTTGACATATCCAACCTTGTTATACAGACTCAGGACCTTGTTCGAATCACTCAGAACCATTTACTTCAAGTTCTCTACCGCAATCACTGGTTAAAAATTTCATTAATACTTTGACATATCGTGACCAAATTTGGTATCTGCACTACTGACTACTTGCCAAGGGGGCTCATCAAATTTGGTTCAGTTTTGCCCTTAGGAGTACTCTAATTAGCAAAAAATGTGTTTTTGCTCATTTCTCATTGTGTGTTTTGGTTAGCAACAAAATTTCAATGTCTGGTCATACTGTGGGATGTCCCATTGATGGTTCTTGCCAAGCTTTCATGTGCTCATAACGAAACCTTCCCCCTCAGCAACTTGGCTATTCAGGAGTTTGTAAACGTGCAAGGCTTGAACGACAGCGCACATGACACCGAGGCCATAGAAGAGCAAATTCTGACAGACTTGGTTCTGTCAATCACTGCCGGTCCAGCAGTGGCTGACAATGAATTTGAAATGGATGTTGAAAATCTCTTTGAAAACAATATTTGATTTGTTTCGTGGAATTGTTTTGTTGATGTTGCAGCTTTTCTGTTTGCATAATTTTATAATTTTTTTGATGTATACAAATCCTAGGTATCATCAATAAAGGCGACAAAATCGATGATCTCTTGTTCTTTTCTTTTCTTGTTCTGTTCTTTTCCATTCTTGAACTTAAAGCCAAAACACTACCTAGGTAAGTTACGCTAGTTGAAAATGTGTAGCAGCAAGACTTGGTGCATGCTAAGGCTAGTTGGGTAGACTACTTAACTGATTGCTTTTTCATCAAGAAATATACAGGAGTAGCCTTCACTACTGGCCACTGGTGAACACACTACACACTACACTAGTGAAAACACTACACCATCTCATTCAATCTAATAAATAAGAAGAGTAATATGAATGGGTTTGTATTAAAATGCTTGTTTAGAATTAAAAAAAAATGCATGTTTTATCAAGAGGAAGTATAAGGCTTATTTAGCTATAACACCATTATTTAGTGAGTATGTAGCCTACGCAAAATAGCCTAGGCCTATTTTTCTGAGAGATAAACCCATTAGGCTTGATGTCAATGTGCTACTAGCTAAAGACTTTTAAAAAAGGAGAGTGGTCTAGGGGGTTAAAACGTCATGCGGGGCTTCAGCGGTGGTATTAATTGGTTCAGTTGTAGGTTCGAAACTCAGCAAGAGTGTTTAAATTATTTTTAAATGAAAAAGCTCAAAATTATTTAATTGTAGACTATCGATATCATGAAGTGAATGTTCTCTGGTAAAATATGAAGACCCATTTTTAACACATAGCCTAATTGTATTTTCTTTAGACCCCCACATGTTTGTGAAGTTAAAATGTGAGATCATTCATGCTGTAGGTGGGGGTAATGCATCAAAAGTTGCCCAATCTGCTATTTAAGCCCCCAAAAGAAGATATCACATACTACTATACTCCTACTGTAGTTCTTGCTGACAATGGAAAGAACTTTCATCAAATCCAATTCATGAATATTTATTCTGCAAAACTACTTTAAACAGAAGATAAAACACAACATTAATTCAACCTTTTTTTCATACACTTCAGTACGATGGACGGCAGTCTTTTTTTACATAAAATAAGACACAAGCCAGCCTACTAGACCAGCCCATGAAACATATGGGGCCCTATCATGCCGCGGCGCACTGTGCATTCGCGACATGCGCATGGTGTCATTGCTATTCTGTGCCAGCGCATCATTCATTTTTTCCGGCAAAAAATCACGTTGTCTAGATGGCAGATGACACTGCACCGTCATGGGTGTGTCAGCGAAAAGAAGAGGTGTGGTCTGGCGCAAAGCGTGCCAGATGCTATTATAAGGATGCAAAAATTAAATCTGCCAGTGACCAACAAAACCCTGGTCTGTCGTCAGTTGCGCGTTGCTGAAAAGCTATTTTAGGGGCGCACAGCGCTTTGGGGTATGAAAGCGTGCACAACGCGCACACACCCTGCTTCTCTCATCAGCAGGAGCGCGCAGCAGGGCTTATACAAAAGTTTTTCATGTGGAGAAAAAAATTATGGAGTCCCTGGAAATATGAAATATAAATGTACATCACATACATCACAATATTTATTAATTTGCGTTGAAAGCTTTTGTTTCCCCCGTCTTCTAACATCGTTGTACCGCTTTCGGCACTGTGCGGATGTTCTTTTTTTGCCAAAGGCGGAGGACACAACTGAGGATATTTCCTCCCATACTTCCTTGACCCGTGGAGGTTTGGGGGGATTCTTTCCATCCCCCAAGATAACCTGTTCACGCGCTTTTACCTCACGCAGATTGGTCTCCTCCATTGAAAAACGCTGTCTTCCAGGTAAATTCGTCATCGTAATAGCAACACACCATGGAAAATGCACCGCTGGCTTTTAAAGGGAATGAGAGTATAAATCTTGATTGGTTAATTGTATGTTACGCCCAAAACACACCCATGACTAATGAAGTACTTTAAGACCAACCCTTTTGAACCATGCGCCTGGCGCAATGTTCGCTTTTCCCGCCGTCAAAATACCAAATTGTGTCGGGCACGCCCCCAAAGCAACTTGCGCGACTGACTTTAGACAATGCATATGATCGTCAAAATAGAGCCCATAGATCATTTTCTTAATTGACACTAAGCTGACCCAATCACATTGGCTTTGTGCAATGTCAGCAACGGGGGCGTGTGGATGGGGAGGGTTTTGTGTGGGTCAGGAGGTTTTTGAGTGAGTGGTCATGGCCATCTTGCTGACGTCTTCCGTACAAAAACAAATTTGCCGCCATAATTGGCAAAAATGTGTTTTGGTTCATATCTCGTGTTTGGGTTAGAAGCTAAATTGCCTGGTCATACTGTTGGTTTTCTCATTGATGGTCCTCGAAAACGTTCCATCTCACCATAACAATTCGGCTACCATTTTGGATTTTGTCAAAAGTGAAACAGAATTTTCAGCAGCCGCATAGTTTGTCCAATTGACATGAAACGTGGTACTTGGGATCTCCTGGCCAAGCCACACAAAAGTTACTTTACAAATTTTTGATTTTCAATATCATTTCCCCATGACAGCCAACTGATATCAGCAGCGAAAAAGTTCACTAATATCTTGGCAACGGTTTAACTAATCATAACCAAATATAGTCACCTGACTCCTGAGCCCACTCCAAAGAGGCACACCAAATTTGATGTTGTTTGGCCACTAGGGGGTGCTATAATTAGCAAAAATGTGTTTTAGCTCAATCAATGATGTGTTTGGGTTTGCAACAAATTTCCAATGGTGGTCATACTGTGAGTTGTCCAATTTATGGTAATTGCCACCTTTTCAAGTCAGCAGAAGTACTTGGCCGCCATATTGGATTTTATCAAAACCAGCACTATTTTTTCAGTGGCCACATATTTTGACCGATCGTCATTAAACTTGACAGAGATGATCTTCAGACCATGCCTTATCAATGCCATCACATCAATTTTCACTTCAACTGGAGTACTGAGTTAACCCTTTTTTTTAAAACTCAAAGGCGCATTTCAACAATTTAATAGAAATATTACTATGTCAAAATGGTGTATAAAATGATAGGGCATTTCTATGTTATGCCTATTTTAGCACAATTTGAGAACTCTCCACTGGCCAATAGCAGAATGAGGTATGCCAGTGGGAGAACTGCGAAACTGCAAGTAAAAATGTAGCTCACAGCATATATGAAACAATGTTTTACATCTGATTCAGTTTATTGATAATTACCAAATGAACTAATCCACATAATTCCAGTCAGACACGTGGATTAATCTGAGCAAAAATGTTTCAAACACACAAAGGAAAGCCATTTGAAAATTTTGTAGCTTATTACTCATCTCAAAGATTTAGAATGCATTGAATTAGGAGCATGGTGGATGAGCATGATGATTTAGGGGGTGGGGGATTTATCATTGCAGATCACCTAATGGTGTGCGTATGACTAGCCTGCACACGTTTGATAAATAATTTTGTTGTATTTACACACATTCTAAATTTGACTCTAACGATAGAATTTGGAATGTTTTCTATACACTGTTGATAAATAAGGGCCCAGGAGTCTACATGGTCCTATTAATGAATTTATTTTATGTTATTTTCTACACATACTTTACAGTTTTATACGACACATTGTCTCCCATTAAATGTGGAAATGATCTTACCTGAATTTCAAAACCAAATGCCTCATCTACATTTTTCTCCAGGACCACATTTGACCTAAAAAAATAAAACTTGTATAAGGCTAAACACACATGCATGCAACATCACTTGTCTACTGTGTCAGCTTCACCAAGCAAGCAAGAATGTCAACATATAATCTCATGACTTATAAAGCAAATAAGACAATGACCACAATAGTCTATATTCTATAATGTATAAATTATGCCTATTTTTAGGCCTAATTGTTAACTGTATGCCACTTTAGACAGAGTCAGTGAAATACAATAACCATAACGTGATCAGAAAAGGCATATAGAATCACAGAAACTGACCTGATTAGTTCTGGTGACTGTGTCAAAGTGTTCCATTTCTGGAGCCAGTGATTTTTGAAAGAGAGGAATTGAGAGAAAAAATTAACACAAAGTGAACTAAAAGTGATTTTTTTTCATAAAACAGAAAACATTATTTGTATTATTATTTTGAAAGTGAAAGTTCAGAATATGATTGTTTGCCTATTTCTCTGATGCTCATGTTAGCTCAGTGTCAAATCTATCTAAAACTTAATTTACTAATAAACAGCAATTCCTTGGTGTTAGGTTCAACCCCAAGTTCAATTTAAGATCTCAAAATAGAACAACTAAAAAGTTGTTAACTTTCAAGTGTGCAGGGGGAGTTGAAGGAGCCTTCATTCACCTTGTTATGAGCCATTTAACCATCAAAGTAACTATGAAGCTGGTAAATGAAAATAAAAACACACTGTAAAATAGAATAGGTAATACTTACCTACTTGAAAAATGTGTGGAAACTCAAATGGCTTAAGAAATGTAACTGTTCTCTTTCAAGTTATGTTTACTTTACATCTATAAGTAACCTTTACTTACAAGAAAGTAAGCTCGACTTAAGACTTGAGTGTGAGGTTACTTAACACCCACTACTAATGTCTACTTCATAACATCCAGTAAAACTTACTTGAAACAAAGTTGCTTTTACTACTGTTACATGAGTCATTCTTCCTTTAGTTGTGTGAAGGGTACTAAATGTCTGATAGTCAAGTTTAGAATGCAGAATATACACTTTAATTAGTTTGTAAACACTGACTTAACTTACTTACATAATGAAATAAAGGAAACTGAAAGTTCAGAATTTTTTTTATTGTAAAAATGTTCAGGCCACATGTTGTACAAGTGTAAAAATGGTTACTGAAACAAAAAAAACATTCCATCTTGAACAGTAACGTAAATACAAAATGGTGAAAACATTTGGCCAAAAGAAAACAAAAGTTGAAAGCTTGAAAGCTCTGGCCATGGTGAATGTGAATTTCAGTGTTAACATTGAAGATTTTGCAACGCGGTATCTGTTTCAGCATCCTGCATGTGTGTCCATTAAAAACCAATGTGTTTCAAGACCATTTCATTCCACTAAAATACATTACAAAATTATGCATAATCCATGGGATGGCAGGGACATGGTTCAATGTGTGTTAAATCAGAGGGCTTTTAGAAAATGACAGTTATTGCTATTTAACCTGTTTCCCTTAAAGGAGAATTCCAGTGTGAATCAATCCATAGATACATACATACCTATACATTTTCTAAAAGCTTATGCCCTCTAGATGTATCAATGCATGTCCCAACTTCTGCCATCCCATGGAGTACGCATAGTTTTGTAATGTATTACAGTGGAATGAAATGACCTTGAAGCACACTGTTTTTAATGGACAGACATTCACGGGGCTGACATTTAAGGGTATAATACCAAAATGCATCACCTGTCCACACCACATACAGGCCTATTTTTAAAGGCATACCAGGCAAGATTGTGATTTTTTTACCTCCAGAGTTCCACCTAACAGTTGCCAATTTACAAAAGAAAGAAAAAGAAATAAAAATAACAACAATGGTGTACATTCTCACCAATCCATGTGAATTTGTATTTGTTTCCTGTTTCGAATTGGTATGTCAACTTGGACATACACCAGTGGACCATGGACACCAGTTTTTGACCGTAGTCGTGTTGCTAAAGATGTGTATTTATTATTACTACTCTTATCTGTATATAATTTGCTCTTTAACTGTACATACTGCATATACTGTATATACTGCACTTGCTGCTTTTTGCACTTCTGATTAGATGCCAAACTGCATTTCGTTACCTGTACACATACATGAGTAATGACAACAAAGTTGAATCTAATCTAATCTAATGTGTACTACTTTACTACGAACACAATAAATCGATCTAAGTTTAACTTATACCTACGCGTCAGAACTCCTGTCATAGTGGCTCCAAGCAAAATCGCGTTGGTGCCGCAACAAGTGTCACTACGTATAACAGTGCAGTTTTGAATGTTAACCTTAGTTGACCAGATCATGTGGTATGTTTGCAGTAGTATCCATAATTTACATAAAGTACTTGGAAAATTTACTGTGAAAAAGCCAGTGTGAAGATGATGTGATGTGTAGCTAACTGACTTAAAGATCAAACTGAAGTTAACATAACATTAGTTTGGCTACTGCTAGCTCGCTTGTCTATCATCACAGCCATCCACGTTAAAACTTGGCCATACGCTAGGTGTTTTTACATTTACATTTACATTTACATTTAGGCATTTAGCAGACGCTTTTATCCAAAGCGACTTACAAAAGAGGATAACAATTTTTTCAAAGTTTTTACAAAATCAGAGTTTAATATGACTTTAATGGAGATAGGTTCAGGATAGAAGCCAACAGTAAATAAATTATAACCCAATCACTGCTCTGGAAGCGTGTCGGTTACTTGCAAATGCAGCAGGGGTTCATTTATAAAGCGCAAACACCTTTTGCCCAATGTTTTCTATCCAACACTTTGTCTTTGGCTGCCGTTACAACGGTACCGTTAGAAGTTAACTTCACCAGAGATGTTTATACCTTTTACAACAGATAGGCTACAAGTTAGTCAATTCTGCTGGAGACTTTTTAAAATCTAAAACAATTGTGTCTTCTGTTTCTTTCAGATGGCGGTTCACACAACAAAGGGCAGTACATTAGTTGGCCAGACTGAAGCATAGACAGACATTGACTGATGGGCTTGAGCGGGAGCACACAAGTTGGGAATTAACAATGAATAAATAAACATTCCTTCAAATGATTTAAGCTGGTCATGATCGTATATTTAAGCTTAAATGTAGCCCGTATTAGACGTAAGTGTAGCATTTATCCTGGCTGTAGATAAAGCTGGATATTATTTTAACATGTAGTAGTTTCAAATTACTAAACTCATTCTTGTAGTATTATCAATTCAAATATAATTCAAAGCACATTAATCTGTAGTTACATTGCAATTTCAATGTTGTTTCAACATTCACGTTAATTGAAATACAATTGAAATTCTGCTGGGCTATAGTTAAAAAAATCACCATTGTTTCAATATTGACTGAGGGTGCAAACTGATGTTAAATCAACATCGAAATCTGACATTGCTACAATTATTTAGTGTTGACAATGCCATGTTAATTCTAAATAGTTTCAATGCCTGTCTGCTATTTAGGGTTGTAACCGTGGGATCTACACCAGGCGGTCAAGAGAGCCTTGATTCACCCTGTAATGAGCAAATGAATCATAGAAGTGACTACGAAGCTGGTAAATTAACCTAAAAACATTGCCTGGTGTACCTTTAAAGCAGGGCTCTAAAGTGCGACCAATTTGGTAGCCCAGGCGACCTAATTTCTTAAATGTGCGACTAAAAAAAATTGAGGTTGCACCTGTGTAACCAGCCGTTCGAGGGAAGAAAAATAATTATTATAAAAAAATAGTTAACAAGTCTCCCTGTGGTTCAACAACAGATACACATAAGGGCCGTATCATGGTCTAAACCAATCAGATATAGTGAAAGGCGGGACCTCCCTTTGATTGGCTATGGTCTAGATGTTCCTGTACGTATCTACGTTTGTAAATGCATGTGCTGCAGGCAGCAGGTGAAGGCTAGTCACACAAAACGGAGTGCGCGCGGATGAGGAGATGAACAATAATGAAAAGAACAATTGACAATTTCTTCGCCAAGTTAAGGTCTGAGACCACAGAAAATCAGGACCAATGTTCTGGCACGGAGCCATCATCAACCTCCCAGGTTATTTCAAGCCCTGGTCCGACTGACTCCGAGCCAGAGTCTAAAAAGGGAAGAGTGTATACATTTCGGAGAGAGTGGCTTGACCACTTTCCCTGGCTAAGATACAGTAAAACCGATAATATAATGCACTGCATTTATTGTAAAGAGTGCGGGAAGACCATGGCCGGCAATAGTGCATTTGTGACTGGTTGTAATACATTTCGAATCGAAACACTGAAAAAGCACAACACATCCTTAAAGCACACTACATGCCGCGATAAATGCACTGCCCAAGTGCCACCTCTCCCCGCTGCCTTTCAGCGGCAGGCAGCAGCAAACAGATCATCAGACGAGGCTGAGATGATAATCAAATTTAACGTTGCCTATAATATAGCAAAAGAAGAACTTCCCTTCACTAAGTTCAAGTCCGAGACAATTCTTCAAAAGAAAAACGGCCTGAACGTGAACCCGACGTACAGCAATGATGCCGCATGTGCCCAATTTATAGGAGTCCTCGCAGATACATAAAAAAAAAGACGTCTACGGAAATTGGCAACAGTGAGTACATGGCATTCCTGATCGACAGACACACAGATATCTCAACAAAGGAATGCGTCTTTGTGTGCGGTCGTATCTTGCGGAGAGGAAGGCCGGTGAACATACTGATTGGACACGTTGAGGTCGAGCATGCAAAATTTGTGTGCACATAACTTTTGTGCTTGTGCACCGAAGAAAAAAAGTTAGGCGTACCAGTACAACCAGTGCCAAAAGTTAGTCTAGAGCCCTGCTTTAAAGATCAAGAATGAACCAAGATTACACACATTTCAGTAATCAGGTTAAACAGCTTAAACTACATATTTTAAATTAGAAATGTTTTCTTGATCTTTTTGGAGAAGGGTAAACTTAAATTGTAGGTCTGTATTAGCCCAAGAGTTAGACACATAGCATCAGCATGGTTTTTCTACATCCTCCAAGACAATATCACCTTCAAGCATGATTGAAAAAACAATGGATGCAGGTACACAGCAGGATGCAGAGGCTGGCTTTACTTCGGGAGGGGAATCTGAATGTTGCTGGGGCTATTTTATCCTTCTGATAAAAAAAAAAGCATACTTGAGATTAGACATGTTAAGGCTAGAGGCCTTGATAAAAGTAGCAGGCTATGATATGCATTAGGCTATTTATGGTTAGATAGCAATTAGACATTTTGGCTATGCATCATAGCAAACCTGACATCTTGAACACTCTTCCAACAGTGCATAACTATTACATCACTATCATTCCATACGCTACCCTGCTTTATCATATTATGAGACATTTTGTATCAATTTGAGTCTAAATGTCACATCCCTAACATTGGACTTGGCCATATGTAGGATGTAGACAAAATGTCTCATATGATAAGATGGGATAAATACATTTTCAGACATCAAAAGCTCAGGCTTGAAATAAACGCTTAAAAAATCACCTCTAAATTGTGTTAGAATAAGGCTATAGGACATTCAGCTGGGCGTGGCAACTAAGCAAATGTGCTACTTGGGTGGCAAGAACAACGTATTCTCCAATAGCATCACTATGAAACTAACCCTTGATGACAATTTAACCAAGATAAAAAAAAAAATAACATTTTGTTATCACGGTCTTGTTAACTGAGATATATGGATGTTTTAGAGGTCATTGCTGTCTTTTAGATAATAGCTAGGCTACAATCATCTGCCTCACTTTTAGTTAGCTTAGCTTCAATCGGCTAGCGATGAGATTCTTCCGGGTGGAAGAATGCTACTGTTTACCAACATTCTAAACTCCCCTGCTACAGTACCGTACCATTTTGTACCATTAAAAGCACCTTTCAATGCATGACGCCTCATTATGTGCGCTAAATCGGAAAAAAACACCTCATAAAAGACAACTAGTTTTCTTTGTCAGTCTGGTTACATATCTGAATCGCTTTCACAATAGAGCAGGAATATCAACGTGAAACATGCACGGTTTAATCTTTTCACATTGGCATTTTGATTCAGAGGAAGCTAAACTTAGCATGCTAGCAAGCACTTTCTTGTGAGAAATGGCTAGAATGAAAGTTCATGAAGCCAGCATTAAGTCTACTTTATGAAGGCAATTTGGTATATATACAGTCTAACCTCCTTATAACTTCCATAAAATGTCAAAGGGCTTATACTGCTAGAATATTTTTTTTCTGCTCTGCATGGTCTGAGGTAGCATTATCTCAAGTTCAGTTAGCTCAAATAGTTAGGAAGTTGAACTTAACGTTCATCGCAGCTATAGTGAAAACAATTGAGCAGTTTTAAGCACAAGGTTAGTTCAGTCCTTAGTGTAAACATTTGACACATTTAGTTAATGCATGTAGTAAACTTACCAGACAAATCAAGTCAGCTACACTCCAGCCAGATGAAAGGAGAAAAAAACTGGCATTAGCTGTGTGCTGCCCATGGTGCTGCCCCTTCTGCTCTGATGACTGACCTCACCGCACTTCTTTTGCACTTGCGCCATGCTTGGCAGTGGCCTATTTCTCCGGTCTGAGTAGTAAAGCTTACTCTTGTAGGCCTATACAAGTATACTGTATACGTGTATACTGTATATGTGTTATTGCAGTAAGGTGTAGTGTTATTTTTTACAGTGAAGCATAAAATGTTGCCTAATACAAGAATACAAGGCAATTTTATAGTCACATGCATATGGTTACTGAGTGTAAAAATGCAGTGAAATTGTGTTGCATTAAAGGCTGCATTAACAAAGACGAAGTCTGTGTGTGTGTGGGGTGGTATTCCTGATGATGCTTACTTGCTAATAAGGAGCAATGGGGTGGAGGGCAGTGTGCTGTGTGTATGTGTATGTGGGGATTGGCGTAACTGGTGACGCAGTGGGGGAGGTGGCAGTGTGCTGTATGTATGTGTGGGGGGGCACTAGCTGATGATGGCAGTGGTGTGTGTGTGGGGGGTGGGGGTGGCATACATACAGCATACTGCGCTATATGTATGTATTGGGGGGACAGAAAGGCAGGGCAAACAAGGTGTAGAGGAATGTTGTGTGAAGAGATGTAAGACAAGTTCATGATGTAGTGGGGCATGTATAAGTGCTGCAAGTCAGGTGTGTGCATGTCTGTCTGTGTGTGTGTATTTGTGTGTGTGCAAAGTTGTTATGAAGCATGGAGGAGAGAATGACTGTAAAGTTTAATCATTTAAGATGAAATACAATGGTTAAGTTTAAAATTTTGACAAATCCCCCCCCCCCCCCCCCCCATGCATTAAAATTTGGTTTGTGAAGACATGGAACACCGAGTGGTCAGTAATCTTCACTGATATGCTGACATAAAGTGTGACTTCCATAAACCCAAAGGGAAAAGGATACAGATGTGAGGAGTTTGTAAAAATAGGTCCACAATTGAGATTGAACGGTAAAAAACCTGTTGGATACCATACAGTTTGCAGCTAAATTTATGTCAGCATATCAGTATGCTAAGATACCCTCAAGAAATCAACCCTCAACCTTCAAAAAATTCTTCAAAAAAAAAGACCCAGCTCTTCAAGAATATCTCCTGACTTGAATTTCTGAATACCAGGAATGTACTTAATCTCCTACTCTTAATCTCACTCCATACTGCACTTCTTATTACACTATTTGCACTCTTGTAATCCCAAGAATATAAAAATCTATGACATGAGGAAGAGCCTTTTGCTACCGTGCGCCTCTCTTGTGGAATAATCTCTCTCTCTCTTTCCCCTGTCTCTCTTCACTTATATATATGTTTATATACATACTGTATATGTATGCACATATGACACATATGATCAGTAAAGTGTGAGTCTAGCCTAATTCATGTGCTTCCTCTGTCCACCACAATAATCTCTGCTGGGGCTGAGGCTGAGGTTTTGTGTCTGATCCCCCTCCCCCCACCACAATGACACTGTCAAAATGGACCCTTATTGTTACCCCCATGAGTCATCTCACTCCTTGACTTCAACACTATGTTTGGCTGCTACTACACTGTCCAGCCATAATTTTTCATAACCACCTATGGATTGACTGCCATGTAATGTTATGGAACAATATTTTGGAACTATTATGATGCTTAGCTAAAACTATGGACAACTTGTAGTCTATCATGGTTACTACTGATTGTACTTTTCCTGGATGATCCCTGGCAGTTGGGTTGGCCCCTTGAGTCATGGATCTTCCCAAAGTTTCTTCCTAGACTAACTAAACATAAGTTAGGTTTTCCTTGCCCCTATTGCTCGTGGATGCTCTTTGCTGTAAAGTGCCATGAGACAATACTATTGTAAAAGGCACTGTATAAATATAATTGCTTATAAATATAAATGCATAAATGGAAATGTAATTGAATTGAACTTTGGATATGAACACTGCATTAGGCCACAACTTCATTATATCGCTGTGATGTCTGCTTGGCCTCATAAGAAGCACCCTCACTTTCCACTTCAGAAAGTAGATTAAGACCCTGATACTGTTTCCATACACATAAGTATGCTTGAGTGTAAATAGCATTGTTTGCTACATGCACCTGGGTGTTTGTCTCTGCTATTCCATGCTATACAGACCTGAGTGTAAATAGCTACTTTACTAAGCCCCAAACAGTAGGACAAATATAGGAAGATGTTGGAAAAGAGTGATTGTACATTGTTCTCCTATGTCTATGCTAATGGCTGAGATGCCAGATACCAAGGTACTTAATCCTTCACCTCGAAGGCAGGCTCTGGGTTAGTGTGTGCTTCACCTCACTGTGTGTTCACTGTGTGTGAGTGTGTGTCACTAATTCATGGATGGTATAAATGCAGAGACTGTATTTCCCTCATGGGATCAAAAGAGTATGTATACTTGATACTATGAAGTTCTATGTGTATCACCATGAGCGTGTTCGGGATATACTTGTAACAAGTTAATAATCATAACTTTATAACCGTTAGATCCTAACTAGTTCACTCACAAATGTTAAGCCTCATTGTTATTGGGCACTGAGACACTAATTTTACTCTCATGAATAGACATCAAGAAAGTGATAAGAAAGTGTCCTTTGTGCTGAGCCCTTTGGGAGTGTCTGCCATCATTTGCAGTGTTGTTTAAAGCTGTATTCAGCTGTTCATTTATGTCTAGAATGTTGGATTGTATGATTCTACACAACACTTGTTGCTCTAGCACAAAGCCTTATTGTAGTATATATGCCCAGTGCACTTGTGGGAGGTTGACACACTGAGGAAAGAAAGTACTGCAGTGTGTGCAGCTTCCAAAGGGCAGAGCAGTGCACAACTTCAAAACGGCCAACCCCTACAGGACACATACACAGCTGCTTGTCTGAGGTGAAGATGTTGTGGAGAGACAGAAACCATTTCTTACATGCCATGCCCACGCATTCATGATTAGCATAATGCATACAAATCGAGGGGTCGTTTCCCAAAACCATAGTTGCTAACTAGTTGGCAATATCAGAGGTTGGGAATGAGCAACTGCATTACTAACAACAAAGTCACTAACTTAGTTAGCCACTATGGTGTTAGGAAATAAACCTATGGTTAACACTGAGAACCTCAGTCAATTTTTAGTCCTTGGCCTATATAGTCTAGGAGCCAAATCTATAAATCTTTGACTAGAATTTTTGTAGGACTACAGCCTATGTACAGACACTCCCATGACTACAGAGATTTATGTCAAACTAATCAAAAACATGTCAAAGCAAGTTTACTAAAACCCAAATAGAATTGAAATGATCAGAAAATATTCTGCACATGCAGAAATGCACATAAGACTAATTAGGTAGGTACTTTAAGTCTCAAAATAGACTGCAAAAGCTCAATTTATAAAATGGGAAAAAAACAAATGTAATTGACAGAAGTTATAACTGATGTCATTAATTAAAGGAAAACTCTGGTCTTATATTTACATTTACATTTATGTATTTAGCAGACACTTTTATCCAAAGCTTACACTGCATAAGACTTACATTTTGTCAACAATTGTTCAGTACCAGTCTCTCCTAGAGGGTTAAGTGCCATGTTCAAGGGCACAACCAGGATTCAAATCCACAACTTTCTAAGCTACTAGCATGCTAACCAGGTTCCTTAACCACTGTGCTACCACCATCCATGGTTGGCAACTTAGGACCTATGTTTGGATAGTAAAGTTTTATGGCAGTTGGTAAAACAGCAAATAGTGCATTATCAGCATCTTCCAAAATAGGGTGTGGGTCTAAATCTGTGTGATAAACTCTCCATCATAGAGGCCCTTCCTAGACGCCCATGCCAGGTTTTGTGACTGACTCCCCTCACAATGGCACTGTCAAGTGAACCCTTATTGTTACCCCCATGACCCATCTCACTCCTTGAGTTTAACACTATGTCTGGCCACTGCTACAATGTCCAGCCATAATTCCTGACAACCACCTATGGACTGACTACCATGTAATGTAAAGTCTGATAATAGTCTGGAACTATTATGAACCTTAGCTAAAACCATAGACAACTTGTAGTCAATCATGGTTAGACTAACTAGACATAAGGGAGTTTTTCCTTGCCCCTGTTACTTATGGGTGCTCCTTCTGTAAAACGCCATGAGACGATACTATTGTAAAAACCATCTAGTCTATGGATTCTGTTTGTATATCTGCAGATACAGGCAAGAGAAAATATTAAATGGATTACAGGATTAATTCTGTTTTTTAACAGAATTAAAATATTACAGTATTTTAAATTGAGTGCCACTCCACACAAGTCATGCTAAACATGCTTGTCTTTTTGCACATCTCTATTCATGTCTGCCTGCCCACACTACATTGTTGTTGTATTCTTTCCTCTTTCACTCATGTCTTATGTAATGGATGGACTAGAAGGAAGGAAGGAAGGAATGACTGAATGGAGAACTGGGAAAGGAATTTACCTATTGACATTGTTTCATCCATTCTCAAGATATTCAGAAACTGAACCATTGAATCATCACTGAATCAAATATTCATATTCATGACATTAACATTTACTGCAACTTTTAAGTATTATTGCCGACAGTAGGCCTATGCCATACTAAGCTGATGTAAAGCATTCAATTTTATAATAATATATTTCCCAAAAAAGCTACAATTAGTGGCACACGTGTCAGGCCACAATATTTTCTGCGTAAAAAATTTAGTAAAATAAGATTTAAATGTAGTCAAGTTTAAAGGTACTATATCTGTCATAGGTGCCATATATTATATTCCATATGCCAGTGGGGAAAGTATTTCAGCATTTGAAACGAGAAAAAACACAGTCCATGATCCACACCACAGCCTCCAACAACCACACACACAAACACGTCCACATATGTAATTCTTTTCCACCCAAAAAAAAAATCAATATTAAATTGCCGTCAAGAAGGTATTTGCCTTGGCAAGATATTCCCCTTCACTGATCAAATAAATATGTCCAGTATTATATTTTCAGTAATCTCAACTCAGCTGGACAACCGATCTCCACTCAATAAACTGTAACTTGACCATCAACTGAATGTTGATGGTCAACATGTTGATGGAATGAACTGTAACCCTTGGTCAAAACAACCTAGTTTAGTTAGCTCACTGAAATCGCAATGGTATAACACACACAGCTCCACAGGAACACATGGAAAAACACAACAAAAATGGTCAAACTGGGGACATGATCTTAATGTTACATTTGGCATCTGCCTGATGTTAATTTCACAGTTTTCAAGCTAGCCTTAAATCAGGCTCTTTCCACTAGCAATATCTTCCACTCGCAATACTTCATAGCATTCAAGTATTGACCAAAAACATTTGGTCAAAATTTATTACCATTTGTGATATTTTCTGTTACATTTGTTGCTTTCAAGTCTCAAGATCCCTTGCATTACTGCTGAGGCAATGCCTTGTGGTAACTTAGCATCAACTTAGTCAGCAATAGTCAGCGAGTATTAGGGTCCAATGCATATCACTAACATTACAAGTCATGTCAGAGATATGACTAAATGATTGAATATGTCAGCAATACATCTTGTTTCAAAATACATCTAACTCAAAGTGATTGCTACCCTGTAGTGATAGACCTCCACAGTGAAAACATAATTAAAACCCCGCCACTGGTTCCATGCCAAGAAAGTCTATGGAATTTAACATCGTGTTTCTGAACAATCGGTGCATTCAAACTCTGTAGGTGACTGAGAAGATGCAGACATTTTTGCCTTTTTTCTTTTGTGATCCTTGTTGCCTGCTAAGAGGTGATCTTTGCCGTGAAAAGTTGGTGGAAACTCATCATATATATACATATATGAGACATATATGATGATATTGTCCCATGCCATACCACACAGACTCACTCACTGAAACAAGCTGCATATGGTACTAAACTAGAAGTGTTCCACCTTGCTTGGAAAGATAGGTTAAATTAGTGTAGGAAAGCGCTTAACAATGCCAAATCAGCATATTATTCCTCACTTATAAATGATAATAAAAATAATCCAAAATTCCTTTTCAACACAATTTCCCACCTTACAAAAAGTAGAAATGAAACTCTTAGCAGCAATGACTTTATGATTTTTTTATGACAAAATTGAATCACTCAGTCCAGTTGGACCCCATGTAATGGTTATAGCAAGTTCCAGTCAACCTGTAGCATATCTTGATTCATTTGCACCCACCAGTTTATCAGAAATTACGTCCCAACTTGCTTACTAGATCTGCTCCCCACAGATCTTCTTAAGACTGTTCTGCCTCTACTGGCTGAAACAATACTAAAAATTATAAATGATTCCCTCATAGCAGGGCATGTCCTAAAATCTTTCAAGACATCTAGGTATTATTAACCCAGCTATTTAAAAACATCTTTGATCCTGATATCCTGGCTAATTAAAAACCCATATCTAACCTCACATTTATATCAAAATACTTGGAAAAGTAGTGTCAAAGCAAATATGTAGCTTGAATGAAAGCTGTAATGAAAATAATATCCAGGAAACCTTCCAGTCAGGCTTTAGAGCTAATCATAGTACAGAAACAGCCTTAGTCAAAGTCTTCAATGACCTTCCTACCTCATTTGGTAATGGATATATATCAATATGAATCCTATAGGATCACCTCAGGGTAATCATTGACCAGGATCTCTCTCTAAATAGTCATGTAATAGTCATGTAAAACATATCCTTTTTTCACCTACAAAATGTCACTAAAGTTGGAAAGTTCCTATCCTTTCAGGATGTGGAAAAATGAATACATGCATTTGTTACCTCCTTGATTACTGTAATGCTCTATTCTCTGGGTGTAGTAATACCTGTATAAAAAACCTATAGCTAATACAAAATGCCATGGCACGAACACTCACTAGGACAAGAAAATCTAAACAAACCTCTCCTATCCCCACACCTTATACTAGTTTCATATTAAAAAGTGAATCGATTCTAAAACACTCCTCCTAACCTATAAGGCCCCCAATGGCCTTGCCAGCATATATTAAAGACTTACTTATCCCTTGCTAGACCCCTAGGATCCCAGAATGCTGGTCTCAAAATCTACAACAGGAGGAAGAGCTTTTTGCTACCGTGCGCCTAGAGTAATCTCGACAAGCGGACACTCTCAATAACTCTAAGGCTAGACTCAAAACCCTACTCTTTATGCTGCTATTGCCTAGTGTCGCCATAAACCTCTCATGTGTCATGCCATACAACTCCCTTTCCCTGTCTTTTCTCTCTCTTTCTCTCATACATATATATTTATATATATATATATATATGCATATACTACACATATGATCAGTGAAGTGTGAGACTGGCCTAACTCATTTGCCCTCTTACCCCACAATCATCTCTACTGAGCGTCATCCCTGCTTCCCACTGGCTGATTCCTGTCACCAACTCCCCCTGAGGGACTGCAACTAAATTCATGGAAGGCCCATGCCAGGACCAGAACCCCACGACTGACCTCTCCTCACAATAGCACTGTCAAAATGGACCCTCCCAATATTACCCACGTGAGCTTGACACCTGGCAGTTGGGTCAGCCCCTTGAGTCGTGGATCTGCCCAAGGTTTCTTCCTAGACTAACTAGAAATAAGTGAGTTTTTCCTTGCCCCTGTTGCTCTTGGGTGCTCCTTCTGTAAAGCGCCATGAGACAATACTGTACTGCGCTGTATAAATAAAACTGAATTGAATTGAATAATGGATCTCACTCCTTGACTTTATTATGTATGGCTGCTACTACTCTGTCCTGCCATAACTTTTGACAACCACTTATGGCTTGACTACCATATAATTTGGGACAATATTTTGGATTCATTATGATGCTCAGCTAAAACCATGGACAAATTGTAGTCTATCATGGTAACTACTGATTGTACTTTTCCTGCATGACCCTTTGGCAGTTGGGTTGTCCCTTAGAGTCAAGGTTCCTTCCTATACTACAACCAGGGACTTTTTCCTTGCCCCTGTTGCTCTTGGGTGCTCCTTGCTGTAAAGCGACATGAGACAATACTATTGTAAAGGGCGCTGTACGAAAATAATTTACTATAATAACTGAATTGAATATTATCATTATTAATAGGCTATAAATATGCTGCTATTAAACAAGGGCAGCCTAATGGTATTAATTAGCTTTGCTATAGAAATCGTATGGTAGACTATTTTTTTTCCTCACTGTTTAGACTAACTGTAAGCCAACATGGAAAATAGTCTATGCTATCATTTATCAGTTGCGGATCTTTAACGTCTTTAACATAAGAGTGTAATGCCTTGGCTACTGCAAGTATAACTATTATTAATGCTGAAGTCTACAATATTTTTAAAGAGCAAGAAAACTTACATTTCCGAAACGTCTCGGCAAGGTGCTCCCTGAATAGGCAAGTGTCTCGTAGGAATACACGTTAATCGACTTTGACACAAACGCCAGAGATCTAAAATGCGACTTGGAGGGAAAGCCTAGCCTGTTACAGTCTTCGAAAGTTCCACTCTCCTGTCCACTTGCGTTCTCATTGTTCAGTCTCCGGAAAGTCATGTTTTTAAAAATAATAATAAATAAATAATAAAATGGGCCTATTTATAGCCGATACTGCGTTTTTTTAATTACATCAAGCAGTTCTTTTGAAACATTCAGTCCCTACTGTGCACTGTAAAGGTTCTTGTTCTTGCATAAAATCCAATCTGCGTGCCGTCAGCTCGTAGCAAGTTTTGGTCTCGCAGATTTCTTACAACGGAAATTGCAAGAGGTGGGGCTGCAGTCACAAGGCAACAGGATTCAACTGTAGTCCGTAAACTACGCAAGAATCTCACAGAATTAAACAAAGTGGGTAAACTTTAGGCCTATGCAGACAAACACAATACTTTCACTGTTATTGTTACACGAGTTTAATAAGCTTAATTAATTGTGTCTCGAGTCTGGCAATGCTCACTAATAATTCATGGATCACATTTGGGTCCAAAAAAAAACAACTTTATTCCCGCAGACTAGGACATATGCCTAAAATAGTCTCACCATTTTGAACCTACCCGGAATTAGAGGGCCTGGATGGCATGGAAAATAATAATAGCCTGAATAAATATATGGGCCAGAATGTCCAAATGGTAATGATTTAGCCTACTCAATTATGTTAGGATGGCTAAAGAGCCATCGTGAACATGGCTTCATATGAAAATCTTGAAATTAGAAATAGCCACTAAAACATGGGCTAATTAGAACAAAGCCTACATGTGATGTCAAATATCACAAAGCAATTAATATCACAAAGCCAGTGCTACACTGTTCAGCCATAATGGCAGTCAGATTAGCCCTTTGAGTTGTGGATCTGCCCAAGGTTTCTTCCTAGACTAACTAAACATAAGGGAGTTTTTCCTTGCCCCTGCTGCTCTTGGGTGCTCCTTCTGTAAAGCGCCATGAGACAATACTATTGTAAAAGGCACTGTATAAATAAAACCGAATTGAGTTTATTTGAATTGTGACTGCCAAAGAGGACACCAAGGACCATTTCAATACCCAGGTACCCTTGTAGCACATGAGCTTATTTTTGATAAATTTGAAAAGTTTAATATATTCAGTTTTAACATCAGAGAACAAGGTACAATACTGCATTCATCTATTCAATGAACCCTTTAATACCAGCAATGAATTAAAAAAGCAGCATTATTATCTGCATTGTTTTTTTTATCATTGGGTAAGCCTCCCTACAGGTATCCTATATTATGGAGTTTAATATGCAATATAGCCTAAGTGTGACTGAAAATGTTAGGTTGGAAAGAAGTGAGTGAATGTAAAAGTTACTAACTGGCATTAGATAAGTTAAAGTTTGTAATATTGTAATAGTGAACTCTAGTTGAATAATAAAAGTAACAATACAGTATAATATGACAAAAGAGAGAGGTTTCCTGTAGAATCATAAACTTGGAGCTGGGAGACTCATAAAGGAAGTCTATCTGAAGTGTCTTTATCAGCTGAAAGCAGGTGTTTAATTAGTTGGCTGGTAATGTAGCCTGGGCTAACAGAGGCCCTTGTCCCATTTTAGATCAATTGGAAGTTTTTATTGTATGTCTCAGAAAGTAACAAAAGTTGCCTGTATTATCAAATTAGAAGGAGAGGGACCTGAAGGAGCATGCAGGAATTCAGTAAAAGTGTTTTTCATCTTCAGGAAAATCATATTTGTAAAGAGCAAGTGGAATGATGATTTCTAGACAGAAGACTTTCAGAAAAGTCCACTCTTTTTTTCCCAGGATCTATATTAGAATTAGACTAGAACCCACACTATCTGAACCACACATGGTAGGACAAAACGATTGTCTGTGGTCATAAAAATGCCACACATTGGCATCAATCTTGTTTTAATAAAAATGTCTCCAATTATAGCAACATCACTCGAAATAAAAAATAAAAACTCAAATTTTAGATTCATTTCATTATTGCATGATACCTTTATTTTTTGAGTTCATTTCCCTGTTTTCTGTACGTTCCACAACACTGATGAGTGCTACTTGACGCTGAATTATTAGAAATTTTCAACAAAAAATACCAACAGCACTTTAATCTTTGAAAATTGTCAACCCAATGTCAGTTTAACTGATATGAAAGAATGCCATAAATTATCTTGGGCTTTAATTCAAATATTTTAACACAAATCTATGAATTGTTTTGAAGACACATCCTACCAATGTGAACAGCAAAATAGAATTACCCTCTTGTTCAAGATTAAATGATTGTATCATGTTTCATAATCATCATGTCATGTTTCTTCATATCTCCTGGAGCAGATTTGCTGGGAAAAAACCTAGTTTTCGTCCAGTGCTAACTTTTAAATAGCCATTAACTTCTTCTCCTTTTTTCACCACAATCTGTAAAATAAAATCATACATTTCAATTAATTAATTGAATTAGTTATTCACTTTTTCTTTCAGAATTTACATGACATGAACACCCCAAGATTCCAGTAGTGCATTTGCAAGTGCAATTTAGTATTGTTTTATGTTTGACATATAGCACATTTTATATATAATGGATGATGACAGTTCAGCTGTGTTGCATGTAGTGTGTGGGAGAACAGTATATTATGTACACAAACAGCACATCAAAATCACATTGGCCGCGTTTCCCAGTTAAGAAGCTTCTTAAGGAGTTAAGAAGGCTCTTAAGAAGAGGTCGGCTAAGAGGAAGCCTTAAGATAAGAGTGTTTCCCAGACGCCTTCTTAACGCCCTTCTTAACAGCGTCTTAAGAACCTTCTTATCTGCCTTCTTAACTGGAGCGCAATGAACAATCGATCCCAGAATGGCCGATTGGAGCGCATAGTTACCATAGTAAAATCAAAGATTCCAGAGCGCTACTCCAGAATATTTGGTAAAAAGCTCCCAACTGAAGTAATGGTATAACACGTGGTGTCCGACTGAACTCAATCGATATAAATATAAAATAACGGCTAAAAGTACGACATTTGTCGTCACGCGCGCACAAATTGACACAAATAATAATTACCGAAACACACAATGCTCCAAAATTACCAAATGGTCAAGTAGGACAGTATGTGCGGTAAATATGTTAGACAGGGAAATTGGGTAATATTCCGGTTGAGGGGTAGTAAGGGTGCATGAACGACAGGAAACAGGAGAAAACACGATCAGGAGAATTGGACGTACTGCATTAATATCTTCTTGCTTAGTGTTACATTGCTTTACCTGCCTGAGGGGGGTGCTGTTTTCCTGTTTGGTCGCTAAGAAGGCGTTAAGAAGGCTCCAGACCCTTCTTAGAGATCCTTCTTAACGGCAGGTCTTCTTAGGCTAAGAAGCATTCTGGGAAACGCGATTGCTTCTTACGGGAGCCTTAAGAAGGGTCTTAAGAAGTTCTTAGCGCTAAGAACTTCTTAACTGCATCTGGGAAACGCGGCCATTGTTGTTTGAGTATATCATATTAACAGAAACAATCTTCAACATACCTGGTCCTTTTTAAGCGTGATCTGCCCCATCTCTCTGTTCCCTACAAACGAACGTGTTACTTTGTATACCCTTTCTCCAGCACGGACTCTTATGATGTACGTCATTGGCAGGTATCCAGTTTTCTCCCCGATCTTGCCCTAAAATACATACACACACACATGCACATATAACAGCTAACAAAGACCCATGTTCAATCTTTTGACAAGCTAATGAAGTACAGCTAAAATGTTTCATGATGTGTGTCTTACTTAATCAGATGTACAGCTTACATAGCATACATAATATGACTGCCACCATGTGCCATCCTAAGAAAATTAATCTCCATCCCTACTCTTGACAGATCTCTTATATGCTCGCACCCCATGACTTGTACATACATGTCAATACACACAGCTCACCTACTCGGAGAAGGTAGGAATAAAGAATGCCATTCTCCATCTGCTGTACAGAGTATACTCCCATTCGGACAGATAAGGCAGTGCTATGAGAATCATGTTCTTTGGCTTCTCCAACACTTTTAACATCATCCAGCCCCTGCTGGCAGACAAACTACTGCAGATGAGAGCAGATGACCTGGATCACAGACCCTAATTTGTTAGACTGGGGAACCTCACTGGAGCACCACAGGGAACAGTTCTCTCTCCTGTACTGTTCAGCCTGTGCACCGCTGACTTCAAGTATGACTCGTGCCATATGCATGTCATATGCAGAAGTTCTTTGATGACACTCCAGTTGTGGGGTGTATTAGCAATGGACAGGAAGGGGACTACTGAACATCACCAAAACTAAAGAAAAGGACATTTGCCCCCTACCCCTGGTGATGCCTGTGTCCATTGACGTGGTGGATTTAGAGACGCCCAGTATGTAGAAATACCTTGGGATGCATCGTGACAATAAGCTGGACTGGTCTGCTAATACTGATGTACTCTAAAGGAAGGGGCAGAGCAGACTTTATTTTCTGGAGAGGCAGCATTAGGAAGAGGGATGCTGGACAACTGGGCAGCCTGGTGAGAAAAGCTGGCTCTGTTGTTGGCATGGAGTTAGAGACACTGACATCAGTATGAGATAAGAGGACCCTGAACAGACTGTTAACTATAATGGACAATGACCGTCACCCAAACACACCACATTCTCGAAATAGAGGAGCATGTTCAGTAGGGGACTACTGTCTTTGACACATACAACAGAAGGTCAAAAACAAACCCTATACACACTGATATCCATGCTGCCCTCAGCACTCTTGCATCCTACATATTGCACCTACACCTTACTGCAACTTTACATACTGCACATTTCATTGCACTTTCATATTACACATTTCACTTCACCTTACCTCACCAGCTACCAAGAAGAGCTACCTCAGTACTTCCTTCTTATTGGAAGCCTATATGTTTACCTGTTTGTTTTATGTCTATTTATTATTGATGTCTGTATTATTCATTGTAATTGTTGATGAGTGTTGTATGTGTGTGTGTGTTTTAGCTAAACTGCACATTTGGTGTTTGGTGAAACACAATTTCAATCCTCTTTGTAATGCTTGTTACAGTGAATTGACAATAAAGTACACTTTGACTTTGACTTTGAAGTCCAGTTGTTCGAATTCTTAGGCATTCTGGTGAGGCTGCATTAGTTTCAGAGGAGAGAAGCCGATGTCACGTGAGCACCTGTTGTCATCCAAGCTACATATTTTAATGCTGCAACTCACCAATTATGACATGAATGGCATTTTTCTTTACTTGAAAAATTATCTAAACAATTCACATACATCATATTGAAGGCTCATGATGACCATGACCAGAAAATAGTTATTTTCTGTCCATTGACTCTTTTTGGCAAGTACAGACAAGTACTTTGACAAGTACAGATCTGTCCAGGGCAGATGAAAGAGGCAGAAGTTAAGCCCCCTACAGCTATACCACAGTTCAGAAAAAACATTAACGTGTAAAAGGTGTGTGACATCAACAGCAGCTAGCAATTTTGGTGTTTAGGGCAGGGGTTGTGTCAAGTATGCTCTCTGGTAGGCTGCTATCTCTCCTGTTTGTGCTTGTGTTTACTCTGTCTACCTCTTTTTGTTTGCCGAGCTGTCACCTCCTCAATGGTTTTGTCTGGACTGTAGAGTAGTTATTCCAGTCAAAGCCCATCAGCTGTGCACTCTCATCATTGTACTCGCCAGCTGAAAAGTGTAGACTAGGTTACAAATCAGTGTAAGTTACTTCTAACCTAGAAACCTAGACATACCTTAGCGGTAGCAAATGGTTTTGCTAAGCAGATATGTCTAGAAACGAACCATAAGGCCTCAGTAGCTGTTCTCCCAAGTTTGGTCGGATTAATCACATAGTCCTACCCTTGTAGAGAGTTGCCTATACCTACTCTAGTGGTAGTTTGTCAGAATACCTATTACACAGAGGCAATTTGAAAGAGAACCGCTGATTCTGCCATTGGATTGATCCCGGTCTATTCATCATAGCTAGACTATACATTTTCATGTTATAGTCTGGCTCAATCAAGCTAGTTTACCTCCCTTGTGAATTACAAATTTAATGCCTTCATCTCCTCTGATCACCCCACTGTTGTCTCTTGTCTTCTTTTGTTGTAAATTCTTTAAAAAGCCAAGAAGTTAAGTTGAGTTAGTGCACTGAGAATGCAGTGACAGGAAGGCTCATTATCCAGCCACAGCAAAATTGAATGTCACTCCAATTGCGAGATTGAAGTGAGAGTCATTGAGGTCACAAGATCTAAGGTGTGAAACCTGCTCAGCGTGTGAACCTCTAAGGATAAAATCTCAAGGTAACACAGGCAGATGATGACGCAGCCCCCCTCCTCGGTTCAGAGTTGGCTGTTCCAGGTGGACATAGCTTCTTCACTCCTCTTTCAAACCACCTTGTCTAAAATGTGCGTGTTAGTGTCTTCAAAGGAGTGTCCTTTCTCCTTCAGATATAGATATACTGCTGTCTTGTCCTGTCCTGTCTTGATGTCCCTACTTGCTGAGCTTGAAGTAAACTGGTATGTTGATTCTCCTTAGTTTCTCAGATAATCCTGCCACGTAGGAGACCACTTTGTGATATATGTACATATATATAGGCAAATCAAGCGTTATGGACATGACATTTGCACATCTTATTGATGAACAAAATGCCACATAACTTTAGTAAACATAGTAGTATTTCATAATTTTGTTTATTTTATTATGCAAACTCACAAAAATTATATAATGATTTACATCATAAGAATATGAGTTTTTTAATTTGCGTTATGGACGTGACATTAAATAGAAAAGCTTTTGTGGGAGATTACAATTTCCCTACAATTGAGAAACATCAAAATCTTTGGCTTTATACCAAGTAGGACACCTGAGTGAATGCTTGGTTTGTAAAATAAGTTGTTTTTGATTGGAGTTATTTTGGGAAAACTGGCGTTACGGATGTGACATATTTGCATTACGGATGTGACATGTCTGAACCAGGCTTTCAAAAACTATACTTTTAACCTGTAACAATTGAAATAATAGGTTTGGTAATTTGATTCCTGGGCGACCATGTAGCTTTAAAACTTTCTGATAGGAGCTCACGAAAGTGCATTCTTAAAGCACTGCGTAAATTTTTATAGCATTGCACTGGTGTGAGACATTACCAGTGGTACCAATAGGTGTAGATCTCAAGCAAACCTCTCAGAATAGCCCTCCATTGTCATGAAAATGTTAATAGTAATCATGGAGTAACACCATCAGCATTTACAGCTATTGCACTGCAGCTTATCTGCACATCACTTTGCACATCACATCAGTTTAATCTCACGATGTGTCAGTTTATTGGATAGTTTTCAGCAAGAATGCATGCAGAGCTAGAAATTGTATGGCTACATTAACAGCAAAAATAATAGGCTATAAGTGATACCCAAGGTGCACCTCGTGTACTTGGCGTGTTTTGGGGATTATGCAGTAAATGTTAACATTTCATTCACTGTAAAGGCTAAATGTTACAGTGTGCTACACCAATTACTGTTCAATCATACGCATGGACCAGTGAATCTGTGCGCAAAACAACATTGAGAATTTGAGAACATTGAGAACATTGGCTATCACAGGAACTGTATACAAAATACCACCAAAGTGGCAAGAAACCTAGGTGTCATGATCGATGACCAACTGACCTTTGCAGATCACGTTGCCTCTGTGGCTCGGTCGTGCCGTTTTTCCCTATTCAACATAAGGAAGATCAGGCCATACCTAACCCAACATGCAACCCAGCTCCTGGTTCAGACCCTGGTTATCTCTCGTCTTGACTACTGCAATGTCCTCCTATTAGGCCTACCAGCCTGTGCAGTGAGACCACTACAGATGATCCAGAATGCAGCTGCACGTCTGGTCTTTAACCAGCCAAAAAGGGCACATGTCACACCTCTGTTCATTGAACTTCACTGGTTGCCCTTGGCTGCTCGCATTAAATTCAAGGCACTTATGTTGGCCTACAGGGTGAATGATGGCTCTGCTCCCATCTACTTGAATACTCTTCTGAAGCCCTATGTCACCCGACGACCGCTACGCTCCTCTAAGGAACGTTTTCTAGCACGGCCAACACCTTGTGCAGGTCAGTCCAGACTCTTCTCATATCTGGTTCCGCGCTGGTGGAATGACCTCCCAAGTGCTACCAGATCAACTGATACCCTCTCCACCTTCAAGAAACTCGTGAAGACTAAGCTCTTCCAAGAATATCTCCTGGCGTAAACTTTGAGAATGCACTTAATAATTAAATTTCTCTACACTGTGTTACACTATTGCACTTTCAACTTAAAACAGTGCAGATTCTATGTTAGCAATATGCACTCCTTGTTAGTTCATTGTGTTGTAGCTTGAATGTTATCCTCTTTTGTAAGTCGCTTTGGATAAAAGCGTCTGCTAAATGCCTAAATGTAAATGTAAATGTAATACGCACACACTCAATAAAACAAAAACTCTGACAGGAATACATGGAGTATTTCACATCAGATACTTCATCAGAACACTTCTTTTGTCTGATGGTATGCTTTCTTTGAAAAAAAGTGTTCGGTTCTCTTGATTGCGCACCTGCGCGTTTTAAGAAGATGCTGGTATGACACACCCTCCAAATTTCTACTGGTCATAGCTGGTTAACTGTTTTTGTTGCCATTTTTGCAGGCCTAATAAATGAAACAATCAGGTTGATAGTTTTGCTGACTCTTTAGGAACTATGCATCTGCAATTAAAATTCCCATTACACCTGCATTGGTACTAGCCATTTTCTTGTCATTCAAGACGCTAATGATTGACAAATGAAATGGGAACACGTTTACCCATGATTGTGATTTCTGACCTGGACTTCATTTCAAGAAAAAAATTGAAAAAAAAAAAAATGTTTGTCCTATATTACATGAAAATTTGTAGATAGGTAGACCAATTGCTTTATTTCAGTTTCAGATGTAGCCAAAGGTGAGCATGTATAATGAAAATAAAAGAGGGCCTAAAATTGACCCTTGGGGGACATCACACTTGATTGGCGCAGAGGAAGAGGAGTAGTTACCTAATCTGACTGAAAAGGGTCTATTGCTAAATAGGACTTACACCATTGTTGTACTGAAGCTTGTAGACCAACTTCAACCTTCAGTCTTTTTAATAGAATGTTTTTCTTTTTCCTACCAACAGCATTTGGTGACCTCAAACAACAGGGCGATGGATTGATTCACAGCAGTATGTTGGGAAGTGGGACATATCTTGATAATTCTGAAAACTCACCCTCCACCATTCTTCATTTGAGTCATCTAAGACAGTGATTCGATCCCCAGGACTGCAGAGAAGGAAATACACACACACACACACACACACACACACACACACACACACACACACACACTCACATAATTTTATGCCTGTCAACCACCAGTTATACTGCATAATTAATAACACCAAAAATTATCTTAAAGTGTAAAAACTTTTTCTATTGAGTTAAATTATAATATATTTATACAGCACCATTTATAATAGAATTGTCTCGTGGCGCAAGAGCAACAGGAGCAAGGAATGCGGTGGTAGTTATTCACAGTGGAGAACTTAGGCAGATCCATGGCTCCAAGGACTCAGGGCCAGGGCCATGTACAAAGGCTTTTGCATGTGTTCTAGCGGTCAAATGTTCCCTATTACCACCTTGAAACATAGCATGATACGTACAAAGCAACAGAAAGCACAATTTTAGCCTTATACAGCCAGGTTGCAGTTGTCTTACTTATGCTTACGCATTCATGTTCAGGTCAGTAGAAGTGAGGTATGTTCCCACAAACGAATGGGTATAGAAACATCAACTGTGATTGATTAGATATTCCCTCATATGTATCAAGGCTGTGGGGGTCTGTTTTGAGCTTAAACTGTTCCATCTTTTAAAAACAAGTGTAATCCAGATAATTATTGAAGGCACCACATTTATTTAGTTGTACCATTTTAAAGGCAACATTTAGTTTTGTTTTTCGTTTAATGTCTTACTTTTGCTTTTTTAAAGAAATTCAACTGGTGCGCACATCCAAAAAAAAGGTGCTGGATCCAAAAAGATGCATCCCAGAAGATCTGCACACTATAATGCACAGTTTTTATTTCATTAACAACTGTGCCGTAGCCGTAGCTCATCAACAGACTTAAAGATTGGAAATAGTCACTATGTTTATATACACCTCTGATTGCATGATCAATTAATTTTTTCTCATAAAAAACATTTGGACATACTTTGTAGAAGAAAACATTTGTAGAAAAACATTTACAGACTAAGTAGCTGTGGAAAAATATCTGTTGTCATTAAAAAAATTGCATATTACAATAAATAGTACATCCATGTATCTGAATTTCCATCCTTAGTTAGCATCCCATTAGGTTTCGCTTGTTTTGTAATGCTAATAAGCAGCGATAACTAATAAGACCGTCAGACCCTGTGTTATCATTCTATACTTTGCCACTAGATGTCACTATTTTTGTCTTTTGTTTGTTTTTGCATATATTGGCTTTTCTTATTGGTTGTCTGTGTGACTGGTTGAATGACTATTTAATTTTTTGTTCATTAGTTAGGGTGTTTAAAGAGCCTTTGTTAGCCTGTTAGTTGTTGAGTTTGCCAGTGTGCTGGGAACCTAACCTGTGTTTGGCATTTCTGCTTGTTGCTTTGGGATTTTTGACTTTCACCTGTTGAAAGCACTTTGAGCTTTTTTCCCTGACTTTTTTGGATTGCTTGCTCGGTCTCATAATATTGGCCTCTGACCTGTGCTCACTTTTGTTTTATAACTTTTGGAAGAATGGTATTCTGAATCTGGCTCAGGGGCTTGTTGTCCATCTTGCATGCTCGAGTTCAACACCCTGTGCGGATATAACCGGTGACAAAGACAGATAGTTGGTCTTTCTGCACCTTTTCTTATTCAGCTTGCAGATCTGCCATCTTATGATATAAGCTACAAACCATACATAACGCTATCGTCATAAAAGCATGCAATTACTATGTAAGGGATAACATTCTGCGAGGCGGTTATTATCGTGGAATAACTCCAAAGTGTTTCCTATTCTTTGGTTTGCAAACAAATCCACACTGATTGGTGAGAATGTAAAATGTTGCAATTTTTTAAAAATCAGTGCCTGTAGGGGGAGCTCTGGAGGTAATTTTTTTTTTGCAGGTTTGCCTGGTACTGCTTTAAGACAAGATCCTTTTTTTCCCCAAAAATACTTGTATGCTTACCGGGCTCTGTAAATATGCATATATTTGGGTGGATAATGGGGGAAATGAGAGTTGTCCTATATGTATTTTTGAAAAAAAAATCCCCTGTTCCCAGGATTATGCCTGTTCTGAATCTATATACAATAAATTATGATAACTGATACAACATATCAGTTGTCAGTGGCACAGTAATAAACATAATTAAATTGTATTGGAAAAGTTGAGAGACTAGTAATGCTTACTGAAAGTCCAGGTCATCTTTTTCAATGGCTTTGAAGCGATACAGGGCCATGTAGTAATGTGACTGAGAGAAGGTGCCAAGGTTCTTCTTATTCTAAAACAGACAAATAAAAAGCAATAATTCAACTGATTCCTCAGCGTTCATTTATTGAAACATTGAATTTTACTCCAGTTTTACGCAGCACCTATAGAAGTATAGAACATAAAACATTTTTAGGGATGGGTTTATAGAAATGTCTGTTTTAGGCTGCTTTTTTTATACAATTGGGGTTTGTGCTTGTGGGTTTAAGAGAAGTTAGCTGTGCTAACCACTGACATGGCATCATCTTGAGAACTATATACTTTAATAATCATGTTAAAATTCAATTCATGATTCAAAAAAAATTAATGCCTTGTCATTTTTGAGAAGGAATTACATTGTAATTGAATTGAAATAGTCAATAATGTATGTTACAGCACTGATTCCATGTAAGAAAGTACATAGTTAACTACAAAATAATTGCTACTGACACCAAGAAGCTGTTTTCCACCTTCAAATCTCTACTAAACCCACCATCTCCACCTCCTGCAACCAACCTCACAGCTGACACTTTTGCTGCACATAACTGACAATGTTACAGCAATTAGTTGCCGGTTCTCTGACCCACCTACATAGACTGTCTCAAGCTTCTTCACAGCTCCTTCCTTTTAGCCTCTCTAAACCTACTACATTTTTTCTTCATTCACTTCTCACTCAGAGGACAAGGTGGCTAAGCTTCTTACAGGCAGCTGTCCTACTTATCCACTAGACCCTTTTCAAACCACCCTTCCACAGGCCATAGCTCCCACCATTGTGACAGCAACCACACATGTGGTCTATGCTTCATTAACTATGAGTATATTTCCCACCACCCTCAAACAAGCTTGGGTAAAACCACTCCTCACTCCCACTCTAGTGGAGAACTACCTGCCTATCTCTCTTCTTCCTTTCCTCTCTAGAACTATTGAATGAACTGTCTTCAAACAGGTCACAGATTTTCTCTGTCAGTACAACCTACTTGATTCCAGCCAATCTGGCTTCAAACAAAAGTGACCACTCGACTAAAACTGTGACTGAAGTCTTTAAAGAAGCCAAAGTGACAGGTGAGTCCTCAGTACTCACCCTGCTTGACCTATCAGTAGTATTTGACATGGTCAACCACCGTATCCTCCTGAACAGATCGGCAGACAAGGGCATCAGAGGCAAAGCACACTCCTGGTTCAAATCCACTGGGATCAATGTGTCATGACCAGGGCAAGCATCTGTGCTACACCACCTCACCACAGGGGTGCCCCAAGGCACAACAAGGCTTTGCCATGTACATCACCTCATTGGTTCCAGTCATCCACCCACATGGCTTCTCGTATCATTGCTATGCAGATGATACCCTGCTCTATCTGTCCTTTCCTCCTGGAGGATGTCAACATAAATGTCTCTAGTCTTTCTGGCAACACAAATCTCTGAAGCAAACCATACAACAAAACATCACAACATCAGCATTAGGATAGACTCTCTATCTGTTGCTCCCACTAAGGTTGCAAGAAACCTGAGTGTCATGATTAATAACCATTTAATAAACATAATAACCTTTGCTGATCGTGTTGCCTCTGTAGCTTGGTCTGTTGCCTTGATCCTGATGTCCTGGCTAACTATCGACCTATATCTAACCATTTTTATCAAAAATACTTGAAAAATAGTGTCTAAACAAATTGGTAACTTCTTAAATGAAAATAATATCCAGGAAACCTTCCAGTCAGGCTTTAGAGCTAATCATAGTACAGAATCAGCCCTAGTTAAAGTCTTCAATTACCCCCTTATCTCATCTGATAATAGACATAAATCAATATACCTATTCCTACAAGATCCTATTGGATCTTAGTGCTGCCTTTGACACTATCGACCATGGTATCCTTCTACACAGACTTGAACATATGACAGGCATCAAAGACTTGCATTAGCCTGATTCAAATTGTACCTCTCTGGTCGCGACCAGTTTGTACGTGCTCATAATGAGTCATCATCCACGTTTGGTGTACCCCAAGGCTCAGTGCTAGGGCCCCTGTTATTCTCCCTGTATATGTTACCTCTGGATCTGTTGTAAGGAAACATGGCATTACTCCTATGCTGACAATACCCAGCTTTACCTTTCCATTAAGCCTAATGACTATATGCCAATAACTAAACTTGATGCCTGCCTCCAAGATATTAAAACCTGGATGACTAATAATTTTCCATGTTTAAACTCTGATAAAACTGAAGTTATGAAGATGTTATTAGAAATAACATAGAAAATATTCAGCAATTATTGAGTTATTATTCAGTAATATGAGTTGTTATAAGTTCTTCCCGTGATTTTACTGAATTATCACCTCAATATGTTACCATGGAGTTACCATGGTTTCAAATCATCTAAATTGTGATTCAGTGGAAAAAATGTATATTGGCAGTTCCACGGAAAAACGTCACCTTGTTACATGTATAACACCAGAAGATGCAATGGTATAGTAAGATGGGAATTATTACATGACATTTCAGCATTTGCTATTTTTGGCTGTAAAATATACTGAAAAATATTTACTGAACATTTCACATAATCATTCACATCATTCAAATACCAAGGTATTTTACATTCTAGATGTGACAAAAAGTCTGTTTCCATTGGAATTGCCCATATACATCTAGCCAGGCTCCCGCCACCTAATGTTTCCGCTCAATTTGTCATTGCTCCATCACTGCGGTCAGGGAGCCAGGTGTAAGCTTCGGTGCGCATCACCTCTAAGCTGGAATAGCCAATCAGCGAGCAAAGAGAAGGCTGAAATTGATAATGTTACAATACAAATGATGCTCCAGTGTATAACATACATCACGACCAAACAGAAGCGATTAGTTGAAGCACAAAGTATCTGCCCATCATGGAGAGAACACATACCAGTTCAGACACTTTGCACAAAGTGAAATGCACCAGGCTAATATACATCATCTTAGTAAAGAGTACCTTGTCATCTGCTGCTGTCTTCTCTCCTTTCTTGTCTCCATCTTGCTTCACTGTTAAAAAGGTCAGTAGTATTACTAATATTACTACTAATTCCAGTATTACTAATTTACTATTTGGACTAAATAGAGGAAAATACTCAAAACACAACTTAGCATCATCTGAAGCACTGACATCTTCAAGATACACAATTTCCCGAACCAAGGTTAGTACATTGATTTTGTAAAATTTAATTACTATGAGATATGGGGTATACATAATGCAATTCTTTTCAATATACAACCCAAATTCCAGAAAAGTTGGGATGTTTGGTTAAATGTATAAAGTAAGCTATATTAATAGCCCAATTTTGGTATAAATAGACCTCTGCAGTGATATCAACAAAATGTAATCGAAACCCCACTCCTGGATCTATGCCAAAATCTATGGATTTTTATGGAATTTTACATGGAGTTTTTTCATAAATGCTGCTTTAACAGGTGACAAAGAAGTCTGAGTATTTTTTCCCCACTCGGCGTCTGTGATGCCCATTGCCTGCTAAGAGGTAAACTATGATTTACACCATTAGCCCTATGGTCCACACACATGGCAAGTGTGTGATAATTCATGCTAATTTTTCTCTGTTAGATTTCTTGCAGAATTTTTGGCACACAGATCGCATATGCATATCACATGAAACTGCACAACCTGAGCTTTCCAAAGGTGTTACTTGTTATGATTGGTTGGCAAGAAAATTAGCTTTTAATATTGTAATAATATATTGAAAATATGAATATTAATACAGCTTTGCATCCATCTCATACCCATTCTCACTAAAATAGCTCATGATCTCTATACTCACATATGGCATACAACAGGAGATTCTATTGATTCCAATGGTGTATAGCATTCCTCTGCATGATTAGCAGTTCATGAGTGAAGTCTTAAAATCACACCAAAATTCTGCATTGACCGCCCCATTATGAATAAAATGCACATATACTGTAAAAAGGTTTGGGTGGAGATATTGCATTCCTTGCAAGCTGCATATTTACTCCCTCATGTTAGATGCTCAAATATGTGACTCTGCATGTGTATTTTAAAAGATTAGGGATGTGCTATGTACAAACTGCTGCCTTTGGATGTTTCATAAATTGGTCTTAGTAAGTTTGGAGTCTTCTGAACTACTTTTAGGATGTCCCAGACTTAGGTGCTACTTTTAGCGCTAAATTTTTTTTGTTAAAAATTGGCAGTCCAAAAGTTATGACTGACACAGACATTATTATTTTTCGCCTTTTTTTCACAGATTTTCTGTCAACAATTTTGTTTTGAAATCCATTGACCCTCACGCATTGAAAACATTGGTCGATGTGCAGTTCCAATAAAAACAGTTTCAGTGAAATTTTTAAATTGCGAAAGTGAAAGTAAACAAACTCATCATAGGCCGTTCATGTGAATCTCACCAAATTTGGCATATGTTATCTACAGACAATGCTGACAAAAAGTTGTCAAAGGATTTATCTTGAGATGAACCGTTTCAAAGTTGTAAGTATCTTGGCTTCTAATTGTTCAAATTTGATCAAAGTTGATATGCAAACTCTAAACAGCTTTCTTTTCATGTGCACCAAATTTTGTCACAGGGTGCAATGTTTCTCATCGAAGCTAGGTGCCTAAAAACAGTTTTTGTTAAATAATTTGCCACTTTGCCATTGTGTTACAGAGGCGTATTGACCCAGCCCAGAAACACTCACTTGAACCATAGCGCCACCTAGTGATACATGTAAATGCAAAAATTGGGATTTTGAGTTTCCAATATCTTGAACTGAAAAGGTGGGAACTGCACAAAAGATATCATGCATGATCAGCACAAAGACCTCTAAAAGCACAGCACATACCATAAAAAACTTCTTACTACTGTAGAAAGATGATACAAATTACTCTTACACACTACACAAATACACAGAATATCATTCATTCAAAACCCACATCCATTCCCACTCCCAGCAAATCATTTCCACACAAATTCTCACCTCACAACACTGACCTACCACAAACTCATCATACCAATGGTTCCCACATTTCAATACACTGAGGCGGTCATACCATGTACCACTATGTGGTACATCTAATTTTTATGAGTTTCTCCAACTTTCGCTTGTTATGAGCTACTTTTAGTTTGAAGATTCTTTATGAATATGGGCCCTGATCTGTCTGTCATATAGCACATATAGCACATGCAAGAAATGTAATTTCAGCACCCAGGCGAGAAATACAGAAGATTCTGATGCAGCCCTGTGTCTACAGACCTCAATTCAATAGGGGGCTTGGTGAGCTAATGTTAGGTGATAAACTTTAGAAATTGTGTCTCTCACATTGACTTCTGGAACAAGTAGTTCCTTTACTCGGGAGTAAAAAATATGCACACAGTCTTATACATTTGCATTTGTTTTGTCTTTTCGTTAGTTTTTTCGTTTGGAATGAAAATTTATATGGTGATATTGTACCCCATAGTTAGTCTTAAAATGCTTGAGAACCTGGCTTTTTGAAACCTCTATAGAGAAATGAATGGAATAATATTTCCTTTGAACTGACTTTCGGGATTATGACGTAAGGAGCGCTAGCCAGCTCTATAGCACCTACATTCTTCTCTGTGCAATAAAATATGTCCACAATATGAAAATTAATAGAATGTCCTGTCAGTACATATATTTTTGCAAATTGTAAAGTCAGGATCCCACCATTATGATTCTTATACTGCCAGATTCCAGACAACCACCTCTATCCAAATATGAAAAGGTATGTGTACTGATATGCTTCCAATGGTGATTAAAAAAACAAGATATACCATGTGTGGATGACCCTTAAACTTAATGAGATAAAAGCTTAAAAGTAAAGGCAGTTTCATGTGATAACCATGTGGTCCATGTGTGATGAAAACTGAGTAATTTAAGTCAGAAGAATGAGTTTGAATTTGGACACATTTTAGTCATTGGGCTCAAAGAGCAGTCAGTGCGTAATGCATTATTATTGGTTATTCAGAAGCACCATTTTAATCACAGAGAGAATATTACACGTACACAGGAGCTATCAACCAACAGCACTCGGTGACCTCAAACAACTGGATTTTTCCTTTAAGTATGTTGTGAAGTGGGACATGTCCTAATAGGCTATACAATCACAGATTCAGTATGGACCTATACACACAAATTTAACTGGGCTAATGGTTTCCTTGCAAATATAGTTTGTGTAGCCCTAATATGTTGCAATATCAATTCTGGCCCCCAGACCAAAACTATCTTACATCCAAATGAGTGATGCATCCACATCAGTGCAACTTCTATTTTTAGTTACACAAGCTCCCATATTTACTGACAGCACAAGCCCAGGCAGTACTCACATTCATCACCCTCCTCTTCCTCTTTAGGTTGTTGTGCATCATCTTCTTCCATTAACATCATCATCTTTTTGAGAAAAAAAAAACAAAAACAAAAACAAATGCGACTTCAACAAATGAAAAACACAACTTTAAAGTTAAACCCCCTGTTGATTAATGTGAGAGAGAAATAAAGTAAGAGCAAATTTTCAATTACAGACACTCTAGTTAGCCTTCAGTTGTTTTTATAGAGATGTTGCAGTTTATGTCACAAAATTTTCTTTTATTAATTCTTTTTATTATGACCGCCGCTAACGAACTTAGCAAAAGCAGTTATATTGGTTTTGTCAAATTTTTTTCCCCCTTTTTTTCCACTTTTTGAAAACACAGCAAGTACCATAAAATTTGGCCCATGGGGGGCGCTGTAATTGTACAAAATGTAATTTTGCCTATTATCTATGGAAAGGTAAAGTTTGCAACCAAATTTTTTTTGTCTTGAAATCCATAGACCCTCGTGCATTGAAAACACTGGTCAACGCCCAGTTCCAATAAAAAAGTGATTTGCAAAAGTGAAAGTAAACAAACTCTTCATAGGCCGTTCATGTGAATCTCAGCAAATTTGGTGTAGTAGAGTAGAGTAGAGTAGAGTAGAGTAGAGTAGAGTAGAGTGGTGTAGTAGAGAGAGGTGTCCAGCAGCATACACATAATACACAATGCAAAAACAGATCAACCATATTGCACATCTGCATTCATACAACATTCACTGAACGGAAAAAAAGTAATGATAATAAGAAATAAGAAATCCACGAGGTAGAGAAGTGTCGTGATAAGGTGCCTTGCAGTAATCCAGGTAGATAGATTACAATGACCCAGTTAGATTGTCAAATGTTGTAAAAGAGTCATTTAGTGCAGTAGTTATCAGGGTAGTGCAGTATATTGTTGTCCATAGTAGTATAGTCACCACCAGGGACAGCATATGAGTGCAGGAGAGGGACTGGAGTCTATTGCTGATCAAACTCCGCTGATTTATGAAGATGTCGTGTAGGAGGTGGCTGTCATTGTCCAGTATAGAGTGTAGCCTGCTCAGGGTCCTCCTCGGGGCTATTGTAGTTAGAGACTCCAGCTTCATGCCCACCACAGACCCTACTTTCCTCACCAGTCTGTCCAGACGTCCAATGTCTCTCTTCCTAGTGCTACCACCCCAACATACCACAGCATAGAAGAGCACACTGGCCATAACAGACTGGTAGAACATCAGCAGGAGTCTGCTGCAGACACTGAAAGACCTCAGCCTTCTGAGGAAGTAGAGCCTGCTCTGTCCTTTCCTGTAGAGGGCGTCTGAATTAGTAGACCAGTCGAGTTTATTGTCGAGGTGGACCCCCAAGTACTTGTAAGTGCAGACTGTCTCGACATTCTCCCCATCAATCGTGACAGGCACCAGCAACGGGGGGAGGGTTCTCCTGAAGTCCACCACCATTTTCTTGGTTTTGGTGGTGTTCAGCTGCAGCTGATTAGCCCGGCACCACCCAACGAAGTCCTCCACAAGGCACCTGTACTCCCCCTCCTGTCCATCCCTGATACACCCCACGATTGCAGTGTCGTCAGAGAACTTCTGCATGTGACAAGTCTCTGAGTTGTAGCTGAAATCGGTGGTGTACAGGGTAAACAGTAGAGTAACCAATACCACCACATCACCCCCCACCTATCACCCTCCCCATCTAAGCCCTTTAAAAAAAACAATAAAAAAAGAAGGAGTTTACTCATCACACAGTTACTTCTGGTGGACAGTGGCTTGTTACATCCATAAGGTAGGGGGAAGAAGAAGAAATGGCAAGGGTTAATTACCCCTCAAGGGGGCAGAAGCAATAAGCTATGGTTTTAAGATTTAAGATTTCAGGGGTGTGGAAATAATCTATCAGATCTTACAGATTTTTTTTCTCTGAACTATGGAGTGAATTGTGATTTTTTTTCCTGTGATAGGCAGGCAATAAGGTCTTTGAGCCATTGGGAGTGTGTGGGTAGGGCATTGTAGGGCAACAATGGATCAGGTTCAAATGTATGTTGTAATATGTCTGTAAGTGTTTCAAAAACGTCTCTCCAAAACTTTTCAAGACTAGGGCAGAACCAGAACATATGAATCAATGTTGCTTCAGGATTGCTACATTTATAACAGTTGGGGTTGAGCTCTGGGTACATTTTTCACAACTTCATTTTGGATATATGGGCTCTATGTGCAACTTTAAATTGGAGAAGAGAGTGGCATGCACACAAAAAAGAAGAGTGCACTTGTTATAAAATTCTATCCCACGTATCTTCAGAAAATAGTATATTTAAGTCTTGCTCCCAGGTCAGATTGAATCTTATTAGGTGATGTTCGCCTTAGCCCTGATGTAAGATTGTAGATAATTGACACTGATGCTTTAGCAAGTGTCTGAAGGGAGATAAAACTATCAATGAGATTTTCAAATATGGGAAAGAAGATATACATTTTTTAATATAGTGTCTGACCTGCAAATACCTGAAAAAGTGGGTAGGTGGTAAATTATGTGTCTTTGATAAAGTAAGAAACTTTGCTGCCACCAGCTTCTGTGCACAGCATCAAACACCTGCCAGTGCCAACTCCAACTACTAAGAACAATGAATCAGGCCTGTCCTGTGGAAACATCACATTGCAGAATGACACCTCTGGTGCCAAAAGGAACATCTGTCAAATGCAGTCCACTGATGGCAGTCCTGTATGCCTGGACGTTAGGGCCGTGGACCTGGTTCGCCACCATGTAGGCATAATCCACTCCAAGATGTACCGCCCCCACAAACCACCAAGAGAGACAGCCTGCCACATGATTGTCCTTTCCTGCCACATGACGGATGTCCGTTGTGAACTCCACAAAGGCAGTGAATGATCAGCCTTCCTGCAGGAATCGAAAAGGCCAAGGAAAGGTCTGGCTGCTCTAAGTCAAATGTGCTGTATTTCCTCTCAGATGGGCACAACTGCCTGCTGCCAAGCACCAAGCACCTACAGCATAGTCAGAGGCATCTGTTGTGATGGCGACAAGCGCATCTGGGGATGAGTGGTCTAGCATGGTGGCAGTGGCCAAGGCTGTTTTGGTGTCCATGTCTTTACCCCTGTCCAGTTGGTGGTGTTCTAAACAGTCTTACCCTTAAGAGCCTCACAGAGGGAACGCATGAGGTGACCTGCACGTGGGCCAAAACAATGACAGAAAGTCACCATGCCTAGAAACTCCTGTAGGGCCTTGATCATGGCAGATCACGGGAACTGGCATGTGGCCTCCATTTTAGCAACTAGTGGGGCTGCCCCCTTGCTTGTGACATGGTGGTCAAGGAAATCAAAGGCAGATGAACTGGCACTTTGTTGTGTTGATAATTATACTGTGATCACTCAGATGCTGAAATAGAACCCTGAGGTGTGCCAGGTGACAACATGATATGAGAAAGTAGGTTGGGTGAGGGCAGGGAACTCTGCCAGGAGGCGTGAAAACTCATTCGCCGCACAGGTGCTGGACAAACGGGATGAACTGGAAGCGCTGCATGTGCTGGGAAGTGAGGTAAAGGTCTCTGCGTTCAGTCAACAGTTTTTAATGTCCACTAGAAGGCCATGAGTACAAAATCGATGCTCAGTAGGGGCATGAAGACTCTTGACACCACAAAGTTCCAGTTAAACTGCTTTCCACTGAAACACACCACAACACTGCACTCACCAAAAGTCTGGGTGGAGCTACAGTTTGCGGCTTCCAAGACAGGATTCCATTTACCCTGTTGAATGTCCAAGTCTGCAGCAGGCAAATGCATACCTGTGCACCTGTGTCACACAGGAACTTAAATGTGGAAGCAGCATCGATGAAAACAGCAAACTGCCTGCATGGTCGACGCTCATTGCTGTAAATGAAAAACATGATCCTCAGTCGGGCCCAGGGAATTTTCCACTTTGCATAGATGATATGGCCTCAGTACTTTCATCAACTGTTATAGGTTCATCCAGTCTGCTTTTTACGTTTAACCTGCTCAAGTGGTTTGTGCCATGGTTGTGGCTTGCTGTTACACCCAAGAAACAGGGAGACAAGTGGTGCCTGGTGCTGTAATAACCTGACTGGTAAGGCAACAGCCTGGTAGTTACATATTTTTCTTCCAGCAGCACATGAACATCCAAATCCACACAATTTTGCCTGTTCAGCAATTTGAATGGTCATCTGCAATATTTGTGAGTGATGTGTTGAACTGTTAACATGTCAGACACACCGCTTAGTTGTGTGTAACATGTTGTAATAAGGCTACCAATAACTGACACAGAGTTTTATCTCACTGTACATCATATAGCTTATTCCTTTTTGAGTGACCTGTAACTTCAGCACCATGCATGAACAGCTCAGCTATATTTTACATTGGGCACCTCTTACCAAAAGAGCATGGTAACCAAACGAGCACAGTAAGGAACACAAAAGAATTATAGATAAAAACTGTAACATGTTATGACAATGATCAGTAGCTGTGGCAGAAGACCACGGGCAATGAATCTCCTCAGTCAAATTATAGTCTAACAATGCAAGTCAACGTCCCAAAATTTTAACATAATTTTAATCCACTGGCAGGAAAAACAGCAGTCAAAATGATCAGAGTTACTGCCTGCCAAAGCCCCCTCTGCCACCAATCAAATACAAACACACAACACATGACAAAGACAGTTTCATATACATTACAAACAATGTATTTGGTTGTCTTACCCATTAGTTTGAAATGTCACAAACATAAAAGATGCTACATGTTTTTGCTTGACTTTAATAGACAACAGTAGTGACTACACTGCTTTAAAGTTCACTCTGACCATGTAGCACAGTTGGAAATGTAAGCAACCAACAAGAGGCCGTGGCTAATGCTGGTTTTACCATGGCTAAGGGGAGTTGTTAGGCACGATGTGTAGCAGCGTACACTACATTTGTGATGTAAAAAAACAATAACGGCAAGAGTGTATCAGTTCTTTGTGTCTAATTTAAAAGCAAACTATTAATTTTGACTGTTTTCATACCCTAGTAGGGTATCTTATAGAGCATCCCAATTATATATTTTAACTATGAGAGTGGAAAGGTGTTAATTTGGTGCAAATTACCTGCTGCATCAAATTATTTTTTGATAACAATATTTCCATTCTATCATTAACCATTTATTAAATGTTGGCCCTTACATTTTTCTTGTCCTCAGAATTCTTCTTGCGCTCTTTGTTGGCCATAATGACACCAACACGCAAGGTTTCAAACACTGGATCTGAGCGGTGTGACTGTCCTAGAACAAACATAACCAAGAAATCACAAGTATATCCATACACACATGACGTTCCAAGTTAGCCAGGCTAGCGCCGACTCGTGCTTCTACTCAGTATCACATTTCACTATACACACAGTTAGGGGTCGCACATATTCGCTATATATACAGTTAGGGATCTCTCCATTAAAGGTGCAGTCATTGATTCTTTGTTATTTTTTGTGTAGCAGGCTGCCGATTGTTTGTTTTAAGCTGCAGCCAGGTATCATTTATTTTGTACACTAGTTAAAGTAGCCTAGGTCTTAGTGTGACTGAAATTGTTAACTAGTGTTGTCAAGTATGTGTAAATGTGTTCTGTGTTATTGTTATTCTGTAACTGTGTTACAGAAGGACTTTCGTTCAGGATGGTTGCTCTTTTCAGTTAATTAGCTTTTACATTGGTAAACAATTGTCTAATGAGGCTATAGCTATGAGCTAACTACAAAATGAACCCTGAACTGGCGAGGAACATGGAGAGCTTATTAGTTTGGCTAACTTTGGATAGTACCCTAGTGTAACTAAACTGTACAACTAATACTTATCACTGTAAAAAATAAATCATGGTTTTAACTTAAAAAAGTTAGTGTCTGGGCTGCCTAACTAATTTAAGTTGACCAAATTTAAGATAATGAGTTGTGGTGACTTCTAAAGTATTTCAAACAACTACAGTTCAAACTCATTATATTAAATTTGGTCAACTTAAAATAGTTAGGCAGCCCGGACACTAACCTTTTTAAGTTAAAACCATGATTTATTTTTTACAGTGTGCCTAATATCAATGTAGCCTATCGTACATCACAAAAATAGAAGTTCATCGGAAAAGAGTGACGGAAGTCCTTCTGGGACTTTACATCTCCCGTGCACAGAGCCCATTGTTTGTTTTTAGTTTTCAGAGCCTGTGTCTCATAAAAAGACTGGATTTTTTTTACAGTGACCTAAGAGAATGAAGAGCTAGCAGGTCATGAGGAGATATTATCTTTACAATAACTGACTGCACCTTTCATTTAGGTTTCCTCCTGCAAATTTTTTGGTGGGCAATCAGCAAACAGAGGGCTCTGGCATGCCCAATATTTATAAAATTCACAGAAAGTATCTACCCATGAGGAAAGAAACATATACCAATTGAGGGATTCCAGACGCTTTGCACAAAGTGAAACAATGTTAACTCATTTGGTGTACTAGGCTAATTTCCAAAAATTGGAAATAACTGGATGATCATTAATTTCAAATTTCTTTAAAGAAAAAAACACATTATTTCAGCAAAATAAAATAGGCAGGTTCTGACATGCTTACCTGGATTGTTTATTTCCTGGTCATATAGTGGTGAGCTGTATGCTCTTCTAAATCCAGGAGGCTGCACAGACAAACAGTAAATGTGAAAAAAATCTTTTTTCCATGTTAAGAATAAACTGAATAACTTACAATTTTCCCGAAGCATCTTTGGAACTCCACATAGGACTGACATTGATGATGAATGCTGGTCTTACAGTTTTTGCATCGGATGCAAAACTTGTTGTTCACTAAGGGAAAGATGGACAGAATGGCATAATATTTCCAGTGAATTCCAGTAAAATGTGCACTGATTGTAGTGTAGTCCTGCTTTCTTAATCATAAAACATACATTTTGTGATGGGATTTTTTTTTTATCTACAAGGGAAGATAAACACAATGTTATATACTATTACAGTCAGTGGGCCTTATTCATTAGTATTTTTTTTTTTTTTTAAAAAATCAGAAATTACAGTCTGATTTAAAATATTTCAATCCTGTAATATTTTAACAAAACAACGTTACAAACAATTAAAGGCAGGAAGCGGCTGTGATGGGCCCGAGTATGTGTGGTTCCACAACTCATGACATTCCGCCACCCAACAATACACTCACACATCATATATCCATGACATGTAAATGTGGTGTTTATGTTTTAAATGTCATTATTGCTAAACAAATACCGTAATTATGCAAAAAATAAGACTTGTGTCTAATTCTATTGTTTAAATAGAGGAGCTTTAACTAATTAATAAGCTAAATATTAAACATTTTTGATAATGTTAAAGATTGCGATATATCCTTTCCCTGACATTGGAATTATTTACAGGTGTATATGAAGTCTTTGGATTTTGGGTACATAGCACAATGAACCAGATTTTTCTGATAGTCTTCAACTTAACTTATCAGTTATCGGCAACTTGTGTGTGTTTATGTGTTTGTGCATTTCTATTTGTGTGTATGTGTGTGTGTGTGTGTGTGTGTGTGTGTGTGTGTGTTAGGCAGTGTGCAAGCTTGTGTGTGTTTGTTTTTGTGGGTGACATTTGTGTGTGTGTGTGTGTGTGCGTGTTTGTGTGTCTGCAAATCTTTCCTATGTTTGCAAGGTACAGGCTGTTCAGTGTTTTGTGCATGGGTGTGAGGGAGAGAGCGAGAACAAAGGAGGGAGAGCATCTGTGGGGTGTGTTGTGAGTCTAATCTTTTGCCTGGGCAAGTTAATAAGAATGCTTTTAGTGTCAACCAATGTAAGTGTGTGTGTATTTATGTGTGTGTGTCTGTGTGTGTGTGTGTGTGTGTGTGTGTCTTGTGTCTATGTACCAAGTTTGATTTTGATTGAGTTTGAGATTAAAGTGTCAGTAATTATAGCACCCCCAGTGGTCAAAGGTTTTTATGTGTACTAAGGATGCGATCATGAGTCCATGACTGGTCAGAGCAGGATACTGAGTCCATGCACAAAGTTTGGTTGTGATACGTCAAGAGATATGACTAATGACCAGTGGTGGCGCTAGAGCATTGAAATAGATCATTCAAAGTGATCAGAACAGGGTCCTGAGTCCACGTACCAAGTTTGGTTGTAATACATCCAAGTGTTATGACCTCATACAACATATCAAAAATCCCTTCTCAATTTAATATCAGTAATATCTTGGCATCATGTATGCCAAATTTCACATGAATCTGACAAATGGTCTAGGAGGAGTATGTTAAAACTGACAGTGTGTCCAAACAATCCCAAGTAATTCATTTCCCGTTAGCTGTGACTAATGCAATGTACATACAAAAGTTGTTTGTCTTGGGGAGTCCCATACCAAATTTGGTGTGTATAGCTGAAACTATATAACTACCATGAGACTTTATGGCAATTTCTGGCACATTTCCTGCTTTGCCAGGTGGTTGTGCTATACCAGGCAGGCACATTGGGTGTCTGGATATCATCATAATTATGAAATCTATAAACCTGTGAAGGTTCAGACTATTTACTCAATGCACTGTGATTTTATGACACATTTCTTGTTTATGGGGCGAGATATTTAAACGATAAAAAAATCATTAATTCGCCATTTCAACATTTTACAAGATATCAAAAAATTCCTTTGCAATTTAACATCAGCAATATCTTGACATCGCGTATGCCAAATTTCAATTCAATTCAATTCAGTTCAGTTTTATTTATACAGCGCCTTTTACAATAGTATTGTCTTGTGGCGCTTCACAGAAGGAGCACCCAAGCTCCCTTATGTTTGGTTAGTCTAGGAAGAAACCTGGGCAGATCCACGACTCAAGGGGTCCACCCAACTGCCAGGGGTCATGCAGAAAAATTACGATCAGTAGTAACCATGACAGACTACATGACAGGCTGTTGGGCCTGGGATGGGCATTCTGGACGGGCCACTAAAATTTCATATGAATTTGACGAACCGTCTCCAAGGAATAAGTTAAAATTGACCACACATCCAAAATTCCAATTACCTCTCTTCATGTTGGGTGTGGCTAATGCAATGTACATACAAACTTTGTTCATCTTGGGGAGCCCCACACACCTACAAAATTTGGTGTGTATAGCTGAAATTATATGCCCACCATGGAACTTGATGACATAAGGGGGCACTATGGAGTTCCTGGGCCACACCCGGGGCTAAGCCTCTGTGGTTGTGTAGCGGGTACAATAACTGATGTGTGTACCAAATTATATGAATTTTTGCCCATGGGAACCACCTGAAAAAAGGCCAGATGACGCTGTGAGAAAAAAAGGGCAGGAATAATAATAATTCTTACAAAAACAATAGGGCTTTGCACCATTTTGTGCTTGGGCCCTAATAATAATAATAATCCTTTCAAAAAAACAATAAAGCTTCACACCTCCCAGTGCGTAAGGCTGATCTGGCCACGTGCACCTCAGTGCTCGGGCCCCAATAATCCTTACAAAAACAATATGCACTGGTGTGTATGTTCTCAGGGGCCTTGCATCTTCGTGCTCAGGCCCTGAGTATTTTGCACAAGTCACTGTTCAAAGGTTCAAGTACTCTTGAGTGTGTGTATACTTTGTTTCAACTTATGAACAAATGCCAGATAAGCACTGGTAAATGCTAAATCTTCTTGAAAAGTACGTAAGCGGGGTTTAAGAATGGACGGTTGGTAAATGAGGCCCACTGTAAATGCAAGCCATGCAAGCAACAGTCTATGCATATCATTTTCACATCAGGTATATAGCCTCTTTAACACTTGTTAACCTTTCAGACCCCCCTGCTGTCCTCATAAAACAGTTAAACCAGTTAGACCATCAATATTATTCCTTAATCTGGTCAAAAAAGCTAGGACACCAGTAGTGTCATGAAAAGAAATACAAGATTTAATTGTTATATAGTTGTAAACAGTAATAAAAAGTATTAAAAAGAGGTATTATATAAAGATTTCTAAAAATTAGATATTTAATAGATTAAGAATAGATTTAATTTAAATTTTAAATATAATTTTAAAAGAGATTTAAAATTAATATGAACATTAATAATAAATTAATATTAAAATCTGCAATCTTTTTCAATTACATTTCCATTTTCCAGCTTCTTTTTTTTCTCTATTTAGAATGCTGAAAAGAGTGCTGAAAAGAACTTTCGCTCAATATTCTGAACAAGTGTTCCGAACCTTCACCCTCCTTGGCAACTGAACAGTTCAAATCGAACTCAGAGGACAAGCGTTCAGGAACTCAGAGGGCTAGCTGGAACTAGACACATAGAGATAACTAAACAGACTTTTGGCCACTGATCTCACAAGAATAACATAGTAAAACTTTTTTTATGTATGATTTATTTGTAAAAGTTACCATACAAGACGTTATGGACAACTGTCTTCACAGACAATTACACATATCAATTGTACATATCGGACAACCAAATAGTGAGGACACACTATATGACCCCCACCCCATCCCTTCCCAATTCAAAGAAATAGCTAAAAGCTCAGAAAACAAAATACAGCCAAAAAACCTAAACCACTGGCTGTTGGATGTTTAGAGTCGCCTATAGTGGAAGCACAAGCCCATGCACAATCAGCGTCAACTCAATTACTCACATCCACTCACATGCACAGATACACATCCACTCACATGTAAAGAGACACACTCACGCACAAGCTCCTCCACTTCCATTAAGTGAGTAGTATATAGATTGTGGATAAGGCAACAAAAACAATAATGGGAAAAAATAAAAATAGAAATAAAAAAAAAAAAAAATCCTACATGCTGCTAATATATCACATGTCAATATGTTTAGGCTGACATGAAACTGTACAATGGTACATTGTAGGAGGTGACTTAATCAATGATGCCGACATCAAGTTGAAGAGACCTGACATAATCTAAGAAGGGTTCCCAGACCATACAGAACTTAGCAGAGGTACCACGCAAAGAATATTTGACTTTCTCTAGAGCCATAAAATTAAGGGCATCCCTCATCCAGTAAGAGTGGGAGGGGGGTGGGAGTTTTTCCAATGCAACAAAATGATATGCTTTGCCAAAAGTGAGAGAAAGGCCACCAGTTCACAAAAATAGGATGGTAATTTGTTGTCAACAGGTAGGACAACAAACAAGGCAGTTAATGGTGATGGACATATGTTGGTAGATGTGATAGCTGAGAGAGTGTCAAAAACGCCCTTCCAGAAGGGTGTAAGAACAGGACAGGCCCAGAACATATGGCCAAGACTGGCCTGTCCTAAATGGCACTGATCACAGCTAAAGTCTACACCTGGGTATATATGAGCAAGTTTACTTTTGGACCAATGGACCCTCTGCACTACTTTACATTGTAAGACTCCATGCCGGGCACAGACAGAGGATGAGTGAACCCATTTCAGAGCATGATCCCACTCCGCAGGGCCGGTGATGAAGTTGTAGGAAAACACAGAAGGGAGAGCAGAGATGATGACCCACATAAGGCCTCCTCAACTTGTAACCAAGGTGGAGGTTGGTCACTAGAGTAACAATAGTGTAACAGTGCTCTGATATTCGCTGCGCAATAAAAAAGTACAAAGTTGTGTAGGGCTAGACCACCCAGCTCCTTAGGTTTTTGTAAAGTGTCTTTTTTTTAATTCTAGGGGCCTTCTTATTCCATAAAAAGTGAGAAATTGTTTGGTCAAGTGAATGAAAGAATCAGTCAAGGAAAATGGATATACATTGAAAAAGATACTGGAATTTCGGAAGCACATTCATTTTAACACAGTTTAACCGCCAAGCAAGAGAGAGAGGCAAGAGAGACCATTGCTGAAAATCCTCAGTTAGCCTGGACAGAAGAGGTGAGAAATTACATTTATACAAGTCTGAGTAGTTTTTGGTTATACGAATGCCCAAGTAATTAAAACATTCAAGAGGTGTTTTGAAAGTTAAGTCAGATAATGGATATGCCCTGGCGGAAGCATTAATCGCCATTCCCTCACTTTTATGGAAATTTAGTTTGTAGCCTGAAATTTGACCAAATTCCTGCAGTACCGTTAACACACCGTGTCAAAGTCAGAGACAAAGAGAAGGAGGTCATCCACTTACAGGGTCACTTTATGTTCAACACCACCCCTTGAAATACCAGGTATCTTACTGGACCTTAGAGCTACCACCAGTGGCTCAATGGCAATGGTGAATAGGAGTGGAGAGAATGGACAGCCCTGCCTGATCCCAAGCTTGAGGGAGAAGTAATCAGAGTAATCAGAGAGAATTGTTGTTCGTGCGAACACAAGCTTGGGGAGATGTATATGAAAGCCTAATCTATGATATGAATGTATGACCAAAGCCAAAACGCTTTGGCATATAAAACACGTAAGGCCTTCTCTGCATCCATGGAAATAACCACCTCAGGGGTGTCAGAGGAAGTCGGTGCATAAACAATAGATGTCTAACATTATGAAAAAATGTCTGTTTTTAACAAACTCTGTCTGGTCAGAAGCTACAGAAGCTACTGGTCAATGGTTGGCAGAACAGACTCCAGACGCTTAGCCAGCATTTTGGCCAACAGCTTAACATCTGCACACAAAGAAGAGATGTGGGGCGGTAGTTACCACAGGACAGTGGGTCTTTGTCCTTTTTTAAAAGGAGAGAGATGGTGGCCTGTCTTAATGTAGGGGGAAGATGACCATTTTGCATAGATTCATTGAACATGTTAAGTAAAATAAAAGCCAACTGATCTGAGAATGTCTTATAAAATTCAGTCGGGAGACCATCAGGCCTTGGCATTTACCACTCTGCGTGAGTATTAAAGTGCTTCTGAGTTCAGCTACAGAGAAGGGTTCATCCAAACCAGATGAGGTTACACTGTCAATGGAGGGAATATCTAAAGAATCAAAGAAACTGTCATACTGTTGCTCATCAGCCACACACTCAGAGGTGTATAATTTAGCATAGAAGTCTCTGAATTTTTTGTTAATTAACTGTGGGTCAATAGTTGTCCCAAAAGTAGTACTGATCTGAGTAATATATTTTGGTGAAGATGCTTGTCGGATTTGATGTGCAGTTTAGTAGGTTTATCTCCAAACTCATAGTATTTATGAAGTGATTTCAACAATGATTCTGCCGCATCATTGGAAGCCAGGAGATCAAATTCAACCTTTTTCATGAGCAACTCTTTTGAGAAATCTGCACTGAGTGAGCTTACACACTTAGACTGGAGCTCTGATTCGTCTCCAGCAAGACAAGCCCTTGCCTCTGAAGAGATCTGTCTCTGATAGGTTGACTAAGATATAATTTCTCCTCTCAGGTAAGCTTTGCATGCCTACCAGATGGCTGTGGCCAATGTATCTGTGTTTGCATTGGTAGAGATATAACGATCAATGCAGTTCTTAATAGTCAAAATAAAGTTTGGGTCAGAAAGCAAAAAAGAGCTAAAGCGTGTGTCGGGAAATACCAGGAAGGGAGATGTCTACCACCACTGTAGCATGGTCTGATTTCACAACAGGATTGTAAGAGCATGAACTAACAGATGGGAGAAGTTTGCTATCAATGAGAAAGTAATCAATGCAGGAGAAGGTGCCATGGACAGGAGAAAAGAAAGAAAACTGTTTGGCAATTAAAATCACCACCAAGAATGAGTTGGTGATAGTTCAGGTCGGAGAGAGAGAAAAAAAGTTTTTGAAAAAATTATCGTAATCCCAATTTGGGCCATACACATTTGCCAAAATCAGGCTATTACTCCCTATTTTACCTAATATGATGACATCGTGCCTATTTGTGTCAGACACCACTTTGGTCACAGAAAATGGCACTGATCTGTGAATAAGAATTGCAACTCCCTGGGCCTTACTTGAAAAGGAGGAGTGAAAAATTTGGCCCACCCACCCCCTCCGGAGCCTAAGGTGATCCGAAGGCAGAAAGTTAGTCTCTTGTAAAAAGGCAATTCTAGTGTTTAAATGCTTAAGATGGTCAAACACTTTATTGCGCTTGACAGGAGAGTTCATACCCTTAACATTCCAACTAACACATCTAAAGGCACCACGTGGTGTACGCAAAGTGTTTGCGTGCGCCATCATGTGATAGAGTGATATTGAGGGTGTGTGGCACTACCAGTTCATCCGCCAAAGATAACGCCACCTGCCCCCATCCAAGCACCAAATATTAAACTCTTGGCCAAGTTTAGTATCTAAAGTAACACCAACATGCACATGCACAGGAAAAAACAAAGTGCATATAAAACACACAAAAAATAACTTTAAATTTATATTTAAAATTATATTTTAACATTTTTAAAATATATTTAAAATTATATTTAAAATTTAAAATATAACTTTAAATTATTTTAACCTCAGACTCAACCCCATCCACCCCTATACCAAACCCCCTAAATCCAGCTACTGCATTAACATGCAGCAACATGGAGCACTTTGATTCTATGTTCAGCATATTCTCACACTTCCTAACGTAATGCACTGCTCCCTGCACACACACACACAACCAAGTATCTGAATACTAGGCTATAACAGAAAACAGTTACATGCAGGCTCACGTTTAACAATATCACATCAACTAGGAATAACATTGTCAGAACTCAAATCAAATCAAACTCACATAAAACAGGAGGGAAACAAAACAGTTCATGGCACTGTGCGCATAATGTAAAGCAAGGATAAACAGTCTTGAACATCTGGAACAGTGTCGGTGGGAGAATGTCAAGCCAGCCTAAAGCTAGTCTGGCTAACAACACTGAAAAACATTACATTTGTCAGCACTCCCATAAAACACCTGCCACCTGCAACTCGTGAACAAACTTAGTAGCCTCTGCCAAAGACAGGAGCATGCCCTCTCTCCATTAGGCAGGGTAATGCGTAGCTTGGCAGGATAGAAAAAAGCCGTCTTGGCATTGTCCTCCAAAGAGGAAGTTCGTTGCCCATAGTGATAATGATTTAAATGATTTGAAGTCAGCTGCAAGCGCATTCCTGTGTTCCTCTAGTAGCGTGCTAATCTCGGCCATGCTAATGCCAGCACTAGCCATTGGTGCTGTAAAATTGTTTTTATTGAGTTTGCTCTTAGGTTTGGACATTTTGAGCTTACCAGAATGATCAACTGAAGATCTATAGCCGTTTGCAAAAGAATAAATTGAGATGAGAAAGATAACAACGGAAAAGGAAATTAGAAAGTTTAGTTGTGGGAGCGACTGCTCTGCGTCTGCTCTGCACGCCACATACTGGAAATCATATTAAAACTTTATAAACCAATGCTTTTGCCCAACGAAAAAAAAAGGTCCACTCCTTTAGCCAGGCCGCCAAGGACAAGCCTGTTTAGTCATCACTGCGCAGGACTGCCTGATCTTGAATTCACCTAATGCCAATGGCTTCTGAAGATGAAAGAAGATCTAGAAGTCAGTTAGAAGACACAGAGGAAGACGGGGTAAATTCGATCAGTCAAAGCATTAATTCCATCTACCCTGTTAGGCTAAACTGACTGATTTAATTACATGGACAAACACTTCACATAATTCACTTCGCAATTGTAATCACAACCTGCAATCCACAATTTGATTCAAAGTGTGTGAGCACAGCTGTTGAAAGCAGGATATTTGAATAGCTAGGCTCAGGAATTAGCTGGCTAGCTGTTGTCAGGTCAGGCTGTAATCTCGATGGACGGTTTCACAACCAAATGCATAGTCTGCAAAGACAATACAATTGTGTCATTATACTGTAAGAATAAACTGACAGCAGTTGAGATTTGGAGGCACTCACCATAGAGATGGTTGCATAAACTGGCATGAAGAGCCATAACTGATCTCAAATAAAACTGGCTACGTTTGTTGGAAACCGCTTAGTTTATAGCTGCAGAATACAAAACCCTTTACCTTAAGTTAGTTGCCAAATTTTTTTAGAGTTTATATGATAGGCTATTACCCTAGACCTGCTACTTAAGTTAGCCTATTCTTAGCCTAATTAAGTGGAGGAGAACTTAAATGAATAAAACACTTTTTAATCAAATGTAATTTACAAAAAGGTTGTACAAGAAATCTAATATTTTGTCACTAGCAACCCAAATGTGTTCTCTGTCAAATGCAGTCGAGTTTTCAATCCCAGACAAATCCGTTAATAACTTGTGTGAAAGTGGGACGTGTAGTTTGTTTTGCAGCAGGCATTAAGTCAAATAATTCACATTTGTTAAACTTCAAACAAATATAATATTTTACTATGTGTTATTAATATGCCTTTTAAAAGGTAGGTCTATTATTTGAGAGAGTTTAGGCCTAGGCTACTGCTTGGACATACACAGTGAGTATCTGAACAACTCATTGCCTTCATCATCAAGTATATTTTGCGGCTATCATGTTCTATAGATGATTATGCCATTTTCTCAGCTACAGCAGTAAGGCATATCATTTATATCATGTTCCTATCATCCAAAATGTTATTTGATTATGTCATTACAGGAGTTAAACCATGCCTTTCACAATAGCGCACCATTCTCCATAGGCTCACACCCTACCAAACAGAGCCAGATAGGTTACATTTCCATCTTCATAAAATTAATTTTCCCGGTCAGACAGGAACAAAATACCATAAAAACATGGCAAGCTACATGCAAATTTGGGATTGGGAAAAGCATGAATTGGGCTACTGAGCAAGACTAAAGTTGAACTCGACTAATTAACTGATAATGTTGTAAATGCACTACACTCCACATTCAACTCCACTGCACCACTTAAAAAGAAAACTAGAAAAAATTACAGCATGGTATACCACACAGACTCACTCACTAAAGCAAGCTGTGCGTAGACTTTGAAAGTGTTGCGCCTTGCTTGGAAGGACAGCTTAAAAGAGTACAAGACACCACTTGTGGCAAACAATGGCAGATGATCCCAAACTATCATATTATTCCTCACTTATAAACAATAATAAAAATAATCCCAAATTCTTTTTTAACACTATGTCCTCTAACAAAATGTAGGAGTGAGGTGACCCACTCCATTCCAATAACTCTAAGCAGCAATGACTTTATTAACTTTTTTACTGACAAAATTGAATCTATAACACTTAAAATAAAAATGTCTTGTAACCTCAAATCCATCTATTAAAAACCTAACCTTTATCTGGATGTCCTGGCTAACTACTTTGCATTACAGATTCTGCATTAGCCTGGTTCAAATTGTACCTCTCTGGTCGCTACCAGTTTGTACATGCTCATACTGAGTGGTGAATGGTGAATATGTGTACCCTAATCTAAAGTGTTACCAAATTGATACATGGATTTGTTACCACCAGGCTTGATTACTGTAATGCTCTGTTCTCTGGGTGTAGAAATACCTGCATCAAAAACCCACAGCTAATACAAAATGCCATTTGGACTAAAAATATGAACATATCTTTCTTATCCTTGTTTGCTTACACTGGCTCCCTGTTAAAAATCAAACTAATTTTAAAATACTTCTCCTAACCTATAAAGCCCTCAATGGCTTACTTGTCCCTTACCACCCTCCTGAAACCCAAAGATCTTAGAATGCTGGTCTCCTTGTAATCCCGAGAATATCAAAATCTACAATAGGAGGAAGATCTTTTTCCTTCCATGCGCCTCTCTTGTGGAATAATGCCCCCACAGAAAACATCCGTCGGAGCAGTGATGGCTTGTAGTTTTCGCAGATTCAGGAGACCCGCAGTGAAATCATCCTGGTCCACTTAAACTTGTGTATTGACAGTGTTTATTAGGCTATAGGCTATTTTTATGTCACATTCTGGCTGCTGGTGTATGTTGTGCACTTTGACAGAAGAGACGTTCACTTCCTTATAGGTTGTTGTCTTTAATGTAAACATCTACTCTGCATCCCCCAACGTGAGTCATGACGATTGGCCTGTCCTTTCATTCACAAACTTTGTTAAAATTGCATGTTCATCCACCCGATTTTCAAAGTTTCTCGAGGGTGAAACCCCTGAACCACCAAATAAAAAGGACTAACCTCTGGGCTATGTTTTAAATAGCTGAACTGGTACCGGTTCTTCCTCCAACCTCCCACTGGACAATATATAGAAATGCAAATTGGTGTTTGTGTGTTGTGGACATTAACTGAGATGGGGAGTTTCTGAGTTTTTTTTACTTAGCCTATTGCTTATTGGATTGTCTATGTCTAATGCATGAAACTTATCTAAGTGGTTAATCTGGCTCACAGGTCTTTATTTTTTGTGTTTTATCAACTTGATTTAGGTAGGCTGTCTCTTGTGTCTAGTTCCAGCTAGCCGTCTGAGTTCCTGAGCTCTTGTCCTCTGAGTTCGAATTGACTCGCAATTGTCAAGGAGGATGAAAGTTCAGAACACTTGTTTGGAATGTTGAGCAAAAGTTCTTTTCAGTGTTCTTTTCAGCATTCTTTTCTAAATGGAAAGGAAAAAGAAGCTGGAAAATGGAAAAGGGGGATTTTAATATTAATTTAATATTAATATTAATTTTAAATTTCTTTAAATTATATTTTTAATTTAAATTAAAATGTAATTAAACATTTTATAATTCCCCTTTTTTATCAGATGTCCAATAAATGTCACTGTTGCTCATAGCTCTATAATTCCACAGTATTTTAATGACAATGACCACAACAGATATACTCATTTAGTCATTTAATAGCAAAAGTAATTTCTCACAATTGCATCTCTAATTGCATGTCCAGTGTGTCCTTCATTATGTAAGAACATTGGTGGCTGTTCTGGTTCTACATCAGGCTCAGGTTCATCAAAATTGTCATCAAGAGGGACATGACGGCTAGTTGCAATGTTATGCAAAACAATGCATGCAAGGATTATGTTGCATGCCACCTTGGGTTGCACTCGCAAGTAGTTAAGACATACAAACCTTCTTTTCAGGACTCCATTTAAGCATTCAATGGCACATCTTGTTTTGCAATGTGAAGAGTTGAAGCGAGACTCCTCAGGTGTGTTTGCAACTGGAAAATGGGTCATTAGCCTTGGTAGGAGGGGATATGCACTGTCTCCCAATATTGCCATTTGATGCCATTTGTTCAGTGGGATTGTAGTGCTCTATATAGTGCACTTTCTCTTAGAATACGTGCATCATGAACAGACCCTGGCCATTACACAACACAGTTTGTTATTATGAGGTCGGCGTTGCCCACAAGTTGGATGTTGATGCTGTGCCTCCCCTTTCGATTGACAAACTCCCATTCCCTTTCATAAGGTGCTTGGATATGCACATGAGTACAATCAATAGCACCAATAGTGCATGTTCCCCATTTGAAAAAACTTGTGCTTAATCTGAGCTGTCTGGTCATCCTTGAGAAAGTAAACAAATTGATTGATCAGACTGCCCAGTGCTACTGACATAGCCTTCACCACATTACTCACAGTTGTTTTTCTTACTCCCATGTTGTCACCAATTACTTGGTAGAAAGTCCCACATGCGTAAAAGCGCAGAGCGATTAAGCACTGTTCCTCCTTCAGATAAAGCATGACTCCTTTGGGTTTGGTGTTGGAGTGTTGGCCTGACAAGATCTGCAATGTACTTGATGTCATCTCTCCCAAAACGAAAACGTGCATACAGTTCTTCTGATGTGTATTGCTCAAGTGGTTTTGCACGCTCAACATCCACCCTTTGACAGTACCTTCTCCTGCGGTAACAATGAACAATACCCGCCATGTGGATGCATCTGTAGGCAAGAGAAATGAGTGCAAAGACATGATGTCTTTAAATGGTGTCACCCATTAACAAGCAATGAGCTGATTAGTGTACGCCTAATTGAGCACAAGCCAAAGCAATCATGCTCAAGGCTTTTAAGATCAGTGCTGCTACACCAAAGAGTTGGAACCATGGACTCAAAAGGGCCTAATTTCACTGTGGCAGAAACCTGTGCATTGCTGGAGGGTGTTCGAGCCAATTTTGCCTCAATAGTAGGAGGTTTCAGATCTGCGAAGGGTGGAGAAGTGACTAAAAAAGTAAAGCACAATATTTGGGAGGACATAACCATTCATGTCAATTCCGTGGGGTCTGGCCAAAGGAGGACCATAAAACAAGTTATGTTGCGATGGAAGAACCTTAGGGCCAAGGCGACAAAAGACCTTACTGAAGCCAAGAAGCCCCAAACAGGTAACAAACCATATAAAAGGGGTGATTTCACTGATATGGTACTTGATATCATTGGAGGAGAAAAATTAGAGGCTCTGCATGGCATTGAAGGCATAGAAGCAGATGGAGAAGCCACAATTACAGAGACTAGGACTTCAGAAGAGTGGGAGCAAAATTCTCCTGCAGAGGAAATGTTTGTCCTAGACTTAACTACAGTGACTGAGGAGGAATATAGATCCCCAGTGGATGTAGTGAAGACAGTCCAAGATGTTCCTACAAAACGCAAACGTACCTCAGTTACAAACAAGGATGACAGCTATGAGTTACTTCTTAAGCGGGAAACCAAGAGAGCAGAAATACAAATTAAACTGGTTAAAGAACAAATCTTGCTTGCCCAACTGCAGCAGAAAAAAGTTCAACTGGAGATACATCTCCTAAAGGCAAAGATGGAAAGTGCTGGTGTCTGTCCTGTAAATGATTGTTGACTTTTTGACAGTATTGTTTTTGTTTTGTTATTTAACATTAGAACGAACGAAAAAAATTTAAAATGTGTGTTTTTTTTTGGCAGTGTTTCTGTTCCTTACAATTAAAACATACAATGGCTATTTGTGGCCACTGGTATATTGCCTACCTGTTGTTTTTTGCTAAGCCAGTAGGCTACACTGTTGGTTCCATTTAAGGCTATGGTAAACAGGATTTGGTAATCCTGAAATTTGATATTTGGATCACAGTGATCCAACCGAATGTTCCTTTAAAAAATTGTCATAAAATTAAGATAGATCAGTTAATCCTGGATAGCAAAACATGGGATTTCCAAATCCAGACCAATTTGATCCAGATTAAATTTTTTGAAAAACTGGGCCCTGGTCCTTTGGATTTGTAAGTTGGATTTGGCAGCTTTGTAATTTTACAGCCTCCTATCTCCTAGTCCAGCTGCCTTTAAAAGCAATTGAATTTTCAGTCATTTCACAAGTGTTCCACAAATCCTAAAAATGTTGAAAAATCTCAATTTTAAGAGAACATTTAAGTACCAAAAAGGCCAGATGGGCTTCCCGAATTCAAGGTCAGAAGGTCAAGTGAAAATGGGGTCATACATGAAATATCTGCAAATTTTTACCCTACTCACCCATAATATATCCTTCCATAGACTTAATGGGCATGAAAAGGGCAATAACACACAAAAAGCTACCACCACTGCAATGCTGTCATTTATTCTCTAAATGTAGGGTGGTATACCATTCCACAAATCACTGTATGCCTTACTGCTCTCAGATGGGACTGAGAAACTCTCTAGCTCAACAACTAACATGATTATTCAGCATGCTTAGGCTTATTTCCAAAATGACTATAGGTACTGAACAACATAAACAAAAACTTACAAACAATCATTCGGGCACAAACATCACAGAACTTTGGCTTCTTGCAGTAGTGGTCTTTAAATTTATGTGGGCGATCATTAACCATAACAACAGGCTCTGGAGGAGGTGGTGGAGGAGGTTCTTCTTCCTCTACCTCTTCATCATAAACAAAATAAACCTGTGGCAAACAGAATCAGTGTAAGTACATTTCTAGCATTAAGTATGCTATTTCAAGGGAAACTATGCAAGAATTTTAGGGTTTTTTTAGATTCTGATGTTACAGCAATCAAATGTATTTATTACGATGGCCTGTGTGCTCTGACCTGTTAACTGATACACACCAGTTTTGCTCACCATTTGTTAGTGTTGTGACTTACCGTGTTATCATCTTCTTTTACCACATTATCAGGTGCAGGTGGATTATCATGAAAGTCCAAAGAATCCTTATCCTCTAACCTAAGTGATTTAGAAAAACATTTAATAATATGTCTGCTGCCTTGAGTTATCTATCATTATGTCAATAAGACACAATTGAGAATTGAGCAGTAAACTTACTGGTCATATTGGGCCATTGCAATCTGTTATCTGTTCTGCCTGGTATGATTGTAAATCAAAACAAACAGCCAAAAAAACAAAACAAACACAAGGCATTATTAATTTGATGAAATTCAGTGTCATCATGCAAATAAATGGAATTAAGGAACTTGCTTCTGAACAGAGAAGTCCCAACTTGCGAATCGCAGCATCATGTGGATGGGTGATTTGAACATATGGAGCCTCACCCGAATTAAATGGAAATTAAAACCACTGGTGGTGATGACGGACCCGCAATCCATGACATTTTGCCACCCAACAGTACACTCACATACATAACATATATTCATCACATGTACAAATCATTACTGTCAAACAAATGTGGTAATTATGCAAAAAACCTTTTTCAACTGTTTCAATAGAGGGGTTTTCTTAGTGAGCACTTGCTGTAATGGTAGCTAATTAACAAGCTGAATATCAAACATGCTAGGTAACGTCAAGGATGGGAAAATATTAGGGCAAATATTTCCTTTCCCTGAAAGATGAGATGTATGAAACAGTCATGAATGCTTTGTGAGCAATTTATGACAGTTGCTACAAATGTGTTATGTACTCACTTGTCAAGCAAAGTGTTACCAACCAATCAAATGAAAAATATATACATTGTTAAATATTGTTACCGAAGTCCAAAAACGAGCACACTTTGAAATAGTCAAATTTTCATCAGGCAGTCATTTGGACTAGTTGTGTCTATACATACTGCTTTGTTTATTATCAGAGATGGCAATGTGACAGTGTGTGCTTTTTGTGCATGGGAGCCACCCCAAAAAAGGCAAAGCGTGTAAGAATAAAAATGAAAAAGAAACAATAATAATAATTAAAGCCGCAAGGTTCCGCAACCCATGACATTCTGCCACCCAACAATACACTAAAATGTCATATATCAATCAAATGTACAAATGTGACAAGTATGTTTTGTAGTAACTTGATAACCACACACAAAGATTTGCCAAGATTGCAAGTTTATCTCAAAGTGTTGATAGCGCCAAAAGACGGTAGACATTTCATCTAAAAACAGGAACGCTTACTTAACTCAGGCAGTAGAGGTAGTGCACATTTAGTAAATGTGTTCATATAGCTCCCACTATGGGCGTCAACCATGACAAAAAACATTTGCCCCATGAAAGGTCCAGCAAAGTCCAGATGTAATCTAGACCAGGGCCAGACTGGACACACCCATGGATGCAAAGGGGCTAGTGGCGACATTTTCTGATTGGACTGACATTGTGAGCATGATTTTACCTTGTTTTCCAGGTTTAAATACATTTTTGGCCACCAGACGTACGATCTTGCTAGACTTTTCATCCTTGGCACACCTGGATGTGTCTTGTGTATTTCTTCCATAATCTGTGAATGACTTTGGGGAAGTGCTATGACTCTCAAACCCCAGAAGATACAGCTATCCCATAGGCTCAGTTCTGTCTTGCGTTTCACATAAGGCCTCAATTCCTCACTTTCAACAACAGTGAGCCAGCTTTGCAACAGGTAAGTCTTTACCTTAGACAGGACTAGGTCTCGCTCTGTCGATTGCTTGACCTGGGATGCCTTTACTGATGTGCCAGACAACTTCTCTAATGAAAACAGTCTCTGGAGGCACATAAGTGGTGATAGGTGTCTCAGGCAATGGCAGGTGGCTTAATATGTCAGCATTTGCATCGTCTTTCCCTGCTCTCTACACTAGTGTATACTGGTAGGCTGACAGTGTTAGTGCTAAATGCTGGATTCAGGCAGAGGCTAGTGGTGGTATGCAGCGTTTCTCACTGAACAGGCTCATCAGTGGTTTATGGTCTGTCAGACCATATAGGTACTGATAGAAGCGCTTTACAGCAAACACAACAGCAAGACCTTCTTTGTCTAACTGCTAGTAACCCTTTTCCGCAGCCACCAATGTCTGTGAAGCAAAGTCAATAGGCTTCTCTGATCCGTCCTTAATTACATGTGATAGAACTTTCCCTTTTGAACAATCTCTTGTGTGTGTTTATTGTGACATATTCCTTAGAATCCTTATTCAGCAGCTCATATCCAGTTTCATAAAAAGCTTACCCCCTGCCAGAGTCGCAAACAGGTCGTCCACCCATGGCAACGAGTACTCATCCAGTTTTGAGACCTGGTTCACTGTAAGTTTATAGTCTGCACATATCTGTACTATTTTATCAAGTTTCATAATGGGAACTATGGGAGCTGCCCACCTTGGCTCAATGATGCCCAGTGCCTGTTAGCATTCCAGCTCCTCTTCCACTTTTCCTTTCATTGCAGAGGGTACCACTCTGGGCTTATAGAAATGTGGTATGGCATTGGAATCAACATGGAGTTTCACAATCACTCGCTTAAATGTGCTCAGCCGGACATCATGTATCTCTGTAGAATGTCCTCTGTTGTGTGTATGTACTTAACCTCATGCCAATTAAGCTTGATTTTGCGAAGCCAGAAGTGGCCCAAAAGACTGGGTGCACTAGCCTTGGCAACCACTAGTCTACCCTCAGCCCCCTGACTTCCCACTGCAATGTCCACCCAAATGAGGTATGGGCTGACTTGTGTATATCCTTAGCTTGAGCTCTGAGCGACTAAGGGGAGGCGGCATGGACCCCCATCTCCTCCTGTAGGTCTCCTCACTGATGACCGATGCTGTAGGTGTGTAACTTCCTTACCATTTATGATTACTGTGCCATAAACTACGGCAGACTGCATCTTTATTTACATAGTGTGTGCCTCTGCACCTAAGGCATTCCACTTGTTTGCCTGATTTTGAAGTTTCTTTCTTTACATGGTGTACAGCCACTGCACCCCAGCCTGTCCTTTCTGAATGTCTTTGGCATTACTAGCAGCCATCTCCATTACTTGAGAAATCTCCAGTGGCCTTTTATTTTATGCCGTATACAAGTCGGTCATGGAGCATGTCACCTAAAGCTCTTCTGAAGTCACAGTACTTCGATAGCTGTTGAAGCTCTGCTATGAACTTAGCCACAGATTGACCCGACTTTCTGAAATGTCTGTGAAATCTGAAACACTGTACTATTACAGAAGGTTTGGGATTGTGGTGTTGCCAATGGGCTTGACTAGATCTGCATATGACATTTCACCTGGTTTCAGTGGTGTGGCTAAGTTTCTTATCAGCTTAAAAGTCTTTGCACCACACACACTCAGGAGAATTGAGCGCTTTTTAGCCTCTTCCGTAATTCCATTAGCAGTGAAAAAGTGTCCAAACCTTTTCTCATACTTTGTCCCATCCTCATCGGCAAAAAATATGTGGGATTGCAACTTTATCTCAAAGTAATGGAAAAATACCAGCAATAGCAGCACCAGAAACAGGAATGCTTACTCAGGCAGTAGAAGTCGTGCACATTTAACATCACGTTCATATAGTAGTCACAAGAATTACATTACTTTTGCATAACAATAGTTTTGAATCGCATGACAGCCCAATGAATGCAGTAATAAAAAAAAAATCCTAAAAGTTGCCTAAATTTATTTCAATTGGCAAGTTTTCATTTTCATGCAGGGCAGGCAGTTTGGACCATGTACATTATCATAATTATTATAATGCCCAATATCTTTTACGTTTCAGACTAATCAACTAAGGCGTGAATTTCTGGCACGTTTTGTGTTTATGTATGGTGAGATTTAAACCCATTGTGTATTACTATTTTCATTCATTGTGGCATATCATATTTTTTAAAATTCACTCATGCATGATGTTTGGAAATTCTAATGTAAAGAGTTTGAGAACATGGACAGTATAAGTGGCACTATATAACAAGCAATATATGTTGTATTAATGTTGAGTTATCCTAAAACAAAGGCCTTTTGTTCAGGATGGTCGAAAGTTTCCAGTAATTAAGTGTTTAAACTCTGATAAAGTTATGATGATAGGGCCCAAACAGCTGATTAACAGTGTACCTTACCATCAAAACCTACTCAGTAGCCTTACACTGTCGCTAATAGCTAAATATCGCTAAGGTTAGAAAGTTTCTATCTTTTGAGGATGCTGAAAAATCTATTTTATCAGAATCATTCTATTTTATAGAATGGGAGTCGGTCCTGGCATGGGTGTCTAGGAAGGGCCTCTATGATGAACTTGTAGTCTATTATGGTTACTACTTATTGTACTTTTCCTGCATGACCCCTCTGGTCTACAGTACTTCACAAAAATAGATGTTCACTGGAAAAGAGTAACCAACCTGAACGAAAGTCTTTCTGAAACATTACACTGGCCGTGACAGAGCCGATAAGCATGTGATCTGTGGAACTAAAATTCAGCACATGCTAAAGATTGGAGTGAATAGAGTGCGATGTGCTAAATATTTGATAGTAAGTGTGTGAGTTTAAACGCAGAGACAAACCAGGCTGACCATCTGAAGCATTTTGGGAGGCTCTGGGAAGTTCGGGAACAAATCTGTTTGGTGGGTTCAGCTATGTTGGAAGCAGTCGGAAACGTTTGGAGCCGTGTGGACAGTGTCTTCTCAGATTCAACATGCCAAATCTGAGAGTGTTGGCTGTGAGCCATCAGATACTCGGATTAGTTTGTGCTAGCTGTGTATGACATATGTATGTGTACGACACATTTCTGGAAGTCATAGCTGAGTAAACAGAGTTGGAGGAGCAGCTGATTGCACTGGTGGAAGAGACCAGCGCTGTGGGACATCATGCTACAGTTCTATTTCAACAGGAATAGTAAGAAGAAACTGTGGCATGAGATAGAAACCGAACTCTGTCTATTAGGTAATGTTTCCTACTTTTGCACAACTTGTTATCAATGTATTATCGTGACAATGCATGAAAAACTCTGTAGGCATCTCGCACAAAAGCAGAACATACACACAACTGTGTAGTTGGCAACAGTCTAAGCGATGTGTCTTGATACTACTTTTTTGCTGAATGGGGAAGACGAGAGACAACAGAGAAGTTGGCTGGGTGGTGTATGCGTTAGTGTAGGTCAGGGGTCGGCAAGTAATTCTGGCTACAGGCCAGATTTTTTTCTCACCACTAAGTGGCGGGCCAAAGCCCGGCCTCCGGCTTAGTTAAACACCCTGCGGTAAGAACCCTCAAAGCTTTGGTCTCTAAAATAGGTCTATAAAAATAACTAATCACAATAAATAAACCATGTGGCATGTGCACAAGCCCATTGATAGTCTCTTTTAGGTTGATAATTCAATTTTCTTAATGGACTTTAACTACTGAGTCGTCTGCAACTGTAAAAGGGTAATAATGGCAATAATAATAAATAAATTACTAATAAATCAAGGAATTTTTTCTACTTTTATTTCGAAATACTAGGTTGGCCGTCTCCTTACAATGTTACAATGTTTGTTTTGGCGGAAAATTCGTTAGCTTTCAACGATATCTCTGTCAAAAGCGCTTAAATGTAAAGTTGACAGTGAAAGTAGGAGCCATAACGAGGAATGGAGAGACAAATTCGCCATCATCTTACCCAGGTGTAGTAATGGTAAGTGTATGTGCCTCAAATGCAAAGATGTTATTGCTGTGTGCAAAGAATATAATGTCAGGTGGCACCACGAAATGAAGCATGGCTCCTTCGATGTTGCTTATCTCCGATCAGAGGCACGAAAACGCAAAATTGAAGTGCTCTCAGATGGTTACCACATAGTCTATTAGGCTACATTGGGTGGGCGCTATTTCACTCATTACAAAATACTGACTCAGGCTAGGTAGGAATCACTGGAGGTGGTATAATAATAAAAAAGACACGCTTGGAAAAAAACATGGATCAGCTGGAGGGCCAATCAAAATCGTTCGCGGGCCAGACGTTGCCGACCCGTGGTGTAGGTCTGTGTGTGTTTGTAGGTTGAGTGTAAGTCTTTATTTTTAGAGTGGTCTTATGAGTCTGCTTGTTTGAGCCTCTCTCTCTCTCGCTCTCTGTATGTGTCTGTGTGTGTATGTTTGAATATGAGTGTGAGTGTAAATGTGTGTGAGTAAGAGTAAATCTGTATGTTTCATCAGTGGTCTTGGGAATCAGCTTGTTTTTTGTGTTTGAGCCACTGTGTGTGTGTGTGTGTGTGTGTGTGTGTGTGTATCAGACAGGATGTGTAAAGTCATGACACTGGTGAGTTCACATACACTTAACCTGAATTAATCAGATGAACAACCCCAGAACAAACAGACAGACAGAAACAGAGCCAAAAAAATTCCCTCTATTTTCAGTTGGTGGCGCTATACCAGTTTGGAAAAATGGATATCATCACAATCTTAATAACCAACATTTTGTAAAGTTTAAGACCATTCAACCAAGACATTATAAATGCACATTTCCTGCCTATCTGGTGAGCTTTATATTCATTGTGTCATAATTTTCATACACTATGACATATCATAAATTCCTGTGCAATTCAAAATTGGTAATATCTTGACACCATTATGATAAACCATGTAGGAGTGTCCCAAAATGAATCATGTGTCAATACATACAAATTCAAAATTCTATTCTTTTTTTGGCCAGCTGGTGGTGACTTAGTGAGAAAAGATAAATCAATCAGTAAATAAAATAAAATAAAATAACCAAACATAATATTCATATTAATAATAAAATTCATCATCATCAAGGTGTTCGGGCCCTAATAATAATCCTTCGAAAAGCAATAGTGTCAGGTCCGCATCGGACCTGGTCACGGCCACGCCCCCTCACTCAACGTCACAGACTCACAGCTCGTCTCCTCGTTTGCATTCACCTCCTCGTGCACGATCACCTTCACCTGAGTTCTAATTGGTGTCACCTGGTCTCCACCCTATTTAGGCCTCCCTCCTGCTTCACATGATGTCTGGCCTCGTCGATGTTTCCTTGGACTTCCTACGTGTCAGTGTGTTTTCTCCGTCTCCCGCGATCTCCCGTTGTTTGCCCCGCGAGCCTCCCCAGTCGGTATTGTAATTCCCTGTGTTTTCTAGCGGTTTGTTTAGTTCTCTTGTGTTTCGCCTCAATCTCCTGTGTGTTGAGTTTATACTAACTTCTGAGCGTTATACTTTAGTTTCCTCCGTTATAGTAACGGACGCGACTTTCGTTATCCCCTTGTTTGTTTGTTTAAATAAAACTCCTTGTTTGTACATCTGCCTCCGCCTGTCTGTGCCTGACAGAAGGCCAGACCTAACTAAAACCATGGAGGCTCAGAACCCCGACCCGTTTCGAGCCTTGGTCGACGAACTGCGCCATAGCCTGTTGTCACACGTGGCGCCGCCAGTCAGCGTCATCGCATCCACCCCGGATCCCCCGACCTACTCCGGAGACCCGGAGGCCTGTGGTGGGTTCCTGCTACAGTGCACTCTCGCCCTGGAGATGGACTCGCGCCGTTTCCCTACTGAACGTGGCAAGGTGACGTATATCATCTCGCGCCTGGACGGCCGGGCCCTCCAGTGGGCAGAGAGTGGCTGGCAGCAGGCGGGACCCACCACACAGTCGGTGGACGCTTTCATTAAGCACTTCCGGGAGGTCTTCCAGGCTCCGGTCGGCGACTCCGCAATCCAAGAGCAGTTGCACCACCTGAAACAGGGTAAGACCAGCATCACGGAGTATGCTCTCCGCTTCAGGACCCTCGCCGCCGCCAGTGGGTGGAACGAACCTGCACTTCTCACCACCTTCCGCCTGGGCCTGGAACCCGCCCTGCGCCTCCACCTGGCGGCGTACGACAACTCCATCGGCCTGGAGTGTTTCATCCAGCTCGCCATTCGGGTGGCGCACCGCTCCGCGCGCGCCGCGCCGCTCCGTCTCCCCTCCGACCCGCTCCTTCCGACTCCTCGCCCGAGACCCCCATGCAGGTCGACACAGTCAAGCTCACTCCCACCGAACGACGCAGGCAGGTCGAACAGGGCCTGTGCCTCTACTGTGGGGCCCCAGGACACCACATCCGCGCTTGCCCTGTGCGCCCGTCTCGCGTCCAGGTGAGTGGAGCCAGTCTGCAACCGTCAATTTTATCACCCTTGTTGATCACCATAACCCTGTCTACCACCAATGTCTCTCTCTCAGCCCGGGCCCTCCTCGACTCTGGCTCCGCCGGGAACTTTATAGCCGGCTCCCTCTGCCGACGCCTGAAACTGCCGCGTCGGGAGAGTCCCCACCCCTACGTCGTGCACTCGTAGTGGGTCGGCCCATGACCCGACGGACCATCCGGCACGCCGTGGGCCCCCTGACACTCCAGATTGGAAAGCCCACATCCGGCCCGTAGCACCGCCATTCCCCACGACTACCGTCACTTCGCCGAGGTGTTCTGTCCCGCACGCGCCGCACAACTCCCTCCACACCGGCCCTGGGATTGCGCCATTGACCTGCTGCCGGGAGAACCAGTGCCTAGGGGTAGGGTCTACCCGCTGTCCCTGCCTGAACAAGCGGCCATGGAGGAATATATCCGGGAGGCCTTGCGCCAGGGGTACATTCGCCCGTCAGTCTCGCCCGCCGCCTCCAGCTTCTTTTTCGTAGCCAAGAAGGACGGGGGACTCCGGCCCTGCATCGACTATCGAGCCCTGAATCGGATCACGGTGAAGTTCCGCCATCCTCTCCCCCTGGTCCCGGCCGCTCTGGAGCAGCTTCGTGGAGCGGTGGTGTTCACGAAGCTAGACCTGCGGAGTGCCTACAACCTCATCAGAATACGTGAGGGGGACGAGTGGAAGACGGCCTTCATCATCCCCAACGACCACTACGAATATCGGGTCATGCCCTACGGGCTAGCAAACGCCCCCTCTGTATTCCAGGCCTATATGAATGAGGTGTTCCGGGAATATCTCCACCGGTTCGTCCTAGTCTATATCGGTGATATCCTGATCTATTCCCGGAACGAAGCCGGACACCGACAGCATGTGGCACAGGTGCTCCGCAAGCTCCGTGAACACCACCTCTACCTCAAGGCTGAGAAGTGCGTCTTCCACGTGGACCAGGTTCAGTTCTTGGGGTATAACATCTCCGCCCAGGGCGTCAAGATGGACCAGGGGAAGGTTGACGCCGTGCTCCACTGGCCACCTCCCACTACGGTAAAGGAGCTACAGCGTCTGCTAGGCTTCGCCAACTTTTATCGCCGTTTTATACGGGACTACAGCCTACTGGTCGCTCCACTCACCAACCTGCTCCGGTCCAAGCCCAAGACCCTCCAGTGGTCCCCCGAGGCGCTCCAGGACCTCAAGGCCTCCTTCACATCGGCTCCTCTCCTCACGCTCCCGGATCCTACTAAGCCCTTCGTCGTGGAGGCAGATGCCTCCACAACTGGAGCGGGAGCGGTCCTGTCACAGGAAAGCGTGTCTCCAGCCAGACTACACCCATGCGCCTACTTCTCCCGCAAGTTTACCCTGGCCGAGCAAAACTATGACATTGGAAACCAGGAACTACTCGCCGTCAAGCTTGCCCTGGAGGAGTGGCGCCACTGGCTGGAGGGAGCCCAACACCCCTTTCGAGTCCTCACTGACCACAAGAACCTGGCCTATCTCCGAGAGGCCAAGCGCCTGAACCCTCGTCAAGCCCGGTGGGCACTATTCTTCACCCGCTTTAATTTTGTGTTGTCTTACAGGCCGGGGTCCAAGAACGTCGTGGTCGACGCATTGTCCAGAGTCTACGGGGATGCGGACTCACCCAAGTCCCACGAACCTATCCTGCCGGCACACCTCATCGTGAGCCCGATCCAGTGGGCTCTGGACAGCCGCATCGCCCAGGCGGTGGCCCAGGACCCAGCGCCCCCCGAGACCCCGGCTGATCGTCAGTATGTGCCCGCCGGGCTTCGACAGGAGGTACTCGAAAGCCTCCATACCTCCCTGGGCACTGGCCATCCGGGGGCTGCCCAGACCCTCTCTCTCCTCCGCGATCGGTATTGGTGGCCACGGATGCACCGCGATGTCCAGAGGTATGTGGCTGAATGTGCCGAGTGTGCCATGGCAAAGACTCCCCGACATCTCCCAGAGGGTAAGCTCCAGCCTCTCCCGATACCCCAGAGGCCATGGTCACACCTAGGCGTTGATTTCATTACTGACCTGCCTAAATCCAATGATTTTACCTGTGTTTTAGTGGTGGTGGATCGATTCTCGAAATCATGTAAACTCATTCCCATGAAGGCGGAGACCGCCGAGGCGGTTTTTACACATGTCTTTCGCCATTTCGGGTTACCCGAGGACGTGGTGTCCGATCGGAGACCCCAGTTCATCTCTAGGTTCTGGCGGGCCTTCTTGGGGCGCCTGGGTGTGGCCGTCAGCCTCACTTCGGGGTATCACCCGCAGACCAACGGCCAAACGGAGAGAAAGATTCAAGAGATCGGCCGGTTCCTACGCACCTTCTGCTCCCAACACCAGAGCCATTGGAGCCACTTCCTACCCTGGGCCGAATACGCGCAGAACTCCTTACGCCAATGCGCCACCGGACTCACCCCTTTCCAGTGCACACTCGGCTACCAGCCACCCCTCTTCCCCTGGCACACCGAACCCACCGCGGTGGTCAACGTGGAGAACTGGTACCAGGAGAGTGGTAGGGTCTGGGAAAGGGCACATCAGCAACTCCAGAGGGCAGTCCAACGCTTCCGACACCACGCAGACGCGCGGAGGAAACCCACACCCACCTATGAGGTGGGCCAGAAGGTCTGGCTCTCCACTCGGGACATCCGCCTCCGACTGCCCTCTAGGAAGCTCAGCCCCCGGTTCATCGGCCCCTTCGACATCCTGCAGCAGGTCAACCCGGTCACTTACAAGTTGCGTTTGCCCCCTCACTACCGCCTTCACCCCACTTTCCATGTGTCCCTACTTAAACCCTATCACGCACCTCACAATGTCTCTCCTCTCTCCCCAGCTCCCGATGCGCGGCCTGAGCCTCCTTTGCCGCTCCTGTTGGACGACGGCCCGGCTTATGTGGTCGACTCCGTCCTCGACTCTAGGCGCCGTCGAGGTTGCCTGGAGTACCTGGTGGACTGGGAGGGGTACGGTCCGGAGGAACGCTCATGGGTCCCGAGGGAGGACGTCCTGGATCCCAACCTGCTCACCGCCTTCCACGCGGAGCATCCGGACCGTCCCGCTCCCCGAGGTCGGGGTCGTCCCAGCCGGCGTATCCGGCGCCCGGGCCGTCGTACTCCAGGAGCGGCCCCTGAAGGGGGGGGTAATGTCAGGTCCGCATCGGACCTGGTCACGGCCACGCCCCCTCACTCAACGTCACAGACTCACAGCTCGTCTCCTCGTTTGCATTCACCTCCTCGTGCACGATCACCTTCACCTGAGTTTTAATTGGTGTCACCTGGTCTCCACCCTATTTAAGCCTCCCTCCTGCTTCACATGGTGTCTGGCCTCGTCGATGTTTCCATGGACCTCCTACGTGTCAGTGAGTTTTCTGCGTCTCCCGCAATCTCCCGTTGTTTGCCCCGCAAGCCAAAGACTCCCCAGTCGGTATTGTAATTCCCTGTGTTTTCTAGCGGTTTGTTTAGTTCTCTTGTGTTTCGCCTCCTTAATCTCCTGTGTGTTGAGTTTATACTAACTTCTGAGCGTTATACTTTAGTTTCCTCCGTTATAGTAACGGACGCGACTTTCGTTATCCCCTTGTTTGTTTGTTTAAATAAAACTCCTTGTTTGTACGTCTGTGCCTGACAAATAGGGCTTCACACCTCAGGGCTTGGGCCCTAATTAATGAAACCAGGACAGGATGGGAATGTGTATGATGTGTCATAATGCTATCTGACTATTGCATCTAATGTCCTCATCTGCAAGATTTTTTCCTGCTTTGTTTTGCACAGGTCACAGAGTTATTGCTGAGAGAAGCAGTCATTATGCGTCAGAACGCTTACCACACAGCAACGAACTGTGGGTATGATGTCTGGGTGCCTGTGGGCTCAGGCCACTGTCTTAGATATATTTACTCTTATTTATTCTTTTAGAAACTATAGCACTATAACTATTTTTTATTATTCTTTTTTCTTATGGATGATGCACTGACCAGAGAGCACTTTCAGTTTCATTGTACCTGTGACAATGAAGACAATAATGACACATTCTATTCTTGAGGTGAAGAGTAAGAGATTAAGGGACAGATTGAATGGGGCAGTCAGGGACTTCGAGGACAGCTGAGAAATCTGAGTTCTGTCTAAAAGATTCAGCAAAATTTCAGCAAGGAGTGAGAACGATTCAATCGAGCTCTTTCAATCCCTCTGAGCCTGCTTGAAATCTGGTAACACTCTGACTTACACCATGTCTTGAAAATTGAGGAAAGGTCTGAGTCTGGGCTGCTTTGAATAAAACTGTCTGCTAAATACCAGCCAATGTTCCTTTTATTTTAAATTTCTCATGCCTATGGCAAGATGATTCAATTGTTCTTGTACTGGGTATTGGATATTTACATATTCAATAAATTTATCTCTTTTTATGAGCAATCGATTTTTTTTTCAGACCACTTGTGCTGTGTTCATCAAGGCACAGAGAATATGATGCAAGAGCAATTTTCGCAAAAAGAGTAAACCACAACCATTAATTTAATACTGTTAAAAAGCAAAGAAATCAATAGAGCTTGGGAACCAAAGTGCACATCCATCATATTGTGTGGCTACTGCATGAAACATAAAAAAAAAGCACGGTCCAGCGCAATTTCATGTGAGTATGCTGAAAAGTAGTGTAAAGGATCTTAATGAATCTTAATAACTGAAAAAAAAAATTCAGACAGCACGCTACCTCTGACTACAATAAACACAGCGTGGTGGCCACACAACATGGTGGTCCCTGCCGATCGGCCTCTGCAATTGGACACGTTAGATGTAATGTTCCCAAGCTCTATACAGCTTCCCTAACCTTTGACCTTTTTGCGTCAAACCATACATGATGAACACAGGCCAACATCTGTCACATGACTAGAGGTGGAAAAAGTACTGAAAAATTGTAATTAAGTAAAAATATTTTACTTCGCTTAAATTCTATTCAAGTAAAAGTAAAGACACCAATCAAAAAATCAATGTTGTTTTTAATCAACTTTTAGTCCACATAATAGGATCTTTCAGGCTGTATTTGCTGCATGTGCAAATTTTGTGAACACAAATAGCTGGCTAAGACAGGGACGGACTGGGATAAAGAAAAAAGCCATGGACGTTTTTTCCAAGATAAGCCCACAAGGCCAGCTATATGCACACGCACACCTTGTCAATCATGATACTGTCTAACAATAGCCTACTATGCCTTTCAACTTTTAACATACAGAATCGGCAGTCATATTTTGCAAAAAATATTGTGGATTATTACTGTATTATTTTGCCTCATGCCTTCATTGATAATAAATAAGCCATCAGGTCAGAGACCATTTTGGTGATGTATAATAACAATAAATGGGCCTGGATGTCTCGTGCTCTTCTACTGACTTACCTAACAGAATTGGAATGACCTACAATTTGGTTCGGGTGATGTACAGTCGCTAGATATGAAAATGGATACAGATCTAAGAGCTGGCAATTTCTGGTGCTGAGTTTTGTACAGAGCATGCGTGCCCAAAATTTAACAAAATCAACATACTGAAATAGGGGACATTAGATTATTTTATAAGCATCACCACTGTTAGAGAGCATACATTATATGTAATCAAACTGCTAACTGGAGGTGGAGTAGCTCTGGGGCTTATAGAGGTATGGGAGCACAACTCGTCCCCCCACAAATTAAACTCTGCTCTGTATGCTTTGCATGTATCAGACTTTATACTGTATATCTGGCTCTGTCTTTTAACCAACCTCAAATATAACTATGAAAAAAGGAATTCCAGTAACACCTGTATGACCAATTGTGCTGTGCTGCGCTGCACCAGTCATAATAAAATGAAGCCCAATTTCACAATCGTCACATTGGTGTTTGTGTTATAGTTGCTAATACCTATTAAATGCACTCTGTGTTTTTGTTAAAAAAAATTACTTTGTCAATTAAAACAAGCTAGATGAAAGGGAGCACTGAGGAAAAGTTATGTGAGGGAGAGAGCTGGCTGCCATGTGGACAGCCTTTTTATTGTTCCTTGCGTATATGTTATTGAAAACAGATTGTTTGTTGAGAATAGACAAATGGTAACAGATTTTTCTAATGTAATGAAGTAAAATACTTGGGTCAAAATGTACTTGAGTAAAGTAAAATTACCTATTCAAAAACTGCTTAAAAAATCTGCCAATCACGCAAAGCCTCATTTTGCAATTAACACACTAATCTGATGTTATTACAAAAAATGTATTTAAACAGCAAAAGTGTCTATTTGCACCTATGGTACAAATAGGCTATAGGGTATTTGCACCAATGACAACAAATGCATTGTGCATGCTCAAAAAACACAACATACATTCAGATTTCTCTCTGTGGAATATGCAAGAACATTCTTGATGACATCTGCAGTGGAGAAATCAGGTATTTTATTTGTCTAATCTTCATTCAGTGAATGCATACAATATTCAGTTAGTAACAGATTGCAAAATCACTAGAAACAATTCAGTCAGTGGTTGTCTAGCAACCAACAAAAACTAAACCAAACTGCTTTCTTCTCCAGCAATGTCCAAGATCATGGTAGTCAAATGGATAAGGGAAATCATGGATTTAAATATAGCCTTAGTCCACAAGCATTTTTTGAAATTAAGTTTTTAAATTCAAAATACAATAAAAAAAAAAAATCAGTTTGATACTTTAGCACAAGACACAAAAGCCTTGCTGAACAGTTGTGTTTTGAGTTGTGTTAAACACAGGCCCCCAAAAAGGTCATAACAGATATAGAGGAATAGCTTGTTCCACAGAGGCTCTGTCTCAAACTGGTGTGACACTAATATAGCACTTTGGACATGAAGCACAGCCTAGACGCACCCCTGCTTTCCTCTTCGGAAGGCAGATCTAGACTCTGATGCCCTTTCCACACATTGTTTGCTACAGATACTTGGGTACTTTCTATGCTATATACACATTTGCTATGCCCACCAGGTGTAAACATCACAGTTGGCTGTAGACACCATGGGTGCAAATAGCATCTGCCATTAACAAATGATTACATTTTATCTGTCAATATTGCTGTATGAATGTCGTTATTGGCAATAATCTGAGTGGACCTCAGGTGGATTCTGCACCCAAAAGTCCTTTTTGTTTGTTGATATCTTGTCCCAGAGGGACAAGATATTTTCAGACAAGGTCTGGTCTTGTAGCCTATTATACAACATCAAACAGGCAACATATATAACCTTGGCGGTGATGAGAAAACATACAATCTCAGCAGTCAGACCTCCATTAAAACAGAATCCTTTAAGAGGGGGTTTAAAAATTATACTAACTGTAGTAATAACACTATTGCAATAATTGATTTTTCTCAGTTTAACATCAAAAGGAAACAAAAGTTAGTTATGTAGTGAGTCATTGATCAAAAATGAAATGTTTTGTTGTACTTTACCTTTCCTTTAGGTCAACTGTTAATCAGCCCCTCAAAGTCCAGGATTCAAATATGTCAAAAGAAACCTATGATTTTGTCAAAATACTACTGTAACATGTTTCTCCATATATTCTCCCTCTTGCTTAAGGGTTGACTCGAGAAGGGGGGGCTGTCATCAAACATGCCTGTGCTTGAGTATCTCAGACAGCTGGATAGAAAGATGACAAGGAGTAATTGGACACCCTCAGTCATTTCTTGAACCTGTGAATGTGTCCATGCTCTGTCAGACATACAAGGGCGTCAGTTTAACTTCCAAAGTGCTGGGGACAAAAACACTGATTTACATCTTGGTTTGATAAGCGCTTGGGACATACATTTTACACGACCATAACGCTGTTGTGGGCTGTTGCGTCTCAGACTGCTGTGCGTTAAGTCTAAATGGCATAAATGCAAATGGCTGCTACACGTAGACCTATCTTTTCGTTACAATTCCAAGGAATTGTGGTGCATTGGCATTCAAGCCCACGAGAACGGGATTATGAACATGTAATCTTATAGCAAGCATCAGATTCATTAAATCCTAATTCCAATGAATAGCCTATAGGTATCTTAGTTTCATATTAGACTTAAGCATAAATCATGCACACTAAACAGATTAAATGGTTATAAGTCAGCAAATTGAGCCTATGGCCTTGTAACATCAGAAGTGAACGGCCAGTACCAGCGCCTTGCTGCGCGACGGTCACTGTGCCTCTAAGGAATGACTTTCAGGAAACAGCTGTTGCAAATCAATTACTTATTTTACTTTACAAGGGATTTAAAAGACAACAAATACCTAAAATGTGCAAAGTTTGCAGTCTGGAGTTGGTTTGTTAAGGGATAATACATAGTATTTTCACCAGGAGGCATTAAATTTGATCAAGGAATGCCCATAACTATATGTCTGTGTAATCACAATATTTTGCAATAGAGCAGTAGTAATAAATAGCAATAAACCATATCAAGCAAGCTGTGCAAACTTGCAATAAATGCAGGGCTTTGGCATCCTAAGCAGTTGGTACAATCTGGTAGCTCTATAGGTAATAGGAACAAGTGGCTAAGTAGGCTAATGTTAGTATGCTACCAACTGGTAAAAATTGCACTTAGCCCTTTAAAAAATAGAAAACAGAAAATTGAAAATCAACTTTAAACCACCCATCCAAGAAGTGGCAACAGGAGATTTAACAGTAGGGAACACACTACAACTCCACACACTTAACTTTTGTACACAAAGGACTGAGGGAGTTCACACAATAGTTAACTCACTGGCTGCCGTCAATTTAAATACAACCGTTGACTGTCAATGACGTCTATAGATTAGTCAGTTATGTTTTTCAACAGGGCGGGCTGGGGGATGATCTGGGGAAGCTTGTCGATAAATATAATAATATATAAAAATAGAATGTACTGACAAATTGACCTTGTGGGTGGCAGCAGTGCAACTTTGGATGGGAGACGTGCATAGACTGTAGAAGAAGAGAAAGGTGAGAGATGAGCGAAGGACATGAAGCCAGTGAGACTTAAGTCACAAAAGTTTTGGCAGCCCACTCTCGAACAGAGTATGTGTCGGAGTCGCAGTAGTTCGGGAGTGTCACAATTGTGGTAAACTATCAGAAATCAACCTTGTCCAAGTGGAGAGTGAATCCAGGGCGTGTTTCACCACAGTCTAGCTCAGCAGGATTTTCTGGGTCATAAATTTAGTGAACCTGAGCTGGATTCATGGCTCCAGATTAACCAGAAATGCATGAGATCATCCCCAGACGCTATAAAAGCCACCTCTCAGTGTTGTTTTTGCTGTTTTATAGAAGGAAACCACTTTTCAGATGTTTGAAGTGTCACTAAAGCAAAAAATATTTGCGTCAAACACAGGTATTTTTTGTGAAACCAACCTATCTTCTACTGCCAATTACTAAGGAACGGATAAGAAAGGGTAGAATTTTTTTTTCCTGATGAAAGAAGAGAGTCTACTCTTTCTTTTGGTAGTTTCAGTGTTTACATAGTCATGGAACACAATTTTCCATGGGCCTTGAAAAATCTGTCAAAATGCTCAAGAACGCTGGCAGTATAGGGCTCTCTGCTCTGAAAAAAGCTGGCAGCCAATGAGTTTAGCACCATTCTTTTAGAACAGTTCAGTTTGTAAAGGGGAAAATATGTAACTTTCAACTCATCCTGCTATACTGTGTTGCAGTTGGGCCTACAATGAACAGCGATGCTAAGGCACATTAAATGGGCAAGAGAGTTTGGAGATCATGATAGTGTGTCCAAAATGTACATCCACTGCTCAGAAAAATAAGGCTTTTAAATGTTCTGTGAAATTCTGGGGTTCTGCCAAAGACCTAGTGTTACAGAGCATGCCTCTGCACTGCATAAAGGGGAATTAGTAATGATAGTAGATGTGATAGTTAAAGAACATATGATATATTATTGGTTGCTTTACACTCCTAAAAAGACTGTAGTTATAGACTGGTAAAAGGAGAGATGAGGTCAGTCGGAAGAGGGACTCTGAACTCAGTGATTCCCTCTTTCACTGTGAAACATGAAACACTAGAAGGGAGGATATGAGTTATGTGCCTGTGTTCGTTGATGCGTGGCTCCGCGAGCATGCAGGTGGATGAAAGAATAGCCAGGAGATGCATGAAAGAGTGTGTGTGTGTGTGTGTCTTACATTTCCTCAGATGCCCTCTCTTGTCACCTCAACAGAGTATGTATGGGTGTTACTGAACGACACTTTATGTTATTATTGAGTGTCTGCCCACTCTCTGCTTGTTTGGTTGGAGAATGAGTAATAAAGAACCTTATGTATCTATCTGACATGGACTTGAGCATCTCTCAGCGGTGTTATGATTGACTAAGAGGTCCACTATGACGTGAGGATGATGGGAGGTCTTCCAGGGCTCGATTTACTATAAAAGCTTGAGGAGCTCTGAAGGAAACTCAGACTTGCACAGCTCTCCTGGAAGAACAGCTAGCTTCACTGCAGTGAATCTTCTTCACATTGCCAATGCATTGGCTCTATTGCTTGACAATTGTCTATGCATATGCCCTATTGGTTCTGTGAACAAAGAAAGTCTCTGTCAGCGACCGCTTCAGTCTAAACTGTGCTTATTTGTTAGATGGGAGCACACATCGGGGTGATTTTGTGGAAGATTTCCGCAACACTTGGAGAATGGCTGGATGAACTGGAGGAGGGAAAAACTCAACTGTTTAACAGCGAGCTTCATGTGGTTTGGTGTTTCAGTGTCCCAGGCACAGTCAACTGAAATCATCCAAAAACTACTATGCGCTATGGGCCTAAGGCTGCATATCAAAGACATTTCAAGAGACTAGGGGCTCTATTTTGACGATCATATGCGCATTGTCAAAAGTCAGTCGCGCAAGTTGCTTTGGGGGCGTGCCCGACACAATTTGGTATTTTGACGGCGGGAAAAGCGAACATTGCACCAGGCGCATGGTTGGTCTTAAAGTACTTCATTAGTCATGGGTGTGTTTTGGGCGCAACATACAATTAACCAATCAGGATTTATACTCTCATTCCCTTTAAAAGCCAGCGGCGCATTTTCCATGGTGTGTTGCTATTATGATGGCAAATTTACCTGGAAGACCGGGGCGTTTTTCGATGGAGGAGACGATCTGCTAGTGCGTGAGGTAAAAGCGCATGAACAGGTTATCTTCGGGGATGGAAAGAATCCCCCCAAACCTCCACGGGTCAAGGAAGTATGGGAGGAAATACCCTCAGTTATGTCCTCCGCCTTTGGCAAAAAAAGAACATCCGAAGAGTGCCGAAAGCGGTACAATGATGTTAGAAGACGGGGGAAACAAAAGCTTTCAATGGCAATAATATTGTGATATATGTGATGTACATGAAAAACTTTTGTATAAACTCTGCTGCGCGCTCCTGCTGATGAGAGAAGCGTGGTGTTCGCGCATTGTGCACGCTTTCATATCCCAAAGCGCTGTGCGCCCCTAAAATAGCTTTTCAGCAATGCGCAACTGACGACAGACCAGGGTTTTGTTGGTCACTGGCGGATTTCATTTTTGCGTCCTTATAATAGCATCTGGCACGCTTTGCGCCAGACCACACCTCTTCTTTTCGCTGACACACCCATGACGGCGCAGTGTCATCTGCTATCTAGACAACGTGATTTTTTGCCAGAAAAAATGAACGATGCGCTGGCACAGAATAGCAATGACACCATGCGCATGTCGCGAATGCACAGTGCGCCGCGGCATGATAGGGCCCCAGGTGTTTCAGTGACCTGGGAATAGCTGACGGAAAATTGTCACAAGAAAAACAACCACTTTTGCCATGTTGGCTTGTTGGATGAAGCTCCTTGAGACCTTTGTGCCACTAAAATTTCATCAGCTGGGGCCCTACAGTATAGGTTGACCAATTTTGCCATTTTGTGTCTTTGAATACGTGGCGCTACAGCACACATGGGTGCGTGAGGGTCTGTTTGATGGGGCTTCTTGAGACCTACATACCAGGAATTTCGTCGTCGACTCAGGTTATATGGTTCTTGAGTTATTCCAGACCAACTGTCAGACCAGCATGTGTTCCAAGGCATCCAGCACAGGCAGGGAACAGTCTCTGGGGACAAAACCATACTATGTACTATGGACCAACTGTGGCTATATGCGCACCAAATTTCAAGGGCTCTGGTGTTTCAGTTACACAGGAACAGCTGATGGAAATTTGCTCACAAGAAAACTAAGCATTTTTCCAACTTTTTGCCTGTCAATAAGGTGGCACTCTACCACACATGGGTGTATGAGGTCGCATTTTACACATCTCCTTGAGGCCTACGTGCCACTGAAATTTTGCTTTCTCTGGTGCTATGTTTCACAGTTCACTTTGTCGACCTACCTGTGTTCCAGAGGGCCAGCATGGGGGCAATCTCTGGAGAGAAACTTTTACTACGCGCTATGGGCTTAATAGGGCTACATACCCACCAAGTTTCAAGGGCTCTGGTGCTTCCCTGGTGTCCTGTAAACTGCTGATGAAAATGTAGTAAAAAAAAACTCTCAAAATAGCTATGCTAGCTGAGCTAGCGGCGGTCATAATTAAATAAAATGTTCTAATTTATTAGCCTATTTTTAATTTTTTAGGCTGAAAATTTACTGATACACAGACCACTTGTTAAAATACAATTTGTACAATGTTATTGCAAATTTCATTCAATTGCATAATGAATTTTTATTTGGAAAAAGTTTGTATTTCAATTGAAACTACCGAACAGGCTATGTTTCCATAACATTGCATACATCATGATCAAATAGTTGAGTGACTATTTAATCATGATTTGATCAATAATCCCCATCCCCCCCAATAATCCCCATCCCCAGACCCTTGCCTAGATGTACATCCCTATGATGAGACTCTATAGCCTGGTTCTCACACTGATCTGCTATGATATGCCTGGTAGATCAGTATGTGTGAGAACCAAGCTAAAGAATATAGATATTTTGCATGAAGTAGCTACAGTCCAAACTTATGAAGTATGAAACTTCTGCATGCATTAAGTTTCTCACTTCAAGGACAATTTTGCTTGGAACCACACGTAAAGATCAAATTCAAGGCACTAATGGTGGCCTACAGGGTGACTGATGGTTTTGCTCCCATCTACCTGAATACTCTCTTAAAGCCCTGTGTCACCCGCTGACCACTTTGTTCCTCCAAGGAACGTTATCTAGCATGGCCAACACTTTGCGCAGGTCAATCCAGACTCTTCTCATGTTCCACGCTGGTGGAATGACCTTCCAAGCACTACCAGATCAACAGAAACCGTCTTCATCTTCAAGAAACTCTTGAAGACCCAGCTCTTCCAAGAATATCTCCCGGCTTGAATTCTGAATACCAGGAATGCACTTAACCTCTTATACTTAATGTCTCTTTTATACTGCACTTTTATTACACAATTGCCCTTTCAATTTTCATGTTAGCAATATGCACTCTTTGTTAGTTTTTTTTCATTGTGTTGTAGCTTGAATGTTATCCTCTTTTGTAAGTTGCTTTGTATAAAAGCTTCTGCTAAAATCTAAATTCAATTCAATTCAATTCAATTCAGTTTTATTTATACAGCGCCTTTTACAATAGTATTGTCTCATGGCGCTTCACAGAAGGAGCACCCAAGAGCAACAGGGGCAAGGAAAAAACTCCCTTATGTTCAGTTAATCTAGGAAGAAACCTTGGGCAGATCCACGACTCAAGGGGCTAACCCAACTGCCAGGGGTCATGGAGAAAAATTACAATCAGTAGTAACCATGACAGACTATAAGTTGCCTATGGTTTAGCTAAGGTTCATAATAGTTCATAATAGAGTATTATCCCACTTTTACATTACATGGTAATCAGTCTATAGGTGGTTATCAGGAATTATGGCTGGACAATGTAGCAGCGGCCAGGCATAGTGACAAACTCAAAGGAGTGAGATGGGTCATGGGGGTAACAGTAAGGGTCCATTTGACAGCGCCATTGTGAGGGGGGGTCAATCACAAAGCCTCAGGAAGGGGAGTCGGGCCCAGCATCGGCGTCCAGGAAGGTCCTCTGTGATGGGGAGTCGGTCCTGGCATGGGCCTCCCGTAGTGTTGGTTGTAGTCCACTCAGGGGGGGAGGGTGAGAGGAGTCAGCCAGAATGAGGCAGGGATGACACTCAGCAAAGATAATTGTAAATGTAATGTAAATGTGAACAGAATATTTCTGCTGGAAACATTTCCTTCATGATGTAGGCTATCTACAAATGAAGAAAACCATCAAATTTTATTATACCATTATATAACCTTCTCCTTATTAGTCAATAGGCCAGACAAGATGTCTGTACCACTCATGGTGGCAAAGGTTGCTTATACTTTTAAGTCTGTCGTTAACATATTTGTAAAATAACCCCATTGACACAGGTGCACATCTTGATATTGACCCTTGTTAAAGACATATTTAGATATATTATTTTATCATGTTATGATACTATTTTAAAGGGAGCAATCTGTGCTTTCTCAAGTCCTTTTGTGAACACTTTGGACAAGTACAGCCAACCCTGGAGCTCTTCAGACTTTTAATCACACACATTTTCGTGCCATTTCTGCCTAGATCTTTTTTTTTCTTTTAATCCTGTAGCATCAGGGAGCATCAGAGACACAAAATGCAAACACTGAAATACAGGCATGACTAAGGATTTAGAAATTGTATCATTTACCCATATTATCTCATTCTGGGGTGGCGTTTTTTGAAGAAAGCTAGTTTTGCTAGTTTCCTTTGCTATTGGACTTTAACTTATACTCCACCATTTTCTGAGCTTTGTGATTTTGTGGTTTATTTTGCTATTGCTGGTCCTGTCAGTACTGTTTGACCACATCTATTTGATCTACATCTGTTCACTGCTCTGATGATAAAGATAAGTTGGTTTCACTTTCAGGAGTTAACTCTGAAAAACTCTGCTCAGGGCAGCTCAGATATAGAATCATGTACCAATTTTAGAAATGCTGGAAGACCTTCCAGAGGGACAGATTCCAACACTTTATTACCACAGGAAGTGTTTCAGTATTTTCACTTTGAAGAAACTTGATGGCATTGTTGAAAAAGAGTAACACAGTGCTAGTGGCTCTAGTGAAAAGAAAGAATCTAAAAGAGCTGTTAGACAGGTCTCAGGAACATCTAGAACTCACGGCAAGGAGTGCATATTTTGTCAGAAAACTGACAAATATGTAAAAGGACAAAATACAAAGGAGAAAGTGGTACAGTTTAGAGAACTTCGAGCTGATGAAAAGATACAAGTGGCAGCCACAAAAAAGGGACAGTAGAATCCTGCCTATTGTAAGTAGAGACCTTGTAGCAGCAGAGGGACACTACCACAGATCTTGCTACCAGGCCCGGCGTGACGGGGGGGGCGAAGGGGTGCGTCGCCCCCTCGGGACAACATCTCCGCCCCCTCAACTGAGATTCAATGATCACTTTAATATTTATTAAAACAAAATAATATATAGGGAATTTGAATTATTAACAGGTTACTACAGCTCTACATAATTCATTACTAGTAAAATCAGCATGGTAAAGTGGGCCTACAAAATCTGATTGGTTGTTAAGATTGTTGTGTTATATTGTTACTTTGTTTACTGTATGTGCACACTGTACAGGCCGTACGTTTTTTTCAGATAGTTTTAGCTGGTAGCCTATAACTAGTATTCGTGCATGGTTTTAAAATTGATAGAAGAAAATGGATAGTCACAAAACACACTGTAGAGGACGTAGGGCCCGGCACATCTGCCACCTCAAGAGACCAGGATGACACAGGCAGGCAGGTGAGAGGATCAGAGAATCCTAGTAACTTGAGGCTTCCACCTGGTGACCTGGGTTAAGAGTGTCCTTCCCAGCCATGGCTTAACAGTTCCCAAAGAGGCAGTGGAGCAGAAATGATTATTGGTCATTTTCAGCCTCTTGGTATCGAGAGAGAGTGGCTTGAATATTCAATTGAGACTGACACTGCATTTTGCTTTCCATCTAGAAAATTTGGAGGCAGCGATTCCGCATTCACAACTTCAGGCTTTAGCAATTGGAAACATGTCTCTGACAAGGCTAAAGGGTTCAGTAGACATGCTAATAGCAAAGAGCATTTGATGTGTGGTTGCGTAGAAAGAGAAAATTATGCAAGGTTCAACAGGGAACGAAATTTCGACTCTGGTCAATTGTGCTCAGTTGTCCCGGAACCACACACACACACGCACACACACACACACACACACACACACACACACACACACACATATATATGGAATTGTAGAGATGATTGAATTCCTTGTCTCAAACAAACTGCCATTGAGGGGGTCTATAGATTCAATTGATTGCAGGAACGAAAGTGGATGTGGACTTTTTCTGTCCCTATTTGATTACACTTTGAGGCAGAATAAAGAATTCGCTCAGGCATTTAGCACCATCCCAAGAAATGCAACATATACCTCACATGACATACCAAATGAAATAATTCACAGAGGACCTTCCTGGACGCCGATGCTGGGCCCGACTCCTCTTCCTGAGGCTTCGTGATTGACCCCCCCTCCTAATGGCGCTGTCAAATGGACCCTTACTGTTACCTCCATGACCCATCTCACTCCTTTGAGTTTGTCACTATGCCTGGCCGCTGCCACATTGTCCAGCCATAATTCCTGATAACCACCTATAGACTGATTACCATGTAATGTAAAAGTGGGATAATACTCAATTATGAACTATTATGAACCTTAGCTAAACCATAGGCAACTTATAGTCTGTCATGGTTACTACTGATTGTAATTTTTCTCCATGACCCCTGGCAGTTGGGTTAGCCCCTTGAGTCGTGGATCTGCCCAAGGTTTCTTCCTAGATTAACAGAACATAAGGGAGTTTTTTCCTTGCCCCTGTTGCTCTTGGGTGCTCCTTCTGTGAAGCGCCATGAGACAATACTATTGTAAAAGGCGCTGTATAAATAAAACTGAATTGAATTGAATTAATTGAACTGATGGCTACGATGATAACCGAGGAGATTGTGAGGGATATAGGAGAGTCGTGGTTCACCATCAAGGTTGATGCTAGTTAAATGTGTGCTTGTAAAATGTCTATAAAGCCTATATGGTAATATAATGGTTATATAATAAAGGGCGCTAGTGTGAGTTGCGAGTACGTAATTTTTTATTTATTTATTTTTGGGCAACGCCCCCGCCCCCTCTCTGTACTTCTTTCACCCCTAAGGTGATGTCTATGACTGATCTAGACTTCTAGACACGTGGAATGATCAAAAATGCAACCAGGTTTCTACTCAGGTTTCTAGAAAAAAGAACATTATTTGGGTTCTTGCACATTTACCACAACAAGAAGGACAGGCAATCAGTAGTGGGACAGGCTTCAATATCCTTACTCGCGACAAAATGGTGGTCATCCCCAACAATATAGGCTACCTGCCCACCATCAATGCTTCAGCAACACAAATGGCTACTGTCAAAGAGGTGCCTAAACAGTCATTAATGATCATGCAACAGTTAGGCCTGAAAAAGACTGTGTGGGCCCTATCATGCCGCGGCGCGGCTGTGCATTCGCGACATGCGCATGGTGTCATTACTATTCTGTGCCAGCGCATCGTTCATTTTTTCAGGCAAAAAATCACGTTGTCTAGATAGCAGATGACACTGCGCCGTCACGGGTGTGTCAGCGAAAAGAAGAGGTGTGGTCTGGCGCAAAGCGTGCCAGATGCTATTATAAGGACGCAAAAATGAAATCCGCCAGTGACCAACAAAACCCTGGTCTGTCGTCAGTTGTGCATTGCTGAAAAGCTATTTTAGGGGCGCATAGCGCTTTGGGATATGAAAGCGTGCACAATGCGCGCACACCCTGCTTCTCTCATCAGCAGGAGCGCGCAGCAGGGTTTATACAAAAGTTTTTCTTGTGGAGAAAAAAATCCCCCGTCTTCTAACATCATTGTACCGCTTTCGGCACTGTTCGGATGCTCTTTTTTTGCCAAAGGCGGAGGACACAACTGAGGATATTTCCTCCCATACTTTATTGACCTGTGGAGGTTTGGGCGGATTCTTTCCATCCCCGAAGATAACCTGTTCACGCGCTTTTACCTCACGCACTAGCAGATCGGTCTCCTCCATCGAAAAACGCTCCTGTCTTCCGGGTACATTCACCATCGTAATAGCAACACACCATGGAAAATGCGCCGCTGGCTTTTAAAGGGAATGAGAGTATAAATCCTGATTGGTTAATTGTATGTTACGCCCAAAACACACCCATGACTAATGAAGTACTTTAAGACCAACCCTTCTGAACCATGCTCCTGGCGCAATGTTCGCTTTTCCCGCTGTCAAAATACCAAATTGTGTCGGGAACGCCCCCAAAGCAACTTGCGCGACAGACTTTAGACAATGCGCATATGATCATGAAAATAGAGCCCTGTGTGTCTTCCACCAAGCTCTTTCTGCAAAGGCTGTTGAGATTGCATGGAAACACAGTGAGTTCCAAAACATCATTCCCAGACTTGGTATATTCCACACCATTTGCACAACGCTCGGAATACTAGGAAAACATTTTCAAGGCGCTGGACTCTGAGACCTCTGCATTTAATCTGGTGTTGTAGCAGGAGGTTATGTTGCTGGTGTACTGGATGGCACAGGGCAGTGCAACCACATAAGCTTCTGTATGAGGCATTCATTTTTAGCCTCAGGGAAGAAGTGTCACATGATGCTTTGAAGGAGAGGTTCAGATGGGCTCCACCAATCCCTTTGGTTGAATCCGTGTTGACCAAACCATAGAAGAAACTTTAAACAAAGATACCCAGACAGCTGGAAGGACAAAAGGATTCAGTCTGAAGCCAGGAGCTGTGACCAAATATTACCCAACAGCTGAATACAGATGTTTGTTCCTGAGACAGCTGAGAGACCTGATAGGTCAAGGCAGCTCCAAGCTGTCCCACCAAGATCAGCAGGATCCATGGATCATCAGAGATGAAAAGGATGTCAAGTGTCTCGATGACCTTATGGAAAATAACTGGCTCAATCCTATGGCACCTGATGGCAGTGATCTGGTTAGCCTCTCGACCTCTCTGGTGGCAGAATGGAAACATCCACAGTACAGACAATTGCTGCATGGCAAAATCCTGTACATGACCTGTGAAGAAACTTGTTACAAGCTGATAAAGGAGAAATGTGAGGAAGTAACAGAGTTGCACTCAACACACAAGGAAGCTGACATGTTTGCAATTCAATTAAATTATATTTATACAGCGCTTTTTACAATAGTATTGTCTCATGGCACTTTACAGCAAGGATCACCCAAGAGCAACAGGGCCAAGGAAAAACTCCCTTATATTTAGTTACTCTATGAAAAAACCTTGGGCAGATTTACGACTCAAGGGGCTAACCCAAATGGCAGGGGTCATGCAGGAAAAGTACAATCAGTAGTAACCATGATAGACAATGGTTTAAAACAGGCATAATAGACAATAAAAATTGGTGTTGGTTGTCCATGGTTTTAGCTAAGCATCGTGCATAATCATGCATCATAAGCATCATGATAGTTCCAAAATATTATCCCATAAAATTACATGGTGGTCAATCCATAGGTGGTTATCAAGAATTATGGCTGGACAGTGTAGTTGTAGCCAGACATAGTGTTAAGTATTAAGTCAAGGAGTGAGATGGGTCATAGGGGTAACAATAGATAGATGCCATATATAATATATATAATATATAATAGATTCCATTTTGACAGTGCCATTGTGAGGGTAGGTCAGTCACAAAGCCTCAGGGAAAGAGGGTCGGTCCTGGCATGGGCTCTTCCTCCTGTCGTATTTTGATGTCCTAAGGATTACAAGACCAGCATTCTGGGATCTTAGGGTTCTAGGAGGGTGGTGAGAGGCAAGTAAGTCTTTAATATATGTTGAGGCCATTGAGGGCTTAATAGGTTAAAAGGAGTATTTTAAAATCGATTCAACTTTTAATTGGGAACCAATGAAAGGAACTGAGGGTAGGACAGATATGTTGATATTGGTGGTTTCAGGGTCCCCTGAACTACTCTCCCCTCCCCTTTTTCACACACACACTCACACATACAGTTCCTGGTATTATGCAACACACCTTACTTTCTTTTAAAAGCACTACACATTAGGAAGCACACATCATACATCCACCAGTACCAAGAACAACACCCCAACAGCAAGGTGTGAATGTGGATGCCTGTGCAAGTTTTTTTGCGGCATGCCCTGCCACTTCTAATGCAAATACATTTCAGAGGAGGCATACATCTGTGATTACATAGGGTGAATGCGACGTACAGGTGGAAATCTAGGCAGGTTTTCACCCTGCATGCCCACTTCTTTTAATTTCTAGAGAAGACACATTATGTTGTCATATCCAATCAGACACAGGACAAGGCGTGTTGTGAGGGATGTGAAGGGTGTGAGGGGCTAGTATAAGAACGTGGTGAGTCTGGGGACAGGGGCGCCTGGGCCCTGTTGTCTCATCATGGCATACCTTAGATGGGGGCGGGCTGGCTCCATAACCATAAATAGGGACTCAAGTAGGCATTTCAGTCAACAAAATTATTATTATCATCATTATACGTAAAAGTAAATAAATACACAAATAAAATAATACTCTTCTCCCCTGACACCCCTTTCCATGAGTCTAATATTATCCAGGATATGACACAAGCTGCAAGTGTTTTTTGTTAGTAGAATGGTTTGAATGGTGATAAAAGACAGAAAAGAAAAATTCAAAGCTCCTTTTATTATAGCAGCCATTGCAGCAGACATAGGTGTTGTTCAAGTTTCTTTTTTTTTCACTTTATTTTTTTTTGTAATTTTAGATTGCCCACTTTCATGACTTGGCCAAATAAAACCTGTAGATTAACTTTTAATGCTTACTGCGTGTGTGTGTGCGTGTGTGTGTGCGTGTGTGTGTGTGTGTGTGTGTGTGTGTGTGTGCGTGTGCGTGTGCGTGCAGGGGTGCTGCCAGAGGGGGAAAAGTTAGGATTATTCTAAGGGGCCTGGCACTGATAGGGGGGGCCAGAGAATTTTTATTGTCTATTATGCCTGTTTTAAACATGCTAATTTGGCCCTCACCTGACGTCGTGCTAAGCAAATTCTGTTTTCGAACGTGCATAGACTGAAAATAATAAGAAAGTGTGTCTAAAACTGTAAATTGTTTTGAAAAAATTGTTCTTGCTTTATTTCTCTAAACATTAATGAAAATTGTTTTTTGATGAAAAAAGTTTTTTTTTCTTTATATTACAAGGTTTTGGCAAGCGTACGTCTACAGTGACGTTGGGACGAGATTGTCCAAAAACGTCACTGTTTCAAGTCCAGAATGCATTGCGTTAAGCCAGCCATTTAGGCATCCAATCATTTCAAACAATCCCTTTGTCAAGACCGGAAAACTTTACAGCCTTGCGCTGTAGCCATGAACGGTGAGGCACTCCAGGAAATTATATTACAGGAATTGTCGGACCCAGTTATTGACAATAGCAGCTGAAATACGTGTGGATGATACTGACTTGAATCAGACAAGGTAGGTGCGATAGCCGTATATCTATGGCGAAACCTGGCTAGTAAGCTTTCCTTGGAATAGCGAGGTACAACCCGCATTTAGCACGCGACATTATCATTACGTTACATTTTAACCGTGCATTCGGCCTTTTATCATCAAAGTTGTCGACTTTGCACACAATACTGCCGTTAAAAAATAATAATGAAGCTAACAATAAAGATGGGCACATAACACGCGGGAACAGCATCAGTTCCCGTTTGTATCCTACGATTTAGCACCTGTCTAAATCGATCTGGGTTTGGTCCGCTCGTTTGGTGATGCTGTTTGAGATTTTTGAGGTTGGGGGTCATCTTTCAAGTATGAGTAAATGCACATGGCATTAAGTGCATTGTGCGTTTTGCAGGCCTATTTTAAAGTTCTGTTACTTCTGCTTCTGAAGCTATTTAAAACATCAGGACTGTAGTGGTAACATAGACCACTGGGCTGGTTTTCTGTTAGGAAGACTACTGTGTTGTTAAAGTAGCCCAAGAGCAGATCTATATCAGGGGTCCTCCCCCTGAATATTTTGAATAAAGTAGGCTACTTGGATAAACCAGTCCCTTCACTTTAGGTGATTTACAATCGCTTAAAATCGACAACCACATATTTTTATATTTCACACAAAAGTTTCGCTTAATATGACCCCCAAAAATCTTGATGTTAAAATTTCAACTCATTAACCTATCGCTGATGGCATCTTCTCTCATTAATGATCACTGCTGTCATAATTGACGTTGCAAGTCTATTTAGGGAGAGCAATCATTTTTTTTTTTTTTGAGCCCAAAACAGCCTTGCTCAAAGTGACTAATGAGCTGCACGTTCTCCACGGCCATTGATCAGTTTTCCTCTTCTGCTCTTGCTCCTACAGTGTCCCTCAGGGGTCCATCTTATGCCCAGTGCTCCCGCTAGGTGACCTCATTAGAAAATATGACTCTCTCACACAAGACTCGCACAAGAAAAATACAGACAGACATGTTTATACGCGATGAAGATGCGTAAATACACAATACAAGTACATAAAGAAAACAAAAAAACTAGGAGCTAAACGGAGCGATAGACTTGCCGTATTCGTATAGCCTACCATCTGAATCAAAAGTTGACTGGCAAGGATAATGCTATTTTTGAACCAGTTCTCAAATAAAGTTTTCCTCTTGTAGAGAATGGCTTTGTTCCATATAACACTTGTGAGCTGAAATTACACATTAGCAAAAATTCCAGGCCACCAATTTTTGGAAAAAACAATAGTTGGGGATGAAATTCCAAAGGGATATTCGGTTACTCATAAACTGCCTGATCCAGTGTTCAGTGTTAAGTGAAATATCCAGTGAAATTCAACTGCTCCACAATGATTTTGGTGCACTACAACAGATGTTCTAATATAGCGAATTATAGAAAACTAAATAACATAACTGTCAGTTTTGTATATGAACCATTTATTTGCTTTTTTGCTGTATCTCTCTTTCTCTTTTATTGAGCCAATACTCTATGCAATTTCACTATGTTTTACATTAGTATTTCAATGTGACAAATAAACTCCTTTATCCTTCCTTGAGCCTTCAATTTATTGTATTATATGGTTATTGATGTAGAAATAGAAACCATTCCTGCATCTTTGATTCTCAGGAATATGATGTTATTTTAAGAGATTAAATGCCTGTGTATGCATGCCTGGATTTAGTTATTTACATCTGTCACTTACGTAAATAATGTAACTGTCCTGTAATCAATATAGGCCTAATATAATATAAGCTTTTGGTGTTTGCAGTTATTATATGGCTTTTGACAAGTGTCCTCTTCTCTCTCCTTATTCATAGCAACAGAAGTCATGGCATGGTCATATTTGCTGGTACCTGCTTTGGCACTTATGCTACTTGCTTATGTGATGACCGTGCACACAGCACCATGCCAAACATGCCAAAAACTCACTCAGAGTTTCATAGAGGTATGGTTGCTTTATGTCTGAATGTCAAAGGAAAAGTTGGTGTGTAGATAGGCCTCCCTGTCCTAGGCCTGCATCAGTTGCAAATTTTGCTCAATCTTAACAAAAATTGGCACAGATGGTCTTCAGGCTATTCCCCACAATCTCTACCTATAGCATTTCAAAGCGTTCACCCCTTACAGCATTTGAAATTAAACAGGAAGGGAGGTCATATTTCAGGAATGTGGACTTGGGAAATCTGTGAAAATTGCTTAAAACCATATTTGTTACATGAACTCATGACCCAATTCTGAGGACATCTACAAATTCTCTGGACTATTGGGGATGCTACCTTTGCTGCTAGACCTCATTGGTTGCAGCTGCAACACATTGATTGCAGCTATATTTTCCAGATACTTCTTGTTTTGTTTTTCAATAGTTTTCATCAGTTTAGATAATTTAGGGTAAATTTCTTATTTTCATTAGAACTTTTAGAAAATTCTTTCACTTGTAAAGCTTCTGTTCAGCCTTTGCAGTTTTAACCCAATCTCGCCGTAAATCAGGATTAATAAAAGGTAAAAAAGTAAATATGTTAGGTGAAGCAACCAGAAAGCCATCCAAACGTGGCGGCGCTATTGCAACAGAAGAAGAAGAGGCCACCGTAGAACATTGCTCTGCATGCACTGTAATAATAATAATCAGTATTTCCAAAAGGGATCCAGCAGCTTCTTGGACCCCTAATAATAAGAATACATAGAAACACAATGGGATTCTGTAGCTTCACTGCTAGACCCCCAAATATAGCTGCAAGCAGCAAAGAGAGGGTCTAGCAACAATGGTAGCATCCCCAATGGTCCCCAGATTTGTCATCAGAATTGGGACATGAGTCTATAAAACTTACAACCATTGTTGAGATATACATTACATTTACATTTATGCATTTAACAGACGCTTTTATCCAAAGTGCCTTACATTTTTGTCATCTATCAATTGTTCAGGGCCAGTCTTCCCTAGAGCAACTTAGGGTTAAGTGCCTTGCTGAGGGGCACAACGGTGGCAGCTGGGATTCTAACCCACAACTTTTCAGGCTACTTGCATGCTAGCCAGGTTCCTTAACCGCTACACTACCACCGCCCCAGTAAGCCATTTTCACAAACTATAGCGCATAGACAGTAAAAGAAGTGGACAGTGGGACTACACCGTTCTCAATGGGAAAGTGCTAAAGTTCAATTGAACGAATTTTCAGTTGAGCACCACGTCTACTGCGCAGGCTCAGATTCAACTTGCTGATGTTTTGTGACGTAAAGCAATGTTCCAAGAAGCGGTAACTCATCTGGTAGATGTACCGTGCAGATAAATCCCACCGAGCAAGCGATTGCATCTGTAAGTATAATCTGATTCTGTTCAGTGCCATGTTTTGTGAATTATTTTCACTTTGTGTATTTTTTTCATGTATGTATAGTTTCTGCTGTTCGAGGTGTATGTGAACGACAGAGAAGCTATGTAAAAATGATCAATGAAGCGAGAACTGAGAATTATTTTTAAAGCATAGGTCATAGACTTGCTGACACGTTAATTTTGGGCAGGTATGCTACTTATCATGAGACGGTAATCTTTGCGTTTTTAATTAAGGGTTTTTATCATTATTTACCATGTGCGGTAAGATCACACAGTTCGGTTCATTTCATTTGCATGCTTTGCAGCGACACCAATAACTGTTTCATATAGCTTTATGCATACTCTCGATAGTTAACACTAATCATTGCATCCATAGCATGACCAAGTTGCATGCTACTTTGCTGAAAAGGCAGTAGGTAGATGGATAAATAGATAGATATAGATATACTTTATTTATCCTGAAATTACAGAATGTTAAGTATCTCCTTATCAACCCAATAAAAGATAAGCGGTTTGCCAGTTATTTCATGAAGATATGTAATATAACATATGTGAATTGGCACAAATGACATGCAGTTTGTGCACTTACTCAGTATTAAATATTTTGTCTTCATTTCTCCTTATAGCTCAGTAATGGCATACCATAGCAGCACTGGTAACTATCATTTTGACAAACAATGTTATTATACTTTTACTGTTTTTTTTTTTTTTTTTTTTTTAACTCAATATCATTTGTGTTGGATAGTATATGCAGTTTTTTAAACCACAATCACTATATAATGAACTTAAATGTGAGTGTACAAAGTGATAAGAGAAAAAAATGTGTTTGCTTCTATTTCAGCATGTCCAATTATCTGAATTATGGGCAGCAACTACATTCGTCAAGGGAAAGAGTCCATTGGTGTGGAAAAGTGGTTCATCAATGGTTTACAGCAACCTGATTCACTTATGTTTTTATATTTCATTCATTTGATTCAGTTTACTTATTTAGTTTTCTTTTTTTCTCGATCATTTTATGTAATTTTATGTTCTATTCACTGTTCTTTGCCTTTATCTTTGTAAAGCACATTGAACTGCGTCTGTGTATGAAATGCACTATACAAATAAACTTGCCTTGCCTTACCCTGGATAGAACATTGGTGCCACATAATTGGAGGCACAGACATCTGAAGGTAAACCTTTACAGTTTTGCACAGCACTGCAAAAGTATTGTATGTCTGTCTTTTAAAAATACACTGCATCTCTGATGGAAAGCTGTTTGTTTGTTGCCTCAATTGCACCATATTACTTTGTGCATCCATCCCATTCATTCCTGACTTTTATAGCTATTGCAATCTGTCCCAGATCAACTAATCTGCCATACTTCAGTTCAACAAACTGTTGGACTTAAACCTCAAACCTACATCCCATGGGCTTTGTTTTGCTTGATATTTCTATCCCAGGCTGTACATAACTTTGCAAAGGCCTGTCTACTCTCTATCCATTGGTGCCATATAATTGGAGGCACAGACATCTGAAGAGTCAGCTCTCAAAGTACAGCACTGCATAAATTAATATCTGTCTCTGATGGAAAACTGTGCTTGTTACCTTAATTGCACCGTTTTACTTGCTTACACCATCTATCCAACCATGGCAGTAGTGTTTTGTAATGAAACAATGGATGGACATAGACACAGACACCTGAAAAGGTCCAACACACAGAGCTGTATAAGTATTGTATGTCATTGAAAGAGACCTTGTATTTGTTAGAAAGCTATTGTTGTTCTTATAAGAATATTACTTATTGCTGTGATGAGCCAAGAATAGACCGTTTGATTATACAGTAATCAAACATTTCACTGAATGCAATTGAAAATGGTTTGTAATTTTTATCACTGTTGATTGCTCATTGATGCTTATATATTTATTTGTTTGTTTTTTATCACCTACAGACCCAGTTACCCAGATGAATCTGATGTGTGTATTTTTGATGGCATCATTCATCTGCATATTTGAAGCTGTTACTATTGATATTTAATTGTATTGTCATGTCATTGTTTTATATTAACATTGTAATTTAGTAAATGTTCTCTTTCTTACTGCATTGGTTGGTCATTTTCACAATTGCATGGTAATATAGAACAGTAGTTAAACTTGATAGTAGTATTTATGTGCTCTACAAGGTAAAGAACTACTGTGAACAGGATATGAATCTGTCATTCACCAACCCACACTTAATGTACTGAACCTAATATAACTTCCACCTTTTTTTTAAACTCAGTTTATCTTATTCATTATTCTCTTAAGTGGAGCTGGCACTTCGGCAGTGTCAAGTGTGCACAGATTTTATTATATGAACAGGATCCTTATGTTTTTTGGTATCACATTTTATGGACTTCCATGTTATTGGTGTGACAGAAGCATAAATTTTGTGCATTTTCAGATCTAAATCTTGTCATCATTGACCTGACCAACTTTCTTTTTTATTTAAAAGTATACTATTCTATGTCTATTGCAGGTTTAGTAATGGTACAAAAAAAAACCAAAAAACAAAATCATACTTAAGAAAAAAATATTATAATTCCTATAGTTGCTGTTATTGTTTTTATTGTTATTACAATCATCGGCAACAACGTGTCGTTGCAACACATCAGTTACAAACAAATATTCAAGCATGAACAGTCTGTCAATATAATAATGATAAAATGAAGCGATCTAGACTATCAGTTCATTAGTTGGCCTCTGTTAGGTTGATGCGTGTCCATGGATAAATGTCTTCCACCTAACCTCTTCTTTAAACTCCTGACATGCCGCCGCATATGACCAGAAATGTTTAGTTCCAGAACTTGGTTAACTTCAGTTTGTTAGCAGTGTGGCTTAATTGTCTACTGTCTTATGATTTGTCTCTGGGCTTTTGGTCCAAACAGTTCAGTTATTTACCTCCTGTGTAATTGAAGGTTGGCGGCAGTTCATGTCACTTTTAGCCTGGCCTGCTGCCATTGGCTAAAAATACTCATTATTGGACCATAAAATTACATATGAAGTAGAGTGGCCTGCTACAAAATGTAGTATATACCTTTATGTGATGTCAAAGGTCTGACAAAATGAATGGGGGAGAATGGCAATGCTACCGCTAGGTGATGAACAGCTATCTTCCTGAGTTTTCAATTGAACTTCCACTTCCGGGTGTATTCTTACCCCCTTGCTGTAGCGCCTGCCAGAGGTTAAAGGTCACCATATTTATTGAGCCCCCACTAGGATGTGGACCCAAGTCCATGTACTAAGTTTAAAGTTGGGATGTCAAAGTGTTCCTGAGATATGAACTTGTTTACTGTTTGGTGGTTTCGCTTCTCGATCCCCAATTAAAAGGCATGGTCTAGGACAATGTTGAGGTGAAAAGACAATGAAAATAGCAGAAAGGGTTAAAAAAAAAAAAAGTAGGGAGAGCTACTGTAACTGGCTTCACAGTGCTATCACCATAACAATAAATGAAAATTAACAGATAATAGCACAGTAATAGTTTTTTTTGCTTCAGGCATTCATACAATTAATGTCAGTCATGTCATCACCATTGTAAAGTCAAAGAGTGTTTTCTTTTGTTTCAGGGTATAGAGCGAACAGCTAACAAGAACTTTGGTGGTGGGAACACGGCTTGGGAAGAGGAAAAACTGGCTAAATATGCGCGCAGGTGTGAAACCAATTACTGCTGTTTGACAGTGGGTCATAACAAGGACAGTTTCTCTGCTTTGTTGTATTTGACTTTTGTGAAATCATGAGACGTCATAGCCACTAAAACACAGCACCCAACATTGAAGACAATGTCTCAAATACAAGGCCATAATGGTTGGTAAGGTAGAGCTGAATAATTCAAAATGAACTTAAGTCAAATTGGGGCTATTTTTGAATGCTAATAAGTCCAAACTTGTTTAGAGAACGTTTTTAGCATGCACTATAATTTGCAGGACAACAGAAGTAGCTTGATATGGCTTGAAATAGACACTGTGACAGAATGGACTGTGCACACAATGCAAATGTCAACATATCTCATTACATTTAGTGAAACCCGACTACTGGAGATTGTGGAGACAGCTTGTGAAAAGTCTGACTTTGAATGCAATAAACTACTGGAACAGATAGAAGACCAAGTGGAGACATGGTGGTTTCACAGGTATGCACACAGTGTATGTATTATGCCTTTTCAGTGCACAGAATACTTTCTGGACTCCGAACTAGGCATGTTAAATGTTATTTATGGTAATAGCTGTTCTGTCAATGTTAACGTATTATTAATGGTATGTTAACACAATCTCACTTCAGTGGCATTAGAAAAAAGCAACACTAAGGAAGTGTTTCTTTCCCTTAAAATAATGTTCTCAAAATCATTTTCATAGCGCACCAAGTCTTAATAGGATGAACAGCACATCTATCAAACCCAATTGTTGTCCTCTATCAGCCAAAACAGCGCTATGTAACTTCGGAAATGCAGGCAGGAAACCTCATGCACCCATAATACTAGACGCCTAGTATTATTATATGCACATCAAAATACACACATACACATCAATCTTAATTCAAATCTTAAATCAATCAAAATTAATCTTTGGAAACTCGTTTACATTTATGCATTTAACAGACGCTTTTATCCAAAGCAACTTATATTTGTCAACTGTCAATTACATCAGGGCCAGTCTCCCTTAGAGCAACTTAGGGCTAAGTGCCTTGCTCAAGGCCACAATGGTGGCTGCCAGGATTCGAACCCACAATTTTCCAGGCTACTTGCATGCTAGCCAGGTTCCAAAACTCAAATCAAGGCCCAACCTGTTTTGTTTTTTTTTTCTTCATGGGCTTTGTGCTAACTTGCGGAACATAATATTGTAATGCAACTGAGCAAATTATTTTTCCCACAAATCGGTCATGTTATTTTAAAACCATAATTTTCCTTTTTAAGCAAATTTGATAAAAAGAAAAATCCTGTAAACTGCAAAACCCGATGAATTTTGGATGCGTGGACAGAGACGTAGCAGGTTGTCACCGTCATGCAGAGTGGTACAGGACGTACTAGCGGCAACATCAAAAAAGTACTGCAACTCTGTTTCACTCTGGTATCATGCACGCAGAGAACTTAACATTGTATCGCACATGCTTTTAAGTGCTATGTCATTATACTTGTGGGAAGGGCAATAAAACACCTTGCTACATATAGTGGCGTTTAGCCTGTATTTAAATCCATCTAAGTTTTGCATGATGGCTCACCTGAAATTGTGCCATTGCAAGCTTGCTAATTGGTAGCTTTTCATAATAGAAGTAGGTTTACGTTAGGCCTTTGTGTCCAAGGAAGAGACACAACCAATCAGAGCTGAACGCCATGTGAGAACGAGACTGTATAGGAGCACACACTGACTGGTGACTAAAAATAAATATACGTATCCGTCGACCTATTGAGCCAATTTTTTCTGATTCTGATGTTGTAGCAGACAAACATATTTCTAAGGATGGCCTAACTGTGAATAAGATCTGCAAAAGGTCCAGGAGGTATTTTAGCTCATTCCTCTTTCAGTTTAGCCATGTTCTTCTCAAATACAACCTAGACTGAATAGTGATTAAGTAGCTAACACTGTGTCTGAATGAGGCACAGAACTTAGTTTAATTCCCCTATGCCTCATTCAGTTAACATTAGCTGATGGTTTGCTCTACGGTCTATGCTGTATCAAATGTTCTGGTTCTTTTTCCTAAAGACAGCACTCAGTGACCTCAAACAACAGGGCTATTGATTGATTCACACCAGATTCCTTGTTTAAGCATTGACCCTGTATAAGAAATGCAGTTGGGGGAGATTGATTTAAAGCTCCTCTGAATCATTCCTGAATTAGAAAAGTTAGATAAGAGTTCAACTTGCCTATGAAATAGCAGAGGCAGAAGGAGGTCTATTGATTGAGGTCTGTTGGTCTATTGGGGTTAAAATCATATTTTATTTTCAGTGACATAAATTCAAAGCATTGCTAAAATGTGGAAGATTCATGTAAAAGTTTTTCAAAGTATGCACTCTGCACTCACCCTTTAAATAAAGCGGTGCCTTTGTTGGCAGGCAATTTGTAAGCTACATTCATATTTACATCCCTGATAATTCTTTATTTTTTAGTATGTTATTTCTTTCTGTTCACAGGCAGCTGGAGGCTCCAGATCTTTTTGAGTGGTTATGCATCTTGGAACTTAGACTGTGTTGTCCGCCAGGACAGTTTGGGCCTGACTGTGCATGTACGTCCATCTGTCTCAGATGAGTTTTCTGTTTTAATTCCTAAAGGAGTTTATCAGATTTCTTATCTTGTGGTCCTTGGGGTGGGGGGTTGGGACCTGTTGTAAGCCTCCTTGTATATGTTAAAAATCCCAAGTATTCTTAGATAGATTCTTTTCATGTATCAATAACCAGAAATATTTGCAGATTATTGATTGTTCAGCTAGAAAGTAGCCATCTAAAGCTTCCTTATCGAACACATTTTGTCAGAGATCAGAACATAGCGGGTCATTCGATTGATCATATTTGAGGATCTTAGTGCCAAATCTGAGAAGTTTGGGATGCGCAGCCAATATCGGATGATGTCTGCCATCTCTTTTGCAGTCGATTCAACATGTTGAATTGGCTGCAAACAAGCTCGGAGATGTCAGTAACAAGGGTTTACTTTTATTGGCTTTTTGGCTTGCCACTGCACTTGTCTCAGAGAGAGACTCAAAGTTTTGTTGTGGCACTCATGGAAGGATTCATTCCATATGGCCAAAGCACTTTAGCAAATGAAATCAAGAGGGATAACTGACATAACTGATAAGGGCAGTGCATTCCCACCATCTAGGCTTGTTGTATTTGTCTTCATCCTATTCTGAAGGCCCATTCATGAAGAGCTATGAACCTATTTAGGGGTGATTCATGGAGCATGGGGTCAGTTATGCACATTTCTTTTATTATTATTTCTGAATCACCTCCGTGCAGTGTGGGCCTACTCCATGTCATGAAAATGAACTGTCCATGAGTGCATTGTGTATTAGTACTTGGCTAGTCCATCACCTTTGTCATCAGCTTCCTCAGCAAGGCACTACAGTTCCCCAGTGACAGCAGCGCTCATGCAGCTCTAGACCATTATGCTACCACCACCATGCTTGACTTTAGGCAAGGGACAGTTGTCTTGGTGCTCTTCACCAGGGTGCCGCCATACACGCTGGACACCATCTGAGCCAAACAAGTTGACCTTGGTCTAATGTGCTGAAGACAAGCAGTTCAAGAACATAGATTACTAGAACCATGTCATGTGGTCTAATTAGACCAAGATAAACTTGCTCAGCTGGTGTCCAGCTTGTGTGGCGGCACCCTGGCAAGCGAATCTATCCTGCTATACGAACTGTACAATAACTCCTTTAAGTGGTATCAAAGTTTAATTTCTATTGTGTTATCCCATGAAAAGATATGACAGAATATTTGCAAAAATGTTAGGGATGTACTCACTTTTGTGAGAGTGTAATATTATGGGAGAAATTAAATCACAGTACTACAGGTTATAAGTCAATGGCAAATGCATGTAAATAAGTGCAGTTTTTCCCACTAATTAACAAGCTGGGAACCATGTGTTGATAACAGTGATCAGTTTAAATACATAGCCATTATTCTATTTAAAGCAGTAGACTATTCTTTGCTTGAGCTCTTGTATGAGCTGAGATTGAAGCTAGATGTTTAGGCTATGTGTCACACCAGATGCAGGAGAGTTGGCAACACACGCCGCAACTGAACTAAGAAGTTATCAGAGACAGTAGATGTTCAAAGGTGGTTTGTTTACATATACATAGTGAATTTTTGAAAAGATGAATTTTACTACTGCCATTTTTATGCAGGTGCAGAATACAATTCATCGTTAACCGTCAGTGCAGCACAAATTTTCTAGTTAACACAGGAAACTCAAGAAGACTGTAGATAGTAGTGGACTGTCGGTGTCCTGGTCAGTGTTTGCAGTCTTTCTGGTGTGCATTGATTTTTAGACAGGGCAAAATAAGCAACTTTGCAATAAAGGTCACTACTAAACTTTTCTATAGCGCTTTTGGACACTACTTGGGACATCGTTGTATCATGCATAGTTAATTAGATAATTTGCATATTTAGATAAGTTTGAGGTATGTTCAAACAGCCATGTCACCAGGGTCTCAGAATTTTGTTCAATTTTTTTGAAAAAAGCCCCCCGTGTCCTGTGACCATCATACAAAAATTTCAGCCTGATATTTTACGGTGTTACTGAGAGATGCCATTTCAATTATGGACGCCCCCACACTAACAAAACCATAAAAGTTAAATCTAACACTTTTAATCTGTCTTAAAGGTGGCATACAATGGTCACAAATACAGGAATTGCGTTTGTAACTTCCAGAAGCGTCATGTAATTGAAACCAAAATGACCATTTTGGATCGGGTGTACTTGGATCAGGTATCAGAAAAATTTGCAGATCCATGGGCCGATCCATTTCCTAAACCTAATGACTGCAACAATCCCTCTACTATGCGCTCAGCTGGCTTGCAAAGAATAGACACGGTACAGTTCAGCTAGGTGCAGTTGTAACAGAATAAATCACAGATTTTCTATAGCTATTAAATGCTATTCCACTAATAAAATCATCGTAAAGTCAAGGTCATTTACTGTAAGTTTTAATGAACAACCTGCAAATATTTAACCTGTATTCCTGTTTGTGAACGTGGCTCATGTTGAGTCTGCTTGTCAGTAATGAAGCAGCCTAACCTTACTCACCAAACAGGTTAATGAGAATTTGCACATTTTGATAAATTTGCGGTTTGTTCAAGCTGCCTTTAATTTAATTTAATTCAATTCAATTATTTAGACAGTACCTTTTACAATAGTATTGTTTCATGGCGTTTTACAGTAAGGAGCACCCAAGAGCAACAGGTGCAAGGAAAAACTCCCTTAGATTTGGTTAGTTTAGGAAGAAACCTTGGGCAGATCCACGACAAGTATGTCTTTAATGTATGTTGGAGCATGGCCATTGAAGGAGTTATAGGTTAGGAGGAGAATTAGATTTAGATTTTTAGTGGTGAGTGTTTGGATATTTCGTAGGTGGAAAAAAGATGTTTTTGAAATGTATTTTACATGACTATTTAGAGAGAGGTCGTGGTCAGTAATTACCCCGAGGTCTTTAATTTTTGTGGTACAGGACAGTGAAAGGCCACTGAGTAAGTTTTGGTGAAGAGGTAGAATGTTATTCAGCTGTTTAGGGCTGATCATAATAACTTCAGTTTTATCAGAGTTTAAACATCGGAAACTATTAGTCATCCATATTTGAATGTCTCGGAGGCAGGCATCAAGTTTAGTTATTGACATAGAGTCAGTAGGCTTCATGGAAAGGTAAAGCTGGGTATCGACAGCATAGGAGTGGAAAGTGTTTCCTTATAACAGATCCCAAAGGTAACATGTACAGAGGGAATAACAGGGGTTCTACACTGATCCTTGGGGTACACCATACTTTACTCTGCCTTGTCACCAGGGTCTCAGAATTTTGCTCAATCTTCTGTCCAATCAATCTGTCCAAACGGCCCCCCTTGTCCTGACCACCACCTTAATGACAGATTAAGTGTTACATTTAACTTTTATGGTTTTGTTAGTGTGGCGGCTATACATTCATGAAATGTCATATCTCAGCAACACCATATGATGTCAGGCTGAAATTTTTGTATGATGGCCACAGGACATGGGAGGCAGTTTGGACAAAATTGAGTACATTTCTCAGACCCTGACGAAAAGGCCGCTCGAACATACCTCAAATTTATCAATGGAGTCACTCTCTAAATTAAAGTGATACCCAGAAATCTAAGTACACCTTTTCAACAGAGTTTAAGATCACAATGCCCACTTAAAAACCAGATGACATAAGTGCATCGGGCAAAACATCATTATTCAGAGTTATTCATTTACAAAATCCTGCATTATTTTTCCCATAAGAAAAAAATACCTTGACATGAAGTAGCACACATGCAAAAGGTGGTGACTCTTTTCTATAGTTTGTCTGGAGAGATATACTGAATAAAAATGAAATTTAGGAAGGTAATGTCAATGTGGGATATAGCTGACAACATGCCCAGTCACTTTTTTGATACTACAAGCTATTACCAAGCATGTTTCGAACCTATACCAGAAAGATTAAATGTAGCTGCTTGAATATTTCTTAATTTTTCTCTGCAATGTAATTTGAAGCATGTCCCTCAACTCCTCATGGTGTTTGCGGTGGTCTGGGACGCTGTGAAGGCGATGGAACTCGTCTTGGAGATGGAGAGTGTGTTTGTGACCCAGGGTACTCAGGAAACCTCTGCCAAGACTGTGCTGATGGCTATTACAGAGATAAGAGCTCAAATGGAACACAGCCACCTTGCTCAGGTAAGGGAGAATACATTGTTTAGTAGCTTGACTGCTTAGTATCTTGATAAATCGATGAATTGGCACATACATCCATGCTTCCCAGACAATGTCAAGTCACCTGCTTCTAAGACCTTGCCGATACTGGGCTACTTGCATTTTGATATTAAGTATTAAAATGAACTATCCTCATCCACACACAGGGGAAACCAAACAAGGATTTTTTGCAGACTGCTCTTGAGAGACTGCAAGGCTCTTGATAGACTTTGCAGGCTCCTCTTGACACACATTTGTACAGGTGAAATAATAGTTCACCTCTGGTGTTTTAGCATTGTATCACATTTTGTTATCAGCGTGTTCACTTTGAGGGCCGGTGCTGTTAACTTTGCATTTGCCTTTGCCAGAACCTGAACTCATCTTGTGGTTTTCGCTTGGTCTCTGCCCATTTCATGTTATGTCCACAACATGCTTGTAAGGGTTGTTGAAATAATTTAATCACAGAGGACATGAAACTACTAATTGGAAATAAGTGTCAGGTAAGTAATGTCATCAGAGAGATAATGGCAGACAGTAACTGTACCTAATTTAAAAAGGAGGCCAATTGCACTTACATATCATGCCATCTTTCAAGGTGGTATTAGCAAATATTTAACACCTCGAACATGTGTTAAAGCTTTTGTGCATCTGAGTGTTACAACCCTGAGCCCATACAGAATTTAGCCTAAATCTAGGCGACCCAAATAGGCTGTTTACTGTAACATTATGGATATTTCAGTCAAGGGTTACTACTGTCTTAGAAAGTTATACAAACTTTAGGCAAGGCAAGGTTATTTATACAATGCATTTCATACACAGAGGCAGTTCAATGTGCTTTATAAAGATAAAAGCAAAGAACAGTGAATAATAGAAAATAAAATGACAAAATTATTGAGGAATAAATACAACAAAATAAGTAAACTAAATAAATAGAATGAAATAAAAAAACATAATTTTAAGAGAATCAGGTTGCCGTAGACCACTGTTGAACAACCTTTCCGTAGAAAAGAACAGAGCTCAAACACGTCAGACCATATCCGCACATGTTAGAAATGTGTTTAACACCACACAGAGACTAGCAATCTCCCTTTTCCAAGAGCTGATTCCGAGTCAAACTTCACTGACCCAGTCAGTAGAAACAGCCGGCATAACAGCTAGGTCTTCTGACTGTAAGTTGTGCAATTATGTGTTTTAATATCGGAACAACTAAACACAAAACAATCCCAGGAACAAGCCTTGTGTTAATTCCAGAACAACCACAACCAACAGTGACACCCCGTGTCACTTGTGAAACTACCTTTTCCGCTTGTGGAACCACCTTTTCCGCAGAAAAGAACATAGCTCAAACCCACATCGGACCACATCCGCATGCGTCACAAACAGACAAGACAGTTCAATGTGCTTTACAAAGATAAAGGCAAAGAACAGTGAATAAGAGAAAATAATTTGGCATGATTGGCATGAAATCCTGACTGAAAGTTATCAAAGCAGCTATATGATATCAAGAAGAAAGTTAATTGTTTCAAGACAATTTTTTCAGGGATTATCCCTATGAATGGTAGATTTGAAATTGGCCCGTAGTTGTTTAGTACTGAAGTATCCAGGTTATTCTTTTTTGGTAGGGACTTTACAACTTCTCTTTTCAGGGACGCAGGAAAAATTCCAGTCTCTAAGGAAGCATTTATGGTCTAAAGCACATCAGCAGTTATGAGGTGAAGAACAGACTTGAAAAAGTTGGTGGGCAGAATGCCCAATTCAGATGTTAAAGAGCTGAGTTTTTTTCAAGAGTCTCATGATCAATCAGGCTATATTCTGACATTGTGTTGAAGTTCTCTTCCTGTGTCACAGGTGTTTGCAGGTTTTGAGTTATTTGCAGCTGAGCTGATTCTGTCTTATTTTATCAATTTTTCCCTTGAAGGAAGATGCAAACTCATTGCATTTATTAACTGAGAGAAGTTCAGATGTTGTGCTGAGATATTAGTTAGCTTCTCAACTGTTGTAAATAGTGCACAACCATTGTTCATATTCCTGTTTATGATGTTGGATTTGATAATGGATACTTTTCTCTCAGTTTTCTTAGATTCACTTTTTAGCAGTTTATCAGCTGGATATTGCTTTCATGGTGCTTTCTGCTTGCCAGTGACTTTTCGATATGAGCTGTGTAACAGTGTGTAACTCTGTTTTGCTTTGTCTTCTATTTTTAATTAGACTCAGTTAATCTGATTTTGTAACCCCTATATTTAGAGTTATTTTTCATCATCTCTTCGTGTTTTTCAACACTGCCTATATGGCAGGCTGTTTTTGCAATCTGAAAATAAATTGCACAGTAGTACATTACATTTTTGTGATCTGCATTCTCTCGTTAGCTGGGCATAGAGATATTATGCAACACCTGCTTATATAGTCTAGAAATACAGTCCAGAATATAGATTATTTGATAGAATATGTCTGCCTGGAAAATCACCTTGTCTTCATTTGCATTAGTATTTGTACTCATTGTGAATACACTGATCACAAGAAGTAGTTAGGGTTGACTTTTGATCGAATTGATATTTGACTATTCGGCATTCCAGTGATTATGCTAAGCTAAATGCTAATGTTAAGGCTGCCAGACTCTTGTGATTCTCTTGAGACTCTCTCAAATGTGGCGTGTAGCTATTAATGCCCAACTTGTTAAGCTGGTAAAAACTAGCTAAACTATCAATACCACCTGGAGGTGGTATGAAACCATCAACCATGAAATCATGGTGCGTTAAACTCCTATCAGAACTGCAGCAAACCCATATTTCTTTATTTATTCGATATTTAATAGTATTTAATGTTTTTAAATGTCAATGTTGACTCATTGTGGAGGAATATACAACTTTCATATTGTTTAACATCGACACCTTCACTGGATTCACATCATTTAAATCTCTTTCAATACCAGATATGCAGGTGTGATTGGTTTCTATTGATTCAGAAATGGGCTACCAGTAAGGTGATACATCTGCTTCATAAATTAATTGACTATTTTCCTCCCCTTTTCTCCTCCTGCCTCTGCCAGCATGCTACCACCCATGTCGAAAGTGTACAGGGCCACATGAGTACAACTGCCTTGATTGTAAGTCCGGATGGGTACTACATGACAACAAATGTATAGGTGAGTATCAGAGCTGAAGGACTTACCATAGACCTAGGACCTGATATAAGATCTGCAGTAATAAGGAAAGTAAATATGTTGATCATATTATAATATTGTGACAGCATGAGGTCCACATGGTCAGAAAATTATAAATTCAGGTGCAAATTAACTAGGGTTTTTTAACTTGTGTATTTTGTTTAATAAAGTAGTGGAAATACACAGAAATGAAGACCCTGTACACACAGATTGCTCTATCAATCAGGCATACTCAAGACCGTTATTTTACTATTCAGAAATCAGTTGTAGCAGCGCATTTGCGATGGTAATGTAGTTAAGCTAGCAAACTTCAACCAAAGTCATTTTAATGGATTTTTCCTGATAGCAAAAATTCAATATATCATGAAATAGCATCCAGCGGCCAGTGTCTTGCTGTCTGTGAATTAGTCATCAATAACAATAGGCAGAATAAAATAATTCTATGCAAATTGAAATACATATTTCAATCAGTACATGAACCTCATTTGGTTTGAAAGGGACATCTTATACAAGAAGAATGTATTCAAACTGTCTCTAAAGCATTTAATATGGTTTGTGTTCATTTCAGATGTGGATGAATGTGGCACAGAGCTTGCTCGCTGTCCTTCTAATACTTATTGTTTCAACACAGATGGATCCTACGAATGCAGAGGTTAGTGAAATATGCTAGCTAAAATGTAAAAACATGTCAATGCACACTCACTGCGTGTACACGACTGTGGAAAAGATCTCTTCAATCTGTATGAATGTTAGCTTTCAAAAATTGAAGATATTTGCAGAAATTGTGACACCCCACTACTGGGAAGAAAATTATATCTGTAAGGTAATTTAATGTAATGTTCTGTTGTTTATGTAGTTGTATAGGAAATGATGACCTTATTGTAGTAGCTGATAATTTATGTCAGCATCATTTGCATTGTTGTTATTAGCAATGTGGCTAATTGCGATTAGCATAAATTTGGTCTTTAAAGCCACTATTAACAAAAATATATTTTTTCATTGATGAGTATGACCTCATTAATTAGTAATTACCGCCGTCAAAAAATTGCAGTGTTCAGGAAGGCTTTGTATTCTCCATTTATATTTACATTGAGCTGGCGTAGCCAATGCGCTGCCATCTTGAAACTACAGGCCCTGGTAGGGGACAGCCAGGTAACAGACAACGACTCTTCTTCCTTCAAGGTTTGAAAATCTATCTTGAAGGCCTTCTACACTTCAGCTGTTGCGAGTGTTCTAACAGGTAGCATCACCACCTGGTATGGGAACTCCACAGTCAAAGACTGTAGTCATCTGTAGAGAGCACAGACCAGTATCAAAACTCAACTCCTCACCAGAACTCAGGAGAAGCTTCTATCCTCAGGCCATCCAAACCATAAACACACACTGTACGGACTTTGCACACATTCACTCCTCAACACTCAGAAACACATCCTAACAAATTTGCACACACATCCACACACACATACACACATCTGACTTGCAGCTCTTATACATCCCTCACTACTTCATGGACTTGTCTTAAATGTCTCCACATATAACATTCCTTGGCACCACCCATCAACCTAATGTTTGCCCGGTTTGCCCTTCTTCTCCGAATGCTGCCTGTAGGGAAAAAAACCCCAGAAATTTTGATGCAACGTAGAACAAATGATGGTAACACTTTTACACGATAACATACTATCCATTTGTTAGCCATTGCAAGTCACTTATTCATACCTTATTCTGCATGAACTTATTCTACCCATAATATAACATTGACTAAGAATTTCTCCAATATAAACTAATTAGTAAGTTAGTTGTTGTATGAATTATGATCTTAATATGCTTTGGTTAGTATGGGGCTTATTAGGCAGTGGTACAACAGGAACAGTTATTCTCCTTTAATAATACATAGAAAAAAATGTCTATTCATAGGAACAAAACTCACAACTGAGTAGAATAGTGTCCGCAACTGAGTAGAATAGTGTCCAAATAAGTCCTAACTGAGTCTTTTTGATTGAGAATAGCTGTTCCTGAGAATAACTGTTACTGTTGTACTACCACCTTGTAAGCCCCTTACTGAGCAAAGCATATTGAGATCATAGTTCATACTACAACTAGCCTACTTACTGTGAATAAGCTGTAATTAGGAGTTTATATTGGAGAAATTTAAGTTAATAGTTTGCTATGGGTAGAATAAGCTCATGTAGAGTAATGTATTAATAAGTGACTTGTAATGACTTGTAACAAATGGCTAGTATGTTATTAATCTGCATGGCAATAAGCTGCTAGTTAATGGTGAATATGTGTACCCTAATCTAAAGTGTTACCCAAATAACTAACCCAGCTAACACAGTTACGTTGCTGCAACGTTGCAGTTACGTAAATTCACGACCAAACTTATGTTGCCACGACGTAACCTCAGACGTTGCCGCAACGTGGCGAGTGAAAGGTGACAATACGTAAGTGCAACGTACCTTTCCGACGTTGCCTGTCCGTAACCGCGACGTTTTAGCAACCAAAACACCCACTGGCGACTTTCTAGCAACCTCCTTTTACAGGTTGCCAAAACGTCACCAGGACGCGACTTTTCGACGTTGCCAGTTCATCACCGCAACGTCTTAGCAACGTTGTAGCAACCAAAATACCTACTGGTGACTTTCTAGCAACCTTCTTTTTTAGTTTGCATAGGTTTAAAATTTTGGCCGATTTACGCAAAGAGGCATTTCCACAAGAGGATGCTTTATTTTTTTTAAATGGAAGGAAATCTACTCCTCGTCTTCCTCGAGCTCCCTCCAACACTGTGACTGCGAATCATACAAGGAAAGATAATCTATGTTAAAGCAAGGGAAATATTAAATGCAAACTTGCAGTTTTCAGAAGGCTATCATTTTACAGAAATTTTAATTATGTGAGGAAGTGTTAAGCTGTGAAGCTGTAAAGTGTTAAGTGTTAAGCTGTACCTGGGCTTTAATGTGGGCTGAGGGAGCGTGTTTTAGGGTCTCAGCTCTCAGGACCTCAACTGCCTTTTCTCCAAGCCCTGGTCTCCACTTCATAACAGCCTCTGAAAACAGATGAAAGATATTATTATTTAACCCATTTAGACGGGGAAACGCATTTGCCCAAGGTTTATTGTCTTTTTGGAATATATGTTGGCAGACATCGTTGGGCTACAGTAGGCTAATTCAACGGATCATCTGACAACTAGCTTGCTGGCTAATGTTATATAGTTCGCCAAGATAGCTTGGCTGCTTAATAGCGACAGCTTTCCCTACTTGCCTATCAGTTTATGAACATTAACATGAAGTATACCGTTATTTTTAATAACGTTATTAAAAAAATAAAAGTGGTTACCTTTGGCTGGCTGGCAATAGCTGACTGTGCTATGAGAAGGGAACATCTAACAGTTATTGTTGGTAAGGCTACTTACCTTGCAAAAAGTCCGACAAGGATACAGTGATTTCACACTGTAACACTGTGCTGTCATGAAATGGAGCAGAAGCGTCGACTTTGCTTCCAAGTTTGTTACTGAGTTCACTCAGAGGACATTACAATGTATCAACATAAAAGCATAAATAGGCGACTTATTAAATGAAGAGAAATAAGATTAAAATTTACACCTATATACCTCACTCTGATGGGCTTTGCATGAGCCTCATTTGTGACCGGATTGATGGTTGTTGTATACTATGGTTGTGGCGTCACGTGGCCCTCAAGAGGACAGTACATCCGGCCAACACGTGGACCAAATCCACGCGTAACACGCTAGCCTAAATATGAAATGTGAAAAAACATTTCCGATATACCAACGCATACCAACGTTTTGTTTCCATAAGTTTTAAATAGTTAATTTCGATATATTAAAAATCAGTATAAATTATTATAATAATATAAATTATTTTAGGTCTGTTTTGGTGTAGATCAAACTTTTTAGGCTACATTAAGCTGTTTTCGGACCTGCTGCATTGCTCTGCATCCATTCCTCATCCATTCCTGCACGCATGCACACACACACAGACAAACAAATGACGTGGTGATATTTGTTATTGATTTGTTGTTTTTGTTTGTTTGTTTTTCTTTAAATTAAATACTCCAAACCTTTAAACTACACTACTTTCAACTATGTTGCGCGCATGGTATTCATGAACTCTATTACATGTTTCTAACAATGCAAGGAAATGTCTCGATTGCAGATGGTAGTGTATTTTGTTCAGAATCTGGCCTAGTGTCATGACTTGCCACTGTAGGAAAACCCAATATTCAAGTCCGTTTCTGTCAATGCAAGAGTAAACCATGCATTTGTATATCTGACAAAATGCAGAATGGTACAATTTTTTTGTGCACAGAGTTGTCATTCAAGTTGTATGTCGCTGTTTTTTTTAAGTGATGGAAATGTCCTGGTTTTCATTACCTTTCATTGGGCCATTAAATTGACCAGCACTAGGCACTGTGTGCGCTTGTGGTGCTGTGTGTGACCGAGTAACCTTTCAGTTTTCAAATGGTCACCCTACCAGTAAAGGCCATTGTGGCAAAGTCTTTACCTAATGGCAACGATGTGGTGACGTCGTGACAACGTGCTTTCTGATACCAAATGGCAAAGTCATCAGGTGAGCAGTAAAGGACGTTGTGGCAACATCTTTCGTGGTACCTAATGGCAACGTCGCACAGCAACCATGTTGCGACGTCGTGGCAACGTGTTTTCTCATATCAAATGGCAACGTTGTCGGGTTACCATACCGCGACGTGGCAGAAACGTCACTGAGGCTACCAAATGACAACTTCAAACAGTGACCACGACGCAACATTCCGGCAACGGGGTTTGATTACCATACGGCAACATCCTCCCAGCAACATTGCTAAGACATCGCGTATAAGTGGCCGTTACGTAACATCGCCATGACTAAATGGCAACTTTGTAGCGACGTTGTAGAAATGTCTTGTGTTAGCTGGGAACCAATAAGTATGTTAACTGAATGGGGCATAGCGAAATGAAACTGAAAGTAACTTACTGTGCCCAATTCACCTAGTTAGAGTTGCCGGTTCACTGTTCTGTGTATGTTCAAATCAAATGTTTTTGTTCTTTTTCCTACTGACAGCACCACAAACAACAGCTATGGATTGATTCACAGCTGGTTTCTCCATTAAATAGGAATAGATATCAGAATATTTATATAAAATATCAGAATATCAATATAAAGGTAAAATTCAATTGACTCATGGGGAGGTGGAGGAGTACATTTCCCAAAAAGGTGGCATTTTCCTTTAAGATTAGGGACTTTGGGATGCAGCCTGTCTCAACTTTAAAATTTGTAATTATTGTTTGCTCTCTCTCACACTCTCTTCATCTGTCTCTTTCCCTCTCCGCCACTCTCTAGGTTGTGATCAGTCCTGTGTGGGCTGCATGGGAAGTGGTCCAGCTAGATGTAAGAAATGCGCTAGAGGTTATAGACTTAAAGGGGCCAAGTGCCTTGGTAAGCCTTTCTGTCTCAGGTTTCTTCTTTCTTCTTTCCTTTGTAATGTTCTTGTTGTGTCTTCTTTTTATAGGAGTTGCTGTTTATTTATTGCAGGCTATCAGGGCTTCAAAATGAGCAGTGTAGAGTGCAGAGTGTATGAGCAAGGAAAATTGCATAAACATATTTGCCATGTGGCATATGGAAGTATTGAGCTTAGGCATCAGTCAGTACGTTTACATGCACTAAGAGAAAATTGTTCACCTGGCACGTTCTGTCTTCTTCCTTCCGGTTCTTAGATGTGGATGAATGCAGTGAGCGTGCCATAGTGTGCCCAGGTCTGAATGAAGCCTGCATAAATGAGGAGGGCTCCTACCGCTGTGAGTGTGCTGAAGGATTCATCCGAAGAGACAGTATATGTGTGGAAAATCTACTACCCAGTGAGTCAGTTCTAATGTTCACAACTGGTGAAAAGTTTGGAAATGCCTAGTCTTATGAGTTTTTTTCAGGCAAATCTCAGAACTGTATGATCTAGGGATGCAACAGTTGTCAGTTTTATATCGAACCGAACAATACGCCCCCTACGGTTCGATATACGCAGACGTGAATCATGGTATTTTGGTTCATTATTGGTATATTAATCTGTTATGTAGTTTTCCAAAACATGCTAATCATGCAGCAAGTCCTCACAAATCGGGAACTCTGCATTTCCCTTCAACAATCCTGCATTAAGTTGTCCAGCGAGAGAGAGAAGCTCAGCTCAGCTGAAGGTAGGCCTTTAATGATGGCCGAGGCAGAGGTGCACTCAGAAAGGCACTGTAGTAGGCTATGTAATAACCATTTACACAAACGCAGCATTTTAAGGAGTAAAAGGCACAACACATTGTCAGAAATCCCTAGTGGGCTACCAGGAGCTGTCCGCAAGTCCCCCCTATTTAGATAGCGGCTCCCAAATTCGCTTAATTTTCTTCATTTCCCATACGCAGCGAGTAGCCAGCCTAATGTAACGCAAATTCTTTTGTTTGAAAGTTAAAGAAAGAAAGGGTTAGAAAAGGTAATAGGTGAGTGATGGAGAGCGAGGGAGAGTGGAAGCGAGTGACAAGTATCAGAGAATCAGAGCATCAGTCCCATGTAGTATTTTTGCACAGATGACCTCTGTCACTCTCATTAGGCTATTTAGTCATTTACGAAAGCTTCAACTGGTGTGGCACTCCCTGAAATTAATTCTGCAGGTTGGGATGTCAGTCTGTATAGCCTACTTCCCTCTCGTGCAGCAGAGAGAAAAGCATTGGCTAATGTCTCACTGTTGCTTACCAGCAATAATTAGCAACAGTAGTCAGACATGTTTTCTGACAACGCAGTTAGCGAGAGGGACATGTTCGATCTGCTTAAAAAAGAGCCTTATTATGACCGACACTAAGCGGTCATATTGGTTTTGTCAATTTTTTTTTATTTTTTATTTTTTTTACCCTCACTGATTTTCTGTCAACGATTGCCAGGACACTGAAACACTGGGGGACATGAATCTTTGTAGGCATGTAGCCCTAGTAGGATGTGAACGACTAGAAGCTTTTGGCCCCCCTGCTGTGCTAGTGTCCATCAAAGAGGGGGACACAGCCAAAAGTTTTTGCTCAATAACTCAATAAACGTTTCACTCAACACCATGAAATTTTTGTGATAGGTCGGTGTTACAGAGGCGTATCAACCCAGCCCATAAACACTCCTTTGTAGCATAGCGCCACGTAGTGACATGGGTAAATGCAAAAACTGGGATTTTGAATTGCCAATATCTTTATCCTTATCACAAAATTTGTTGTGTATAATCAGCACAATGACCTCTGAAAACACAGCAAGTAAAATTTGGCTCTTAGAGGGCGCTGTAATTGTACAAAATGTCATTTTGCCTATTATCTATGGAACGCAATGGAAGTTTGCAATCAAATTTTTTTTGTCTTGAAATCCATTGACCCTCATGCATTGAAAACATTGGTCGACGCCCAGTTCCAATAAAAACAATTTCTGTGAAATTTTAAAATCGCGAAAGTGAAAGTAAACAAACTCGTCATAGGCCATTCATGTCAATCTCACCAAATTTGGTGTATGTCATCTATAGACAATGCTGACAAAAATTTATCAAAGGATTTATCTTGAGATGAACCGTTTCAAAGTTACATGTCAATCAAAATTCAAAACATAGCTTAGAATTCTTTTAAAAGTGCATATCTTGGCGTCTAATTGCTCAAATTTGGCCAAAGTTGACATGCAAACTCTAAACAGCTTTTTTGTCATGTGCACCAAATTTTCAAAGATATAAACACTCACTGGTAGCATAGCAGCACATAGTGATATGGGTAAATGTAAAAGTTGGGATTTTGAATTGCCAATATCTTGGGCCGAGAAGGCGGGAACTGCGCGAAATTTGTTGTGTACGTTCAGCACAGTGACCTCTGCACAGCAAGTACCATATAAACTTCTTACTATTGTATAAAAATTATGCTTTCACAAATCACTCTTACACGCTACACAAACACACTGAATGTCATTCATTCAAAACCCACATCCATTCCCACTTCTAGCTAATCATTTCCACACAAATTCTCACCTCACAACACTGACCTACCACAAACTCATCATACCAACGGTTCCCACATTTCAATACGCTATGCGGTACAGCTAGTTTTGAAAATAGGATAATAATATAAATAGACTTACTACAGGATATTTCATCACATTATGGAGAAAATGCATGTCATATTTGATTTGAATAAGTTGTCTACCCCCTCCAGTAGATATTAGGCAGCAAAACTTTTAAATTCTATGAAATATCAATAAAAGAAATTTGAATAAAATCGGTAGATACCTCATCCCTAACTTATAGTTGACAATGAACTGTAGGCTTAGTAGACCTACAGAGACCAGGAATATCTATTAAAAACCAATTTTATAAACTCCCTTTTTTTTTAAAATACCAAAACCCTACCATTACCGTGGTCCCAAAACCGTGACACATACTGAACCGTGGGCACACTGAACTGTTGCATCCCAGATGGCTTACGCCAACTTTTATGAGGTGACAGCCTATCACTTTACACTGTCTCAGATGCATTAAGTTAGACAATGGGCATGGTTTCCCAACAGAAGGTACCACACATGTTGTGTAATTAATTTGTTGGTTACTTTTGCTATCTTGCTTACCCTATGGTCACAAGTACTGGCGGCTAGGTGATTTGAGCAGGCAACACTTGTGGCCGAAGAACCATTGCTAGCACATAAAGAAGCAGTGATTCGTTGGTAGTTGCTTGCTAACTTGCTAACACAAGTAGGTGGCTGGTAGATATATCATATATCACCACCTATGTTTTCAGATTTAACTGTCAACATTTCTCATCTTGTTTTACAAAATATCAAGTGATAAATCCTGAACTTTTTTAGTTTAAGACAGACATAGCGATTGTTGCATTAGCTTCTTCATTTAGAATTTTTTGATCAAAGTTCAGTTTCCAAGTACATCACCACGCATGTCTTCACTTGGATTGGTTTTTATTGGTTTTGTCGCCCAACATTTGCATAAAATAGAAAGCTTTTTTATTTTTTCTCCTGCCCACCTGCAGGACGCATGGCCCAATCGCCTTCTTCCTGAAGTTTACTATCAGCTAGTTGGTCTTTGCAATATTAAGAGAACGGTTGTTGTCTTGACACAACTGCATTAAGTTGTTGACTTTGCTCCTGTAGGCTGTCTTATCATGGTTGGTAATCATGTCAATTACGGTGGCGTTATCAGCAAACCTAATGACCATATTAGAGCTATACATAGCTGCACAGTCGAGACTATATGGGGACTAAAGGAGAGGGCTCAGGACACAACCCTGAGGAGCACCTGTGTTGATGGTCAAGGGGGCTGAAGTGATGGAACCCATTTTCACCGCCTGGGGTCGCCCTGACAAGAAGTTCAAGATCCAGCTGTATAGAAACTACAGGATTCCTGCATATTATACCCTGTGGTTGAAAAGGAAAACAATGTTTTCTCGATTAGGCGGCACTAGCCTATCATGGGACTGGCTATGATGATGCCGTAAGAGCTTCAATAGCTATAATCTGTCCAAAAGGCTATTGGGATGCATAGCTGAAGCCATTTCATTTATTTTATTTATTAGGATAGGGCACATTGATAAACATTAATGTAAATGTGTCAGCCAGCAGTCAACTGTAGCTAAAAAAACACTTTGAATAATAGTTTTAATAAATCATTTCTATCTTCCTTTTTCTGTCTAGCTGGGCCAGAGAAGGGATTATTTGATGACATGACTGATGACGAGGTCTTGGTCTTGCAACAGATGTTCTTTGGAGTGGTCATCTGTGCCCTAGCTACATTGGCAGCGAAGGGTGACATGGTCTTCACTGCTATCTTCATTGGTGGTGTTGCAGCCATGGCCGGTTATTGGATATCTGAAAAGGGGGACCGCATGTTGGATGGGATACTTAAAGGTCGTTAGCCAAAGAATTTAAAAATGTGATGAAAGAAGGACCTCTTATAAGGGTTTTAGATGGCAAATACATTTCTGTTTAATAAAGTTCAGGTTCTAAACGGACTTGGGATTTTTAATGGTGCATGGATGCAAGTCAAGTACATCTTTATTTTTGCTTGTTTTAAAAATACTGTTGATGATAAAAGCCTGAGAGAAAGTAAATGTATAGCATTGTAAACATGCATTTAAAGGAGAAATCTGGTGTGAATCAATTAACAGCCCTGTTGTTCAATGTCACTGAGAGCTGTCTGTTGGAAAAAGAACCAGAAAGGTTGATAGATAGAATAGTGATCCAGCTTGGTTACATCAGTAGATCAGTAGCTTTTACCTGCAGAATCTTCAAAAAAATCAGATAAATCCATATAATCCTTATCAATCAAAAACATCTCGGAGGAACCTCCAAAACTGATAGTATATTTTTTTGGTTACAGTTTTTGGTTGATAGAAAAGGACCAAGTCAGATGACGGTTAGAAAAATCAAGAACAGTTTTATTTACAATTATATGATTAAGGGAGAGACAGCATGCTTCACATAGGGATCCAACAGCTGCTCTAAATAGACAAGGAAATAGCCTGACTTTAAGTACAGCTCCAGGTCCATGGAAAGTGCCATTGGTCATCCCAGTTGACATGGCCCGCACTGAATCAGCCCATGTTTAATGCCAGCGTGGTACGCTACAGCAGATAGCCACTGACACATGGGACAAACGCAGACAGTGCAAGCACCAAAACAACCCAAGAACATTACATTCCACCTTATCTCAAATGAAGGGAACAGCAGGAACAGAATGAAATAAAAAGTCATGTCATATGTGGAAACAGCTGAGTTAGGCCTAGCTCAATCATAACGACATGAACTACATATAACTAAAAATAATAAAACATACATTCTGGTTCCAGTACTCTCAAGCTGCTAACATTAAGTGAATGGAAACCTAGGAAAATGAAACTGAAAGTGAATTTCTGTGCCCAATTCAGTTAGTGTTTGCTGCCGATTCACTTCTCAGTTCAGGTTGCATACAAATCTCGTTCTTTTTTCTACTTACAGCACTCGGTGACTTCGAACAACAGGGCTATGGATTGATTCACACCAGATTTCTCCTTTAAATCAGTGCTGTAGTTTTCCTGTTAAAGGTGCCATGTGGAGGGTTTTTTTAAGTTTAAAAATTAAAATAAAAAAGATTTAGAAATATCAAAAAATTGTAAGGTAACAATTATTTTACATAATGTTAGTATGCCTATTGCTCTGTACCCAGATATCCACTGAAGTTAGCATGCAAACCACCAAGTGTCGGCCTAGCTGATTAGTAACAGAGAATGTGGGCTTCTCTGGAAGTATCCTTACTTGAATGTATTGCGGGAAGATACATCCTGGAACACTAAGTGTTTGGTCACTAAACCAAAAAGCATCTTTTGGTGGCTGTACCAACACTCCAGCAAGAATCATGAAATCAAGTAAAGCAATGTTTAAATTACTAGAGGAATAACTGCTGCACCTTTAAAGTTTGCTCCCTTTTAGTCTGTATCACATTATCAATCCAAATGATGATGGGTAAACAGAATACAAAGAAATGCTTTTTTTCTGACACTGAAAACAGTTTATCAGATGATCTTTCTTATTTTCATTATATAACTCTAAAATTATCAGAAGGGCTTGATCACTTAACTTGTTTCCATCTAAATATCCTGTCAGAACATGGCATACTTTCTGTGATTTGAGTCTTATCCATACCACATGCATTAGATTTTAAAGTGTAGATTTAATTTTTAATATACTTATATTCTCTTTTAATGGTTTTATTGAATGCATTATGTGAATCAGTTTTGCTCAAATACTTTTTTATGCCAAGTCCTCCTCACTGTCCTCTATAGCTGTCCATATTGAGGTGTCTTGGATCTAAATCCCAGACAGGCAAGTATAGTGAGTTGGATTGAGCCATACAGAGTTATATAATGAACTGCATGTTTCAGTCTTTGTGTACTGTACAACTTACCATAAATCTTCATGTATGCACTATCTCAGGAGAGTTGTCATTGACATCTGTATGTGTTTCATCAGGTATGAAATACAACATGCACAAAAGAACAGAATTCTCTTCATAAATCTGAAGGAAGTTGGCATAAAATAATTTGCTCAACATCCACCCCTGCAATTATCCTCAGACACAGCTTCTTCCCTGTGTGTATGTATGTATGTATGTATGTATGTATTTATTTATTTATTCATCCATCCATCCTAACACTGTTACCTCTTTCTGTAACAACTACCACTAACATTGTTGTGTTGCAATAAAGTATATTATCTTATCTGAAGGTGTTACCGCAATCAAATTTTAAGTTGCTCTGCAGGTCCAACTGGCCATGTATTGTATAGGAGGTAAAAGTTGCATAAAAAAGAAATAAAGAAAATGTTCAAATGAAAAAGCAAACATCTTTTTGCCATTTCATTTTTCATATACCCGCGCAAGTAAAATGGCTTTTAATATTCCTAATAAGCACAAGTCATTTCTGACAAAAATAAAACAAAATTTTGGTAACACTAGATTAGGGTACACATATTCACCATTAACTAGCATCTTATTACCATGCAGATTAATAACATACTAGCCATTTGTTAGTGGTTACAAGTCACTTATCAGTACATTACTCTGCATGAGCTTATTCGTATTCCCATAGTAAACCATTAACGAGAATTTCTCAAATACAAACTCTGAATTACTGCTTATTCATAGTAAGTAAGCTTGTTGTTGTATATGAACTATGATCTCAATATGCTTTGCTCAGTAAGGGGCTTATAATGTGGTAATACAACAGGAACAGTTATTCTCAATCAAAAAGATGTGATTAGGACTTATTTGGACACTTTTAGGCACTTGTAGTTGTGGTGGGTTTTGTTCCTGTGAACAAACATTTTTTTCTAAATATTATTGATGCAGGCCTGGACCGCACAGGAAGACGGCACACATTTGTGCAGGATCTGTGAGCAAAGAAAAATAATTTCAAAACTACACAGTAAGTCAATCAGTCAGAGAACGTTGTGGAAGCACACAGACATGGGAACCGGTAGACTTCTGCTTGACGTTCACTTTCTTAGAGTGACCATGTAATGTCATAAACATGATTTCAAAAAAGTTACATTACATTAAGTACATTAAGTAGTACATAAAGTAAATTTTTGATAGTTTAAGCATACATTTTTGAGGGCTTAAGCAATGCAACTAAAGTGTCTCGTGTTAAGTGTCTTTAAAGAATATGGCAAAGCATCACTGACTACGTTTACATGCACTTAAGTATCCCAAATATGATTGGGATAGTAAGTATCCCGGCTTTGCAGTTGCGCATATAAACACCCTTTCCCGAAATTAGGATATGCTAAGTGTACTGCGAAAGAAACTGAGATACTTAGCATATAAACATCCTTATCCTGATTTCTGACAGTTGCGGACAAAGATTCTAGAGTGAATGCAAGATGGAATGCTGATAAGACAATCAAGCGCCACTCCTTGGTAAGAACGCCGCAAAGAATGCTATAATCACTAACCAGAATATTAGTATTTATCATGTAAACAGGGATAATAATAACTAATTTTTCTGCATTCATGTTAACACTTAATCTCGAACATTATCAACACCGAGATAAGCCTCATATTCGGGATACTGAAGTGCATGTAAACGTAGTCACTGAGTGACACTCACTGTTATTGCATTAAGCCTGGTCCAAAGTAGTGCACTCAGTACATACAGAACTACTTTTTTGGATTCTAAATGCACTACAACAAAATATGAATCAAACATTTTATTTATTATAAATGCTTTATTCATGATTGACTGGTACTTGAACATGGGCAGATGTCACGTAACTCAAAAGATGCATGCTACATACATTTCAGTAATTTACATATATGATAAGCAGATACATTATTTTGGGGTGCAATTATTACTACGCAACATTATAATGTATAATAACACAATGAGACAAAGCAGAAACTTGCCCAGAACTGGATTACTTGAAATTGCATACCTGCAGATGACCATCACTTGTTTCTGTAAGTTCTACAAGTTTCTACTATTCATAGTGTACATTTCATATGGTTTGTCAAATGGTACGTTTTTGTGAGCTGATCGAATGAGGCGAATGATTATAAAGATGGACACAGAGCTGTATGCAGAATGTATGTGAATTTGACAAGTGCTTGTTTAAGTTGCGTGCAACCTTTTATCAGCAACAGTCCAGTTGGATGGTAGCTTTGCCTGGTCTGTCTCGCATGACGTTATTTGTGTGATGTAAACTCTGCTATCACAGTCACAATTGGAAATGGGAATTAACATTAATGTAGTGGTTTTAATAATCAATAACACACGCACACACACCAATAAATTATGTCATGAGCAGTTATAACTAATGAAGTAGCCAGTAAGTATTGTGTGTGTCAACTGCCAAATGTACTTGAAAACAAACAAAAACACCTAGGTTTAATATATTTCTTACAGAATTTTATTTAAATTTGGGTTTTAGTCTCTTTAAATGTGCATGGTCGTTCAACCTTTTTTTATTTTACAGGCAGATTGTGGGAGAATGGTGTTTGTATAAAAAACTGCAGTGTTTACAACATCAAAATACAGCTACAACTCTTCACAGGTAATAATCACTCTGCATTTTCCATTGAGAGAACTTCCAAGCCGTTGATTGACTGTTGCATTGCTTCAAAACAGGAGTCGCAAAACTAAGCTATTTTGGGGGGCAGAGGATGAATGAACACATGAAAATTCGGTTTCTTAAAACTTCTTGTTAGTTGGCAATGGAACTGTTGTATAAAAACAATAGGACACTCGTGGTCGTAAGGTTGTTCCTTCTGCTTCGTGCCTGCAGCTGAACCACACCCATGAGGATATCCATGAACAACCTCACTCCCACTCATGTCTCAAAAGTGTTACAATGTGTTATACGCAGCTCTTTTTCTAAAGTGTTAACATAAATTTTTGTAAATTCATCACAAATGGGTTTAGAGGGTTTTGCATCTGAACTTTTCAATTGTAGATATATGATGGCCTAATGGTATGTTGTCTTCAGATGTTCTCTAGTCTCTGTGAGAATGGGATGAGGAATGCCAGCAATGGTGGGGCTGAAGGTAGTTCACTGTGAGAAGAACCATACTGTGCAAATACAGGGATGTCTCTGAATCTACAGAAAAGACACAAATAGAAATTGAAATTTAGCTGCATTTACTGACTAAAGACAGGTAGCAGAAATAGCCCTTGAGATGAGACGTCAAGCAGACATCAACCCTCACCACAATGTGTGTGTAGGGAAAAGGATTCATTTGACTGCCAATGTTAGCGTTAGCCATGAACGTGATGCCTGGGAAAAACTATGCTAAACAACTTTGCAAACAGGTGTTCACCTTTCTTATAAATTATACAAATAAGTCATATATATAATATTGAACTTTAAGGTAGGTATTGCATTTTTTTAATTTTTTTCATATTGCATAGCAAGTTGTACAGGTGATATGAATGAGCATTAGCTCAGCGCTACTAATGTAACTTATCACTTCTGTTGCCAGGCTAGCCTTGCGGTATTAAAGAGCGGAGCAGTGAGACGTATAGATGGGAAAAAGCATTCACTACAGCAGGCTATACACAGGTGTTCCCTCTGGCTCACCTTAACCCAACTAACTAGGCCAAGGCCCAGACTATTCTACCCATCCAAAATCAATTATCCCTAAAACTTGCAATCAATACAAAAATATTATATAAATACTTTTAACATAATATCACTGACAGGTCATTTACAAAACCATGTCAGCTCTACACCTCCCCACACCATAAATACCCAAATATCTTAAAAACATGCAAACACCCCTCTTCTCCCACACAAGTGAAACCGGCACGTTTCTGACATCATCCTGCCAAAATTACAATTGTCCTTGTCAGGGTACTGTCAGGTTCTTTGACACAAGGAAGTGAACAGGCAACTGCACAGCGAGTTTTCCTACTATTGTTAGTTGTTATTGTTAGTGAGTTACGCTACTATTGACAGATGTGAAATGTTTGTTTTGTCCATAGTCCTTTGGATATTCCGTTGGCACCCCCTGAACATTAGGAAGTTTATTAATGTAAGTCTATTTTCTTTGTGTATTGCAGATGCCGTTTTCCCTTTGCTGACAGCCGAGAAACATTTATGTCCAAAAAAATAAATTAAATAAAGAGCTGTGTTTACTAACCATTGTGTCTATTGTTTGTGCTACATAAAAACTAGTCTGACAATGGTAGCGGGCAGCAGCACCACTACAACTACACATACACACAACACAAGCCTACCTGGTGAACACCAATATTATACATCAACTGTATCTGTACTGTGCATGACATAAATGTAAGACAAACCTTTGAGATGGATGGAAAACCGGAGCCACTGGGAAAGCCACTCTCGACATTGAGTTGCACTTAAAGAGTAACCATTCATTCCCCTCACGTAACATGCCTGTGGAAAGAGACAGATTTTCTGATTCTCTTGAATACCAATTATTTTTAATTAATTTTTTTTTTTCAAGTAAATAGGCCAACCCAAAACATAAGCAACCAAATTGAGTCTTTCATCATTTCAGTTCAGTTTGTTATATATAGTCCAGAATCACTGAAGTATATTTTTTAATTATTAGTTAAGGTGACCACCTTGGCAAAAATGTGTGACAGTAAGACCATTTTCATTGGACAAAGTGGAGTAGACGTAAAAAAATTTGTTAAATTTAATCCTGTCTAACATAACAAAAACACTATTCTGTCTAGGGGGTAGCAACACCTACAGTAATTTCACTTCTGAAAATACACAAAGTAAAGACAGAGCTGTTTTATCTGTATTTTGCTTTGAACACTTGATACAGATAATAATTCTGTATTCCTTTGGTAGTAACCTCTTCAGACAAATACATTAGGTCTCAGAAAAATCTCTATCAATTAAATGAAATTGCAAGGTCAAGTCTGCAAAGAGTGTCATTACTCAGAAAAATCCCCATCGGCTGAAATGACTTCAACCCAAACTGCCTCAGATGAAACAGCAACACTTGCCATCTTTTACTGATCTATACTATCCTGATTTGCACACATTTGTCAGAGCACAACAGAACACAGGCAAAAAATAGAAACAAGTTTACTTGAGTTATAAATGAATTTCAGATGAGTCTGTTTCACCCTACCTGCCTAATCATGAGGAGTAACATTAGAAAAGAAATAGAAAAACATTGGATTGGTGTATGGCAATGCTCAGTCTTGTGTTCAGGCAGGCCAGGTCGCGCATGAATGCACTGTCTGGGGCTGTGTCATGGTAGGAACTTGCAGGTGTTCATGAGCGCAGCGAAAGGCAAAAAAATAAAATAAAATATAAAGTTGTGTGTGCACTTGGTACATCCAGAGCATGAAAACAGTGAAAGAAAAAAAAAAGAGAGAAAAAAGAATGAGATGGAGACAGAGAGAGAAGGGCTTCCAAGATGACAAGTTGCCTGTCAATGCCAAAATGCCAATGCAACTGGCCTCAATACCTGAAAGAAGATGCATTTTTGTAGTCAACTGAATTTCTCCACTGGTTAACAGAAAGGGGGCTTCAGAGTGACTCACTTGCGTTGGGCACTCTGTCGGGAGTTATTCCACGATATTGACCGCCTCGCCAAATGTTATCCTGCTTATTACACGGCTACCTATTGAAGATATCAATAACATGACAATGAAGCATTGCTTATCATTGCTTTCATAGCAGTTTTAATGATTAAGATAGATAATAGCTTTCATTAAAAAGAGCAGTCCATTAGCTTGCATACCAGCTGATTGGTTATGGCAACATTCTGTTTCACTTTCCTTAACAGCGGTCTGTTATACTTAGCAACGGTCCATTATGTAAGGGATAATGACTGGCACGCCGTTGTCAAGCTTTCTATTCCATCTTGGCTTTTGTAGAATCATCACTTTCCATTCTCTTAAATGCAGTGGAACATCTCGGTCACAAGTTAACATGTTGTTCTGCTGTGAAAGTCGGTCAGGGTATAGGTCATAGGTGTATGGTTATCTGAAAATAATTCACATTCTAAATAGCGCATCACAATAGGAAATTGGATCAAGCAGTGGTATAACAAGAAATATCAGACAGTAGAATGTTGGGAACTTCCATTGAAGTGAATGGAGTTTTATTCCATGGGGGTCTACGCAAGTGCGGTAAATTCGCAAAGAGACTGTAAGGGGAGCCAAGAGAGCCTTCATTTGCCCCAATCAAAAAGACAATGAGTCATTTAGCCATAAAAGTGACTGCGAAGCTGGTAAATTAACCTAGGTACAGACTCCTCTCATCCCATAATAGAGAGTTACAGAACTTTCTTGGACAATACAAAGATAATAGTTTACAGTTTCAGCCACTCATTTGCCTGCACTGAACAGGCAAATGAGAGGCTGAGAAAGGATTACCTAGTAAGTTCAAGGACTTAATAGCATGGGCAAGTACCAAGGCACATGTGGCTACTGACAGTCTATGAGATGCAAATGACTGGAGTGGAGAGGAGAGTCAACAAACTAAGGCAGTGGCTCGGCGTCCCAGCGGTTTCAGAGCAGTGGTGCTTTATATCATCTCTCCCACCACTCTCATCTGCAGTAGAGGAATTCAAAGTGCAGGGCAGTAATGGTGTTCAGGGACTCCAGAGCTGAGATGAGTCAGCTGAGAATAGGCTGCAAGAGGGCAGCAACGTGGGAAGAGAGTCACTCTTGCCCACATCCTGCATGGGTGATGGAACAGGTGGCGGCATGACCAGGTGCTTACTGTGATCGCACACGTCTTGGAGCAGACCAGGAAAATACTGCAACCACACAGGTCAAGAGCACCATTACAGTTCTTTACAGCAAGGAACCAACCAGAATCAAAATCCTTCAGGGGGTACAAGGATGGGAGATGAAAGCTGACCTGGGAAGGAAGCTGACTTTCCCAATTGTTCAAATAGCCTTTCCAGTTGTTCAGATAGCCTTGAGACCTGACATTGTCTGATCTGATTCAGTCAAAGAAGGTCATTCTTGTGGAACTGACTGTACCATGGGAAGAGGGCTGTGACAAGGCCCATGGGAGGAAGAGTCTAAAATATCATTATATAAAATTTTGTTCATTTGTTAAAAAAATACAAAGAGTAGAAAAGTACAAGCACAAGTGTCCTGTAGGCGTCCTATAAAAAGTTGGAATGAGGTTTCTACAACATACCGCTAAACCAGATGTAATCATGAAATATGTTAAACCAAATATTAGGTACTGGTCCCATATAAATTTAGAGAGATGAGGTTAAAGAAAGATGAAGAGAAAATATGTTAAATGTACACACACGTTTTCTTTTTCTTGTCTTATACACTCTCGACTGGATACAAAATTCAAGATGAAATTTCAATGTATTTGTGAAATCCTGAAAATGTAACCTATTCATTGTCAACGCAAGGTAAGCAGACTTGGCTGTGAATGCAGGCTCCTCCACATACAGTAATCATAATACAGCCTGAATGTGCATTGTTTGCTTAAGCTTCTATCAGAAAGCATTGTTTGACACGAGTTAGATGTAACTTCACATGCTTGAATACACTCCACTGAATGGGCTGGTGATTTCAATGTAGTAATTCATATATATACCAATCGTGCTGATCACTTTGGAGATGAAAGTAAATCAATACAAAAAAAATAACACTAAATACAAAAAATGATAAAGTTCATTCCTAATATTGTGTCTAGTGAATGAAAAATACAATAGCACAACATTTTGATATGTGAAATCCTAAAACTTAAAGTATTCATACTCAATGCAAGGTAAGCTGGCTGTGAACACAAGTTCATGGACATATTTCTAGTGCAGCCTGAATGTGCATTGTTTGCTGATGCTTCTGTCGGAAAACATTTGACATGGGTCAGAAGTAATGGTAGCACTTTACTTATAGGTAGGGTACAAGATGCTTTCCTGGAGAACTTTTTACTATATTGCTTAAAATCTCAACACTTTCATTGCAATCAATTAATAAAATGCTCTAAAGCAAAAATAAAAAATGTGTAACGGACAGGACTGAAAAAACACCATCCAATAATTTTAAGCAACCCATTGAAATGATTGAATGGTGATATGTCTATCAAACTCAACTGCCATTTGTCCCTCCTTCCTCCCCACTCTGCACTCATTCCTGTACTGTGAAGGTGTGGCTTTATCTCGCAAGTCTGAAGAAAAGGGTTTGGACTTTTGAATTGTGCATTTTCAAAATGTAGCTTGCTCTAACTCTCCTACTCTACCTTTAAACTCTGCATTTATAAAGCATTATACAAGAAAATAAAGCTTATTACAAGCAAAAAGTAACTTATCAGAAGCAAAACTATCTGCCAATGTAACAAGATATGACTTTAATTTACTTGAAATAAGAAAAAATATCTTAGTCCTAATAAAATATTTCTTGTTCCTGATTCAGTCTTTGGGCAACCTGTCTTCTGCTTAGCGTCAGATTAATGAGATGATCAATTTAGTGCGCCACTGCAACTTACATTTCATTAAATGACAAGAGAGTTCGGAATATGTTTTGAAGCCAGATATTATGTCAGATATTGTCACACTTCTTGGTTTCAAGTCTGGTAGTCAGTCACCACTAATGGATCAAAGCTGGAACTGCATCCATGAACATAACTTTTGAACTGTAGATCCAATTTTGAAAAAATGGGGTAGGATGCCACACTGAACACACCCTAAGACATATATTCTGCCAGGGACAATCCACGGACATTTGTAACAATTTTGTCCTAGCAGTGACATCTGTGTTGAATTTTCTCAAAACCACTTAACAATTGTAGCAGTCACATATCTTGGCTAGTCTGTGGTTGATTGACACAAAATTTGGTACCCAATATGTGCCATTTTGCCATTGAACAAGAACCATGATGTTTCTATGGAAACCTTGTCCTGCTACACTGTTGGCTCCCATGTTGCTACTTGCACATGTGTCAGGTAATTTTTAATTTCAAGTGCCACAGTCTTGCCTCAATTGCAGATACTTATATCGATATGTGTACGATATGTATATCGATAAAAATAGGAGTGGAAAGTAACGCCATGTTTCCTTATAACAGAAACTAAAGGTAACATGTACAGGGAGAACAGCAGGGGACCTAGCACTCAGCCTTGGGGTACACCAAACTTTACTTTGGTATGGGTTGATGACTCATTATGAGCATGTACAAACTGGTAGTGACCAGAGAAGGGTGATTTGAACCATGGACAGTGTCTTTGATGCCTATCACCAGTTCAAGCCTGTGTAGTAGGATACCATGGTCAATAGTGTCAAAGGCAGCACTAAGATCCAATAGGATTAATAAAATTAAGGATTTTAGGATTTAGGATTAAAAGTCGGTAATTAGCAAGGACATCAGGATCAAGGTTTGGTTTTGATGGTTTAATAACAGATGTCTTGAAAGATTTTGGGACATGCCCAGCTATGAGTGAGTCATTTATAATTTTAAGAATCGTCTGAGCCAATAGAGGGAGAGCAGCCTTAAGAAGATCAGTTGGGATAGGGTCCAATAAGCATGTTGAGGCTTTAGCTGAAGAGATCAAAGATGTAATTTCTGATATATAGGTGGGTGTGAATGAATCAAGGTATGCTACAGGTTGACTAAAGCTAGCTGTAACCATTACATGTAGTCCAACTGGATTTGAGGTTACAAGGGAGTTGTTTATTTTAAGTCTAATAGATTCAATTTTGTCATTAAAATAGTCCATGAAGTCCTTGCTGCTTAGAGTTATCGAAATGGAATGGGACACCTCGTTCCTGCTTTTTGTTAAACGGGATATAGTGTTAAAGAGGAAGTTCGGATTATTTTTATTATTGTGTATAAGTGAGGAATAATATGCTGATTTGGCATTGTTAGGTGCTGTCTTGTACTCTTTTAAGCTATCTTTCCAAGCAAGGTGGAACACTTCAAGTTTAGTGGCATACCATTTCCTTTCAAGTCTATGAGCAGCTTGTTTCAGTAAGCGAGTCTGTGTGGTATCATGGGGCAATTTTTTCTTATTTCCTAGTTTTCTTTTTGAGTGGTGCAATGGTGTTGAATGTGGAGTATAGTACATTTACAACACTATCAGTTAATTGATCAGCCTGGGTTGGGCTTGGCATAGAGCCTTCTAATGCAGGGCTATATTGGCTCAGTAGAGGCTCAAGGAGAGACGGAATTTTTGCTATGAAGTCATCTGTAGTTTTGGGAGTTATGTTTCTAGTGTAGTAGTAGATTGAGTTAGGTGCTACATAGTCTAATGTGATTTTTAAAGTTAATAAGTAGTGTTCAGTGTAGAGTGTTGAGGCCGGGTTGTAAGTTGTTCTATTTGTACTCCATGTGTCAGAACAAGATCAAGAGTGTCGTTACCTTGATGTGTAGGTGCATTTACATTTTGGCAGAAGCCGATGTGATCAAGCAGAGCTTGGAATCCAATTGCCAGGCTATCGTTTGCAACATCGATGTGAATACTAGATGTACCGCATAGCGATACATGGTATGACCGCCGCAATGTATTGAAATGTGAGAACTGTTGGCATGACAAGTGTGTGGTAGAACAGTGTTGTGAGGTGGGAGTTAGATTGGAAATTATGTCTTGGAAGTGGGTATGGATGTGTTTTTTGAATGAATGAGATTGTGTGTGATTTTGTAGTGTGTAGGAGTGATTTATGAAAGGGTAGGTGTTGTCATAGTATGTATGTAGCCTACATGTGTTAATTTGAACTCTTGCCACTTGGTGTTTGTATAGAGATGGTAGTCATAAGATTGTCTTGTATGGAGTATTATATATATATATATATATATAGGTCTTTTGACACCTATTTATGGCGATAAACAGCGCCCCCTATGACGAAATGTCACAAAATTTAGTACACATGACAAGAAAGCTGTTTAGAGATGGCATGTCAACTTTGACCAAATTTGAGCTATTAAAAGCTAAGATATGTACTTTTGAAGAATTTTAAGCTACGTGTTCAATGTTCATTGACGTATAACTTCGAAACGATTTATCTCAAGATATATCCTTTGATAACTTTTTGTCAGCATTCTCTGTAGATCACGTATACCAAATTTGGTGAGATTCACAGTAACAACCTATGCCGAGTTCGTTCAGATACATATTCGTTATGTTAAAATTTCACGTAAATTGTTTTTATTGGAAGTGGGCGTCGACCAGTGTTTTCAATGCGTGAGGGTCAATAGATTTCACGATAAAATAAAACTTGTTGTAAACATTAGCATTCTCTAGATAATAGGCAAAATGACATTTTCTACAATTACAGTGCCCCCTATGGACCAAATTTTATGGCATGTGCTGTGGTTTCAGAGGTCTTTGTGGTGATCGTACATGACATATTTCGTGCAGTTCCCACCTTCTCGGTCCAAGATATTGGCAACTCAAAATCCCAATTTTTGCATTTACCCTTATCACTAGGTGGCGCTATGCTTCACGTGAGCGTTTATGGGCTGGGTTGATACGTCTCTGTAACACCAACATACTAACACAAAATCGTTATCTTGGGCAAAAATGTTAACGAGTTATGTAACAAAAACTGTTTTTTGACACCTAGCTTGGGCGATAAACAGTGCCCCCTATGACGAAATGTCACAACATTTAGTACACATGACAAAAAAGCTGTTTAGAGATGGCATGCCAAGTTTGACCAAATTTGAGCAATTAAAAGCCAAGATATGTACTTTTAAAGAATTTTAAGCTACGTGTTAAATGTTCATTGACGTGTAACTTCGAAACAATTTATCTCAAGATAAATCCTTTGATAACTTTTTGTCAGCATTGTCTGTAGATGACGTATACCAAATTTGGTGAGATTCACATTAACGGCCTATGACGAGTTCGTTCAGATTCGTTTTCGCAATGTTCAAATTTCATGTAAATTGTTTTCGTTGGAAGTGGGCGTCGACCAGTGTTTTCCATGCGTGAGGTTCAATAGATTTCACGATAAAAAAAAAAATGTTGTAAACATTAGCATTCTCTAGATAATAGGCAAAATGACATTTTCTACAATTACAGCGCCCCCTATGGACCAAATTTTATGGCATGTGCTGTGGTTTCAGAGGTCTTTGTGGTGATCGTGCATGACATATTTCGTGCAGTTCCCAGCTTCTCGGTCCAAGATATTGGCAATTCAAAATCCCAATTTTTGCATTTACCCTTATCATTAGGTGGCGCTATGCTTCACATGAGCGTTTATGGGCTGGGTCGATACGTCTCTGTAACACCAACATACTAACACAAAATCGTTATCATGGGCAAAAATGTTAACGAGTTATTTAACAAAAACTGTTTTTTGACACCTAGCTTCGGCGATAAACAGCGCCCCCTATGACGAAATGTCACAAAATTTAGTACACATGACAAAAAATCTGTTTAGAGATGTCATGCCAAGTTTGACCAAATTTGAGCAATTAAAAGCCAAGATATGTACTTTTAAAGAATTTTAAGCTACGTGTTAAATGTTCATTGACGTGTAACTTCGAAACAATTTATCTCAAGATAAATCCTTAGATAACTTTTTGTCAGCATTGTCTGTAGATGACGTATACCAAATTTGGTGAGATTCACATTAACGGCCTATGACGAGTTCGTTCAGATTCGTTTTCGCAATGTTCAAATTTCATGTAAATTGTTTTCGTTGGAAGTGGGCGTCGACCAGTGTTTTCCATGCGTGAGGTTCAATAGATTTCACGATAAAAAAAAAAAATGTTGTAAACATTAGCATTCTCTAGATAATAGGCAAAATGACATTTTCTACAATTACAGCGCCCCCTATGGACCAAATTTTATGGCATGTGCTGTGGTTTCAGAGGTCTTTGTGGTGATCGTGCATGACATATTTCGTGCAGTTCCCACCTTCTCGGCCCAAGATATTGGCAACTCAAAATCCCAATTTTTGCATTTACCCTAATCACTAGGTGGCGCTTTGCTTCACGTGAGCGTTTATGGGCTGGGTCGATACGTCTCTGTAACACCAACATACTAACACAAAATCGTTATCTTGGGCAAAAATGTTAACGAGTTATTTAACAAAAACTGGTTTTTGACACCTAGCTTCGGCGATAAACAGCGCCCCCTATGACGAAATGTCACAAAATTTAGTACACATGACAAAAAAGCAGTTTAGAGATGGCATGCCAAGTTTGACCAAATTTGAGCGATTAAAAGCCAAGATATGTACTTTTAAAAAATTTAAAGCTACGTGTTCAATGTTCATTGACGTGTAACTTCGAAACAATTTATCTCAAGATAAATCCTTTGATAACTTTTTGTCAGCATTGTCTGTAGATGACGTATACCAAATTTGGTGAGATTCACATTAACGGCCTATGACGAGTTCGTTCAGATTCGTTTTGGCAATGTTAAAATTTCACGTAAACCGTTTTCGTTGGAAGTGGGCGTCGACCAGTGTTTTCAATGCGTGAGGGTCAGTAGTTTTCACAATAAAAAGAAAATTGCTGTAAACATTAGCATTCTCTAGATAATAGGCAAAATGACATTTTCTGCAATTACAGCGCCCCCTATGGTCCAAATTTCATGGCTTGTGCTGTGGTTTTAGAAGTCTTTAGGGTGATCGTGCATGACATATTTTGCGCAGTTCCCAGCTTCTCGGTCCAAGATATTGCCTGGGCTGGGTCGATACGTCTCTGTAACACCGACATATTACAAAAATTTCGTGTTGCTGGGTGAAAGGTTCATCGAGTTATTCAGCGAAAACTTTTGCCGGTCTCCCCCTCTTTGACGGACACTGGCACAGTGGGGGGGGGGGCCCTTGGGGGCCAAAAGCTCATATTCGCTCACAAACTTCTAGGGCTACATGCCTACAAACATTCATCTCCCCCTGAGTTTCAGTGTCCCGGGAATCGTTGACGGAAAATCGGTGAAAAAAAAAAAAAAAAAAAGGGAAAAAACGTGCAGCAACACCAATATGACCGCTTTCGCTAGCTTCGCTAGCGGCGGTCATAATTAAAATCACCTAATATGATTATCTTTTCTGTTTTAATGACTAGAGAGGACAGGAAGTTAGAGAATTCTGATAAGAATTCAGTGTATGGGCCTGGAGGTCTATATAATGTTACAATTGTTAAGGGTTTAGTACCATTCCTATCAGGATGAATCAAGCTAAGGACAAGAACTTCAAAAGATTTAAAAATATAATCAGGCTTAGGAGCCATGATGAGATTTGAATTGTGAATTGTGGCAACTCCGCCATCACGGCCATAACGGCGTGGTATGTGATAATTTAGATGATTGGGGGGGTAGCTTCATTTAGTGGGAGGTATTCATCAGGTTTTAGCCAGGTTTCTGTAAGACAAAGTATGTCAATTTGATTATCAGAAATAAGTTCATTTATTAAAGTCGTCTTTGAGGAGAGCGAACGCATATTTAATAAGCCAAATTTCAGTTGTGATTTCTGGCTATATTGTTTTTTTGTTTCTGGTTTTATTTTTGTGAGGTTGGTATAATTTATACCCCTACCGGGTCGTTTTGAAAACGTTTCAGTCGCGGACACTCACTGTTTGTCTGTTGCTAGGGTGATGCCGGGGCGGCAGAGAACTGTGTAGGACAGTAATTCTGCAACTCTGGTTCATCAGGAACAAGCCGAGTTTCAGTCAATGTTCCTAGAAAGGAGCTCAGCACCCATCCGAGACGGATGGATACCATCTCGATTCAAAAGTCCAGGCTTCCCCCAGAAGGAGCTAAAGTTATCGATGAAGCCCACATTGTTATCGGCACACCATCCTGACAACCATCGGTTCAGTGAAAAAACTCTGCTGAGCATTTCTTCACTGCGTTTAATAGGTATGGGAAAGTTACAGAGTCTGACAACGAGTCTGACATCGTTTGTGCCAACCTGCACAAAGAAATAAAATTCGACATCCTCAGTGCCAGTGTGGATAACTATCCGGGGTACTTCATTACTTGTTTAGCCGCCAGCACTTTCAAATAGGCTTTGATGTCGCTTGCTCTAGCCCCAGAGATTGAAGTGACTACGGCCGACGGAGTCGCTAGATTCACACTTCGCACAGTAGAAGCACCAATTACCAGAGTTCTGTCTTGGTTGGAAGAGTTACTTAGGGGGGAGAATCGATTGAGTGGTGTGCAGGGGGCTTCGTTCTGTGACTAGTGCCCCTCACCATAGCCCACTTTCCCTGCTGCGATGGAGATGCCGCTGGTTCACTGGCTAGGCCGGGCAACGGATAGAGACAGAGCGAGGAGGAGAAGTCTTACTGTAGGAAGTGTGTGAAGAAATTTAACAGTTGTGTTAAGGTATAGTTTACGAAACAAAATGGATAAGTGGGGAGAAAATAAGCTAATTTACGAATAATATCTGCAATTTGGACTAGTGTTGCACACAGCTACACAGTGTAAAGAGGAAATGACGTAGCACGCTTACCACAATGACGCAATCCAATCATTCGCAATAAACTTGCAATAAGCACCTTTCCACGAAGCCTAATGACTATATTGCGATAACTAAACTTGATGCCTGCCTCCAAGACTAATAATTTCCTATTTTTAAACTCTGATAAAACTGAAGTTATGATGATCGGCCCTAAATAGCTGAACAACATTCTACCTCTTCACCAAAACTTACCCAGTGGCCTTTCACTGTCATGTAACACAAAAGTTAAAGACCTTATTGACAAGGACCTCTTTCTAAATAGTCATGTAAAACATTTCGAAAACATCTTTTATGAAATATTGCTAAGGTTAGAAAGTTCCTATCCTTTGAGGATGCTGAAAAATTAATACATGCATTTATTACTTCCAGGGTCGATTATTGCAATGCTCTGTTCTCTGGGTGTAGTAATACCTGTATCAACAATCTACAGCTAATACAAAATGCCACGGCCCAGACACTCACTAGGACAAAAAAATATGAACATATCTTTCCTATCCTTACTTCCTTACATTGGCTCCCTATTAAAAGTCGAATTGATTTTAAAATACTCCTCCTGACCTACAAAGCCCTTAATGACCATCCCTCAACATATATTAAAGACTTACTTATCCCTTACCACCCCAAGATCCCAAAATGCTGGTCTTCTTGTAATCCCAAGAATATCCAAATCTACGATAAGAGGAAGAGCCTTTTGTCACTGTGTGCCCCTCCTGTGGAATAATCTCCCACCCTGATGTGTGAGCTTCCTCTGTCCACAATTCAATTCAATTCAATTCAGTTTTATTTATACAGCGCCTTTTACAATAGTATTGTCTTGTGTCTTCACAGAAGGAGCACCCAAGAGCAACAGGGGCAAGGAAAAACTCTATGTTCAGTTAATCTAGGAAGAAACCTTGGGCAGATCCACGACTCAAGGGGCTAACCCAACTGCCAGGGGTCAGGGGTCTCAATCATCTCTGCTGAGTGTCATCCCTGCCTCCTTCCAACGGACTCCTCTCAACCTCCCCTCCCAAGTGGACTGCAACCAACACTATGGGAAGCCTGTGCCAGGACCAACACCATCATAGAGACCCTTCCTAGACACCCATGCCAGGCCCGACTCCACTTCCCTGAGGCTTTGTGACCGACCCTCTTCACAATGGCACTGTCAAATGGACCCTTATTGTTACCCCCATGACCCATCTCACTCCTTTAGTTAACACTATGTCTGGCCGGTGCTACACTGTCCGGACATAATTCCTGATAACCACCTATGGACTGACTACCATGTAATGTAAAATGGGATAATACTCTGTAACTATTATGAACCTTAGCTAAAACTACAGACAACTTGTACTCTATCATGGTTGTAATTTTCTTGCATGACTCCTGGCAGTTGGGTTAGCCCCTTGAGTCATGGATCTGCCCAAGGTTTCTTCCTCGACTAACTGAACATAAGGGACTTGTGCCACAAGACAATACTATAGTCAAAGGCGCTGTATAAATAAAACTGAATTGAACTGAATTGGTAGTAGAATATTGAAAATAGTTTAAAAATTCAAATTCAAATTCAAAGTGTCTGTTTATTGGGTACAGTATTGTGACAATTACAGTATATTTACATGTAATTAAATCATTTGTTGTTTAATGAGAATATGGATTTTTTAAAAATAAAATTGATAGATAAAAAGGTAGAGAATGTCACAGCCAGAGGTGGTGTCTAATTCTAAGCAGTGGCTGTTTATTGTTTAAAGATGAAAGTGTATCTATCATTTAAAATTTATTAAAAGTTAATAAAACATCCCTCTAACCTGTTTAATCTCTGCATCACTCAGTTGGTGGAGGCCAAGTTGTGAAAGGGCTCTATCCAGGTGCATTAACTCTTTGGCGTGACTATTCAGTCGCCGGCCAATTAAAACGGATGGAAGGTGGGAGGTAAGAAACAGGAGGGAGCACAGATGTCTCTGGAACATAAAAGTAAATATAAGTAAAAATGAAATGAAAGCACAGTACATGTATCAACATTTGATGACTGAAAACCCCAACAAACAACTATAAAGACTAGGCCTACCATGTGATCTGCATATAGCCTCTTCAGTTCTAGCTTTGAACCAACAAAAACTGTTCGCAGTGCATGCACTTCAGAGACTAAAGGATGACCACCTTTCTGCACCTGCACCCAAGAAGAGCCAAGTACATTATATAAATCATAGCTTCTTAACAGTTTTCCATTAGAGTTATCCTTACCATTACAGTTATCAATAGGCCACATCTTCCCTAAATGTACAAAAAGGTATGAAGGTAAAACATTACAGCATAGGTAATTTAGGACTAACTCGTCTACCTGTTCCTGTGCAGTTCTGTGTCTTTCTCTGTCATACTCAGTGGAAATTAAATCTTGTTATCATCATTTGGCAACTTTTTGGTGTGCATCATTGACATATTTGAGAATATTATATTAAGATTGCAGTGCACTCAACTAATTGAGTTTATAGCCAACACTGAAAATTAAATATTTGCATGTTCTATGCTAGCTATTCTATGTCATATTTAGCATTAAGTGACAGGCTTCTGTAGAGGGATACAAACATACCAGCTGTAGAACACTATAAATCTTTCATACAAACCTTACTACACAGCTCCATCAAGCATGCCTTGAGATTAACATCTGTTATAGATGGAGCAGCTTTCATCAGAGCATCAATGACAGTTCTGTAGGACTGGGCTCGATGGGTGTGATACACAGCCTGGAATTCCACAAGCTGCTGGGATGTCCAAAAATGCGGAATCAGGATATGCCGGGGGAAAAGATACCTAATTCCACATAGTAGAGCACAAATGTAGAACAAAGGGTTGGATTTGTAAACGTATTCACTATATTTTCAAAAAGGATACACATTATGACAAGCATAAAAAATCTGTAGGATGACTTTGACATTTAGCAGAGGTAGTGATGATAGATAGAGGCCAAAAAAAAAAAAACACTTGACCTGCAACTAGACTGTTTGCTGACTGGAAAAAAATCCATGCATGAAAATGTCTACCTCTTGTCCCTTCTATGCAAATCTGTTCTAATAAGAAGATTCAGATACACAACAGGGGAGTCTACCTGTACGGTTATCTCACCTGGATTATTGCAATACCTTCCAGAGCCTGTGCTGTGAGACCATTACAGTTAATTCACGCGACATGCCTGGTTTTCAATCAGCCTAAAAGGACACGTTACTACTCTGTTCATTCAGCTCCACTGGCTACTACGGTAAAAATACATGCATAAACCTAACAAAATATTTATAGTTGGAACAATGTATTAATATGACATGGGAAACTAACATATATGTGCATACTTATGATACATGCTGTCTCCAAGCATGAGAAAGAGGGCCTTAGACATGAGGGGACCTATGCACCAGCAAAGCACAGCGGAGAAAACCAGACAATCCAATAGAATGGGTAAACCCTGAACTTAGCTGAGTAGACTTATTACTTTCCTGCACATGCTCAGAACATCACAAATATGTCTGATGCAGGCACTTTCTTATTTAAGCCAAGTGTATGTCTGGAACAATTGCAGGTGAAATGTCACAGACATATAAGTAAGCCACATAGAGCATCAAAAATGGAATTACACAGTACATCTGAATCAGCTGAAGGGGGGCTAGAGGAAGCCTGTGATGGTCATGTGTTATCATTAGCATCTTTTTGTCAAACTTATCTTCCTGGATCACACCATTCAGAGTGTAATTAGGATTTTACTGGCAACCAGAGCAATATTTTGTCACGGCAGATTTGGAGGTACACACCGAACGTGAAAGAGAGTAGTTGCCATAGGCTGTCACATTTTTTGTGTCAGTTGTTACTATGCCATCTCATGTCAGTGCGCTGTCAACTGTCAGATAAACACAAACAGCTGTACTTGCACCTACTGAACTTCTGCATAGTGACTTGTACACATTGTGTTCCCCTAAAAGAGAAAAGACACCAAAGACACAATTTACCGCAAGTTAGACGGTAGTTTAAAAGAGTAGACTCTGGGCCAATGGTGTTTATGTCAATTACGTGTCAAAGCCTATTGGCTGATTTATGGTTCTGCATTGACTCAACGCAAATGGGAACTGCGTTGCCTTGTCACTGTCGTTTTCCTGTTATGGTTCTGCATTTACATAACTGTAACATTACTTCTAACTCTATGAATTCATGGAATTATGTCTTGATACATGCATAAACCTTAAAGAAAAAACCCAAGCAGAAAGAATTTACAGTTGACATATAAATACCCTAAAAGGAAGGCATACACACTGGAAAAAAATATACTGCAAAGGCAGCACTCCTCACCAACTGGCACTTGTGATTTGTGGATATTTGGCAGCAGTATCCTGTTTTATATGCTGTGTCTTCAAAAGATAACCATGACAGAGTGAAAAAACAGAAAAGTTTACTTTGCAGTTGCAGAGCTACAAACTAAATCTGCGTTGCTGTAGACACAGTATGGGAAGCTACTTTGTCTCGAAGCCAGTGGCTCTGGCTACAAGGATGCCACCACATGGCAGCAATGGATTGTGTGGAGCCTGGGTTTTTTGCGGCCTTTCATTAGCCACAGGTCATCTCAAACCACACTGAATGTAAGTCCCACAAGTTTCTGGTTAGGAAAAAAAAAACATGAACAACAGAGAACATGTTTTTTCCCCTCAATGCAGCCTGTTTAAATGAACATATACAAGACTTTTTATTGTTTTCTACTAGTATAATGAAAGAGGCCTGGTAAAGAAATCTTGATTCATGTAGATTAACTTGCTTGTTTGTTTGATGGCATGACAGGCCTATTTCAACTTGTACAACTATGGATACTCAATGTTAATGTAAACTTCAGTTAACCCCCATTTGTTATTTTCTTCCCTGCCCTCATAATTTTGATGTTCCTTATTCTTGTTGGATGATGGTGAACAAATATCAGAGGCCACAGAGAGGGACAACGACAACCAAGAAGCTGAGGACGAGGTACCCAGTGAGTCTTCCACCAACCCACCCTTCCACTTCCTGTGATTTTTGTTAACAATTGTTGTTCATATTCTATTCTATTCTATTCAAAACTCTAAATACAGAATATCTGTATAAAAATTCAGAACCTAAAGTTACTCCCATTTTCAACTCCCTTGTAACCTCAAATCTAGTTGGACCACATATAATGGTTACAGCTAGCCCTAGTCAACCTGTAGCATGTCTTTATTCATTCACACCCACCAATATATCAGAAATTACGTTTTTGTCTAAGCTAAAGTCTCAACGTGCTTATTGGAGTGCAACTGATCCTCTTAAGGCTGCTCTCCCTCTATTGGCTGAGACGATTCTTAAAATCATAAATGACTCACTCATAGCTGGGCATGTCCCAAAATCTTTCAAGACATCTGTTATTAAATCATCTATTAAAAAACCTTGATCCCGATGTCCTTGCTAATTACCGACCCATATTGAACCTCCCATTTGCAAAAATACTTGAAAAAATAGTGTCTAAGCAAATCTGTAGCTTCTTATATGAAAATAATATCCAGGAAACCTTCCAGTCAGGCTTTAGAGCTAATCATAGTACAGAATCAGCCCTAGTTAAAGTCTTCAATGACCTCTTTATCTCATCTGATAATGGATATATCAATATTAATCCTATTGGATCTTAGTGCTGCCTTTGACCATGGTATCCTACTACACAGACTTGAACACATTATAGGCATCAAAGACTCTGCATTAGTCTGGTTCAAATCATACCCCTCTGGTCACTACCAGTTTGTACATGCAGTCATCATCCCACACCAAAGTAAAGTTTAGTGTACCCCAAGGCTCAGTGCTAGGGCCCCTGTTATTCTCCCTGTACATGTTACTTTTAGGATCTGTTATAAGGAAACATGGCATTACTTTCCACTCCTATGCTGATGATACCCAGCTTTACCTTTCAGTTCAGTCAATAAGACTATCGGGCTCACGGCCTTCAATTAGTATGCGGTTGCATTACTTCATTGAATCCACATCCTAGATTTTCAAAAATTAAGTATCTTCCTGCCAATACACAGATCCTGCAGGTGACTGGAAGTACGCCATGAGCTGGTCACGCTGTCCTTTTGCATTGGTTGTGGCACTTTGTGCCCTAATCAGTGCCAGAGTCTAGTGCCCAACCCCTTTGCATGTTCCAGAAATGACAGTCTAGGCTATTAAATCTGGCAGTGGTTAATGTGATACTACTTGCTTCTGGATGACATCAGCCTTCATATTAAGGAAAAAAAAAATTTGGTCTCATAATGTTTTACATTTTTGCAGATATTCCAATGGTAGTATGTCAGAACAAATATCTTTTTCATATATGAATAGGGGCTGTCTGGACCCAGGCAATATAAGAATCATCATGGTGGCATACTGTAAGACTTTACAGTTTGCTAAAATATGCATACTGGCAGAATATTTTATTCATTTTCAGATTTTATTTCACAGAGAAAAATGAGTGTGCAATAGACACAGGGCCGCATCATATTCCTTTCTAATGCTATGTTGGGTGCTGGAATGACATTACTTCCATGTGTCCTGCCTATATAAGAGACTAGAGATAAGAAGTCTGATAACTTGGAAAAGAAGTTCCAAGCCAATCCAAGCACATTTCCTTTGTGATTTCAAGACTGTATTACTCAGGAATTATGAAGAGGAATGTTCTCCTGTCTATTTTCAGTGTGCCATATTTGATAGAAGCCTGCCCAACAAAAAGCCAGAATGAGGAAACTGTCATTTGATTTCTCTACAGAGAAGTAATCTGCAGACTCGACATACCAGAGATAATAAGCAGTGACAATGGGTCAGCCTTCACTGAAAATATGTGGAGGAAAATAGCACAACCTCTATGAATTCGTATTCGGTTTGGCTGTGTCTATCACCCACAAAATCAAAGGGTAGTAGAGAGGGCGAATGGAACCCTGAAAAAAGAGAGCAAAAATTTGTAGGAATTCAGGGCTAAATTGGGTGGATGTGCTGCCCATCGCACTCAGGAAAAGTTCACACGAAATGGTAACAGAGTGAGCCCAAAGCACGCCACAAATTATGGAAGGTTGCAGGCCATCACTAGACACATTAAGGAAAGAAGTCAAGAGCTACATCAAACAGCTGTCAAAGGTCCACCATATGATTTTCACTGAACAAAAGAAACGAGATGCAGGGTTGGAAAAACCAACCACAGAGAAGTGGGGGACTGGGTCTACATAAGGGTGTTCAAGCAGACCCTAAGAAGTGGTGAAAGTCACACCCACAGCGGTAAGAGTAAAAGGCTCAGATGTGTGGCATCATCTTAACTCTTGTTAGAGGGCAGTGCCACTGGATGGAGGAACAGCAGCCGGAACTGTGGCTCACAAAGAGTGGATGATTTTCCTGGACCTAGATGAGAAGTGATGGGGGCCCCAAACTGCACTTCGATCCTATTCAGGAAAAGCTGACCTGAACCTAGTTATCACTTAAAGGACAAGTTAAATTGTTTATGATAACATGGTTAAGATTACATTTTTGAGAAAAAAATTCACCCCTACCTCCCACCTACAGAAAGGCTGCGTAAGTGCACAGCTGCAATCTTTCCTAAAACCCATCACACTTTCTTTGTAAAGACATGAAACCCACCTAGTTGTCAGTAATGTTCACTGATACGCTGACACAAAAATCATTACAAAGTGTGACCTGCAAACTATGTATTGCCTCAAATTCTTAGGTGGAAGGATACGGGTGTGAGGAGTTTGAAAAAATAGGTCCACAATTAAGAATGAATGGTCAAAAACCTGTTGGAAACCATATAGTTTGCATGAAACTTTATTGCAGCATATCACTGAACATTACTGACCATTTGGTGAGTTACTTGTCTTTACAAACAACGGTGAATGAGTGAAAAGCCAACCTAGACCCCTTTGTACCCGGAAACAGAATTTCAGCCTAATATTACATCAAGACTTAAAGAATGGATTTCTCCACGTATAGGTTACAGACTTAATCCTACTGAAATTCAATGAAGGAAATGCTAACCTAACCTACAATGAGTGATATTAGACCTATGTTGAATTGTTAAAGGGGACATAAAATAGATGAATGGAGTATTGTGCCTTGTTATCTGATGTAACTTATCTGATGTAACTTATCTGAAACTTTAATTTATCCAAAATAAGCTTAAGTGCAATTTTATGAGCCCAATGAAAATGATATTTAGGCTGGACTTTATACTGAAATGGTCCTTTTGGTTAAATGGCGCCCTCATTGGTAACCACAATTGAACAACAATTACTTTGTGCTATTTGACATCACATGTAGGCTTTGTTTTAATTCGCCCATGTTTTACTGGCAATTTCAAGGCAAGTTCAAGATTTTCATAGGAAGGCAGGAACAACCATGCCTCATCACGTCTTCTTCATCAAAGTCAAGGCAAAATGATTTTGTATTTGCAAATGGTTTTATGTCTTCTTTAAGTATATGATGATGTATTAAGTATATGAGGATTGAATATCTTTTTAATAGACATGACCTCAACATATCCTATTTTAATTTAATTTAATTTTATCCCATTTAATCCTAAAGATTAAATGGGATAAAATGAGACTGAAAGAAGCAGTCAGTTGATAGTCAGGAGAAGAGAGTGTGATAACATAACCTACACAAGTGAGTGATAGTCAAAAACTGACCCCCCTGCCTACATACACATACACATACCCCCAGATGAAAACACATAAATACAAACTGGCACCAGTACATTTCAGGCTCAAAATCATGATTTACTGTTGAATGACCATTTTTGTGGTTTTTGGCTGTACCAGTATGTTATATTGGTTATATTTTTCATACCCCCAAAACAAACTATCACAAGGTTTTCACGTCATCAGAATTTTTGCACATCCAAATTTTTTCTAATGGGTGCCTGTTGTCAGCCATTTTTAACCTCTGTATTTGTGCCAGTACCTGAAAAATAAACAGACTCCATGCTACTCTGATAGATAAATCACAGTATCAGCAAGATTACCCAGGTAGATATAAAGCATAGAAAACCAGGCAGTTTCAAATGTCAAAGCAGACATTGTTATATGCCACCAAAGAGGCTGTACATTTCTTTGCAAGCCCTGTGCAAGACAAACAGGAGTGTTAAGACAATAACATTATGTCTGTTATTCCAAACTAAGCAGTGTTCAAGAAACGCTATAAATCAACTGTGTGCAGGCAGTCACTACCTACTGTTTATCTCTCTCTATGATATTGGGAAAACAAAGTGAATAAATGAATGGTAATTGAATATAAATTATATTGTGTTGATTATCCATATTAACTAAATGGTATATGGACTACATTTATGTAGCGCTTTCCTACAAGTAGTCAAAGCACTTTACAGAGTATGCCTCACCATTAACCTATATAAACGGCTGTATATCAGTAATGTAAGAGGGGAATGACAATACTCACATTAGGATAAATACCACATAGTTAGCAAAAGGTGGTATGGAGATCAGCAGCAGTGGGATAGCTTTGATCATATCTCTACGAAACTAAAAGATGAAAATAAAGGAAATAAATAAATACACATACGCAAAACAAACAAATGGTCTCTTTGCAATAAAGGAGACTTAGGGCCCTATGGAAAAAAGTAAAAAAAAAAAAACAAGCCTGATCAATCACACAATTTGGTGAAAAGTTAGAGATGTCAAAATAGTCAAAATAGTAGGTTAGAGATGTCAAAATTGGGTGCCACACAGTCTCTACACAATTGTATGTTTCACCAATCCACAAACCATTCTTTAAGTGGCATTATGGAGTGCCATAGAGAGTGCTCTTAGGCAAATTTTAGCACACATGCTTTTATTTTGTTGAGAAAAGCCTCCACTGTGATGCTTTGCCATGAGCACACTCAGGGAACCTCATTCAGTGCCAATTAAATCCTCAGCTGTTTATTTCAATATGCTCCACTGTTCCAAAATTGCACAACAGAAGCATCACTGCTGGTTGCTTCTCTGCTCTGATAACAGCAGAGCCTACAGTTACTAAAGGCACACCAGGCAACACTTTATGTTGTTTTTAGGTTAAGTTACCAGCTTCATAGTCATTTTAATGGTTATATAGCTTATTACGGGGTGAATGAAGGCTTTCTCAACTCCCCCTTGCTGCTTCTTCATGCGGTTACAACACTTGCAGTTTGACGACAGCATCCCAACGTCAAACGAAACCAAAACTGAATGAAACGGCTGTAACAAAACATCTGAAGTGACTAAACCTTTTACACAGTAGCCTACCATATACCAAACCATATTCATGTTTAAAAGTCCATGTGTTTGTCATTTAAAATTTGTCTATCAAATTTAGGCCCATTATTTGTTCCAAGTTGTGCTACAGAAATTAACAAACCTGCCTGAGTTTCTCCATCTCACAATAAGGCAAATTCCAGCGATCAGTATTGCTGGCGAGCATTCTGGTCCTGATCTGTCTCACTTCTTTGGCATCTTGAAGTAAGAGTCGAAATCCTGCAAGAGGATGGTTTTGGGGGAGAGAATGGTTAGTAAGGCAGGGAATGAGAAAAACTGGATACTTCCTAAATTGCAGTGGCCCCCATGAAGGGAATTCCATGATGAATTGGCACGTACATGGGCAATGTCATGTTGATTCTTTTTTGCTTTTGTTAGGAAATGAGAGACTGGGAAAGGTTAAGGAATGACCTCAGGTTGGAATCAAACCTGGGTCACTGGGTTGGTGATGCGGACTCCTTAGCCAACTGTGTCACTGCACTCCCATGATTCTACACATCAGTTTTCATGCACTTCACACCTTGCCATGAGATACTGACAATTACAGTGCCCTACTTTTGCATTTCTGTCTCCAACTTGGAGGCACTACACCACAAGTTATTATGGGGTTAGTTGATGTGCTTTTCACTACATCTACACTAGCAGCCCTGTTTTCATGATCAGTAGCACCTGTTCTCCACTGTGAAGCACAAGTTGGTTTGGAGGAGGCCCCAGGACAATATGGTATTTTAACAATGTAAAAATTGTTCTATGTTCTGACCTGAGTGCTATCTGTAGGAAAAAAGAAAAGAAAATTTGATACAACATAGACCGAATAGCAAATCGGCAGCTAACATTAACTCAACGGAGCATAGGAAAATAAAACAAAGTGAGTTTCTGTGCAACATTCACATGGTCTATGTTGTATAAAATGTCTACATGGATTCAGTAATTTCTAAAACCAACACAAGCATGTTGTAGACACAGTGCAGATAACTTAAAATGGGTGGGGACCAATTGAAAACAACAAGATGAGCTTCAGCTTTTGTAAACAGGACTTAAAAGGAGGGGGAATAGCATGCGGCTTCTGCAAACTCGCAGAGGCAAACACAATGTTAAAATCACCCGTCTCCTCAAGAACAGGACCACAATACAAGTCCTGGAGGGAGGGCAAGGGAGCACCAATGATTTTTTTCAGCTGCCCAAATTGTGCACTGTAGTCTGCATTTGTCCTGTTTTGTGGCTGCCCCATGGATGTGCAGAGGATGCGTTCAGTGGCTGCAGTGTAAAAGATGGCCAACAGCTCTTGAGGCAGGCCATGCTTCCGCAGTCGCCATAGGAAGTACATCCTCTGCCGGGCCTTTTTAAGGATGGAGTTGATGTTGGACTCCTAATTCAGATCCTGGGAAATGATGGATCCCAGAAACTTGACTGAGTCCACATTTGACACAGGGCTGTCAGTTAATGTGAGGGGATGCAGCACTGAGGGGTGCTTCCTAAAGTCCACAACAATCGCCACAGTATTTAGAGTGTTTAGCTCTAGGCTGTGTTGACTGCACCAGAGCAACAGCTTATCAACCTCTTGCCAATATGCAGACTCATCACTCATCCTGAATGAGCCCAATGATAGTGGTGTCATCCGCACATTTTTTTGAGTTTGACAGCTTGGCCCTTGGAGGTAGTCATTTGTGCGGAGGGAGAAGAGGAGTGGGGAAAGGACACCCCCCTGTGGTGCACCAGTGCTGGTTGTCCGTGTTCCAGATGTCCAGATCTCTCAGCCGCACATGCTGACTCCTGTCAGTCAGGAAGCTGGAGATCCACTGACATATAGCAGAGGATACAGTGAGCTGAGAGAGTTTGGTGGTGAGGATTTCAGGTATGATGGTGTTAAACGCCATGCTGTAGTCCACAAACAGGGTCCAGGCATAGGTCCCAGGCTGGGAAAGGTGTTGCAGGATGAAGTGCAGCCCCATGTTTACTGCATCATAAACTTACCTGTTTGCCCTGCAGGCAAACTGCAGGGGGTCCAGCTGGTGGCCTGTGATGTTTTGAGGTGGGTCAACATCAGCTGTTCAAAGGACTTCATGGTGACTGAAGTCAAGGCCACAGGTCTAGTCATTCAGTCTGATGATGGAGGGTTCCTTAGGGAACGGGATGATGGTGGAGCTTATGAGGCATGAGGGGACTTGGCACAGCTCCAGTGATCTGTTGAATATTTGTGTGAAATTTGGCGCCAGCTAGACAGCACAGGCCGTGAGGCAGGAAGGTGTTACTGGTTTCTGGGCCTGGTGCCTGGTGCAGCACTTACCTGGTAGCCAGGTGAGTGGTGATGACTGCAGTAGGTCTGGAGTAGGGGAGGGATGTAAATGTTTGCCACTCAAACCTGCAGTAGAAGGCATTCAGGTCATCAGCAAGGCCATTGTTAACCTCAGCAGTGGGAGATGGTCTCTTGTAGCTGGTGATGTCCTGAAGGCCTCTCCACAATGCTGCAGAGTCATTAGTTGAAAACCATTTTTTCAACATTTCAAGCTTTTTTTAGCAGCTCTGATTTTCTTAGTTAATGTGTTTCTGAGTGTTTAGTACACTCTCCTTTGCTGTATGCCTCCTCCTTCTCTTGTCATCAGTTTTGCTGTGAACCATGGTTTATTGTTGATGAAGATGCAGAAAGTCTTTGTTGGCACACACACTCTTTCACAAAAACGAATGTAGGACGTCAAAGTGTCAGTAAGTTCATCCAGGTTACCTGCGGCATCCTCAAACACACCCCTGTCTGTACAGTCAAAACAGTCCTGCAGCTCCTCCTTCGCCTCATTTGTCTATTTCTTCACTGTTCTGATTGCAGGCTTTGCAAATTTAAATTTTGTTTGTAACTGGGAATGAGATAAATCAAGCAATGATCAGAGCAACCAAGACACAATGGTATGCCCCTTTAAGAACTGTGTAGCAGTGATCCAGTGTATTATTGTCTCTGGTGGGAAAGTTAATGTGCTGTATGAATTTCAGCAGTTTGTGGTTTATTTAGCTCTGTTAAAATCATCATAAGTTTAAATGCATAAGGTAACGATCTTCAAATAATGCAATACATGATGATACAGAGCAGTGTGCTCCACTTTATACAAAAAAATACTCAAACTTCCCTATTCCTGCATGTCGGCAAAGACAGATAGTCTAGGACATAGAGAAGAGGGTCACTTGCAAAGTGAAAGTGAAAAATTAGAAAGGCAAGTAACAATTGCTCAGAATACTCAATTTACTGTTTCTGGTAGTTTCTCATTCAACCACTGAACGCAACTTGAATTACTTTTCTTCTTTCTTTTACTAATTTTAAAAGGCAGAAACAGGGGTGTGCCTTTTTATTAGGATTATCTAATCAGTTGCTTTTGTGTCTTCCTTCCCCTTTCCCCGACCTTTTAAATGCATTTGTATAGCGTCTCTGTCAGATGAAAACCATGTTTGACCAAAAGATTTTTTTTTACAAGTTGACAAAAACATGTATTTTCTAAATATTTGAACATGATCATGTTGTCAAAGTTGGTCTTACATTTAGGTTCCACACAGCCTACATTCTGTGAATTTCGCACACGTCATACTTCGCCACTCAGTCAGTGCCAGTCATAGATGTAGCAAGGTTGGCTACCAGGATGCTAGCTATAGGGGCAAGCTAGGTGGCAAGCTAGTAAGTTAATGTAGCTGATGATGACAGGCATGATCAAATGCATGCCCTTGTCCATTTGCCAAGTTGTAGAGGAATGGAAGAAATTCCATATAAAGTTGTCCCTCTCTGTTGCTGGCTTCACTAAAATATGTGAGACAGTTGTTTTTGTCTAAACATCATTAGGCTATGTTCTTTAATGGTACTGATTAAATTAAAACAAAAAACCTGAATGCACAAATCTCCTGCTCTTTCAGTTCATGATATGAAGACATTCATTTAAATTTCAGTCCGAAAATATCAGAGGAACACACCAATGTGGCTACTTCATGCTCTTTTTAAGAACACTATCCTGGATTATAAATATGGGCTGGCACTTTTCATTGTCATGTTGATCATGGATGTGGATCAGGTGAGCAGGATATTGGTTCCACCCTTCTTCACTGCCGGAGAACATGGTGGCAGCAACACCAGTATTGGGTTCATTCCATTTACCAAACTCGCAGGGCCCATGGTGAGTACCACCGCCTGGTACAGGAGTTGCGGTTGTATGGCTGCAAGTTCCAGCAATATTTCAGGCTCACAAAGGAGCAATTTGCCAAACCACTTGTGTGGACTGGGCCCTGGATCACCAGGAGAGACACTCAGATGTGCGCATCCATTGGACCAGCTGAGTGCCTCGCCACCAGTACGTTTTTTTTTTACTCACATTTTACACCAATAATGCAGGATGAACTGCAGAGCTATTTGTAATCATGCAATTTTTTTTATTGGTCTTTTCAGCCATTGTCATTTCCTGTGATGTGAAATAGTGTTAATGTTCTGTTTTTTTTGTTTGTTTGTTTGTTTTGTTTTGTCTTTTCAGATACCTTGCCACTGGTGACTCCTTCAAAACCATTAGTTTTAGGGTGGGACACTCCTCAGAGGCTGACATAGGAGAGGTGGAGGACTGGAGTCCCATCACAGACAGTTTCTTCTACAGGTTTCCCACTGCGTGAAAACATGTTGTCATACTCTGAATGGCTGATAGCCTAACCAAAACGGTTAAACACATGTCAGCAGTACAAAGTATAGTCATTAGCAGCTGTTATTGCTGGTAGGCTGCAGGCAATGTGTTCAAGATGCACATAGCTTATATTCACAGCACAAAGCAAGGAGCAGGGGAATGCTCTGCAGCTGTGTAGCGTATTACATGTGAGGGAGCTGTGGTTGTGATATATTTTGAGAAACCGGTTAGAAAGTTGTGGAAAAGTTGCGGTACCTCGATGAATTCACTGGGATTGACTGAATTTGTGGAATTGTTGTGATCGTAACATCGCAAAATCCTGGAGGGTCTGATTTGTCTTGTAAACAGGAATATTAATAACCCGATTTCTCTGCATTCATGTAAACACTTTATTCTGAACATGATCAAAACCGGGATAAGCCTTATATTCGCGATACTTAAGTACATGTAAACGTAGTCACTGATACACTATTGTAATTTTTGTGTTTTTTGGGGGTGTTACTATATGTCAAACAGGATTAGACAACTGATAGTTTGGGTGCCTAAGAGATTTTCTTCCATTTTGATTGAAATAGCTAATAGTAATAATAATACATAGATAATGTAGTAATGTAATATATATATAGTTCACAGCAAACACATAACGTTGTGACCAGTAGGTGGTTGTTTGGTCACCGCGACATTATCCTCTAGCTATGTGCCTATGATGTTGCCATAATGTTCTAACAGCAATGTTGTCATTAGGTACCATGAGAAACATTGCCACAACGTTGAAACCTAGTCATTGGGTAACGTTGCCAGTTAGTAGATTGGATAACATTGTGGTGACGTCATGCTGTGGTCACTTACAAGAGTTGCTATTAGGTACTTTAAGTTACGTTGCCAAGACGTTGTGGTTTGGATTTTGAAAATGTTGGCTGTTTATACAGTGGATGATGTTACAGCGATGTGGTGATAATGGTCACCAGATAATGTAACCAGTTGGTATGGTAGCCTAAATAATGTTACAGCAATGTCCTTTTTTGGTCATTCATAAGTTTCTTGGTACCATGTTGCAGTGGCAAACTAGGGGAGAGCCAAGACGATTAAAAGACTTTTCAGTTAAGCATCTTTTTCAAAGAAGATGTAACAGATACAAATCATTTTCATGTGATCAACAACACATGTGTATGTTCTTAGTTACCAGTGTAATTTAATATGTTGAATAATCATGCTGTTTTTTTTAACTTTGAACGTAAGTTGTAATGTGTTTCAACACATGCGGGTCGATATTGTAAATAGAAACCATTGACTTTACTCTAGTTTTTACGAAAAATACCGAACAACATCCGAGTGTACACGTCACTGCTAAAATTTCACCTAATTTCTCATAATATAAATAAGTCAATTTTTTTTTGTCTTTTCCTGTGCATCAATGTTGAGATACACATTTAAATTAAACTCACCTTTCTTCTTTCATACGAGTTGAACAACTACATTTTCATTTAATTGACTTATTTCCCTTCACAGTTGATCATCCTGTTATTTATTTTGTATACAGGTATTGAGGACATAATGTGACTGCTTTTACGCATCAAGATGTGATATGCGGGACATTTGAAACAGGTGTTTCAATCATCCCAACAGCTAGACACTTAAACCTATTTTGCCTCTGAACCTTAAAACTCTGACATTGCACAAGTACTAATTAATCTATAGTCTTATTACTATTGCATGAAACAATAAACAAAGCTTGTGATTACAAAATAATTACCACACATAAAAATGTACTTACCAGAAGAAAACAGGTTTGCAGGGATAATTTTGGAATAGTATGATGTCATGATACAAGCTTTCTTGGGGTTGCTGCATGCTGGATGTACTGACAAAATTTGACATGTCAGACGTGCATGGCTTCCGAGGACATAGCTGTGATTCATTCGTCCAGGCTCTCTCCTACTTGCTCCTGTATAATACAAGAGCCTGTCTAGCCTGTTTTACAAAAGATAGGCTCTTTTTATTGTTATTCTACTATTTCATTTTATTAAAAGTGAATATTGGGTGAGCAAAGACCCTCTGCTTAAACTCTAGCTGGGTAGGACTTTGGTAAAGTTTACACTCCGAGCTACAGGCATTTCCATCTTTCTGACTGTGGCAGAGTTAAAAAACAAACATTATATTGCTAAATGCAAGTAGAGAAACGGGCGCTGATGCAAGTCAGTTGCTGCTGGAGGGAGGAGGACAACACCAAAGATTCTACAGTACTACGCACAAGATAGATTACCGGCCAGAAAATACGTTGATTTTGAGGAAGTACGGAAGTACAGTGCCATGAGTGCCATTTTGGTAACATGAGTTCATCACACAGGTCGTCGGAAGCTGTGGGAAATGGTGGGCAAATCACCTTGATATTTATTATTTTGGTGTATTTTCCTTATTTGGATTATGGGAAAGCAAATCAATCTTCTGTGTTTAAACGACATCAATATATATATTTGTAATGGACTGCTGATTTTTCTCAATAACATTATCCCAATTAAGTTGAGTTTAGCTTTATTACTGCTACACAGCAAATTAGCACCTTTTGGTTTAAATCTTGGATATCAAATAATATTTTTAACTTCAATTGTCTCAGAAGAAATTATTTATGACTATGTAGGACTATGTAATGTTTGTCCAAGAGATGGCGCTTTAAAAGCATAGCCTACAGCTGCTGGACGCCGAGACAATCAACTCAGCCTAATGTTACGTAAACTTACCACTGTTGTGCATCTGCATGAAATGCATGTGGATATAATATTTAAACTCGTCAACTTTGGCGAATACAGCAGGCTTCATAAGTTCTCATCTGTGGTTGTAACAACAACATTGCTATACTGAAGCAGTTATCTGGTTATGTTATGTGTGAAACCCTACACACTACAAGTGTATTGTTGTGAAGCATTTTGTTTGTTTACAATTTCCAAGCAATTGGTGGATGTGCATATCGTAGGCTGTGTCTTCCTCAGCTTCCTCTGAGCCACATCAACTCTGCCTCATGCATACCTGGTCAAAACAACTTATTTTGACCACTGTGTCTGTGTATTTGGGGGTCAAATTTCAAATTGGGCAGTGAAGACATTCTACACTTTAAAGATTCTATGAAATGCTGCAACATGCAGGAAATTAATGAATTAATTAATTTTTGAGCAGAAACTGATAAATTGTTTTTTTCATTGAGGAGGGGATAATTTTGTTCATTTTTCAAAAACTCTATTTCCCCCTAGATTTTCTCTACAACAAAAATTAGGGGAAAAGTAAAATTTATGTTGGTAAACTGTAATTTTGGTGATTTTTTCAAGTTGAATTTTGAGGATTTTTATAAATATGTGATGCTCTCACATATAATTATTTATGTGTTATACTATTTTTAACTGCCTTTTTTCCTGATTACAAAGGTGGGTATATTTTATCTCTGCCATTTAGTATTTTTGTGCCATGAGGTCAAGTGTTCCACAAATGTTCCACTCAGTCTGCAAAGGGTCAATACACTAAGCACTGCTCTTCTTCCCCACATCACCCTCACACTTTGTTTGACCCCCACCACCAGACAGGCCCCAACAGAGAGATAGATTGTCCTACGGGATAATAAAATATTAATCACACACAAACAGAATCTATTATTCAATTCAATTCAATTCAGTTTTATTTATACAGCGCCTTTTACAATAGTATTGTCTCATGGCGCTTCACAGAAGGAGCACCCAAGAGCAACAGGGGCAAGGAAAAACTCCCTTATGTTCAGTTAATCTAGGAAGAAACCTTGGGCAGATCCACGACTCAAGGGGCTAACCCAACTGCCAGGGGTCATGGAGAAAAATTACAATCAGTAGTAACCATGACAGACTATAAGTTGCCTATGGTTTAGCTAAGGTTCATAATAGTTCATAATAGAGTATAATAGAGTATTATCAGCACATGTCTTACACACAATAAGTCAATATACTGTATGTGACAGTACCAACTTGAATTCTTAACAATATACATTATGGTATATTATGTCTGCTTAATATAATTTCAGGCAGCTCGGATCGGTAGTGTATGCCAAAATATTTGATTTCAACATTCAAATTCATCACCAGCAAGCAAGACTTAAAAAGTTTGTTTTATTAACTCATTCAAACTCATTCGAGCATTCAAATTCTTGAAACATCAAAAAACAAAAAACATTAATTTATACTCAAGTTAGACATGTAACAACATTAACATTAACACAACACTTTTAACATAACACTTCAAACATCCAGCTAGAATACAGTGATGCTAATGGCTATTACAATTCTGCTCTGCCTCAAACACCATTCTATGTAGGTTTGGTTGGCTGGATGGACCGGGAGCCTGGGGGCCAACTGTCCTTTCCAATTGTCCTTTCATGACCTCCTCGTCCTCTGTATCATGTCCTTTTCCTGGGGTGCTGGCAGTGCAGAATATCTAGCCTTGCCTACGGTGCAGTAAGGCAAGGCAAGTTAATTTTTAGAGCGCATTTCATTCACAAAGGAAAAAGCAAAGTACAGTAGATGAAAGAAAGTAAAAGCACACAACAGAATTAGTAAAGGCATAAAATTATTAACATAGAAGTTAAAGTGTACAAAAGAACATAAAAAGAAAGATAAGTCTAGATTAGTAGCTGCAAACAGTAGGGGCATGTTCAGGAAGTTGGTTCCAAAGCTGAACTGCATAGCAGCTGAAAGCTGCGTTACCACACTTTGTTTTGACAGCCGGTTTCACCAGCAAATTTTTCTTCTGTGACCTGAGAGACGTAAGTGGTGTGCATTGCTGAAACACGTCAGATAGTTAATAAGGTCCTGAACCATTTAGTGATTAAAGCATTGCTGCTTGTGTTTAAAAGTCAGTTCTGTAACTCACAGGTAGCCAATGCAGGGACTTTAGAATTGGAGTAATGTGGTCAGTTCTTTTTGTTCTTGTAAGAACCCTAGCAGCTGCATTTTAAACCAGTTGAAGATGTTTGATGGTCTTTTTAGGAAGACCTGTTAACAGACCATTGCAGTAATCAACACTACTGGAGATAAAGGCATGAAAAAGTTTTTGTAGATCCTTTTTCATATTAGACCTCTTAGTTTGGAAATGTTTTTAAAGTAACAAAATGCTGACTTACTGAAGTTTTCCAAATATAATTACTTCAGTTTTGTCTGTGTTAAGCTGATGGTGTTGAAGTACAGCTGCCAAGGCAACAAAGAAGCTTTTGTTTTGTAAGTATGATTTTAACCACTTGATAACTATACCAGTTAACCCAACCTTGTGTTCAAGTCAATGCAGTAGTATGTTGTGATCAACAGTGTCAAAAACAGCACTGAAGTCCAATAACACCAGTACAGATGTTTTGCCTGCACCAGTATTAAAACGCCATTCAAACTATAAAAAATGTAATTCAAACTATAATATGTGCTGTTTCAGTGCTATGATTGGCACGGAAACCTGACTGACTATTCAATGTCAAGAAGGCAGTTAACTGATTGAAGACTATTTCTTTCAATGATCTTTCCAATGAATGGTAGATTGGATATGGGCCTGTAGTTAAGCACTGAAACATCCAGGTTAGCAGTTGTAAAATAATTTTTTAGGGACTCTGGGAAAATGCCTCTCTGTAAAGATGAATTTATAATCTGGAGCACATCAGCTGCTACAGGGTGTAGAACAGAATTTAAGACGTTGGTCAGCAAAATATCCAATTCAGATGTGGAAGGACTGAGATTTTGTACTGTTTTGTACTGTCTCAAGTGTTTCATAGTTAATGAGGCTGATAGTTGACATAGTTCCCCCTCTCTTTGAGGACACTGGTTCCAGGTGTTCCGCTATTTGCAACTATGAAGTTAAATTCAGTCTTATTTTATCAATTTTACTTTGGAAAAAAGATGCAAAATCAATGTTTCCTGACGTTTCAGTGTTTTCACCAAAAGGCGTCAGGAAACTCATGATCCCATACAATCACCATGTTCCATGCTCTTCCAGCCCCGTACCACTCCTCATCCGACCCTTCTCCTTTCTTCTCTCCCTGAAGCCTTTCCGTGTTTTCTTTGTCTGCTTTGAGGACATGTACATACACAGGAGATAAAAAATATGTAAGTACCTGTAAGTAGCTAGCTAAAAAACCCACACACCTACACACTGAAACTTTGCAAATCTTTTTTCTCTGTCTCTGTGGCTACAATGACTATTCCATACAGACATGCTTTGTACTATACAAAGAAGCGTCATCGTATTAACACTGTACTGTAGTACTACTATGTACACCCAAGGAAGGATGTTTTGCTAAACTTTAAACTATTTTACAGCATGCAACTTTTCACAAATGTTAAGCAAACATACCTAATCCAACCAGCACTCCGCGATCTTCCTCTTCCTCTTTATAATGTTGCCAGGGTTGTTGTATAAAATTTGATGGCTTGCCATTGCAACTATAAGTTTTTCCTCCATTTTTAAATCTCCCGGGCTTTAAATTATATGTCACTCACGGACCGTAGCGGTAAGCAACATGAATATGAACTTTATGAATATGAGATGATGCATGATGAATATAACTGCAAGGTAGCCTACTGCCAACAGAACTCATGCTAACATTAGCCCAGCAGCTAAACTTAGCCAGACCTTGGATTGATTCCGATTAAATTTACAGTGATATATTTACCCCAAGTATGTTTGTGTGACACATAAACAACAATTTCCTCTGGTATTATTTTAATGTCTACACCAATTTGTGTTTCATAACAGTATTGAATAATCAGTGTGCTAACGCCACAACATTAGCTACATGTTTGAGTTTGGCTACCTTAAAAGTTAGAATGCTTAATTTTTTAAGCAACACTGTTCTATTTGTCTCGATAACATTCCTGTATCATATTAAATACAATTGGAGGTGATGTAGAGACAAACTGCTGTCCAGAGACCCTTTAACAAAACAGATATACATTAAATAAACAAAAATAACTCCCAGGGCATCACCATACTGTGTACTACACCTTACTGAGTTACAATTTTTTTGTTACTCCTGCCCCTGTCAATAACCTCATTTTCCAAATCAACACACACAATAACCTGACTGGTTGTCCTGCAGCACAAATTTGCATAAAGTTAAAAGATTCACTGATTTGCCCGCCATGGTGATTTTACGGAGCCCTGAAGGTACATAGGGAAAGAATAAAAAAAAAGAAAATTTTTGGTGCACACCAGAAATGTTACAGTTCTCATGTTCCTTCAGGGGCTCCGTACGATTTTGCCCTTAACGGTGCAAAATTCACCCCATTCATTTTCAAAGAGAGCTGTGAGAAATTCACTCATTGTGGAACCTGAACATTATATCTTAACATGTGGTCATATAGTTACCTGCTCAATGTCTTAAACTCACAGACCAACATGACCACTGACCAACAGCATTGCTTTATGAAAAAATTAAAATAGATTTAAGTGTTTTTCACCTGACAGCAACAATAAGTAGGAAATACACAAATTGCAGAACGAATTGCAGAAAAAATATGGAAACCACAATTTTATAAGCAATGGTTTTAGAACCTGTTCATGACATAAGGTCTGAATAAAATCTGAGATGGTGCCACCACATCTTACCCTGCAATAACACATGTAAATAGCTGAATATGGTCACACTTCCATGTTCATGTTTTTTTGGCAACAGAAAAATTGATGACAATACAGAACTTACCATTCAGAAATGTGCGATAGAGGACATAAAAACGTGGGAACCGCTGCTGCAGAAAAAACTGATATTTTTCATTGGCCCATTGTAGTCTTGCTATGATGGTCTGGCCTAGGCCTTCTCTGACTTTGGATGTTGAAAAGGGATGACAGAGTCCCGATCTATAAAGACAAATGGAAGTTTAATTACTGACTGGTAATTCAAATACAGTAAAATAGTGCTGTTCCAATCCCAATTTTTTTCCCTAAGGGTGGAGGCATTTTTATTCTTGATAGAGACTGCAATCCACATATAGTTTCACAATCTTAACTTTTTCCCCCCACTTTTTCAGCATGTTTGGGATTTCATGCCTATACTAAGAAAACACCATCTATCATAATCTTTGTGACCACCTATGACCCCATTATCTTAGGTAGGCCACCTTATCAGGTCATCCAGGCTTTATAGTGAATAACTAGATCTGACAAAAATCAATCTGTTGGGGATATATCTCAAAAATACTGCATCTGTGTATGCTCCCTCATGCAACATTGACCTTTGGATCAGTTATAGTGAGTAAATGAGCAATTCTGGCTCAATATTCTTTTTTTTCATGGTTAACTGAAAGCTCTACATTTTTTCTGGTAAGGATTGGTGTTGTAGGCACATGAAATTCTTAATCTACGGAAAATACCAAATATGGCTTATTTGTTTCATATATTTATTTCAACCCTTGAGGCCTTCTCAGGTTAATTCACTGACACTGTCCACCACTTTCAGCAACAAACAATGGGGGTCGCCAGCATACTGAATTATACTGAAAGCAAAACTCCCCAGGTCACATATTTTGCCATTTCATCAAAAGATTTGGTAGAAAGTGTCTTTTGGACCAAATGACATAAAGGTTACCTAAGCGTTAAACCAAGGCAGCAAATCAAAATTGGAATCAAAATTAGAAAATTTGCAAATAACAATGCAAGTGCACTCCTACTGATCCATGGACATTTGTGATGTCATTGTTTTTGCAATAATGGGAATATTGGATTTTCTCAAAAAAAGTTTTTTTTTTTTTTTTTTAACAAATCACAAATTTTGTCCATTCTTTATGAAGGTTGGCACATATTGATAGGTAAAATTCAGACCAAGCCTCATAAAATCTACCTATTGTCATTTTGATGCATGGAACGGAATACAGCAACTCAAATTTTGAGACACAAAATCTGGAAAATCTGTGATTGATTGCCACAAAACATAGTGTGAGCATCTGTCACATTGGCATTGACCAGAAACCATGATATGTCTATGGTAACGCTGTCCAATTATGGTGCTTGGCCCCCATATTGCTGCTCGCAGACAAATGTTAAAAAGTAATTTTCAAGTGACACTGTCTTGCTGCAGTGACAGATCATTGTGTTTGAAATCACCAATAGCGATTATCTATCAAGTAAAGTTTAGGCTTTACTTGCCTGGATAAAATAACTTACTTTCAGTAAACAAATTACTTCAATGTCTAACAACTGGTCAGAATGCTTTTCCCTCATAAAAATGAGTAAAATTACCTCAAAATTAGATATATTATCTAAGCAAGGCAAAAGCAACTGAAACAAAATATACTGAAAAAAGCCAAATAATTCTGCTTCACTAAGTAAATGGATCTTAAAATAGGTATGACAAGATAAATATTCTGAATTCTGGGGAATTACACTATTAAAAATTTTCATTTTTGGCAGCATTATATGTGTGGCTTGCAGAGCTTAAACGTAAAACATCTTCCAAAGAGAGTTTATGTTTGAATCATTTCATTGGTCACAAACCAACAGATTTAAATCCAAAACCAGCTGCTCTTCCACCAGTCAAGAAGAGGCGAAAGCTAGTCAGGAGCGAGCTGAGCCTTCAAATTACTTCTACATCTATGTCCATCTCTACCATCGAAGGACTTGCTGAAGAGGCACCCCGTAAATTATCATAAGTTTATCTTGTTACATGTATTGCTAATGGTTGCTTCAACCCCTGATGAGCCAGGCAAAGAAGAGCCTAGTGAGGAGAAAATGTTTTTAAAGCTAAAAACTATTCTGCATGTACTGGTAATGTAGGAGCTTAGAAGAGCATGCAGACGAGGAGTCTGTGTCACTAAATCCCAGTCAACATCACTTTTACTTCTAAACAACGTTAGGTAGTCTTTATCGACTTAATTTAGAGTGTCTTACAACTTAGTTTATTCATTTTGAGGTTTACAATTTAAATCAGTGTAAGGTTTTTCCACCTCAAATTCAAATATTTCTCTAATCAAATACTGTATGCATCTCTGTTATCCAGGTATCCAGCGGCAGTTAATTGAATGGAAGAAAACAGTTTTTCAGCCCATGCAACCAGAAAAGTGTCTTGATGCCTGATTGCTAGCTAACTAAAAAACAAGCGATAGCCACAGCAATGTTTTTAAATTGATAATGAATGAATCTCAATGAAATGCCACCTTGCTGGACAACATTACTGGTGTCAGTTAAAATGAACATCCTAGCGTGCATTACTAACCATATTCCTATATTAACCCAGTCATAATCGGTTGCTATGCTAACATTAGCAAGCTAGCCAGCTTGGTGAACAGACAAAATCAATTACTTATCCTGTGTCTAAACATGTGAGTCATTGGGATGACACACAAGCAATGACAATGAAATGATACTCAAAATTATATTTATATTATCTAACTGTAACTGAAAACGTTGATGTCTAGCACTCAGAGGTCCGGGGCCTTTCAGACACTTAGAGGCAGTCTGCTACACCTTGACATTTTTAAGTTTTTCATCTAACTAAAAACACATATGCAAAAATTAGTTTTTATTAAAATTCTGTGTGAATACAACTACACCGTAACCTATTTTCAAAGGTCTTCAAACATTGTAAAAAAACACACTATAAATATATCTGGCCAAGACTTTTGAAGTTTGAACCTTGTAAACATAAGTGTTGGCTACACAAAAGTCAGAAGAACATTCAGAAAAGTGCTATAGTTTCAAGTGCTATAGTTTCAAGACAAACTGAAGCCAGTGGCTATTTCAAATGAATACTGATTAGATGGGTGTATCACACCTGTAACTGCCCCCTCCTCACTGTCATTGTCCATGTGTCCGTGTGTCAATTGCTGCCATTGTCCACCTGTCAATGGCTCTGCCAGGGAACTGTTACATTGCCCCAGAGCTTTGCAAAAGAGCTTAGATTGAGCTGTGAAACGAGCTTCTCATCTAGGATGCCAAGCAATAAAACAGTTTCTGTCTTGCTGAAGGCAAAAGTAGACGTTGCATGTATCGCACTTCCACAGAGTTTTTGTTTTCCTTCCCTGCAGCTTGCAGAACACACAGGCTCTGCGACCATCACGTCCCTCTTTCCATCTGCGCTGAGCGCAATCCCACAAACTGGCCTGTGAGTCTCTCCAGCTGTCTGCACAGGTGCCTTTGGGGGCTGAGAAGTCAGTGGTACACCACACAGCTGTGCAGTGAGCTGCTCCACGAACTGCTTGTGGCTCATGCTTTCCTCCTGCTTGTTTTGCATGAGTTCTTTGTGGAGGATGAAGGCATTTGTTGCAGCAATGTCCAGGAAGTGCAGAAAGAGCGTCTTGTACCACTTTGCAGTTTTGTGCTGTGTTGTGTGGTACTGGATTAACTGGTCAGACAAATCCACACCACCCATGAACTTGTTGTACTCCAGCACAGGTTTGGGGCAGGGAACAGACTGTGTTGACCAGGCACCCTGTCTGCTTTTCACTCTTCGCTGAACTACATCCCCAGTGTAGGCGGCATGGATGGTGGAGCAGATAGACACCTCTCCTGTATCCATCCACTTCGTATAGATGACAGGTCCATTTCTTATCCAGCGGATTGTTCCTCTGGGTGAACGCTTTGTCAGTGCATTGAGGTTACTGCGTGGGCAGTCCCTCCGGGATCCTCTGTATGTTCCACATGCACCAAACTTGGCGGCATACAAGTCTTTCAAAAGCTTTGGGCACGCGTCCATGTACACGTGGTATCCAGACCCCAAATATCCTCTGTTAGTCAGTGACATGACAGAGTCATAAGAGAGGCCATGACCTGTGGGGAAGTTGTTCTTGCCTGTGTATACAGAAAAGTCAGAGGTGTACCCATTGCTGGAGTCTGCAAGCACAAACAACTTGAAGCCCCACTTGGTTGGTTTGTCCTTCATGTACTGTCTCATAGTATGGCCTCTGGAAGCCACCATGCGTTCATCCACAGCAAGGTTCCTGCGGGGATGATAGAATGCTTTACAGGCTGTCTTGATGGTGTCCATGAGGGGTTTGACACGGAACAGTTTGTCATGGGCTGAGGTTCCCTTCTTTGCATCATTCCCTCTGTCTTCATCTGGGTCACTCATGTGCACATTCCAAAAGATGGTTCTGAATCTGTCCCTTGCCATTGTCTGTGCTGGGAAAGGGATAGTGAAGATGTTGTGTCTTCTCCAGTAGTCACTGAATTGACTCATCTTTATCATGTCCATGTAGAACACCAGCCCAAGAAATCTATAGAATTCAGCAACTCCAACATCCACCCATCTGTACTTTGCACCTCTAGCAATGCTCCTCGCATGTCCACCATGGGATCTAGATGAAGTTCAAAGTACATTTCATCATTTCCGTCATCACTGGATACATCTGACCGTGCGTTGTCAGACTCCAAAAGCGAGTTCTTCCTGAATCTGCAGTGAGGCTTCAGCAGCCAACATCATCTTGCTGGACATCCTTGCTCAGTGCTCAAGCTACCAGTGTTGCACAGAACCAAAACATACCTCTCCCATGCAGGTTTGTATACACTGGTGAAATGGGGTGTGTTCTCACCTTTGCCGCAAAACAATGACCCAATGACGCCACTGATTGCTCTGGTGTTTACCATCTGAATAGCTGAGGGGTGTGTCAGTAACAGGCTGCTACTGCCTGAACTGGTGAAAAACATAAAATTTCTTTTTATTCTTTTTACAAAGTGCATTTTAAATCGACATATTTGAAAACTACAAGATTGAAGGTTTCCAGTGGTGTTACTCATATGTTTCTAAGACAAAAACTCGCAGAGCTACAGATGTGTTTTTGGAACAGGGTGGCTACAGACTTAGAAGGGCTAGGATAGGAGACCAGAACTGCATTTTATTACACTGGTGAAGTCTAATGCTTCATCTTGGGTTCTAAAGTATCTTTTAGCCTACTACTGCAATTTGTTTGATTGACCACTAGACTATAAGTAATAGATAATGGCCAACGACCAGTTCAATGGAAATAATGGCGAGGTGGAGGCAAAGGATTCCCAATTGTGTCTTGCTGAAGTCTGTATGATGTTGGATATCCATTTCTGGCCACATCCAAATCAGCCATGTTGTTTACGCCACGTGCACTAAAAGACAGAGCAGAATGCTCAAAAGTTCTGAGTGCCGATTCATTTTCAGCCCATTAATTAGCCTACATTTTAACTACGGTTAAAAAATTAAGTGGTTACAGCCACCCTAGAGTGTCATCTGGAGGAGCTAATGCTAGCAAAATTAAGCAATAACACTGTGTAATCTAACACAAATCAATGCAACTAAGCACCATAACTACATCACCACATCAAATATCTTAAACGTTTTATCCAGTGTGTTGTGCAGCAGGGTCAACGATGTAATACTGTTATGAACATAATTCCATCATGAAAAGTACTTGATGCAACCACTGAACTACACCACCACATCATATATCTTAAATATTTTAGTGCGTTGTTGTGCAGCAGGGTCAACGATGAGTAAAATAATGTATTTTCCACTTGATTTACTCTTTCTATGGCTCGGAGCCTACTGCCATAAACTTTAAAACACCGCTTGATATAAGTGGACGTGGCGTCTACGTTGGATGTGGGCGGAGTTGGATATCCAAACTACAGACTGCAGCGAGAAGCCACTCAGGACTCGGGTTTAAGCAGCATGCCTCAAAACCTGCAAAATCAGAGCTGCTGGTCACAGGTCTAGTTGCTCCAACACAAACCACCAGACACTGGTCAGTGTAGCACTAGACTACCCACATACTTGTAGTGTAAAATGATTACAAAAACGCTCGTCTTTGTCTTGCTATCATTACCTTCGATAAGGAGGTTATGTTTTTGCCGGCGTTTGTCTGTCTGTGAGCATATCTGTGAGATTAATCTGTGAAATAACTCGATAGGTACTGCACGGATTTGGATGAAATTTCCGCACAATGTGGGTATTAGGCCATGGAACAGATGATTAAATGTTGGTGGTGATCCATCTACTGGCTCCACCGTCTGGATTTATATTGGGTGAGTAACCCTATATTGCCTTGTCAGAGGTCAAGTTTTCTGCCAGCCAAGTTCTGTTAGCTTGTGAACTTCTCACATACCTGCCTACAAAGTCATGCTTGCTGATGAAGCGCTGATTTTAAAACATTATTGAAATATAGGCACAGTACAATCGGGAAAACTGTATCCACTGTATCCAAAATAACACCTGAGATTATTTACAAAGCTTGCACTGTGAACTAGTATATTAGTGAGATTAGTCCTCATAGCCCTAAATGAGCTTAGCCCTTAAGGATGTGGGCCCCATGCGGGCTTTCTAGGGTTAGCTGCACGTGTGGTTCTGCCTACAGAGCGCTCAAAATTAACAATGTCCTGATGTCACGAGGACTATTATCAGAACACAAAGTAAGCATGTCTGGGAAAATTCTGGGACATGAATGTTACTTGGAAAGCATTCCACGTATAGACTACATGTTTAGAAATTTCTTTGTCATTTTTTAATTAAAAATGTGAACAGCGAAAATACAGAAGGCTTCGATGTACCAGTACACTGCCGTGTAATTGGCAAAAGACTGTAACTCCAATTTTGGGCGAAAATGGGTCATCACCTTTGGGACATTATTAGCTTTATCATGTGGACAAATATCTTGGATAAAATGCTGTCGTGTGCATAGTTACATGTTATGCTGGGAAGGTATTATGGGATATACAGGAAGGAGCAAGGAGTTCAATAAATGTGTGAACAGCAGAAAGACGTGTGCGACGGAGCGTGCTTAATTTAAGATTAAATTCTGAAATATACCACTGAATGCTGAGCAAAAGTAGGTATATAACAAATGCCATAACTCTAAAAAGCCACCGACAAATAGCTGGACATTATGGCTTGTTATGCACCACTTCTATGTAATGTTATGTAATGTTAATGTTCTATATAATGTTGATTGGCTATGTCAGTTAAGGTTCTCTGCCTGCAGAACTTGCGGTGTTCTGCCAGTGCATTCATGTGTCATTATAGCATATCTGACCCACATTAACTTGAACTAAGTTTAATCAAGCATGCAATGGTGGATGTTTTAAGTAGCAATCAACAAACTTGTTTGCTAGGTTACAGCTAGCTGGTCAAACAAAATGTAGCCTAACATAACTGCTCTCATGCAAACAGAAAGCAAATGCATGAGGAATAAAGAAAACTGCCTTAATCAGCGGTAAATGACAGGGACTCCCTAAAAACATGGCATTTTGCTAAGGGGCTGGTCTTTACGTTCTCCATCACTCCCTCGATGTGTGTTCGTGGACCGCATTCTCATAAGCCTCTCGAAGAGACTAGGTTAGTGTCCGATTAAGTGACAAGTTTGTGAAGTATAGCCTATGAAATAATCTTATTATTTACAAGGTTGGTACAAGGCTGACTCAACGTGAGATTTCCAGTATGACAAAAAATGAATGATTTTACTCATATATATCATTTATACTCATATATAAAGACAGTGAGATGTTTTTTTTTCCTATTTTGTTTTCCTTTGGAAAGAATGGCGGATTTTGTTTCACAATACCAGCCGACATATTTCTTCTTTCTCCCACCTATGCAGGAGACCAAACTGACTCCAAACTGAAAAATAAAATAAGAAATGTTATTAATGTAAGAACATATGTGCTTCCTCTATTAGGGGTTAGGAGGATGAAGCTGCTATCCAAACTGTCTCTGCCTACCTCACTAGTCTACCAATCCAGAGAAACTCATAGTAAAAGAAGCAAATCGGTAAAAGTAGGCTAAGCAACATGAGACATGCTAAAATGCTAAAACTTACTGCCAGCCAGACCAAGGTCCAGCAATAATTCTTGTTTTCCATTAAGTCAGTCTCTCATAAAAAATAAATGTTCACTACGTTAGAGCTATGAGGAGTACCTATGTCATGTGTACATGTGAATGAGTCTGCCGTAGCCTATGAGCACCGGTCTGAATGAAAGAATCTTTAGATAGGCTGTGAGCTGGCTAAGTGTCTGTGTGAAAAATGGGCCGTGCGGCCCACCTCCACATGCAGGATGACAATAACAGAAGAGATGACCACGTAGAAATACAATGCAGTGGCGCTAATTTACTTACAGTGCACCAGACTTTCAAAACCAAACAAAATCCAACCAAGTGGTTAGACAATAATAAGCAATAATAACAATAGGTAATAATAACAGAAAAACCGCAATAATCAGTACTCAGCCTCACAGCAAGCTGCCCCAGTTGCAATACTCTCCCCAGCCTCCCAACCCAAGACTGACAAAGCTTCAGCTTAAATAGGAAAGACTTCTATGACTAATTGGCACATACCATCATACACAGGGCAATAACAATCCAGCAGTACACAATTAGTCATTTTAAACACGATAAAATACATAAAGCACTTTTGGTTAACCAATTATCTTACACCTGTATTGCATGGACATAATTAAATAATCATAATAGTCTAAATGAATTCAACTCCCATATTTAAAACATTACATGACACCCCCACACTAGACTAGCCACTTTCCCCTATCCTAACTAGGGAATAAAGTGCTTCTCCAAATGGGCTTTGTGTCCCCCGGGGGGAAAGGAAAGTTTGCTGGACCAGGCAGTAAGTGTCGTCACTGTTGTTTGTTTGTGTTTGCAAATTAAATTAATGGACTAACAGCATGTAATGGATTATTGAGCAATATCGGCGGGTACCTCGCCGATCGCTAAGATGTTGGGAGTAAAATGGGTAAGTGACCGAAAGTTCTGTGCGTAAAGAGTGTGTCTACAAAAACAGAACACGGTTGCCAGCACAGTGTGTAATTGAAACCATTACTGGCTAGCATGTAAGCGTGCGTGTCAGTTTAAATGTCGCGGGCAGGGTGAGCCGCATTTGGGAAAAGGAGGGGCTGCCTTTTCACAGTCTGCTTGAGTGGCATTAGAAGATTTGTTGTGTCCATTAGTGAGACACATACTGCAATTGTCTACTTTGTAACAGCACAGGGTATTACACCACCACTATAACAGAAAATACTCCCATCTTCTTCATCCATAAGGTTACCGCTTTGGCATCTCTGCAAGGTAAGTGTCTCTGGTGTAGTGCACACAGATGTTCATGGAAACCATGTATAGTTACGTTCTACCTAAACCATGCCATCCAGACAAAATGCTGTATTTTTAGGGAGTCCCATAAATCATGGCATACAGTTTTTTTTCATTGCCATGACATCCTGGTTAGACCATGCTAACCTGTGGCAGCGAACGCTGACTCTGCCAGCTAAGTGTCTCTGGTGTAGTGCACACAGATGTTCATGGAAACCATGTACAGTTACGTCCTACCTAAACCACGCCATCCAGACAAAATGCTGTTTTTAGGGAGTCCCATAAATCATAGCATACTCTGACAGCTAAGTAAAATGTAACCTATGTGACATAGCCTCACAATTTTGTAGCCAAACTAAAACCCACCCACCAAATTGGCTGTAGAAATCCAAAATTGCAGTAGAAGTGGCAGCAGAATCCTACCTTTCCTTGTAACCTGCTAAATCTATTGCACAAGAACCGATGAGTTAAATCCACAATGCAAGTTTACAGCTGGTTGCTTGGATAACATGTAGCCTGTCATGCATTACAGTGCAGCTATCTATCTCTAACTGAACAACTGTTTTTTCCCTATCTGTGTTTAAATATGAGAGTTTCATTAAGTTTCAATTTCATAGTAAGTCATTCTATAATGGGCAAAATACCTGGTTGAGTTACTAATTACAAGTGATTTTTAACATGGCTTTTGCACATTCAAAACAAATTAGGGCTGATATGTCAAAATCTAAATTGTACTACTATGAGGCCTATCACTGCTCTTACTTATTATATTACTACAACTAAGCTTAATTTTCTTGTAGGTCTGCAGAACAAGCAGCATTATTTGTTGGTTTCAGTTCAGTACACAATTGCAGTTAAAAAAGGTCTGAGTGTAATGTTTACATCATATTAACCCTAATTATGCCAAAATCACTAAGTTTGTAGTACACCACTGTTACAAACTAGGCCTAGATTTAGGAATATGGCAGCAGAAAAATGCACAGCCACAGCTTCTGCCTTGGTATGACCCATGTTCTGCAGAGTACAGAATACATTACAGAACTTTTTTTCTTTTTTTTTAAATCAAAATCATCACTTTTGTTGCCAGACAAAGGGGTTAAATCGCATAATTAGAAATAAAATGTAATGCTGACATGATAAGTAACTACTCTGGTTATTTAGGAAAAAATGGACCACTTCTGGTTACAATACAAAGTAAAATTCGGGACCACTGTGGGACATTAAGGAAAAAAGTTAATTTTGAGTCCTGGCCAGTGGTCAGCCAAAGTGTATGGGCCTCATCAGGGCAAGCCCGCAATGGGTCCGTTTAGGTTTGGTGTGGGCTGGCCCTAGCTCACACTACCAGAAAAACACTTACACTGCAGACATCCCAAGTCTCCCAGAAGATCCATGAGTCTCCCACATTTAGATAGTGGCTCCTGGACGCTCACAGGTGAAATAAAATCTCCCATGACATCACGCAAATTTCCTTTATGAGTGGGCGAAGCAGTCAGAACAAGTGGCGAAAGCAGCGTGACGGTGAGACAGGGAGAGAGATTGGGCTTCACCATCAGTCCTGTGTACTATTTTTGCAGACGTATACCTTATTAGACAACCTTTGTCTCTCTCATCATCAAATCATTTCATCATTAAAAAGCTTTTTGCTGCACGAATGAAAGAAAAAAGAAACCTCATCTTACCTTTAAGTTAAGAGCATGGCAGGCCTATGTAAAACACTATATTTCTACTTTGCTGGGAAGAAATACATTGACCATATTTCCATGGTGTTTTAGACTGATGATGAGAAGTTGTTGAGAGTTTAACGGTACTGCACATTTTTATGTATTGGCTATTTTAAAATAGCATAATTGCATCTGTATTATGCATTCTGCATCTGGGCTAATGTAATGATGAGGCCAGTAGAAGCCCAGGTATGTACTCGTTATGGAGTGTAAAAGCCTACATGATAGTACAACCCATAGTTTGCAGTTAGGGATGTCTGACATTATGGCCATGTTTTGAAAAGACTCCCTAATGCTAATATTCAAGTTTAATTTTGCACTAAGCTATCTTAGACTTAGCTACACCTGGCCAACCCTCCACTCACTCCTCACATCAAGCACTAATCACTCTTTGAGGGCCATGATTCCTGGCAATTTTCTCCTCCCTGCGACCTCTCACACCTGACAGACTCAACATTGTAGGGCTGCAATGCATAAAGAATTATGGTTTTCCACCTTCTCTCCCTGTCGTCTCCATAGTTGAGTCGGTACGGGCAGAGTATAGAAGCCTACTACGACTCACTCATGTGACATCACCCTCCAGTTACGTTAACAAATTTACATTTGCTGATACTACAATAAATGTTATTTTAAGACAAACATTTGTAACTATTTACATATTGAATGTTTTACGTACACTGCAATTGGTTGTGGTGGTCAACCTGCAATTTAGACATCAAGAGAGATAATGAAAGTTCAGTTTTGACACCACAAAACATTCCCAGAACGTCATGCACTCGAACAGGCTGTGAAAGTTTATAGCGACTAGGGCAATAAGGGCATATTCTGGAACCGTTTTGGAAACGTTAGTTCAGGGTATTTCTTCAGTCCCAGCAAAAAAGATAGAACCTCTTTTGCTACAACGTAAATACAACTCACTCACGAAAGCATTCTGCTAGCCTTCCCAAGATAGGCTACTCGAATTCATGAAAATATTTCACCCGAAATGTTTTCACCAAGACAACTCCGCAGGCAAAGACGAATGTTAATGCACCTTATCCGCAGAGAGAAGAATGTCGAAGTTCGGAAAGTCATGTCACAGACTTGAGCTCCAGTCAGCAAATCCTTAGGCAAAACGTCGCGGGTCAGTCTTGGAAAGGTTGCAAGCAACGCCATGTTTAAGCTACGTTTCAACGTCAAAGACGGTTCGCCTGAGTATTGACCTCCGCAGTGACATCGGCATAAGGTAATCGAAACTCCGCCCACGGTTCCATCACGAAAAAGTCTTAGGTAACTGTGAGGGACTGAGAAGTCTGAGATACAGAAGTTTTTGCCTTCACACTTTTCACTTCACATTTTTATAAGCTCATGAACCTACAAATAAAGCTTCACTGACAGTTGGTTTGCGGTCTTGCATTGATCTTGTTTTTGATTTAGCATATTTTTTTGCCCTGTAGTGTAGTTTTACTGCAGCCATACTTGAGTTTCTGACGTAGGCCTATGATGCAGTACAGCTGAAAAAAAATAATACTGTAGTTTTACTGCAGCAATAATCCAGTTTTCACTGCAGGACAGACTGGTGAAGACACTCTCAGTGTATATATGGAAGGTTTTAACATTATCCTGTTCTGCGTTAGTCGGCAGCTTGGCTTTAGAGGGGAGGATTTCACCACTGCCCATAGGAAAAATGTGTTGCTCATCTGCGGTTCAATCTCATCTCTTCAGATCAATTTGAGTTCTCATATTTGTACCACTCTGTGATCATTTGTTTCTGGGCTATTTCTCCTAAGGGTCCCTTAGGAGCAAGAGATAAGCTAAAAAGAGACGAGACATCACTAAGACAAAGGAGGTTGAGTTGAGATAATCAGTTGAGCAATACTTGAGAAGTGGGATACACAGAGGAGATCTCATAATTGTATGCCCCTTATCTCAATTATGTCTTGATTATTTTGAGGAGAATCAAAGAGAACAACATGAGATGAATCTGAGACATTTATAAGACAAGTCTGAGAAGTATGGGCCCTAAAAAAGATCTTACCATTGTCTTAATTGTGTCTTCCATGTCTTGATTGTTTCTTTTAAATGTCTTACTGAAGCCATATATGAGAATGATATCTGAGCCATATTTGAGAAATACGAGAACAAATTGAGAATATAATTTAAAGATTAATTATCTTTAGTAACTAGAATTAACTGTAAAAACAACACTCAATATTGCAAACTTTAACTTTTATTTGGGTATTACAGTATACAGCAACACACTAAACAGAACTGGTCCATGAAAATGAAAATGGTGAGGAAAAAATGCCCTCACATACTGTAGGCTATAGCAGTGGCCTACTTCTTGGAACCTGCTCTGGGCCTACATTTGGTGACAAAAGCTTTCTTGAGCTTTGCCTCCTCAATATGTTCCCAACCAGGCAGAGTGGCACATCTCAGGACATAAGCTGTAAGACAACAGAATTAAAATTTGGCATGAGTAATTTGACAAAAAGACTTGCCACATAGATCATACACAACTACACTTCAGGTTAAAAGGAATATAACACCAGGTTTGGAATTGCATATCAACTAATTGTTTTGGACCAACCATAAACATAACTGTAAACAACAGTGTATTATCTTTAAAGCATTGAATTGGATTGGAACACCTAGCACCTTGCCTGCTAACATCACACTTAAAGAGTAACTAAGATTTCCTGAATCTTTCCTATTTAAATGTTGTCTCTGCAAAGTAGTCCCTGTTATAGCTTATCGGACTACTTTCAGGTGCTGCATATCATTGCACTGTAGCACTATAGATCTAGGTGAAATCAGCCAAGGAAATAGCCACGCTTACTTTTCCGTTAATGTTGTATTTTCCAACTTGAGAAGAGAAAACTTTGAAATAGGGAAGATCCCAGAAATCTTAGTTACTTTTTAAGCGTGATGTTTGCAGGCAAGGTGCTAGGTGGTCCAATCCGTTTCAATGATCCATGCTAGCTTCGAACTAGGAATAATATCACCAGACTCGGAGAACGGCTGGATGAACAGGAGAAAGGTAAAACTCAATAATTTAACTAGAGGGGAGGTGAAAAATGAACATATGTTGCTTTAAAGCTACTCTGTCCTGATTGGATATGATGATTATCCCCACTATCCTGGCCTGAAAACACACAGAGCCTAATTTTGAGAAAACTTACTTAAGATTGCGTCAACCTTTTTATGGTCAAGGACCTGTTTTCCTTCTCCTGAGGAGTTGTTTCCAAGGCAACCAAAGGGTACTGCATTTTGACACTCCTCAACAGTGAAGAAATGATCAAAAAGTGCATGAAACAGACGCATGCAATGTGGTTTGGATGCGTGATTCATGGCAGCAAGGCGGAATGACGAGATGAACACGCTGCTCCCAGGAAAGAGCTCCTGTTGACCTGATGTTGAGGATGGACTGTCATGATGCCTCTCTCCAATGAGATCGCATAGGGTCTGAAGCTCTCTGACTTGGCCTGGATCTGAAAGGGAGAAACAGTACAAACAATACAAGACTGAGAAAACTCTTACTCTACTCTTAAACTCTACTCTTAAAAATGGTTAAACAGCTTTTTTGGCAGGCAAGTCCATTTTTGAACATATTAAAAACATGCCTACATGACCTCACACAGGCCTTCTTCAAAAAGAGATACAACACCACCAGAATTAGATAGATAGATACATCACAAGACACAGACATCTCATTAGCTGTATAAATCTGTGAGAGGTATACAATTTAACATTTTAAGTGTTATTTCTCATTTGCTAACGATACCAAGGATTATGTGCGATAAATAAGCTTAGTTCATAAACCATACCGTTCTGATGTTATACCGTCCTCTTTTCTGCCTTTTTTCTAGGATAGTTCAAACAGTATATGCATGTGTTCAAGGCCCAATCACTAACAAAACAATTACATCATGAATGAAGGTGTTGAGGTCATACAGTGATCGTCTAGGCGTATGGCCTCCGCCAGGTGAAGAACCAGAGGTGTTGAGGTCATACAGTGATCGTCTGGATGCATGTTCTCCGCCAGGTGAAGGACCAGAGGTGTTGAGGTCATATAGTGATCGTCTGGGTGCATGTTCTCCGCCGGGTGAAGGACCAGAGGTGTTGAGGTCATACAGTGATGGGCTGCGTGTATGGCCTCCATAGAGTGATGTACCAGAGGTGTTGAAGCCATACAGTGATGGGCTGGGTGTTTGGCCTCCATAGGGAGAAGGACCAGAGGTGTTGAGGCCATATGGTGATGGGCTGGGTGTATGGCATCCATAGGGAAATGGACCAGAGGTGTTGAGGCCATACGGTGATGGGCTGGCTGTACTGCCTCTGTAGGGTGGTGGAACAATGGTGCCCCCTTTGGTAGAACTATCATAAAATTACATTGAACCATTACTGACATTTCTGTAAATGCAAATTGCCTAGAATAGATATGACAAATAACTACAAAGAACTGACTGAAATGAGGCATAAGAGTTCAAAACGTTTAATCCCTAAATCCAAGTGGATACAGATGTTGGATTTTAAGGTCATAAAAATGTTTTAAGTAAAACTTGTATTTGTCATTCACATACTATTTACTAAAATAATTATATGATCAGAGGTTGGATAACAAAGATATCCTAATGCTGTTTTTTTGCCAAATCTGATAGGATAATGATTAAAAGTTTTTAACTTGTGGGCACAGGCAATTATGTAATACTTATGACAAGCCTACCCATAGGGTGGTGGGCCAGCGGTGTTGCTGCCTGTTGCATGTCCCCCGTCAGGTGATGGATTCAGCGCTGGGATTTGCTCGCCATGCTCAGTCATTGGGCTCCTATCTACTATAATGGTCTCAGCCTCTGAAATTGAGTCTGATGGCTCATTGCCTTTCAACATACTTAAAGAGCCCTGTGGAGTTGTACGGCCTTTTGGTGGCTTAGCCTGATCTTCCCCTGAAATATATTCAACAATGGCTCTATAAAATTTACCATCTGACCACTTTGCTAAAACAGGATCTCCTGATCTAAGATCTTGCAGCTGCACAGGAGCCTCATCACTTGCCAAAATGTCAGATTCTTGAAAGATTTTCCCAGTATACCCATCCTCCCATCTGACGAATGCAAAACACCCTGAGAGAGAGAGAGACAGAGAAAGAGACAGTGAGCTATGGGTGAGGGATTCCCGGTAACCTGAAACAGGGATTCCTTGTAACCTACAAGTTACTGTGAATGCCTATTATTTGGGGCTAGGGCTGGGCAAAACGATTATTTTTTAAACGATTAATCTAGCGATTATTTTTTCGATGCATCGATTAATCTAACGTTTTTTTTCATTTAGATTCGATTTCGATTCGACTATTGATTATTTCCCTATTAACTGACTAATATAGCAATTTATATATGCAAATTTAGATATCTGAATGTAACCACTTAATTTCGGAACATTCCAATGTTTATTGCTCTTAAATTCAATATTACAAAATAAAACTCATGAGTATACAAGTGTAAAATAATACATTCTGATGTCAGAGGTACCATTAAATAAAAAATAAATACTCTTTCAGAGCAATTAAAAGTACACAGTAAGTGGGGGCTTGAATACAGAAAGTGTTTTTCAAACAGAAAATAAAAATAAACTGTAAGATAGAAATGGCTTTTCATTCAAGCACGACGGCGATGCACCAGCACCTGAAGAGGCGCCATCCGGAAGCTAGTGCAGATGACAAACACCGTTAAGTATGTTTTTCCAACTCCCCACTTTATAGTCGATGTTGGAGTAGGCAATAACTCGCTGATATTCTCTTACAGAGTCGACAAATTACGGAATCACTTCCTCTTAAACTAAAGTATTCCCACACCTTCGACGAACGGGTGCGCATTTGCATTGTTAAAGCTTCGGGGAATCATTCACGTTGCTGCAACTTATCGGCGCCGCATCTTGTTTTGGGTCTGACGCATCGCATCGCAACGCATGTTTCACGTCAACGTATTTTTTGCGTCGACGTAATCGATGACGTTGACGCGTTGTCCCGGTTCTATTTGGGGCACAACAATTTAGACTGGTATTTTTAGACCTCATTTGACCCTAATGTTATGATTAACATTATGGTTACGCTAACAGATAGTAGTTCACAGTATTACCTCAATACTTACCGGATTGCTCATTGGTGGGAGGGGAGCTCTGCAGATCCTTCATTTTCTGGGTGGGAACTCGTACCCTCTTTTTTACAAGTATTTTCTTTTTGTCCATCCTGCTAATGAAAAAATACATTCCAATCATGTGGCGCTATTTCTGACTTTGTGTTTTATAATACTTTACATCACCGTGGGAGTGGGAAAAAGTCAGGCACTGAAATGAGGCACAGAGATTTCCGTTCTTATTCGGTCTGGTTACTACCATTTTATGTCGGAACCAGGGACGTGTTCATGACTATAGAGGGGCAGGTGCTCAATGTCAGATTTTTTTTCGGTCCTTTAGACAATATGGAAATTAATGTAAAACTAATAAATAAAGTACTAATAGAAAGCTAACTACTTAGCAACGGAGGCGACAGGCTCAACACACACACAACCCCTTATTAGAAATAAATCGGTACCGTGGAGTTTTTGTACCGACATTGTTTTACATCCCGCAGCAGGAATTTATTAATGTTATTTAAAAAAAACACACACACACACAGAGGGCAATTAGCAAAAAGGGCAGGGGCTCAAGCACCCATAAGGCCCTATGTGTGCACGGAATCGTTTCTGTACCCAAAACTAATCTTAATATTAATTAATAGTTGATAAAATACAGTCCAGAGTTTCTTTGTTGATTGATACTCTCAAACATTTTAAAGTCAAGGACCGCCAAACTAATGCATTGTGGAAGCTAATTTCGTTACTTGTTGAACAGACGCCATTAACGTTAGCACCTTCCAACGGCCACTCCGTCGTCACAACAGTTGAATTTCAAAAGAATTTCTTTATTCAACTCTTCATAACGCCACGTAGTTGACCAACTAAAATAGAATATTCTTACCTCTCCAAGTCGCGGTGTGATGGACAGGGCAAAACTTGCAGCAGCAGCGGTCAACGGACTCCAGCTTTTCTCCAAAACTTGACCGACAGATCTTTCCCGACGGTGCAACTAAAAACGGATGAGTCTGTTTCCTGTATTCACGCGGGCTTTAGACTTACAGACTTCACGCGGGAAGTAATTGTCGCAACAATAGATTTGTGTTGGCTTGATTCGTTTGGAAGAAACAGCACAGTGTTTCTGCTAAGAGTAACGACTCAAAGTAAGTAAAATGTGTAAAGTGTTCTGTTTTGAGAATTAACGGGCTCTGTTAACACACGAGGTAGAAGTCTTCCACGCCATGGCGTTACGAAACAGAGATATAATGCCACATTCAAAGGCGCAGCCACCTAGCTATGATATCTAACGTTAGCTACACCTAGCTAATACATGCCTACTGGGGCAGAACGTAAAGTAATTACAACTCGCGATATCTATGGTTACGAATCTCATAGACTTCAAACTCTTTAGAAAGGTGAAAAAAGGGAAATACACGTCTCAAAGAATAATTGTGAAATTATTATACTGTGTAACCAGGGGGTGGGGTGGGGGGGATCATTCCCCCCCTCTGGTTTTTACCTCTGCTGAATGAATTTTATCCTCGGGGAGATAAAACCCCGTCAATAATTAACAAAAAAAAACGATTGAAATTGAAATCAGGTTGTGGCAGTTTCTTACACAGCTATAATCTACATTGTTGGTAGCCTACTAACTTTCAAACTGACCCGAATTGTCGCTAATCTCGTTGTTGGCATAACTGCACATAAATACACTGTTGAATGAATGCTCATCTGTTCATAATTTAGGCATATAGGGTCTACCATTAACCTAAAAAAGAAAACCCGTCGATTGCTTATTATTTCATGATTAAAAAACAACAACAACCCCCCCCCCCCCCGTTTTTTTTTGACAAATCACACCCTGTGTGTAACCACATTAAAACTCTGGTATTCAGTGGTGATAAATTAAATGTAAACACCAAAGCCTAGTTGTATTTGTTCTTGATAATTTATATTTTATGCTACTACATAGTTATTACATTATTTATGTAAATTATACATCATGATAATTTTGAGTTAGTAATAACAATGAGCTTACGTGACATTTACATTAAAGTGATCAAATTGATCACTTTCATTTTTTGTTACCTAGTTTTGCTACTTTAAGAATATGATGCTAAATACTGTTACCTGTATTTATACATGTGTAATGACAATAAAGTTGAATCTAATCTAATCTAATCTAATTATTTTGTACTTTGACTTATATGGTACTAAACAGTGCAGTAGAGTATTAATAAAACAGCTCTATATTTTTTTGATAGCTAAATTGATGCGTGCTAGAAAATTTATTTCTGTTTACTAAAGAGCTGATTAGATGGAAACCCTTATTACTGATGCTTTTGGTGCTTTTTCATAATAGTCTTACTTTTACAAAAAGTTCCACTGTATATTCCAGCAACTTATCTGTATTTTATAGAATTGGAGTGTCAAAATGACCAGACGAAAACCTGGAAAACGACGGATAAGGACTGGTAATGAAGAAGACCCAAATAAGCGACCAAGAAGGACTGCACAATTGGTGAGAAGCCTGGCATAGCTGTGTTACAGCAAATTTGCAGCAGATATATTTAATATCTCATTTAATACTTCATTTTCCTCACTGCAGTCATCCCTCCCTGAAGCCACCAATGTTCGTGTGGAGACTGATCAGCAATATTTAGGTAAGAAAACATAACCAAGGCCATGATCCTTTCATATAGGTCACTGTGTGGCTGTAGCCTCATGGTTGGTTTGCTGCTGTGGCATTCTAGTCATTATTGACATTGTCACTTGTCTGTCACTGTCATCCTCTATCATATATATCCTTCCAAACCCTGCCCAGCTACTCATTCACCTAAGGGCCCACAACTTCCCATTGTTATGTGTGTGTTGTGTTGCGTATTCAACCCTGTCGATTAAGTGTTATCACAAACACAAAAAGAGATGTAAACATAAACTGCTACAATGTGATCAAGATGTGGGGGGAAAGAAATATGCATCCCATTACCTGTATTTATATAATATGTTCCATTAATGTCAATTTGCCTCTTGTGTTTTTCGTGTTTTTATCTTTTGAGTTTTGTGCAAAAAAGTTTCTCACAAGAAAACTATTCTTTGCTAATTGATGATAATCTCTGCTAATTGATCATCCAGAAAATGGTGTGAACCATTGGTGTATGTACTCTTCTCTGTGTCAGGATGTAGCAGCAGGGGAACACAGCAAGAGGTGGGCGTGCCTCCTGGAGGAGCCCAAAGCAAACAAGTCCAACCTCCGGGTGTCCATGCAGGATCTCCACACTTACTCTGGAACATCAAACCTCTCACCACCTGCCAGGTACACGGTATATTTTGACAGATCCTACTAATCATTTGAGAGTAAGAAAGTGATATACAGGCTAAGACGATATAGGTTTTGCATTGCATTTTTTTCCCCTTAATGATTTTTATTCAATTTTATTACCAGAACAAGGAACCCTGGCACAAGAGAGTATTTCAGCTATTGACTGTTTTGAAATCAGTGAAGAATCATCTTCCAGATCAGCCTTCAGAGATCCTCCTGATGGCCTAACAACTGAACTACAAGGCAGTGTTGAGTATGATCCATTCCAGTCATTTGAGGAAGCTCTCCATGATGAGGGGGATTGGATGTATGATGATGGACATATGTTCAGGGAGGGATTTGAAGAGGATTTGAGTGAGGAGTGTGCAAAAGAGTCAGCTTTTAAGGACACAACAGACAGACCCTTATACGACAATGCATCAATAACTGTGGCAGAGTGCCTTTTGATCATCATGGCCTATGTAAACTGCCATAAAGTAACTGATAAGGCCCTTAGTGATTTGCTTAAAATGTTCAAGTTGCTTTGTCCTGACAGTCTGAATACAAACTGCTTAAACAGTATACAGAAGTTCATAGACTTTTTTTCTCCCACTCTGCATCATTCCCTATTGTATTGCATAAATATTGCAGTAATTGTTTTGGGTCATTAGAAAATGAACAATTAGAATGTCTGCCTTGTGGAGCCAGTGTGTCAGAAGAAAAATCATTCTTCATCCTTCATAGAGATTCCAATTGAGACTCAAATAAGATCATTGTTTCTTGGTTGGTTGGTTTTCAGGAGAAGCTTAATTTTAGATTTAGCAGGAAGAAGACAGATCCCAACAACATTGAAGATATATATGATGCAGAAGTTTACAAACAGCTTGTAGATGGTGGTGGTCCTCTTAGTGACCCTAAAACATCTCACTTACTTGGAACACAGATGGGGTACCTGTTTTCAAATCGTCCAAGTTTTCAGTTTGGCCCTTTTATTGAATCATTAATGAATTGAACTTATTGGAACGCACAAAAAGAGAAAATATAATATTTGCTGGACTTTGGTATGGGGATTCAAAACCATCCATGGTTACATTTCTTAGACCACTAAGTGATGCACTGAGTAAACTAGCAGAGTGTGGAATTCTTGTGCAGTCTGCAGGATTGACATCTGAACCTTTTCTGTGTAAAGTGCTCTCCATTGCAGGAACATGCGACTTACCTGCTAAGGCATTAGTCCTTAATTCAGTGCAATACAATGGGAAATTTGGATGTCATAAATGTGAGCAGCCAGGGGAGACTGTGAGGACAGGGGAAAGGGGACATGTCCATGCATTTCCATACCAACATAGGGCTCCAAAAGGGCCACTGCGCACAATTTGTTCTTGATATGAAAATTGCAAATGAGACCAAAACCACTGTTAAAGGGGTGAAGGGTCCCTGTTGGCTTAGTAAACTTAAATGTTATAACCTTATCAAAGCACTGCCATAGATTACATGCGCTCAGTCCTTCTTGGAGTAATGCGCCTTTTGATGGTTCTGTGGTGTTCTACAGAGTTTTCTCGTGAGCCCTTCAGCATGGCAAAAAATACCAAAGAAATTGACAGGCGATTTCAGGATCTCTCTCCTCCATCCTCAACTAGATATCCTCAATCAGTGGCATCGCACAGAATGGCAATATACAGATGGAAATATCAGTATACAGATGCCTAGATGACTTGTCTGTTTAAGTGTTATACCTGAAACATTTTCCTACCCATGGACTTTTGGCGTTGAACCACTGTCGGGCCATCATTGGCCCAACATCAAGCTTTGGCATGAATGATCAGCCAACATACATACAACATAACATAACATACAGTACATGTTTTCACTCTTCATTGAATTCTTTTTGTTATATGAGGCAAAACAATTATGAACACTTTGTGCCAGGGTTTGGAATAGGTGTTGAATTGTGTAAAACATGGAATTACTGTATGAAATGTGTCCAATTATCTATATGTTAGCTCTGCTCTATGTAGTTTCTTAGTGGACCTGTAGTCAAAGGGTCACAGGTTATGTAGGCCCTCCACACAATGAGACACTTTCCCCCAAACACTGCTGCTAAGGCTGTTTACACGTGTGATGGATTAAATAGAGAGGTTGAACTTGACCTGGCTAGGATCAGTTGAATGAAGAGCAGAGAACCACATTGTAACACAAGCAATGATGCATGTTAACACAGCTTGATGAAAATTACCACATCTTAGCTGCAGTATTATAGAGGCATTACTTTTCAGAAATGCCAGGTTCCCCACCATGTGCAAGATTTTCCAATAGCAAGAAAAAAGCAAGAACTGTTGTGTAAATTTGAAGTTTTAATTGTGAAGAAGACTCCACCAGAACTCCATCTATAATTGGGATGTATTGTGGATATTCCAAGACTTTCCACTCTGGTACTGGCCACACAAACACAAAAAAAGGGTGCACCTGAGTAAAACAGACAGAGTACACAACATAGAATAAGATAAAAGATGAATATTAATGCATGACCATCATCAGTCAAAAATAAATTATATATATATACACACAAAATCAACACAAGTCAATCATATTTCTGTGAAATCAGCCTGCGCTGTAAAAAAAAAAAAAGTTATTTCTACGGCAAAATACCGGCAGCTGTGGTTGCCAAAAATCTACCATTAAATAATGGTAAGAGTTTTTTCTTTTATGGCAAAAGATTGTATTGATACCGTTGACAGTTGTACAGTTAATTAGTGTTGTTATCACAGAATGTAACCGTTAAAAATAAAGTTTTTGAATTTTTTAAAAAACTGTTTTATCTGAACATTTACATGGAAAAACTTAAATTTTTAATAGGAAAACATGTGGTTTTAGATTTTGAAAACTTTGTTTGTTACAGTAAAATACTGCATTAATCCAGATAATACCGTTTTAAAAAATGTGAGTAATTAGATAGTTTACTGTAAAAAACATAATTCTACATGGAAAAAAGCCACAAAATAATCAAATACATAAACTCTTTATTATATATTTGTTTAGTGAACATCAACTCTTAATTGAACAGGATGCTATTTTTTTAATTAATAGTTTTTTTTTGTTTTTTTGTAAGAAATGTTTACAGCTTCACTTTCAAAACCAGAAAGTGCAGATTTAAATGTACAAACTGTTGTTAAAGCCCTATGTTAAAGAGCATTTTGGGGAAACAAATCTACCACAAAGTGCCATCAATATAAATGCAGTGTGTATCGCTTTAACAACATCAAAATAAAGTAAGCAAAAAAGTAACAAATATTGCAGCATAAATGAATGCACAGGGTTTTAAAATGGAACATTTCACTTGAGAGCTGTAAATGGAGTGAGTCACCATCACTGGAAGGTCCACTCATGGTCAGCAAGGTCAGAGATCAGACTGAAGACTCTGGGATTGACTGCATAAATTTTTTCTTGTTTTTCCACTCAACCTTGGTACCCTTCTCAGGGTTTATTGAAAAGAAACACCTTTATTGAAAGAGGGAGAATAACCTCAGCTGTGATATATGACTTGCATTTTGTGATATTCTGCAGAAAGAAATCTTACCTTTGGAGAAACTCCAGTGTAGACCGTAGTTCTACTCGGTAGTGTATATTAAAGCAGTAGTAACTGCCAAACATCAAACAGATCGCAGTTGTGAAGGAAGTGATGTGGTCGTTGACAATCTCTTTGTCGATGCTCAGCATAAATATCTCAGCGGCATGGCAGGATGATCCTAATAATAAAAATGAATAAACTGTTACTCAACTGGCAGAACTTATTCATGTTATAGAAATGTTATAGAAAAATTCAAGGTATGGTTGAGTGCTAGTATACTGGTAGAGAAAGCTTGCCGACTTGGTTCAGTGTACTTACCACACACAATAAGCCAGGGTGTTGGTGGCACATTCTCCATTTGAACATCCTCAGCAAGGCTGGTCTTCTCAATGAAATGTAACAGATGTTCTTCCTTCTCATCAAAATGAGCCAGTAAAAGAAGCACCATTTCTATGATCTCTTCTGAGCAACCGTTGGACTGACCCTTTTTAGTTTGAAGCTTGAGAAGAGCATCCAGAACTCTCTTGTGTTTATGTACATCAACACGTTTGAAGAAGTTTTTGTCCACATTGGCAAGGAAGGACTCAGTTAATTTCATACCAGTAAGTTCCTGAAAGTGTATCGTCATGCCGACTTCCTTAAAAAAAAAAGGCCATTCCTGCCTTAATTTCTGGATGCTTGTGCCACTATTGATCTCCTTGCGCTGCGTGAAGTAAGTGGACTTGATTAATTCTTTCACACCATCTGAATTGTTGCTCATGTCAGCAGTCATCTTCATGTATTCTTTTTTCTCTTGCTGACTCTCCTCAGTCTCTGGGATTGGCAGATATTTTGGCATCCAGTTGATACACCCATATGTGTCTTGAACTCTTGCTCTTTGTTCAGCAGATATTTCATCTGTGTCATCATCTGATTCTGCTTTGCATTTCTGTATTTTTGGTGTGTCTGGGTATTTGACATTTTCAACTCTTGACTGAAGTTGCTTTGCCAGGGAATGATGTCCCAGCCCAATAATATCGCCATGAATCACATCTTGAAGAGATTTTGGGTACCTGGCCACCATCCGTTTTGCTATCTCTGTGGTGTTGCTTTTTGTTGGATTCTTACAAATCTTCATCATCTCAGAGACCACAATCCTTACCATTTCTCGTCGGAATCGTGGACGTGGCCGTTTCTGTCTTTCCAAACTCTGCACAAACTCTTCAGGAAGTTTCTGCCATGGTATCTGAAAATTGTATACCCAGTCTGGTGCAAGTGGATAACATCTTCCTGATGATGGTGATGTAGCTGAGGATGATGATGGTGAGTAGTGACCGAGGAGGGAGAGGAAAGGAGAGACACTGGAGAGGAACATGCAGTGGATGAGGTTGGAGTGGATGAGTCTGTAAACATACAACAAAAAATGTTCAATTATTAAACTTTTATTGTTTTGTACTGTGTATGGCATGTTGTCATAAAATATTACCAATTATTATATATATATATATATATATATATATATATATATATATATATAAAATGCTATGGGAGAGGTTGTTACACTAACAGTTTGGGGCACAGGCAGCAACCAATCTTCTGGCTTGTATGAACTTCAATACTGGCAGCAAGTCTACCTCTGTAATGTACTTTAAATCATCCGTTGTTTCTGCACCAAGTGCCGTCAAAGTATCTTCAACTGACTTGACAACTTCATCAGGAAGATCAGGAAGCACTGCTGTCACAGCATCACATATCCTTGGTGATTCAGCTAAGTAACTTAAGGATCTTGCCTTCTGGTTCAGTGTGATAAGAGACTGTGCTTTAATGGAACAATCTGGGATCCATTGTTTATGTAATGTGATAAAGGCCATGTCAATAAGCTCACTGACATGTTTACACTCTAATCCTCCACTCCTGTTTTTCACAGAGTACATGTGGTAATGTGAAAGAAATTCCCCCTCATACATTTTCATCAGAAAATGAAGTGCACAATCATCTTTAATGAGAATGAGGATAATTTCACCAAACTCCACTGAAACATCACTTTTTGTGACAACAAATTGCCCCTTCTTGTAAACTATCGCATTATACTGCACATCAACAGGAATTTTTGTGTTTCTTTCAGTGAAGCCAAATTGTAGGACTGCGTCTTTAACTTGCTCACTGTAAAGCTCTGAGTAAAATGGTTAGCCATGTTTTATTTGCAGCGCTGAAGGACTCCCAGACCCAGCAGAGAGAAAAGCTTGAAACATTTGATGCCTCTCTGAAAGAGTCAAACACAGATTTTTAAAATTCTTCAGATGCCTTGTACATCTTTTAAAGTAACTATGTTTGCTCTCAAAACGCATTGTCCATAGCCTAATGAGTAGGCCAAATTTCAGGATCAATGCTGGATAATGGCGCAAATAATGGTGTTTAGGTCTCAAATTGATAGCTGGAAATAGCGCTTTCCTGGTTTCCAAATAATCTTGAATGAGAATATCCAAGTAGGCGACCTGAGCTTTAGAAATTTCTTGAGCACAAAATCAGGTCAACAATGTCCTTAAGCTGCACAAGTAATTGCCACACTTCATCTTGGGGGTCCTGCATTTTGTCACCAATTATCAGAGGCAGCAATTTCAAGAGGTTCCAATTTTGGACAGCATGGCCACTCAATTTCAGTTTCTGAGGACTTACCTCACAGGGTTTGGAGCAAGCATCTGTTGTCTTGTACTTGAACTGTGTTATTCACCATTCAAAATTTTGTATGTGAGCCATCTCTTCCTTTTGATGAAGTATTTGAGGGAGAGAGCAACATCATACGAGAGGACACCCTCGAAAATGTCAAGACCAAGGCAGGGGAGCATGTCAGGTGAACAAACATCAAAGTTTCGTAGACTATTAAATACTGACCTAAACTTTATTCCTTGGACTTGTGATGTATCTCCTGTCTCCAGGTGTTCAATAGCAGTTCTGTACGTTTCTGGAGTCCGTTCCAATCCACAGATCAGCACCCTGAAATTCAGTTCGAGAAATCAGACAATATCTGCAGAAGTACTCAGATGAACTAAAATTTTCTGTGAAACCACCAATGGTGTGTGAACCTAGGTTGTCGCCAACAATGCAGAAAAGAGCCCCCTTTACAACGAGTTCATTTTCCATTGTTAGACCATTTTCCTCCACTTTTTTTAGATCAGTGATCAGTTCAGAAAAGACCTTTGCATGGCCAAAGTCTTTAAAATCTTTCTCCCTACACAGTAAAACCAGCTGCATGTAGTCAACATTTGAACGTACATGGGGGGGCATATTAAGTAGGGAAAAGTAAACAGCCAAAACTTTTTTTAGCAGAGCCCAATAGGTTGACAACTTCAAATGCATCCTGGTATAAAACCAGCTTCAAACAACTTGGATTTTCCTGAAAAAATGGTTTCAACATAAACACTGTACCATCGCAACTATCAGTGAGAACATCTGTTTTAGAAACATTATCACCTGACATAAGGCCCTGACAAAACCTTGACTCCTGCATAGCTTTTACAGTTTTAAGCACAGGAATATAAGAGGCACTTCTCTCTTTCCTATACTCATCTCTGCCCAACAGAGCTTTTTTAGGATTCACATATTTGAACATGTCTTGAAAGCACTGAGTTCGTGAGTAGGCCGTTCTCAGATCAGTTTTTGTCTCACTGATTTTTATAATGTCTTCATCAGAAATGGTCATATTTTTTAGAAGCAAGTTTAGTTGGTTTAAAGTATAAGTCTGTCCCAATTCATGTATATTCTGAATTTCTTCAACAATGTTTTGAATGGTGGACACTGGAAGGAGATGCTGTGCCTGTAGTTTCATATAGAACATACATATGTTTCTCAAATACAGGTCACTGAAATTAGACTCATCTCCTATAGTGTCTTCGATGTCAAACACACCTGCAGGTTCCTGCAACATAGCAGTGGGACCATCACAGTGTGTATCGTGGATTGACGCACAAATCAAATTTTCCGACCAATGTCTGTGCTTTCTTGACATGTCAGAAGTAAAGGCCGATTTTCCAGTGAACGCGCTTTTGCATCCGCTAACAGGGCACAATACCCGACAGCCTTCTGCAATGTGCTCCTTTAAGTGAGCAATCAGCGATTTAGTTTCCTCACACTAGTGGTCACAAAGTGAGACGGTGCAATTTAATGCCGTCACATCTTGAATGACGTTAACGGCTGGTATGCTGTTGTGGTGGCAATAGAAATGCGACTTAAGAGGTGGGTAGCCTGAAAACACCTGCTTGCAACCCGCTTGCACCAACACATTTAAAAATAATTCTGGGTTCATTGCGGTGCAATCTACAATGCAAAATGTATGCTTTTAAAGATTGAACGTTTTCTCCACATATGTTACAAGAATATATTATCTGTAGTAAAATACAAGGTTAACATGTGCAACAACGAAAGAGCTGCATGGCTAACTAGACCTTTCTCATTCAGGTGTTTGAATGAGAACCGGCGTCTGAAACAATAACGACAACTACACTGTCCTCCTCAAAACGACAACTACACTGTCATCCTAAACATATGTAAACGTTTACAGGCTTTTGTAATAGTGTAAAGGAAATTAGACATAAAGCTATGTGGGCACAGGCTAACGCAATGTGGGTGTATGCTCACGCTACATGTAGGCTAAATAAAATGGTTTATTGGCATGATTTTTCATTTGTGCTGCTTACCAAGGTAACAGAAGGTATACGTTCAGCTTCTGGCTGAGAGAAATTCTCAAAATCCTTTCAGTGATGAGGTGCTCCAGTAAAGATCGTGAACTCCGTTAACGTTGAAATCTGCCGCAATACGAGCTACTACACTGTCCAACTTTTGCAGTGAGCGCGGAAAAGTTATTTGTTGGAATGGCGGGAGTCAGATACATTACGCTGATTGGACAATTTGAAAATCAGCACGTTATTGAAAACAAATGCAAATCCGAGGCGTTTTTAAAACCATTATCATGATTAGAAATTGATTGCCTGACCCAAGGCTAGGCCTACTACAGGTATGCAGACAAGAATACAGATCCATGCATTATTTTACTAAAAATTACACAAAAATTGAAAGATTATTTATTAGTGTTGACAGCAGAAGTGCCCCAGGATAATGTTTCAACAAAATAAGAGTATGTTTCACAGGAATAGAAGGCTTACTTGCAACATATTAAACATATTCTTCCTGAAATAAGCTATAGGACTATTATTTTGAATTTACAGTTTTCTACTGTAGATGCAAAGGTACACATTAGTATAGTCTTTATTTTATGCAAAAAAATGCTGTTAATTTTAGGGTAATTATTCTTTTATGACTTAACCATAATTTTCTGTTAATTTAACCCTTTTTGTATTTTCACAGGAAAAATTTGTATTTGTATTTCCCCTTGTATTTGTATTTTCTCTACGTATTTAAACAGTAGAATTTAAAGTTGTGTAATGTTATATTAGTTAACAATAATTTACTGTTTTTACAACAGTAATATACTGTTTTACATTATACGGCCTTTGGCTGTTGTAATTTGACAATTATTTACCGTAAATTCTACAGACTTTTTTACAGTGTGTCCAGTTGGGAAGCAGCACTGGTTGTGCATCCATTTTACCTACTATTGTGCAAATTAACAGGCAACAGGTAGAAATGAGAGGTAATTACCAAGACACGCCGTAAAAATAGTTATTCTGCAGATGGTGTCCATAGACCATTTCTCCATTTTTATCCCTTCTGACTGATCTTTTGGTTACATTTGCATTTTGTCAGTGACCTACCCTTGGAGGTACCATGAGGCGCTGTCTATCAACTCATTTTTACCTATTCCCTATTAATTTGCAAAACAGTAGGTAAAATGGGTTCACAATCGGTGTTGCATTTACATTTACATTTAGGCATTTAGCAGACGCTTTTATCCAAAGCGACTTACAAAAGAGGATAACATTCAAGCTACAACACAATGAACTAACAAGGAGTGCATATTGCTAACATAGAATCTGCACTGTTTTAAGTTGAAAGTGCAATAGTGTAACACAATGTAGAGAAATGAAATTAATAAGTGCATTCTCAAAGTTTACGCCAGTTGCTTTGGACATTTCACAGAAGTATGATCAACTTTGAGTTGCATTGCTTTGTTTTGGTGTTCCCTTTATTTTTTCTGCAGTGAGTACTCTGGTGAACCTAGCTAAGAGCTCTGTGAGGTACTCCTCTAGGCTTAGGAGGCATTGCAGAGAAAGTTTATATGTTTGATGGGTTGTGCTTGCTGTTTTGTCTAGTTTTGTCTTCTGCCCCTCCCCCTACTTGGACTTATTTTTTAAACTGTGATGTTTCTTTTTAACTTCTTTGTCTTGCTTTTGTATTTTGCTATGGACCATGTATTTGTATCTGAGACAAATAAAGAATTGAATTGAATTATATATGCACACACAGAGAGTTTACCAAAAACAGTAAAACAGGTTTACCATTCAAGTGCTTTGCAACAAGCGTTCCTTAACTGCTCTTTGCATGGACAACATCATCAGGGTTTGGATCAAGGATATATCACACGTTCACATGCAGTCAACTTTAGATCAGGTAAGTGTTTGAGATTGGAGCTGGGGAGTAGGGATAGAGGGGAGAGATAAACCACAGGCATTTTAGGGAAATGGGAAAAGACATGATAAACACAGCAAACTCCAGCTAGAATCATAAGTACCAGTCAATCAATGATGCTTTACTGTTTTGGTTAAAAAGAGTACAAAATTGTAAACATACACTTGATACTTAAACATACATTGACTTGCATTGGCAGTACATGTTGTAGTACATGGCCCCTGATGTAAGCTAGCATGTATTTTGAGAGAGGCAGATGCTCATTTCTCTCTCTCTCTCTCTCTCTCAGGCAGCATCTATGGAGGAAATTCAGTACAGGACCAAAGTGAAATAATACGCAACAATAACATTAGCACGCGAGCATATACAAATAATATAACCGTTATTGTCAAGTTTTTTACAACCAACATTTAAAAAAAAAAAAAGATTACACTTACTTAAGGTAAGACACACCTGATCGTCTAAAGTTGGGCTAATTTCGCTTAAGTGCTGGCTAATATTAGTGAGGCTAATGTTAACTGCTCCTGTCAAACACAGCCAAAGACAAGCAAGCTAGTTAGCGCATTCCACCTGCAGCCACACAGTGTGAGAAAATTCTGCAGTATGGCTATCATTACAATATGTCTACATGCACAAAGATTAAGCTAGAAAATAAGAAAGCTAAACATTACCTGTATCCACCGATTTGTATGTCTAACGGTGATTTTCTTTCTTCCAGGTGTACAGCTGCAGAGATGTACCGCCAAATGTTGTACAGCCACTAGTGATGGACACAGACAGCGACAGTGATGAAAGCGGTAGCAGCAGCAGCCTGGACGAATGAGGACTCCCACACACTCACCCACAACATTTATTTATTCTTCTTTTTAAATTTAAATATTCTAAACCTTGAATAAATTATTATACTACCAGTAGCATGTTTAGTGTAATTCTATACAATGTTTATGAGTTTCCTACAAAACAAATCTCATTATGGTAAGTTTAATTAAAATGAAATTATTGGGTAAAGTTGGCAATGAAGTTGGCAATTGGTTATAAGCAAACGTTGGCAATCGGTGGGAATTCCAACGCATTTTTGCCTTTTGATGACGTTGGCCCAACGTGTCCCCGGCTGCCAAAATTACGTTGGCCCACCGTCGGCAAGTGACGTTTGGCCAACGTCTGTCACACCGTTGGGCCAATGTGTGCTTGCTATCTGGGTTAGGAATGTTAGTTTTATCAGATAAACATCACACAAGTCATCACACAAGTTTGTCCAGGTTGGAAAACATGAACTATCATGTTATTTAAGTCCTGCAACTGTCACAAGGAGGTTATATCGTTATTCATTCAAATTATTTGTGGATCGAGGAATAATAGCTTGGCACCATAGTGGGCTCGTCATCAACTAACTTCAGCTGAACATGAGGAGAAATTTGAGTTTGGGAGAGCATCAAAGATGCCGTGTAGGAAACTAAATTTGGTTGTTAAAACAAGATAACGGCTGGGGCAGACACGGAGCGGGTTTGCTGCTTGTTGATTTTCTTTTCCACACCTATGTTAACAGATTAGAGCAGCCACACTGCTTGCAACTGTGGCCCTGCAACAGAATAGATTTTTCCACAGCTGTCACGCAACAGACCTCTCCACATCTGTCTTTGACCGATATTTCCCATTTACACATTATCCAGCTAGTACCAAAATTCAATCTTCATTGAAATGATCTAAGATAACAGGGAAAGGGTCTCATATTATGGCTAATAGTGATTTTGTTCATGTTACAACTGTCAATTAACCAATAATTATTTATTATCAGGTACATTGTCAAGTTTTTTTTTTTTTTTGAATGATGTTCATAATCAAGTACTGCTGCCATATCAAGGAGTGTTCGAAACAGCAGACATACGATACGGTGGACACTGAGTGTCAAGAACAGACAGATGGACCACGGTAGTGTCACATTACACGCAGTTCTTATTTAGGATTGGGGGGGGAAGAGAATGCAAGTACGCTCCGTCGGAGCCCCCTCAGCGCGGAGATGATGGAGGCGCGCAGAGCGGGGAGGGCTGGCAGGAGCGCTCACGGTCGGGCAGACGTCGAGTCGGGTAGCCGGGGCTGGAGAGCAGAGTGTAGGTCGTGGGCAGGCTGCGAGTCGGGTGCCAGGACTGGAGATCAGAGCGTAGGTCATGCAGAGAACAGGAGACAAAAACAGAGACAGAGCGGGAAGACAGGGCTGGGGAAACAGGAAACAGGCTCAGGCTCAGGCTGAGACGGAGACGGAGACGGAGACGGAGACGGAGAACAGGTACGGGAGTCAGGATCTTGGTGCTTGCCGGCAGCTGTGAAGCTTTCTGGTTAGCGGATATTCTGACAAGGAGCAACGGAAACAGGTGAATAAATACTGACAGACATTAGGGAGAATGAGACACAGCTGAGGAGACAATCGGGAACGGCCAGTGAGAAGCAGGTGAACCTGATGAAGTGGAGTAACGGAGAACAAGGAAGTGGGTGAACGTAATTGAATCTAGTTAAGCTCATTGCCGAGCTTGCAGCGGAGACAGGAGGAAACGGGAGAAAATAGAGACAGCCAGAGCAGAGTAGTGACAATGAGGTCAATTGGGTGGGCAATGTTGAAGGCACCACCTGGCCAACTCAAAATCAAAACCCAAACCTGAAACACTTTCCTTTTCATCGTCCTGCAAGTACTCCGTTTGCCGCCAGAACATTTATGCCAGTGCCCAGACCAACAGAGCCTAAAATGATGCAATGATAAGTGGGCGGCGGTGTCACCACACCAGATATCCAACAGTACACCTTTATTTTTCTGTCAACTTGATCTACCATGTTTTACCAGCATTTTTTAATGGCTGGTACAAATTTTATAGTACAGTATAGATTTTCGATTACTACTACCTGTTTGATGTTTGAATGTCTGTAAACATAATACTGATCCTAATTCTTTTGTTTCTATGCTTATGAATGTCCTAATTGCCGAATTCGTGGATGGCAAACCTGATGGATGGCAAAAGAAAAACCAGTATTTCAGGTGGCCAGTATTTCAAACAAGGTGTCTGAGGCTTTGCATTTACATTTTACATGCTTTGCGCAGAACTACTTCTTTCTGCCACTCATTAACTGCTGGGATGCAGGACCTGTGTTGAACAGTGGCAGCAAGACCACAATTACTGCCCCAATTGCAGAACCATGATGTTTGACATGGATTGGTTGGGTTGGATGGTGCAATAACTGCATTGGCTAACTGAATTTGTTAATTAATTGAGTTATTGTTGTTATTAATTCAATTCAATTCAGTTTCATTTATACAGCGCCGTTTACAATAGTATTGTCTCTTGGCGCTTCACAGAAGGAGCACCCAAGAGCAACAGGGGCAAGGAAAAACTCCCTTATGTTCAGTTATTCTAGGAAGAAACCTTGGGCAGATCCACGACTCAAGGGGCTAACCCAACTGCCAGGGGTCATGGAGAAAAATTACAATCAGTAGTAACCATGACAGACTATAAGTTGCCTATGGTTTTAGCTAAGGGTCATAATAGTTCATAATAGAGTATTATCCCACTTTTACATTACATGGTAGTCAGGAATCATGGCTGGACAATGTAGCAGCGGCCAGGCATAGTGACAGGAATGAGATGGGTCATGGGGGTAACAGTAAGGGTCCATATGACAGTGCCATTGTGAGGGGGGGTCAATCACAAAGCCTCAGGAAGGGGAGTCGGGCCCAGCATCGGCGTCCAGGAAGGTCCTCTGTGATGGGGAGTCGGTCCTGACATGGGCCTCCCGTAGTGTTGGTTGTAGTCCACTCAGGAGGGAAGGGTGAGAGGAGTCCGCCGGAATGAGACAGGGATGACACTCAGCAAATATAATTGTGGTCCACTGGTGGAACACCTAAAAGAAAGAGGAATCCACTACCTTGGTACAGTGCGAATGAACAGGATAAAAGACTGCAACTTAACAGATGAAAAAGAGCTAAAGAAAAGAGGAAGAGGGTCAACAGATTTCAGAGTAAATCAAGACAACATCATCATTGTCAGATGGTGTGACAACAAAGCTGTGAACCTACTGTTTTCATTTGTAGGTATTGAACCGATGGGAACGGTGAAACGCTGGGACAGAAAATCAAAAACATACATAATGGTTCCCAGACCAGCCATTGTTGATACCTACAACAAGTTCATGGGAAGTATTGACCTCCTTGACATGCTGTCTGCACTTTACAAGTTCAGATTCAAATCCCGAAGATGGTATATGTACATATTGTGGCACACTGTCACAGTGGCTGTCATCAATGCATGGAACCTTTACAGAAGGTACCAGAAGCACAAGGATCCCCAGGCAAAGGTTATGCCATTGTGCAGGTTTCAAGCTTCTGTTGGTACCTCTCTCACGAGTGCAGTTTAGAAGAGATCTAAATGCATCAAAGAGAATTTTGTTTGTTCCTAAAATAAACATGGATGGGTTCTATAAAATGGCCACGAAGGCTCAACGTATCAAATATGATACATTTTTTTATTTATAAAATGGTCAAAATTATCTTTTTTTTTTTTTTACATTTTGTTCAAAGGTCCAATGAAGAGTAAAATATCAAAGAATCAGAATTTTCTGTCTATTATTTCATGTGTCACTTAAAACCTTCCTCTTTACTGTTCCCCATAGTTAGGGATGGTGCACGGTAAATCATCACGCCTCACGGAAGGGACTGCCTTTGCAGTGGCCACTGACAATCCCTGCAGTAGTGTTGGGTTGCCATGCACCATACCTTAGTTATGCTGCTATAGCTTTGTGCCAGCACAAATGTCTCATTTGCTTCCTTTGTCCATCTACACCACAATCTTCTCTGCTGCGTGTCATCCCTGCCGGCGAACTCCTGTCACCTTCCCCTCCTGAGTTGACTGCAACCAACACTACGGGAGGCCCGGGCCAGGACCGACTCTATATATATCCTATAGCTCCCTTAACTTGCTGGTCCCAGAGTCGGAACTATGACATCATATTGGTCATGGTACCATAACAACAGTATACGTACTGAACTTCATAAACACCGTCATTATCTTTACTGTCTATGGTCATTATTCATCAACTTTTTATCAATATGAGCCAAACAAATAGTGATAACGCCATTCAACAGTGGTCTCTGGAAGAGACCACTTTACTTGCGTTCTGGGGTACAACCGAAATCCAAGAGAAATTGGCAGGGGCTGTAAGGAAAGCAAAAATTTACGAAGAGATAAGAGGACAACTCGATGTGGCCAGGTTTAGAAGGACTGTTGAACAGATAACTAGCAAACCAAAGAAAATCAAGAAAGATTACTAAGACTACAAAAAAGAACTGGGGAAAAGTGGTGCTGGATGAACAAAACCGAAATCAGGACTAAATATGTATTTTTTGGGCAATGTAATTGCCCAAAGACCTGCCAATCAAGTCACACAGGCATTGAGTTCAGCCACAGCTATGCTGGAACAAATGTGTGATTTCATTGCATGTGAGCTTGGTAAGTATTCATACGTCTCAGATCTGTATTAAATAAAATAACTTGTACATGTAATGTGAACTATCTGTCTGTCCTATATTTCAAGCCTGTGTCGTGTAGGCTATACACTTAAGTTCAGTGTTTAATTGTAATCTTGAAGTTCATAGTCAACTGTGAAACACTAATCTTGTAGTTTTTCTATGTTACAAGACGTTACGACATGTGAAGACAACGATATGCCATTGCCTGTCGACCTTCTGGTCATCAACAAGCACAGCTTCAAACACAATCAGAAAGGGTAAATAACCAGCTCCAAATCTTTGTATGAAATTGTATAGTAGCCTGTCTGGGTTACAGAAAATTTTGTAATAAGCCTACTGTACTGCTTTCCCTAATATAAGAAATGCACTCTTTGATTAAATATCCATTTAGTTTGCCTTAGCTGGATTCATGCCATAGAAATAAAATTGCTCTGCATCAATGCTTGAAAACCTAAGTAAAACGCAATATGAATCGTTTTATGAAACGCAGTATGTGGGCTCCATATACCTAGTTCGTAATATGGTGGTGCAGAGTGTGTTGACTGTATAACTACCTATATTGTTCAGTCCACATTTGGTATGTAGACTGGTAGCAGGAAGTATCCTATTTTGTTGTGTAAAAACTTAAAGGGTAATGCAATTTTAAGCCTCCTCTCATCCTAATAATGGACTATTCAAACCACTGAGATCAAGAAGACGCCTATGTAGTCACAAGGCCAGAACTGAGAGACTCAGGATAAGTTTCTATTCTCATCCAACCGTTAAACACACACTATACCGACCTTGCACACATTTACTCCTCAACACTCACAAACACATCTCAACACAATGCACACACACACACTGCACCTGATGCACCTGACTTGCAGTACTTTATACATCTCCTACTCTGTACTTGGCCTCAGACTGGACTCATTAGAAACTGTGGTGGAGAGGAGAGCACTGAACAAACTGTTAATCATCATGGATAATGATAAGCACCCTCTCCATCACACGGTGGTCAGACAGTGGAGTGTCTTCTCACTCAGACTTCTCCAACTCCGCTGTCGTAGGGACAGATATAGGAAATCTTTCCTGCCATATGCCATCACGCTTTACAATGACATCTACATCTCTGGTAAAATGCCTCCCCAATCCTGGAATGGTACTAGGGTCATTGTACACTGAATGGTACCTCTTCACTGTTCCTTACCAATTATTGCACTTTACTCTGCCTACAGTACAATGCATGGTATAAAAATGTATGTGTGTGTGTGTCTGAAGTGTCCCAGACTGGGAAACCCATCTGACACACCTGTTCCCATGTGCGTTTCTGTACTGATGCCTCTCCACTTGTGCACCTTAGCTGGTTTACCATAAATACGCATTGTATTTATTTGTATTTATTTAAAATTTTTATTTTACAAGTTGCTTTACTATACATTGCATTTCAGATTGTATATTATATTACACTTCATATTGTATATTTTCTTATTATGCTCTTTCTCCTCTTCATATTGTTACTATGTTGTACAGTTATTGTGTTTGTCCTACATGTCATGCTGCAATTGCAAGTGACTTTCCCAGCTTGGAATCAATAAAGTACATAAAGTACAATAAAGCTAAAGACCTGACAACCCAAAGACCTGTTTGGCCTGTCCTGTCATTTCACCCTTACATACATACAGCACATTGCCACCCGGGAATCTCCCCCCAAACACACACTCATTGGGCCTCATGGGAAGGATTGTGGCTGTGCTCGATAAAGAGCAGTAGTAATGTATTCACACACACACACAGTTAACGTTCTCTTTCTTCTAATATTTAAATACAAATATACTATTTTTTAGAACTATTGAGTGTTTATTATACTGTATGTATGACTACAACCAAAAATCTGCTCTAAGCTATTACTAGCCTATTGTAAGTGTATAATTATGAACAGATTATTTGTTTGCATGTGTGTTGGTATTTATTACTATTTATTATTTTACTTTAACAACAAATCAGCAAATTATCAAACTATTGCAAAAAAATGTATCTGGCATTCTCTCACTAATTTTCAGTGAAATAGCGCATTAATGCACCTTGGACATCTGCTCCTCCTCGTTGGCCCCGGTCAGGTGGCTCCACTCAAAGTGGAGTATGTCTGGAATGTCTTTAGGACATCGGCCTCCATTCTCTTCACACGTGTTGTGCATCAGGCAGCATGTTAAGACCATTTTTTTTAACCATTTCTCCATCTTCCATTAAACCGTCCAAAGGCAGTTTCCACAACTGATCTTGCACTACTTATTCTACAATTAAACCTTTGCTGCTCTGGAGTAAGTCTTCCTGTATCTGAAAACGGTTTCATCAGCCATCTCTGTAGTGTATAGGCTGGGTCCCCAATGAGAAAATATGCTGTGTCATGCCCCGCAATGTTCACTGTGTGTCTATTTAGAATTTGTTCATTTCCTAATCTTTCCCATACCTCTGACTGCCTGAGAACTGAGTCATCATAGACACTACCTGGAAACCCCACACATACATCCCAAAATTGCCCTTCGCCATTGACTACTCCTTGCAGCACTATGGAGTGCCACACTTTTATATTAAAACAGTAACAGGCATAATCCTCCGGTGCTATTATTGGGATATGACTCCCATCAATAGCCCCAACACATTGTGGAACACCCCATCTCTCCTGGAAAAATGTAGCCATTTCCTAAAATTTAATCTGGGAATTATTTAAAGTACACACATAACTCAAAGGTACACTGGGTTACCGATGATAGCTGATGGCTATCGAGCTGTCGGGTTGCAACTTCGTCCATCATCCTCCACTGTCATATACACATTTTTGATATCTACTGTCTCCTCTTAGGGATGTCTGCTGTGTTGACTAAAGTAGTTCATAATACAGTGCTACCGCAGTAATACTGAGGCCCTTCCTGGACGCCCATGCTAGGCCCGACCCCCCTTCACAATGGCACTGTCAAATGGACCCTTATTGTTACCCCCATGACCCATCTCACTCCTTTGAGTTTGACACTATGTCTGGCCGCTGCTACATTGTCCAGCCGTAATTCCTGATAACCATCTATGGACTGACTACCATGTAATGTAAAGTGGGATAATACTCTATTATGAACTATTATGAACCTTAGCTAAAACTATAGGCAACTTGTAGTCTGTCATGGTTACTACTGATTGTAATTTTCCTGCATGACCGCTGGCAGTTGGGTTAGCCCCTTGAGTCATGGATCTGCCCAAGGTTTCTTCCTAGAGTTACTGAACATAAAGGGAGTTTTTCCTTGCCCCTGTTGCTCTTGGGTGCTCCTTCTGTAAAACGCCACGAGACAATACTTTTGTAAAAGGCACGGTATAAATAAAACTGAATTAAATTGAATTGAATAATACTGTAATACTACAGTAGTTAAAATTACACTGCAACTGCAGTAATACTACATTACTAATGCAGTTAACTACTACAGAAAAACAGTTATACTGCACTAATGATAAAAGTAGAAATACACACACCCTGCAGTACTGCTCTGGCAAAATGTTACAAATAAGTTATATAGTATATTCTTTATCTTACTACTACATATTGTAGTACTACAGCCAACAGGTCTTATATGTACTGCAACTATATAATCCCAGTGTGTAATGATATAATATGTAAAAAGAAACTCCAGTAAGTCAAATTATTGTTCTTTTTTATGTATTTGTAAATGTTGGTTATCATTTTAATTTCAAGAGCATTCAATGTTCTTATTTGAACTGTCACAGCGTATCCTCATTGTTTATTTTTGACCTTGTGAATCTTCCAGCACACCATATTTGATCCTGGTATGCTCTGAAACAAAGGAAAAGTAAACAGTGAGGCGATTACAGAAATAATTGCAAAATATTTTTGCAATTCATGCTGTCTTTCCATGAGAATAAATTTGGTATTTTTTATAATTGCTTTTAAGTTCGTTGTAAAAGTTTATAGCATTTGAATAAGCAAAATACCATCTCAAAATTTCTTCAGAATTCAGAACCTATCCTCATTGCATAAATTAAAAATTATAAACTGTACTACAATCAGCCTAGTTTCAGGGCTATAGCTCCTTTTAGTAACAGGCTAACACTAGGCTAACTGGTATAACTCACTTCCAGTGAATGGGAAGAGAAAAACACAAATTTATGGGGAAAAAAATACTTTCTCACATTGAAATATCATAAATTTTAAAGTTCATTACTCAAAAAGAAAGACTGGACTAAGAATTTGTTCTCTTCCAGTTCACCAGACGCATCCTAATCACTATTTTTTCAAATAAAAGGCTTGACATTGCATGATACTTAACATTATCAGTCCATACACATTAACTCCAGCAGAGCTCATCAAAAACTAGTGCACTGTTCGCAAACATTCTTTTAAACACATCACATGGACATTAATGTTGTTCTCAATGCTTGATTTCATCTGTTGGGTCTCTGATAATGCAATGACTGAAGGATCATGCAATGTCATGCCTTTTTAGTTTTTTAAAAATAGTGATTTGGATGTGTCTGGCAAAGCGGCACTGGTGCACTCATTTGGCTTGGTGGTCAAATTTCAAAACCCAGCTACCGACATAATTTTCCTTTTGAACGAAAGTTTGACTTGTGTTTATAGTGAAAAAGACCCTTAATAGCTTCAGCATGATTTTTATTTATTTATTTATTTTTGCCAGCTATCAGACATATGAACAAAGGCATTTACTATACTGTACCACACTATACTATGACATTTTCCTTAAATGGGAAGGAGGGTTTGGAGATAAGGATAGCATGTCCGAAATGTACATCCATTGCACAGAAAAATAAAAATAATGCTTTTCAAATGTTATGTGAAATTCTGGGATTCTGTCATAGGCCTCAATATTACAGAGCGCTGCATGAAGGGGGGATTATCCCCCCCCCTCGTGCGATCGTTTCCAGGAAGTGGCTCATCATGAAATATCTTGCTCCGTCTATCTGCCATCTTTGGTTACACTATAGATGGTGGTTAACTTCGAGTGAATTTATTAAGTGAAATCGTTGGCATTATTGCTCTACCACAATTCTGGAAAATGAAACATGGTGAGTTTTTAGGCGACATGACATGGAACTATACTGTCATTCCAGCGTAATAATCAAGGAACTTTGCAACCTACCAAGAGATAAGTGGCTTGCACTACTTGATTTGGACACATGGAGATACTATTTTCAGATGTGGTAGCAAATTTCCTTGATTACTATGCCAGAATGATAGTATAGAAATTAAACTATAGGTTTATATCATGTCAACCTAGAAAATCGCCACGTCAAGTTATGATTAGGAAAACTATCAGAATTCTTAATCACTTTACAAGATGCTAACAGGTGAGATGCTAATGGTCTAAACTCATTCAATGATCTATGCTAGGCTGCTGCAAAAAGTGCTACCGTCAAACTCAGAGAACAGCTGGATGAACTGGAGAAAGGTAAAACTCAAATGTTTAACAGTGAGCTTCAAGTGGTTTGGTGTTTCAGTGTCCCAGGAATGGTCAATTGAAATCAACTAAAAACTACTGCGCGCTATGGCCCTACTCGGGTTACATGTCAACAAAGTCTCAAGATACCCGGTGTTTCAGTGACCTGGGAATCTCTGACAGAGATTTGCTCATAAGAAAGAAGACCACTTTTGCCATTTTGGGCTTGTCAATATAGGTGGTGCTACACCACATATGGATGTGCAAGGGCTCATTGGATACAGCTCCTTTAGGTCTATGTGCCACTAAAATTTCATTAGCTGTAGCCCCACAGTTCAGGATGACCAATTTCGCTACAGCACACATGGGTGCATGATGGTGCCTGAGATGTGACTTCTTGAGATAAACCACTAAAATTTCGTTGGCTCAGGTTCTATGGTTCTCAAGTTATTCCATGAACACTGTCAGACTAACCTGTGTTCCAGGGGTCCAGCACAAGCAGAGAGCAATCTCTGGGGACAAAATCATACAGCGCACTATGGGCCTACTGGGGCTACATGCCCACCAAATTTCAAGGGCTCTGGTGTTTGAATGCCTTGGGAATAGCTGATGGAAATTTGCTCACAAGAAAACCAAGCAATTTTGCCAATGAGCATAAGCCCATTCATTTGTGCTCCCTTACCATCCCTATACCATACCATTTCTAGAAATAACAGTCATAGGTCAAGTGTTAGTCAAATACTTCTGCAATGATGAACTAGCTATCTAGCTATGCTACCTATTGTTAACAAGTAGGTTAAACCAAGTAGCTGGCACACATGGCTAGCGAAAATTAGCATACTAGCATCACTCTAAAACATTAGCTTGCTAGGAAGAGAGACGAAACAAAATTACCTTTCAGGTTGATATATCCAGGCTGAATTAAGCACTTTGGATTTGCAGCGTCTCCCAAGTTTGGACTTAAAAAAGGAATATCCTTTTCCAGCAGTGATTTTAGCGATGCTACAAACTGAACTCTCGTTTTGAAGCAAGCTCCCAAAGGTTAATCCTGCTTCCAAGCGAGAATGAAAGTGAGGTGACATTGTTTCTTCTAAATTAGGTGAGTATGAACAACATTATTCTTGTTACTGAGTAGCTTAATGTTCCATTAGTAGAGACAGGCTGACCGCAGAGTAGGTAATTGTATGGCACTGCCATGCCTTAGACCAACTACTCACTAATTCCAGTTGTAAACTTACTCAAAAAATAGTCCATAGTAGTAAGCTGAGATGACAACAAAATATGTTAAAATAAATATTATTTGCAATTTGATCTGCATTAATATATCGTTCTTAATTTTTAATCTTTCAGCTTAATTGTGGCTACATGTAGGCCCATTGTATTACTTAAACTTGTGAAACACTTAAACTAAAAAGAACTGAACTCGCAATTCTTCCGATCATTTCAGCCATTTAGCCAAAAAGACCATTTCCAATACACACCTTAAGGTTTTAAGTAGGCTTATAAAATTGCACATTATTTTTGATAAATTAAAGTTGAATATATTCTATTTCAACAGAGAACAAGGTACAACACTCCATTGTTCTATTCTATGTCCCCAATAATATCAAATTAAAGACCCTCAGTTAGGAAACAAGTTTTGCAGTGCAAATGTTTGCTGAGGGTCTTCTGATGCCAACTGTCTACCTCTCCCCAGCACACCACACCATATCAGAGGACAATGGTCAAATTTCTGGAGAAATTTGCAGATGTTTTAAAAGACCCCCTCATCATTAAATGAACACCCTTCCTGTACAGCCTACCAGTCAAGTTTATTGCCCAAGTATTTTTTATGTCCTGACTATTTCTACACTGATCCCCTTGTTTGACATTGGTAGGAGAGGGGGTGGGACCTCTTCAAGTCCTTTGATCTTGAGGTCTTCATGGGTGTTGTTTAAGTTCCTTTTCTTCCACTTAATTTTTTTCCAGTAATTTAGGTCACCTGTTTCTATGAATGGGCCAAATAAAACCTGTAGTTTAGCTTTTAATGCTTTGTTTGTGTGTGTGTTTTGTATGTGTGTGTGTGTACGTGCAGGGTTGCCACCAAGTGGGGAGTTAAGATGATTTTAAGGGCCTGGCACTGGTAGGGGGGCCCAGAGAATATTTTAATATTCTAATGAATGTTTGGGGGTGTCAGGTCGGCAGCAGATCTGGTCACGGGCACGTCCCCTCACTCAACCTCACAGACTCTTGTTCCCTCTCCCCGTTCGCTCCCACTTCCCTGTGCACGTTCACCTTCCCCTGAGTATTAATTGGTGTCACCTGGTCTCCACCCTACTTAAGCCTCCCCCCTGCTTCACCTGGTGTCTGGCCTCGTCTATCTTTCCTTGGTATTCCTACGAGTCTGTTGTGTTTCCTCTGTCTCCCGCGATCTCCCGTGTTGAACGCCCCGCGAGCCTAAGACTCCTCAGTCGGTATTGTGATTCTCAGTGTTTGTTAATAGTTTATTCTGTACCTTTGTGTTTTGCTTCCTTAAACTCCTGTGTGTTAGATTTTCCCGAACCTCTGAGCGTTGTACTTTTCAGTTCTCTCCGTTATAGTAACGGACGCGACTTTTGTTATCTATTGTTCGTTTGCTTTATTAAAGACTCCTTGTTTGAATATCTGCCTCCGCCTTGTCTGTGCCTGACAGAAGGCCAGACCTATACTAACTATGGAGGCCGAAGCACCCAACCCAATTCGAGCGTTGGTCGACGAACTCCGCCAAAATCTGTTGCCGCACGCGGGGCCACAGATCAGTGTGTTAGCGACCACGCCGGATCCCCCAGTTTACTCCGGAGACCCCGAGGCATGTGGGGGTTTCCTATTACAGTGTACTCTCGCCCTAGAAATGGACCTGCGCCGTTTTCCCACCGAACGTGGCAAGGTCGCGTTTATTATCTCGCACCTGGACGGCCGGGCCCTTCAATGGGCTGAGAGCGTCTGGCAGCAGGCGGGGCCCACCACCCAGTCGGTGGAAGCCTTCGTCAAGCATTTCCTTGAAGTATTTCAAGCTCCGGTCGGCAACTCTTCGGTTCAGGAACAACTACACGACTCGCATCTCCGAGTACGCCCTCCGCTTCCGCACTCTCGCCGCGGCCAGCGGGTGGAATGAGCCGGCGCTCATAACCACCTTCCGCCTGGGTCTCGAGCCCGCCCTGCGCCTACACCTAGCGGCCTACGATGACTCCCTGGGCCTGGAGCGGCTCATCCAGCTCGCCATCCGGGTGGCACACCGGAGGGAGGGCTGCCTACAAACACTTCCCAGCGCTGCCCCGCCGACCACCCGACCCGCGCCTCCGGAGCCTCCACCAGAGACGCCCATGCAGATCGACTCCGTTAGGCTCAACCCCACCGAACGGCGGTTTCGAACAAGGGCTGTGCCTGTACTGTGGAGCTCCGGGCCACCACAATCGGGCATACCCTGTTCGTCCTCCTTGCGTCCAGGTGAGTGAAGTCGGTCTCCAACCATCTGTTCTGTCGCCATTGCTTTTACCTATTACCCTCACTGCTGCAGGCATCTTTTTTACAGCTCGGGCCCTCCTCGACTCAGGCTCGGCCGGGAACTTCCTAGCCGGGTCGGTCTGTCAACGCCTCAAGCTCCAGCGTCGGAGCTGCCCTCACCCCTACGTCGTGCACCCCATTGTGGGCCGACCCATGACCCGTGGGCCCCCTCATGCTCCAGATTGGAGCCTCCCACAAGGAGAGTCTCGACCTCTTGCTCCTAGAGGAAGCCACGGTGGACATAATTCTGGGCCGCCCGTGGCTGGTACAACATGCCCTGGTGGTGGACTGGGCCACCATGGAAATTCTGAAATGGGGCGATGCCGGTCTTGTCTCCCTCTCCCCAGGTCCCGTCACGGTCACTCCCCCCTGGTGGTGGGCACCACCTCAGTTGAAAGCCCGCTCACTGCACGCAGCACTACCGTTCCCCCCAAATATCGTCACTATGCCGACGCATTCTGTCCCACGCGTGCTGCACAGCTACCCCCACACCGACCCTGGGATTGTGCCATTGACCTGCTGCCGGAAGAACCAGTGCCGTGGGGGAAGGTCTACCCGCTGTCCCTGCCCGAACAGCGGGCTATGGAAGAGTACGTCCAGGAGGCCCTGCGCCAGGGGTATATCCGTCCGTCCGTTTCCCCTGCAGCCTTCGGTTTCTTCTTTGTGGCGAAGAAGGACGGGGGGCTCCACCCCTGCACAGACTACCGGGCCTTAAACAAGATCACGGTAAAGTTCCACCACCCTCTTCCCCTGGTCCCGGCTGCCCTGGAACAGCTTTGTGGTGCGGTGATGTTCACGAAGCTGGATCTACGGAGTGCCTACAACCTCAACCGAATACGCGAGGGGGACGAATGGAAGACGGTCTTCATTACACCGAACACTACGAGTACCGGGTCATGCCCTATGGACTAGCTAATGCCCCCTCTGTGTTCCAGGCCTACATGAATAAAGTGTTCCGGGAGTATCTCCACCGCTTCGTCTTGGTGTATATCGACGATATCCTCATCTACTCCCGGAATGAGGCTGAACATCGCCATCATGTGGTGCAGGTACTCCGTAAGCTTCGTGAGCATCACCTCTTCCTAAAAGCAGAGAAGTGCATGTTTCATGTTTTCCGCGTGTTGACCGACCACAAGAACCTAGCCTACCTCCGGGAGTCGAAGAGGCTAAACCCTCGCCAAGCACGGTGGGCACTATTTTTTACCCGTTTTAACTTTGTCTTATCTTACAGGCCGGAGTCCAAGAATGTGGTGGCTATTGTTCGTTTGCTTTATTAAAGACTCCTTGTTTGAATATCTGCCTCCGCCTTGTCTGTGCCTGACAGGGGGGCCCAAATTATTATTTTCTGTCATACGGTCCCAGATTACATATGTGTGTGTGTGTGTGTGTGTGTGTGTGTGTGTGTGTGTGTAGGGGAAGGGGGTGTGCTGTTTAAATGCTTAGATGAAGTACTCTATGCCCACATTCTCCTACTGGGTGAACTGCACTGAGTAAAGAATGGCAACCTGGGGTCTTAAGATATGGAGCAAAATTGCCTGCTTGGTCTTCATTATAAACATTCATTCAGATAACAGGCATGAAGTTCTTCAGTTTGCTTTGGTGTTAAAGACATTAGGTGATGCCTTCCAAAGTGTAGGTACCCTCCCTTTAGCTGCAGACTCAAGTAGGAGACATGTTGAAGCAGCTTTCCCAGTTCAACAGAACAGACCTTAAGCATTGTTGGGCATACTCTGTTTGGGCCAGCTGCTTTCCTAAGGGATCATCATCTTAAATTTTCTCTGACCTGTGGTGGTAATAGGCAGTGAAGATCCCGGCTGTGTCTGACTGAGATCAGTCCACTTGTATTTATAGGTGCTGTGCCTCAAGTTTTAGGGGTCTGAGGAGTAAGGAGTTTATATGACCACATTCTGACATTTCATGTGTTCACGGTAAAATCACTTATATTCAGTAATAACAGCAACTACTACTACTACTACTACTAATATTAATAGTAATAACTACATGTACCACCTAGTGATATTCTTGACACGTCTTTGGAACCAAAAGTCTTACAGATTTGCCCCTAAAAGTTATACACATATCAACACACATACATACTGCTCACAGATGTTCACAGTCTGAATTCTTTCTTTAACATAATGGCAATTTGACATCTTTATCTTTTTGTTTCTCAGTAGGTGGCCCTACACTACACATGGGTGGCTGAGAGCTCATTGGATACATCTCCTTTAGACCAATGTACCAGTAACATTCCGATGTCCAAAGCATTGCAGTTCTTGTAGGGGCTCCAGCACAGGGGAGAAGCTGTTCCTGGGAACCAAAATAGCTTAGGATATATGGCCCCAGAAAAATTCTATGCCCAGTGAGTTTGATGTAAAGCAGTGTTTGGGTGTCCTGAGAATCACTGATGGTAATTTCTCCAAAATATTGATATTTTTGGGTGTCAGTAGGTGGCAATATGCTGCAGATGGGAGGTTGGGGTGGAGTTTGGATGCAGCTCATCGAGACCTATCTTTCTCTAAAGATTTGTTTGCTGGGGTGCTACCATGTACTGGGGCTACATTTCAACGAAGTTTCAAGGGACGCAGTGTTTCAGTGACCTGGGAAACACTGATGGGAATTTGCTCAGAAGAAAAACTACCTTTTTGCCATTTTGGGCCTCTTAATAGGTGGCGCTACACCACACATGGCTGCATGAGGGCTTGTTGGATGCAGCTACCTCAGGCCTATGTGCCACTAAAATGTCATTAGCTGGGGCCCTACAGTTAGGATACACAATTTTGCCATTTTTTTGTCTGACAATAGGCAGTGCTACAGCACACAAGAGGGCTTGTTTGATGTGGCTCCTTGAGACTTGCGTAGCACTGAAATTTTGTTGGCTCAGGTGCTACAGTTCTTGAGTTATTCCACAACCTGTGGTCCAGGGCGTCCAGCACAGGTGGAGAGCAATGTCTGGGGACAGCACAGGGCAGTCACTGGAGACAAAACCTTACTACATCCGCAATGGGCCTAATAGGGCTACATGCCCACTGAGTTTCAAGGTCCACAGTGTTTTAGTATCCTGAGAATTGCTGACAAAAATGTTGTAAAAAAAGAGTACTCTCATGGTCAGTAGGTGGCGCTACGCCACACATGGTTTGATGTGGCCCCTTGAGGCTTATGTACCACCCAACAGATTGGGGGGTGGGGGCATGGTGCCTGGAAAATCATCACTTTTCATGGGACATCACTTTTTGTGAGGGACTGCCTCTGCTGTTGCCCCCAGTTCTGAGGCATGGCGGCCACTGACCATTTCTGCAGTGGCGCTGGGTTATAATGCACCATACCTTAGTTATGCTGCTATAGCCTAGTGCCTTCATGTGTCATGCCGTGTATATATATATATATATATACACATATGCATGCACAAATGACACATTTGATCACTGATGTGTTAGCCTGGTCTAATTCATCTGCTTCCTCTGTCCACAATCATCTTTGCTGAGTGTCATCCCTGCCTCCTTCCGGCGGACTCCTCTCACCCTCCCTTCCTGAGTGGACTGCAACCAACACTACGGGAAGCCCATGCCAGGACTGACTCTCCATCATAGAGGCCCTTCCTAGACGCCCATGTCAGGACTGACTCCCCTCCGAGGCTTTGTGACTGACCCCCCTCACAATGGCACTGTCAAATGGACCCTTATTGTTACCCCCATGACCCATCTCACTCCTTGAGTTTAACACTATGTCTGGCCACAACTACACTGTCCAGCCATAATTCCTGATAACCACCTACCTACCTACCTAACCACCAACTTGTAGTCTATCATGGTTACTACTGATTGTAATTTTCCTGCATGACCCAGTTGGGTTAGCCCCTTGAGTTGTGGATCTGCCCAAGATTTCTTCCTAGACTAACTAAACATAAGGGAGTTTTTCCTTGCCCCTGTTGCTCTTGGGTCCTTCTGTAAAGTCCCATGAGACAATACTATAGTAAAAAGTGCTGTATAAATAAAATTGTTTTGGTGACCCTGGAATGGATGACCAAAAATCATTGAAAAAGAAAAAGAAAAAAAAAACTGGACGAAAGGGAAATCGGGCAACACCTATATTCTCATTTTGGTAGCTACGCTGGCGGCAGTCATATAATAATAATGTGAATAAAAAACAATAGCATTCCCAACCTGCTGCTTGGATCTAATAACCTTAAGAAGACTGCAATGGACCTCAGTGCAAGTTAACGCTGCAGTTTTTAAACTGAAGTTATTTTTGCTGTTCTGCACTGTATTTCAGAAAAGGCTACTTGTTTAGAGAAAATGAAGTACTACTGCAGTAAAATCACAGTCATTTTAGCTGTAATTCAAATGCAGTGTAACTGCAGTGAAACAGCCATCAAACACTGCCGTAAAACTAAAGGTATTTGGGCTGTACTGCATCATAGGCCTACTTCAGCACCGCCAGTATAGTTGCAGTTTTTTAGCTGTATGGCAGTGTACTGCATTGTACTTCATTGTTCTTGTGATTGTACTATGTTGTACTGCACTGAACTTCAAAAAAATACAGTATTACTGTAGTTTTCTCCTCAACATTTTTTTGTAAGGGCTGTGTCATCATCCGTAACCTGCTCATGCTGCTCCTTCATGTCACTTGTTCTGACTGTTTCTCCTATATTTGCGTGATGACTAAGGCTACGGGATATTTTACATCACTCATGGGCATTCGTGAGCCATCTAAATACAGGAAACTCTCCAAGCTTCAGGGAGACTTGGAATGTCTGCTAGGCTATAGATTAACTGCAGTTTTGATAAATGCAATGTTGTAGCCTACACTTACTAAAACTCAATAGAGCTTGCCCTTTTGCTCATAGCTTGCCTTTACTTGTTTTATGAGCTTACTGGTACAATTCTCATGAGAAATTCTCCACATCTCTGGACCTGCAAAGATTTTCACCTATTTCTCAACATCTTTGCTCATCGATCGATGCAGACCACAAACCAACTTCCAGTGTAGCTCTATTTGTAGGTTCATGAATTTTTCTGACTGTCTGGACAACCTATCAAAAGAGGTGATTCAAGGCATAATCATAAACCTCCCTCTGCCTCAGGGATTGTTTGTAGCAGACAAACTCTGTTGCTATGAAACCTTGATGTGACAGGGTGATGTTCTTTCCCTGTGCGGTGGCTAGTACCCTGAGTTAGCTCCAGCCCAGCAAGCCTGCACAGGCCCCTTGCAAGCCTTTGAGCTGATGATGGGGGCACGCACAGGGCTCGTGAGATTTTGCTCATCGGCAAAGTACTGGCCCCATAGCACTGGCCCTGAATGGGCTGCCCTCACTTAGCCCTCGACAATGTGGGCTCTGTATGGGCTTTCTGGGCGTTAGCTGCAAGTGTGGTTAGCCCAAAGCCACGGGCCTCATCAGAACAAGCCCGCAATAGGCCTGTCTAGGTTTGTTGTGGGCTGGCCCACACTGCCAGATAAAAAAATGCATGGGCCTGGCCCCGCAAGGGCGTGTTTGCTGGGAGATTAGCAAAAATCAAAGTTTACATTTCAGACTTTCCCGTGACCTACATAGTTCACCAGCAATGATTATTCAAAAACCCCATGTTAGTTTCCTAGGCTTTTTCCAAGGCTTTTACAGTGATGAAAATGTAGGAGGGGTTTCAATTACATTTCGCTGATGTCATTGCTCAATGAAATTGTTATCCTCAACTTGTTCTCTAAATTGCTGGTTTCGTTCTACTCAGGCCCTGAACACAGGGATATCATAAAACAGAGGCTATTTTTTAATTGCAGCTTTCCTTCAAACGTAAACGGAGGTTTCAGTCACTAAAACCAGTGTTCTGGATTGTCTGGTGTGCATGTTGACTGGTGGCATTTGCCTAATTTCACTGAATATTTATAAGGCCCTGCCTCTGGAGATTTAAATGTTCCAAAACTAACATCTCCAGTTATTGTCTGATATATGCCCCTTGATTCAGCATTATCCACATTTACTTAAAACATGCTATGTTAACAGAAAAAAAATGGTAATCAACTCCGAGACCAAAGTTTTCAACGGTGTTCCCAAGCCCAAGCACAATTGTATAAACTTATCACAAAGACAGACATGTATGCTGTTATGCCACCAATCAACGAAAATGGTTGCCACTGCAAATAAATATAGTTCAATTATGGCCTCAGTCATCACAGGTTAACATCAGAGAAAAATACACGTCCATATTAACTGGTGCTATCACAATTTCTCATAAGCGTACAGCCAGTTTGATACAGAAATTAAGCTCATTATAGGCACTGCAAAACCTACCAACAATAACAAACTGGCATAATCCCACTTCAAATATAATTAGGCGTCAGTTAAAGGCAGAAAATAAGGATACACATGATTTAGCCTAATACATGAATCTGCGTCGCAGGTAAGTCTAGAACCAAGGTCCAAAAAATAAAGATAGAGAAGGCCTAATAGCACCTGGCTGTCCTGTTTCGCCACTCAGGATAAGGTAGGCTTGTAGGCCTACTTGTTTCCATAGGCTCGGTACTTTCAGTCCAAAATCTTGCCACTTGTTTTGTTGCATAGTTTTTGTTAGCAGTGTTTGCATAGGCCTATTCGCCATATTATGTATTAAGTGAATGTTTTGCGACAAAATCCTATGTCTGCTAAAACCAGCCTTATGAATAACATCTTGCTACTTTATGCAGTGATCTGCAGCACAATCATGTTTAAGGCAATATCTTTAATGTTCTGCATGGGGTAACTGGAAGGATGAACATAAGGTAAGCTAGTCTTATTTCTTAATTTTTTTCACCCGTTTCGTAAAAGCATATTATTGCTACCACAGGTAGGGATTCATGATTCTGAGAGAAACGCCTCCTGGAGCTCCGATGGTGGAGGCAGAAGCAGAGTAAGCAGGGCTGTATTATCAGTGGATATATACAAATCTCACCAGTCGACCTGCACACCATCCAACATGGAACACCGGCATCTTAAGAAAACTCTGGCCAAAGAATTCTGATATTCAAATGTGTTGATTTTATTCTTCATTAGGCATGTTTCTCTCAAAGCTGAACCCAAAAGTTGCTAGCCATATATCATTATCCATTTTGTGCATCAACTAGACCAAGCTGTAGATCTTTCCAAGTCTGTTGATGCCTGTTTGTTGATGCCCTGATAGACAGAGATAGTGCACAGATTTAAAATAGACTAAAACTTTTTTGCTCAAAGTAGTAAGAAAAATAGGTCTGGGCAATATATTGAATTAGTTAAAGATTCCTAAAGCTGTCCCTAAAATACCAGCAGTAGCACTTATTTAGAAACCGTCAGTTTACAAGGTGCAGTTTTTTTACAACAGGGCAGCTTTTTGGTGGTAACTTCCAGTGCTGTACAGAAATGCATACGATATATAGAAACATATGCTTACAATAGTCTAGCCTAGAGGTCATTTTTATTGGCTCCCAAATGGATCTATGAACTGTGGAATACAAATCACGCTCAAGGTCTAAGATTCTGCAGTCACCAAAAGCTGAACTACTGAACTACTTCAGCTGAGCTACTGCATCAAGCTTTACAGTGTGTTTTCAATGTTATCTTGTTACTCTCACCAGCAAACCAAATTAATAGCAGTTGAGTTACATATATAGCATAGCAATGTCAGAATTTAATATAATTCACAGACACAATTAAATGGCTTGGACAATTATAAATATCTTAAGTGAGCAGCAGCAGTCAAGAATTATACTTCCACTTTTGCTTACAAAACAATGAATTTACAGATGAACACAGAGCTATGCTCTCCCAGACAGTGCTGTTTTGCATATTGTCCAGATGTATCTCTCTGCTTGTCTTTTACTCTAACTATGCAGATGCAAATCAAATATATGTAGGTTGTCTTATTAATCAGGTAAATTGGTGAGTAAATTGGCTATGTCTTTTTAATCTGCCCCATTACCATGGTAGAAATATTACATTTAGTTTCTAGTCTACTTTACCTTGTAGCACAAAGCCACCATCATAATGAATCATTAAAAATTAATCAACAGACCATTTAGCATCATATTGTAACCAGAGTACCATTGATTTTAGGCTACTTTAAATATTTAGGTGTACTGGGAAACAACGTACAGTTAAAAATCAACTACAGTAATAAAAAAGGAAATCATTTAAAAATAATGTTATCTTCAGTTTAGGTAGAAAAAATCAGTAAAAAAAAGATCAATTGCCAGCACTGGATAAAATCGAGATTTCATGTTTTGGCCGTATTAGGCAGCCCCAAAGACAGATGTTATGCTTTATGGATCTGGTGGTTTCCTCCTGGTGCACTGAGTGGGGCAGTTGCATTTGTACTAACTTGTACATCTACAAATCCCATTCTTTGTCTCCGCTTTCTCTGTTCAATCATCTGCAAACAGAGAAATATTAAAGGAACAATTTCAACAATCTGTAACACAAAAAAAAACTGTTAACATACAACAAACTTAACTGACAACAGACAAATAGTAACCATCCCAAGTTTATAATCTAAGACTATACACTGTCTTCAAGGAGCCTAAATTAGTCTTTAAGTTTAAATGTAGTTTTGTAGGTTTAAGGTATGAATCAAACCGTGACTCAAAAATCGAGGTATGAACAGAACCAGAGGTATAGTGTGGATTTTTTAAATGGGGGTCCATGATATAATATTATAAATGAATGCTGATGCTGATATTAATGTGAGAAATAGCCTCTGTCCCAGGTGGGGGGACTCCACTCACTATACCCCTGTGGATTTTGTGCATCGTTTCTCCTCTATTTCAAATACGTCTGCCAGCATGCGGTGTCTGCTCAGTGCTTTTTACTTTTTGGTTATGTGATGCAGGCATTTGGGGCAGAGGCAGGGATAAAGTGTGTGAAGTACAGGTGGTAAAAGTGGTAAGGAGAGGATGGTTAGGGTCTGTGGGACAGCTGGAGGTGGTAGTGAGTGATACAGGTAATTTGAGCAATGTGGCGGCAGTAGTGGTGTAGGTAGGGGGTAGCAAAATGTGCACATGAGGGGGGCAAAAACTCAATGATGGGGAGGATGGGGGGATATGTCAGTTTGTTAAAAAAGAGGGGGGGTGGAGTGCTATGTAAGGAAAGTCGTATGTAAAAGCAGTTAATGCATGAGAGTGTGTGCGTGTGTGTGAGAGAAAATGTGCAGTATCTCACAAAAGTGAGTACACCTCTCACATTTTTGCAAATATTCTAAAAGTCATATCTTACCATGGGACAACACTATAAAAAATTTTAATACAACTTAAAGTAGTCGGTGTACAGTTTGTATAGCAATATAAAGTTATTGCCCTCTGAAAATAGCATACAGCCATTAACATCTAAACAGCTGGCAACAAAAGTGAGTACACTTCACAGCAAAATTTAATTTCTACAGTGTTGTCCCATGAAAAGATATTTGGGGGGGGGGGGGGTGTAGGTTAGGTTTGTGACTAATTAACAACATGTCTCAAAAAAGTTGTGAGACAAGGGCAATAAAGGTTGTAAAAGTTAACTAATGTCAAGAACAACACAAGGAAGAACATTTCAAAGATAATTAGATTAATTGGCATGATGAATATGCATTATATATTAGAGAGCACCACAGAGAGTCTCTCAGAATTAAAGATGTAGAGGTATTCATTACTCATTTATTACATAATAATATTACATTACTAAAATGTTTGTGGCACTCCATGAATATAAGATCTGATTCTGTTAAGAAAATCATTACATGGGTTCAGGGAAACATATAACAACTGTCCATGAATACACTTTGACAAGCCATCCAAATGTGGAGGCAAGATCAATCCATGTCTGAGAAACCAGCCCTTAGATAGCCATTAACACTTAGTCAGTGGATTTCTTATTTTTACAGGTAAGGTATCTCATATTACCTGCTCCTTCAGTTCAGCAAGCTGGCCAGTGAGCTGAGTCACCACATTCATGGTAGCACTCAGACGATCCTGCAAATTCCTCATCTCATTCTGCTCTCCATCTCCATCTGTCACCACCAAAGACATTGCCTGCATACGTGGAAACCAGTCTAAGTTTGTGTCCTATTCAAAAGACAAGAGATTGATTTAGAAAGTAATTATCTTGAGTAGAAACATTTCTGGTTATGGAGATAGAAGATATCACTTATAGCCCGCAATGTGTGTCATAATGTGTGACATTAAAAAAATATATATGAAGAATAAACAATGATCAGTTCATGTCACTAGCCATGTCAGTAGGAGAGCAAATATCATCATAAATGCTTGTTTTCACCTAAGATATACAGTTAGGGAAAATTAGGTAAATAAAAAAAAATCAGCAACATGAGCATGATCAATGTATCTTGGAGAGTTATGAAAGGCAATCGGTTAGAAAACAGTCAGAAAACAGACACTGATGAACACTCTACAACTAATAATATTAATTATTGTGGCCTATTTACATTTTTCAGCGTGCACCGCAAGAGCACAGTTCCACCTATTGATAGTGACCGTGCAAGAATCTAAAACTATTTTCACCTCTGCATATAAGAATGCGTATAGCTCTTCTTACACAACTACTGCTGTGTATAACACACGCGTCACTAGGAGTGAGTATATCCCACGATACAATATAATCACTCCATTAAGCATTTTCCATTAAGAGAACTTCCAAGCCATTGATTAACTGCTGCGTTGTTTGGGAACGGGAGATGCAAAACTAAGCTTAGAACTCTTTGAGGGGGCGGAGAATGAACGAACATCAATGAAAACTAAACGGTAGAAAATGCAATTCTGTTTGTTAAAACTCTGTTAGTTGGTAATGGAGCTGTTGTATAACACTCATGGTCATGAGGTTGTTCGTGCATATCCTCACGGAAGTCGTCTAATATAGAATTTAAAAAAAAAAAGGTCCAATCCTCCATCAGTCAGACCATACATTGCTATTTACAAGTGTAACCTTGTAGAAATGGCATGATTCAGTTCCCTATTGTATTTGCAATGGTGTTCCACTGTAGGGTATTTTTTCAAATTCAGTATTTTTTGTTTATTAATTTAATGTTTTGTTTATCTAATTATTATCTATTTAACTATTTATTACACATTATGTATCTGAAATTATTTACTACTTTGAACGCAGACAATAAAACGTGGTACAAGACAATAAGAGAACCCAAGGTGTCCCCATCCAAGACCATTACTTGCCAAGACCATTACACTAGCCTTATTTGTGATCGCAAATAAATAAATACAGACTTTATGGCATACCAGGCAAGACTGTGTTTTTTTTTACTTCCAGAGCCCTACAGTCGGCAATGTTTTGTGCATTGTATATTCTTACCAATCCATGCTAGTTGGTTTGCAAACCAAAGAATAGGAGCCAGCAATGATAATTTTTGTAGTGTTTCTTTGACAGACAAGGTATTAAACACTATTTCAGTTTCATTCAGTTTCAGCTTCGTTTAACACCGCCATGCATTTTAAGATCTTGCAAATATAATAACCAGCAGAGAGAGCCCTCATTCACGTAATGAGCCATTTAATCATCAAAGTACCTACGAATCTGGTAAATTAACTTAAAAATGTTGCCTGGTATGTCTTTAAATGTTGGCATGAGGTCCAAGTATAGCAGAACAAGTCACTGACCATAGAACCATCCACACTAGCAAAGAAAGCACAGCGGAGCCTCTACTTCCTCTGCAAACTCAAGTGAGCAAGAGCTCCCTCACCCATCATGTGCACTTTCGGCCAGGGCACCATTGAGAAAATCCTCACTAGCTGCAGTTTACTGTTAAGAACAATGTCTTATCTGTTGTGCATTTTTTCTACACCATGGGATAGTGTGAAATGTACTTTCGATTCCTCTGTATGTCTGGTACATGTGGAGTAATTAATAAATAAAGCTGACTTTGAATGAAATGAAATGAGACAACTGTGGGTGAAAGAGTACACAGCAGGCTTTGTTGTCAGAAAACCAGGATGTTGGACTCATGGAATGTCAGGTTTTTTTTATGACTATTTACCATTGAAGTATGGGGTGTTGTAACAAATCCACATGTTCCTTGCATTACCTTAATCATACGAGCCACATAGCTCTCTGGACCAGTGTAATCGGTCTTGTTTTTCTCACGTAGAAGCACAATGAAATACAGGTAATTCCAGATATTGTGCTCCAACTTGATGTGCTCCTCAAAAGAGACAGTCTTATTATCAAACTTATCTCTTTCAAGACCTAAGAGACAAGACAAAAAAAGATTAATTGCTAAAGTTTTCACACAGCCCAAAAAAATGTTTGGGTAGATTAGTTAGATTGCTGGGAGATAGTTTGGTTGCTGTCCATTATATACCACAGATGAAGCATGTATTCTTCAGGATCTCCTCTTTGTTCTGTTTCTCACTGCGAAGGTCAGCAAAAGTGTCAATGATAACTCCAAAGATTAAGTTGAGGACGATAATGATGACAATGAAGTAGAAAAGCAGGTCATATACTACCCGCGCTGGAAATAAGGCCTCCTACAGGATGGAAAAGAAATACTGGTGACATAATCAACCTCACACATATGACTACTTGATTACTGTTTTGATTTGTAACTGGATTACTTTACTTGTCACTGTCACATTACTTTACTTGTAACTTCACTACTTGTTACTTTACATTTTTTCTTCTCCCAATCCCTCTGTTGGGAAGGATGAGTGGGTGGAGTCTTTAACTGGACTAAATTTAATCTGGTTGTGAAAGAGTGCATGTGAACTCTTCTATTGTTAGCAAAGACATCAGAATGACTTCAGCACTGAGTACCAGTATTAGCACATTAAACACGTATAAACATCCAAAGGCGGTCTTGTCCGTTATCTCTATTATTTTGTGATCTGATGTTATCTCTATTATTTTGTGATGGAATTATATGGGCACTTGACTTAAAAGACACACTTAATGTTTGTATGATATTTGTAGCCATCACTTCACATACAAAATTTCATTTATATGCTCTAAAACAACAGCTAGGCTCAGTTTGAATACATACTTCTTTACTTGGTCTGCGAAGCACATCACCCACACCACCTCCATTCCTGAGCCCATGGTTAAGAACCGTCACAATGCACATGAGCAGTGTGTCACAGGCATTCTCTGTGTTGTCCTCTTCCTCTTCCCCTTTTTCTTTTTCTACTCTCACATACATCAGTAATACACACACAAGCATATACTACTTAGTTAGAATTGTGTTACAGAATGAATTAGATTCAAGCAGATGAAGAAATTCAAGAATGTCAATGCATTCAGGACAACCCTCTGCTACTTTCTTAACAGCATGGAATGCAGAAAGTGTTTGGTTAAAAGTTTATGATCTATGAAGTCAGTATAGCCTAATCAGCAGTAATTCTTTCAAACAGAATATTCAAACGTGGCCTAGGGCTAGGTACACAGTAACAGCATGTTCTAAAATCAACATAATAAATAAATATACTATTCAATTGAATAAATATTAAAATGTTACATTTTAGTCTTGATTAATCACAAATTGCTATTGTGCTAAATCTGATAAATTATTTTAAACTATTAACAGCACTATATATGTGTCCAGTTAGAGTGACAAAAAAGAATTTAACTTCTTTAGTAGAATTTGTTTCATGAAAATCAGTTAACATTAGTCTTCAAATTTAAGATATTATATTCAGTTATTTCCATGAAATCAGTAAAATTATTTCAGGCCAACCCACTTTTCCTGACTAATTTTTGGGGAAAAAAGAAAAAAAATTGTAGACCAAATTTTGCCTGATATAGTAAATTATTTTATTTGAAAATGCTGGAGAAAACTCAACTTGGAACACAAGTTTTTGAACATCATTACTAACTAAAGTTAATTAATCAATTAGTGGATAAATTTGTCACATTTAAATTGAAAGAATAGTAGGCTACCATTTGAATTATCATTTTCCATGAAAGTGCAAACAATACACTGTAGGTTATCAGGAGAAGAAAACCATATGCATTACCAGAAAACCATATTCGTTACCCATTGAGGTCTGTAAAGAGGCTACAGCCTTCTGCGTCAAAGGGGCAAGTTGGCCCCAACCAGGGCTGGACTGGGACCAAAAAATGGCCGTAGCATTTTTGGCCATGGCAGGCCACCATGATCATTTCAACAATGTGGAGAGACATACAACATACCAGAGGATATATGCGGACATTGTATCAAAATTTAAAATGAAGCACCTTGTAGTAGCCTACAAGGAACCATGCTTAAAAAAATATATACGTTCTTTCAATATTTACAGACTTTCATCTTGGGAGAGATGGCCATTTTGGCAAAACAATATTTCTCTATTATTACATGATAATAATAAATGTAAGCTGTAACACCTGCAGAGTATGACTTAATGGCAAGCTAAAATAACACTGTAAGTTGGACACAAAGTCTACTCGTGGCATTTGAAAGGCTATAAAGGCAATTCTCTCTCACACACACATACACACACACGCAAACATGCACACACACACACACACACACTAGGGTGAACACCTCCAAAGGTTGTCCACAGAACTCTATAGGCTACTATTTTAAGTCTGACTGAATAAAATGAGTCCTGTTATAATTTCCTATGTTGAGCATTTGCACACTTTTAGCCTACAATTTCCCCAGATACTATTTAGTGAAGATAGACACATCCCAAAACATTTTTATTGTTAATTCCATTGGCTATCATAATTTCTGTTTGATTCCAGTGTCTGTCTGTCTGCGTGTGTAGCCTACGTCTGTCTGCGCAAAGAAATTTGATAGGTTTGCTTGTTGTACTGCATAAAGATTGACAACAATTTTGACCAATTGTGACTGACAACAGATCTCATAAGTTGAGTATGTTCTGAGGCCAACCACTCATTAATATGTTAACCTAAAGTTTTCTCCTCTCTGCATCAACAACAATTGAATCGCGCAATGTGGCCTAAAATGCAGGTGGCTTACTTGCAACTGATTCAGGTCGCAGACAAACACTCAAATGCATGCCAATCAAGAGTAGTATGCGCGCACACACACACACACACAAACACACACACACACACCAGCCTTCCGCCCTCTCTACATGAAAGTACCTCTTCATTCTGCTAACATTTCGGCTACTTGTTACCAGGCATGGACTGACCATCTGGCATACCGGGCAGTGTCCCAGTGGGCCGAAGCACATTTTTGGGCAGGGGTGGTAATAATTTAATTTTAAAAAGTATATTATAAATATTTTTATTGGCCGCGACAGTATTTGAGACACCAAATGTGGCCCAGTAGTTGATTTTCTTAAAGGACATTGGGCTAGTCCAATGAACTCTATCAAGCCTCCCCTCTGCCTGCCCCTTCCCCCTTGACCAAGGTTATCAAATTTTGCCATTGGAGTTCAACCAGAGAGCAGTGACTGTTCGTCATGGGAATGGAAAATAAATAACTAGTGCAAGGCGCGTGCAAAGAAGCTGAGAGAATAAAGGTTGAAAAGCCTGCAAGTGAGCACAGCAAAAAGTGCCAAAATCAGATATGTTTGCCACCACAAGTTCGACTGCAGCAGCAAGTGCAGAGCCGTCGACATCAAGTGCAGAAGTAGTCCCATTGAGTGCACAGTCTGTTAGACGAAGCAGAAGAAGCTATTCAGGTTGATTCAGAGGAGGAGGAGAGAGAAGTGAGACCGGGCATTGCCAGATGGCCAGTCCATGCCTGGCCCTCAACAGTAAGACATTCAAACATAACGGTGATTTGCTTCTCTCATTTCGACTGCACAGTGACTGACTTTCAACCTTTCTTTTCAACAGTAACAGTTTCCTCAGTTTGATCATTGACTACCGCTGAAAAGAAAGTTTCTCCTCGAAAGTTTCTCCAGCAAGTGCTGGGCAAGACTCATTCAGTCATGCAGTGACAGTCTATTGGGTATTTTTTTTCACTATTTTTGTCTAGTCCACGAATATAAAACAATCCCTCTTTTTCAGAAGTATTTACAGGACAAAAATATTGTCTTATATTCGGGCTAATATGGTACTTTAATTAATCTATTACAAATAGACTACAATTGCTGCAATTTCAGGCTTAAGTGGTCAGAGTGGATAAACTAAAAAGGTTTCATCATAGCTTCATAACTTAGCTTTTACAGTGTATGGGACACATTAGAGAATGAGACTCATTACCTGTAGCCATGCTTGGTAAAGGATCAACTTCCATAATGAAGTCATTTTTCAGATACAGAAAACCCACAATAGAGAAGAGGTAGACCAAGATGAGGGCCAAAAGTGCAGTCAGCAGGATAGAGCGTCCATTCCGTGTAACACTCTTAATGACATTAAACAAGGTCTCCTCACGGTATATAAGGTCAAACAACTGCAGAGATAGAATGAATGTTATTTTTCTATTCACTGAGTTTGTGTCATAAACCTACATGTAAGGGAGTTGCTGGAATGCATGAATAATTGAAACTAAACATAAAACATACCAGGATACTGTAGAACAGTTCATGTACACATAGTCCTAGGGTGCTTGTCAGCACATAAGCCAGGTGATAAAGGAACTCAACATCCATCAGCATTGCACGGTATCCCATAATAAATGTGCCATTGTTGCCAACAAAACTGACAACAAAGACAATTTTGTTGATAAGCTGTAAAAGCAAAATGTACAGGCCACAAGTTCAAACCAAATCATGCAAAGTTTGCAATTATAATAACAAATAGAACTACAATTTATCTACAGGAATACAATTTTCTGAGTTTTAGGTGTGCTTTCAGGGGGTGTAGTAGGAGTCATTAAGGCACAACATAGCTAAAAAGTGCATAACTGGAAGTGCGTAAAAAATGACTTGCAGGGGAATGGGAGAATCAAGGCCTGCGTGAGCAGTGGAGTGAGAAGGCAGAGAGCAGTTCCAGAGGCCAGATCACTGTTAAGAGTTACAATACTGGACTAAGCAAACTGTCAGGTCTGCATCAGATCTGGCCACGACCACGCCCCCTCACTCTGCCTCACAGACTCAAAATCCCTCTCCCCGTTCGCAGTCACTTCCTCGTGCACGATCACATTCACCTGAGTATTAATTGGTGTCACCTGGTCTTCACACTATTTAAGCGTCTTCCCCGGATCCCCTGACGTCTGGCCTCGTCTATACTTCCCTGGACTTACTCCGTGTCTGTCGTGTCACTCTCTGTCTCCTGCGAATTCAAGTACCTTACGCCCCGCGAGTCTGGACTCCCTTGTTGGTATTGTTTATCCCCTTGGTTCTCCGTTTATTCTCGTTAGTGTCTTAGTTCGTTTATTAGATCTTTTGTGTGTTAGTTATCTCCTGAATCTTCTGAGCTTTCTAGTTTTTTCCGTATCCTCCGCTATTTGTAGCGGACGTGGACTTTCATTGTATTTTGTGAATCTGTTTAAAATAAATCTCCTTTTGTTCAAGAGTTTAGTCGTGTCTCGTCTGTGCCTGACACAAACAAGCTGCTTTGAACAAGAAAGCTACAAAGTTATTGTTTCATTTTCTGAAATGTCCCAAAAATGCCACAAACATCTTCTTCCTCTACTTCAAATGGGATTGGAAGTGACAGTATAAAAATTAATTTACAAAATATGTAGAATTATTTCCCTGCTGTTCTTTACAGGAATTTAGGTTTATGAGAATAAACAACTCATTAACTTAAGTAGGATTGCTTTCACCAACCACGAAATGCACAGCAGACTTGGAGGTCTTAGCAATAAACAGAGAGAGACAGAGAGAACAGTTTTGGGCTAGAATTTTTTTCATTTGGAATAGGTTCATTGTGACAATAAGGAGACATGAATAACACAGATTTTAATTACTTTATACATCAAGCCTTTATGAGGGGATCTGTCAGTAATACAGTCTGCTTTTCAGAAAGAAGAGTTTGATGATGTAGCCTATGTTGTGCAAAAAAAAAGCATGGGTTGGTAGTAGTGCTACACTAGTTTGTCTACCATCAGCAAAACTCACAGATGTAATAGTTGAGTGTTCTTTAAAATAGAAATTAACTTTTACTTTTATCTTCCTATACCCCATTAAGTTAGTTAGTTGCATAGGCTCCAGTGTGGCAGGTAGCTGGGACTTGATGTGTTTCATGACTATCCTCTCGAAGCACCTTATGATGGTGGATGTAAGTGCTACTGTTAGTAACTGGGCAGTAGTCGTTTAGCCAGACCACAGTTTTTTTTTTTGTGTACAGGAATGATGGTGGTGGTCTTGAAACGGGAACAACAGTGATGCATCTGTCAGGACATCAGCCAGTTGGTCTGCACATTTTCTGAGCACACAACCTGGTATTTGTTCTGGCCCATATTTAAGCAAAGGGATCGTGATATTGTACCCAAATAAATGAATGAGAGGTTGACAGAGCTACATTAATATTATTATTAAGTTGACTTTTCTCGCAAACTGTTTATTGCAGCGACAAGCAACTACCACCATTAATGAAAGCTGAGCTTGTGCAGTTTCAGTAATGTAAAAGAGAACATTATTCATCAAACATACACAGGACTCCTTATTTCATAAAAGTGAAAGTAACATTAGGCTATACAAACAAACACACTGTAGTTTAATTTGACAAGTAGACAAGGTTACATTTTTACCACCAAGTCAGTGTTATAAGTAGCTATTTGTGTGTGTGCTTTTCACTGCAGATAATCTGTCTTGTTTCTTTACCAAACTGCCAATATAAGCCCACTTCAATGTTTTTAAATATCCTGCGTTAACAGCGACATTTTTTCCGATCACGTTAAAATGAGATTGTATTAAGCCTAATGCACTATTAATGCTTTGACTTTGACAGACATAAAAATATAGGTCTATTCGATTTAATGTAAAGAAAAATGATAACAAAAAAAATGGCATCTGCACATAAACACATGTTGGTTACACCTATCAGTGCAGGTCATCATAAAATGAAACTGAATGTAGGCCTAAAAATGCACTCCATGTATTTTGTTATTCGACTTGAACAAGCTATTTGATAAACATGATTAGAGTTAAACCATGTATAGCCTATCCCATCACAACTTACCTATCTTTATGCTCTCAGAGAAAATCGGAATGTTTCATTCATCTGCTTCTTGTGCTCTTTTATTCTTTACGTGCTCATGAGAAAACAGCCTCATGACAGCTTGTGATTTCCGACAACAGAACCTCCACTGCGGCATTATCCAGGCTAGGATTTCCTCTCTATCATGTCGCCGATATTGCATTTTTTTTTGTTCTGAAGCTTTCCACTGTTAAATACTGTTGCAATAGTGCAATTGGCGAGGGTGTCCGTATCTAGAGTTGAAAGTGTCTGTATCTTGAAGATCTATGTTTGATTTTGCCTGCAAACATTTCCCTATCCTTCCACGTCTGCTAGTCATTTAATTTTGTGGCAGTGGTAGCATAGTGGTTAAGAAACCTGGCTAACGTGCTAGTAGCAAGGAAAGTTGTGGGTTGGAATCCTGGCTGCCACTGTTGTGCCCTTGAGCAAGGCACTTAACCCCTAAGTTGATCAAGGGGAAACTGGTCCTGATGTAATTAATAGCTGACAACTGTAAGTTGCTTTGGATAAAAGTGTCAGTTAAATGCATAAATGTAAACAAGTCTCATATCTTATACAAGTCTTATATTTTTGTCATAAAGTTAAAATAGTCTGTTTCTAGAAATTATGATGTTACAAAGATTTTGACTGTTTTTGTTGATTCAAGGCCCTTTCATAAAATTTTTTAGCCTACCTGCAGGCATTTCAGCTGCAGTTGTTTGAATTGATGACTTTTACTAGACTACAGGCTATTTATTGAGGTTTGTGTCTAATTGTACTTTTCAGACTAGCCTATGCATTTTTTGTGTCCAAAATATGGTGTAGGCCTATTGCCTCTATTTCGACACTGCTGTCTAATGCAGATAGAATTACATAGACTACTACAGGGAATATCAGTCTGTGACAGAGTGAAGAGAAAAAAGTAGGCTACAAAGTGGATTCTCAAAATGTGGATGGCTTCTGTATCTTGACTTTATACTTTGCTGGCATGACTATATGAAATGTGAACGACACAACAACATTGATATGTTATAAGAAAATAAAATAAAATCACAATCAGCAGGGGGCCCCCTAGAGGCCGAGGCCCAGGGTTGTTTGCGAAATCACATGGATCAGATGCAGTACATCGTTGTGTCTGGGACAATGTGTCTTTCCACTGCTGCTGAGGTACAAAATTGGTTTCAGGACTATCCCCAGTTTTGTGTTCTTTCCATTTGAAGAGTTTTTCTCAGTATGGCGGTGGATGGTGTATGACCTAAGGCCCCGAGGCCCATCATTATCTCAGGCAATGGCGGAGGCTTGCGACCTTACTGATTTGGCATTCTACATGATTCTACCATGTTGCCTTGAAAATTATAATATTGCATGTGACAACAAAATCATCTGGCCAGATCCAGCAACAAGAAAAGAGAATAACTAGTTCCTACATACTTTTCTGTATTTTCAGTCCGCCACAGAGTGTTTTAACACTAGAATTCTACTTTTTGCCTGTAAACTAACATGTGTTGTGAATAGGGATGCACCCATCCGACTCACTTCCGATTTCGATATATGGGTTTTGCATATCGGCCGATACCTGATACCAATCCGATATCCACATTGAATTTGGAGATAGATATCATGCTCAGACTTTATTACCCTATTCTCCTAACTGGGCATTATTTTCCAAGCCAAGACAAAACAGAACAAAATAACAGACATGAATATAAACTGTTATTTAGAATATAATTAAAAAGTGTACACCAGTGTCATTACATTGTATTTGATGTTTGTAGGCCTCAGTCTAATTATGCGCCTGTCACTTTAAATTTCTCGCATGAACCTAACATTACCGGACTTCTCTGAAACAAACTTAGTTTCTAGGTTATAGGTGCTTGTTGAAATCAGTAGGCTGCTGCAGATGTTGATTATGTTTTCTTTTGCATCAGTTTAAATAAATATTCATAAAATCTTCATTGGATTATAGGAGAGATGTGTTGTAATTTTTGTTATCCTTTTGGTGAGTAACATTAGGCTGCTACTTTTCTGACAAGCTGACTAACCATGAGCTAAGTTCACTAACAGAAATCATCCATTAAACCATTAAACCATTAAACCACAAACCATTAAATATTTGCAGGTTGTTCATTAAAAAACAGTAAAAGACCTTAACTATATGATAATTTTATTAATAGCGTCTATATTAGCTATAGAAAATATGTTTTCATACCTTACAGTTGCACCTAGTTGATGTGCTATAGAGTCAATTCTTTGCAAGCCAGCTGAGTGCACAGAAGTGCACAGTAGCATAGTGGGGTTGTTGTGGTAAATAAGTTTAGGAAACCAATCGGCCCATGGATCAGCTTTTTTCAGATACCCAATCCAAGTATTTGAGATTGATGCATCCCTAGTTGTGAATCTTTATGTTGTATTCATAGCCTAATTTTGGCAAATGGGAGCAATACATTCTGTTCATCAGGCAATGCAGCATTGTCATTTGTAGTTAGATTTTTTTTCTTGCTTGACATGGTAATAAAAAGTGCTTTTGATGAATAAGTGTATAGTTTCTACAGCAGTTGCAGTGTGCTAAATTATGTGCTAAATACTACTGACATACTGGTAAGAAAGAAAAATACAGAGCACAGGTAATAACATTTTTTTGAAAAACAAAAAAAATTGTACTAATGATTATTCAAAAGAAGATTCCTGATTACCTGTATGACATTTGTAAAGTAGCAAGTCCAAATATTGTATAATAAGTTTCATCTGTGGCACTAAACAGCTTTAAGTGGAGAGGGTTGAAAAGCTGGGGAAGATTAGCCTATATTTTGAAATAAATAAATAAATAAAAAACTAGAAAAAAAAAATTTCTGATAGAAACTAAAAGTTCAGTATCTGCTTTAAAGAGAGATAAAAGATGATGATAAAAGATGAGTTTTCATTGGAAGGATCATAGGGCAGATATTTTTCCAAAGGGGGCAGGGCTTTTTTCTGGGGGGCATTGCCAACCCTAGCCCCCCCTTAGCCACTCCCCTGCACCAGACCCTCTCATAATTTTTTTTTTATCCTGCGTCATTTGCACCATACATTAGTACACCATTTACTTATATTCAATGACACTAGTTTATGCACAGGCCTTCAGGCCACTTACATTCAAAGCTTAAGACTTACATTCAGGGTACCCAAAAGGATAAGAGTGGGGCCAATGCCAAAGTGGTAGATAGAGCGCAGTATGAGAGCTACAGTGAGGGGTCGAAGCTCATAGCGCTGAGACAGTAGACCCATGACGGACAGTCCTGCAAAGCCCCAGAACATCATAGACAGTAGGGAAGAGTCTATGGCACCTAACAAAACAGAAGAAAACAATTACCAAAATTATTACCATTGACATTGTGAAGCTTTGAATAACTTAAATTCTTCAATTATTCTTCTAGCCTTAATCTTAATTAAGCTTCTTAATAATAATAACAAATGAAGAAAAGACAAGAATTTCTATAAAATAACATTACCCAAATCAAATACAAATGCTTGATCTCACAAACATGCTTTTTCAGGGGAACTGTCATGATAAATGTGTGTCTTGCACGGTGGGTCACAAATGCAATCAATACATGCATTTACATTTATTCCACTTCAAGCACTGCTCACACAACATAAGTGTAATTTAAGTGCAATCTTAAAGGACAGGTTTATTTTTTAGACTTAAAGCTTTGTTTTCTGAACATTTATGATGAAATACAATGGTTAAGATTAAAATTTTGACGAATGCCTCTGTTCCAAGAATTTTCAGTTGTTGCAGTGGCATCCCCTACCTACAGAATGGCTGCATAGGTGCACAGCTGCAATCTTTCCTTAAATGCATTAAACTTTCATTTGTAAAGACATAAAACTCACAGAGTGATCATTAATGTTCACTGATACACTGACACAAAAATCATTGCAAAGTGTGACTGCCATCAGCTTGCATTTCTTCAAACTCTTAAGTGGAAGTTTACATCCAGCTGGGTTTGAGAAAATAGGTCCACAATTGAAAATGAATGGTCAAAAACCTGCTGGAAACCACACTTTGCAGGGGAGGCATTTGTCAAAATTTCAATTTTAACCATTGTATTTCATCATAAACAATCAGAAAACAAGGCTGTAAGTGTAAAAAACCAAACCTATCCTTTAAGATAAATTTGGGAACAGCTATTTCTCACCAGAGTTGTATGGGTAGAAGAAGGCAACAATGAGGTTTATAAAGACTGCCAGATTGAAAGAGATACTGCCCCACAGCGTCATACGACCGGAGAACCAGTACAACACTGACATACCTGCACAGATTTTTACAGATATTTTAGTCTGATTAGTTCATAATCTGTTCACGATATGATTTGTGTAAAACAGAGCTGTAACAACACATCAAATTCACTGTTCATTTCATGTACTGATTTTTTTTTTTTAATATTTGTTGATTTACAATATTTTATGATTCCCTTATTTGTAATTAAACTAGTAGCCTTCTAGTTCATAAACCTCATACAGAGGGAGGCCAATTGAAAAGTTTTATGAAATAAAGTGAAATGTTTTAAAAAAGTGTGAGTACTGAGAGTCAATCAGACTGAGATAAGGGATTTCTTACTGCGTAGCTTTTTTTGCCACTCCATCTCATTGTGCAGGAAGGATGTCTGCTCAAAGAAGTGGGTAACTTTACTGCCCTGTTCATCCTGCTCTGTGGTGTTGAACACACGGATCTTTGACTCCTCTGTTAGGTACTCGCAGATAGGGTGAATTGGGAAGACAAGCTGTTCCATGCTGTGATCCTCACGCACAATCTGAACCCAGACAAACAGATATGTACATTCTTATACAGTGTTTAATGCACATCAGTGTTCTACCAGAGAAGGCACTGGATATCTAATTACACATAACTGCTTTTTGGATAAAAGCGTTTGCCTATAAAAGTAAACATAAATATACCTCAATTTGTGAAGTGTGCTTGTCATAAAACTCCAGTGGTTCCTCATCAGGTTTCTCTACTGGCCCACCAGACTTAAGCATTTGGGAGAACTGCTTGTTGTTCAGGTTTAACTGAAGGATACAAACAGCCATTCAGACATAAACATTCATTAACACAATTGGAGGCGCTGACAGAAAGGACAGAATGTACTTTTGGGCCCTCCACAAATGTTGATTATAATATCAAAATGTTCTCTGGAGCTTTATTGGGTATTAAAAATCTGCCAATCCAGAACACACTACTGCCTGGCTTAGTACTGAAGCTGCCTCATGTAAACCATCCTCTCTTCCGGCACTCTTTTACTCTCCCGGAAACTCTCCTACTGTGATAGACATACTGGTTACGACTCTCAAACTCTGGAGGCAACTTAAACTTTTTGGCATTCTTCCTTCCTTGCTTCATGCCCCTACGGAACAAAACCATTAATTTCCCCCAATGTTGATGGGTAAGGCTTTCTTTCAAGAGTGCCGGGCAGTAGTGTGTTGGTGGTTTGGTGGATTGGTGGTTTGCAGCCAGTAGTGCATCACATGTAGATTAGTAGCACAATAGTAGTATTGGAAGTTGGGTAGAGCAAGACCACCAGGGCACTTTGGGCTTTCTAAGCTTTGCAAAGTCTTGGAGGCCGTCCCTGTCATAGAAACTCTGATATCAAACTTATTCGTTTATGGAAGAATGCTTTTGTTAAGTAGACTGTTAACAGAGTTAACATGCCCAGCTACATATAGGGGAAGTAGGGACCAGCACTTTAGATCTTGTTTGGTTCTAGTAAGCAAAGGTTCAAAGTTTGCTCTAATGAGGTTTTCAAAGGTATCTGTAATTTGAATACCAAAGTATGTAAATTTATTTCATATTAAATTTATTTTTAAATTGCACTTGTGATGACAGGGGCATATATAATATTTAATAAACATCTAACATTGAAAAAGAAGTGTCTATTTCTGATAAATCTAGTTTGGTCATAAGATCAAGAAGACACCTATGTAGTCACAAGGCCAGAATTCAGAGACTCAGGAGAAGCTTCTATCAAGAAGCTTCATATATTACTTCATGGTCTTACATCTCTCCACACAACATTCCTCTACACCACCCATCAACCTAAAAACCTTGTTTGACTGGCCTTTTTACCTATACATATATACAACACAATGTCCCCCTCCCACACACACACCACTACCATCACCACAAATAGGCTGAGAAACAGACACAATTTCACTGCATGTTTTACACTTAGTAACCATATACATGTGACAATAAAATTTCTTTGTATCCTTGTCCTTGTATCCTTGTAGGTAGGACTGAGTCTAAATGCATAGCCAACTAGCTAATAGTTTAGCATCCACATTGATCAATGAGATGGGCCTATATAAGCTGCAGAGAAGTGGCTCTGTTCTTTTTTTAATATTAAGTAGACAGATGTTTGTCATAGTGTAAGGGGTAAGCAAATGGCAGTAGAAGACTCATTAAGCATTTCAAGTAAGAGAGGGGTCAACTGATCTGAATTTTTAAAATAAAATTCTACGGGGTGGCCATCTGGGCCAGGACATTTGCCACTTTAAATACCAAAGACGGCTCTAGAAATCTCTTCTCATGTGATTGGTTGATCCTGATCAGCCCCATCACTGTCACACAGACAAACACACACACAAACACACTGAGTTTAATAAATTACTCCCCTACCATGGAGCTTATACCCTCCTCTCCATCTTCTTTGGTTTTTTTTGGAGGTTTCAGGAGACTCAGTAAGACTTTATTGTGACGTGCCAACTGCCAGAGAGAGAGAGATAGAGAAATATAACATCAGTTCACTGAGAATACCATCAATTCACTGAGATCTTCCCACTTAATGTAAAGTTTGCATTAATTATAAGTATTAATGCCTGTGGACAAAAAAGAATGGACTTTTTCAGGTTACAAATGAAGGACAACACATGATAAGACTTTTGGATGCACACAGATGCAGAGACAAAACAAGGCAGTGACACACAAAGGAATATTTGCAAAAAAGATTTTTGCAATAAATAAGATAGGGAAAGTAGGGGCTATAGTTTAGGTTTGCTCTTGACAGAGGTGAAATTGAACCAGAACAAGATATTGAAACTAAGAACTGATTCAATACGTGTTTGTTTTATAGAGAAGTGTTAAAATGTTCTTTCTGACATTGACTATGTCTGTGAAGATTCTCATTTATCCAGGTCATGGTAGTCAAGGTATTCAGTTATATGCAACTGGACTTCTTTTTTGCAGCTTGAAGACGTTTCACCTTTCATTGAAAAGGCTTCTTCTGGCCTGGTGTGGGGAAGACCAGGAGATTCAGCTGCACTGTGGGTGTAACTGTGAGCTGTAGAGCACACCTGCCATCATATGACAGTGGATCACATGAGTCACTAACTGACATAATTAGCATAAGTCAATGTGTGAATTGGAGTGGTCATTATGATTGCAGGATCCAGAGAGTGTTAACTGCTCTGATGGCAATGAGCAGTTAAACTTCCTGGGATGGAATGATCACAGGATCCAGAGAATGTTGACTGCTTTGATGGTAATGAGCAGTTAAACTTCCAGGGATTGGATCTCAAGGCAGAATAGATGGTTGTAGCAGATAGATGATGACGTAGCCCCCCTCCTCTGTTTCAGGTGTTTGTTCTAGGTGGGCATAGATATCTTCCTTCACTCCTCTTTCATACCACCTGTCTTACTTATCCCAAATGTGCATAACAGTCTCTTATGTAGATGTAGATATACTGTTGAATCCTGCCCTGATGAAGTCGGCCTCCTGTGTTGGGCCATGCATTTGTGGAGTGGTTGTTTAGCTTCCCCAATATACAGATCTGGGCATTCCTCTCTGCATTGTAATGCATAGTGTCTTGGAGTTTTGTCCTTGGGGTGAACCAGTTTCTGTCTGAGGGTGTTTCCTGGCTTGAAGTAAACTGGGATGTTGTGCTTGCAGAAGATTCTCCTTAGTTTCTCAGATAATCTAGATACATAGGGAAACACCATGTCCTTCTTTCTGTTGCTTTTCTTTGAGTTGGTTGATGGTTTGGTTCCATTTCCATGTCTTTTCCCTGTCTTGATGAATACCCAGTTGGGGTAGCCACAAGTTCTTTGGGCCTGCTTGATGTGTGTGTGTTCCTTTTCTTTTCCTTCTGTTCCTTCTGTTTGGTGATGTAAGGTCCTCATGACACCCACTTTGTGGGTGATGAGAGTCAAACAGTAGGTATTGGTCAGTGTGTGTGGGTTTCTTGTAGACCTCTGTGACAAAGCTTCCATCATTCTTGTCAAGTACCTCACAATCCAGAAATGGTAGTGCCCCGTCTATGGTGTCCTCCCTGGTGAACTTGATGTAGCTTGATGGATCAAATATCTATGGTCCTCGTAAATACAGTATCTCTGTCAAAACTACCATGTCCAGCTGGAGGTCCAACAAGCTAAACCAACAATACCATCAAGAACTAGTATCTTGTAGTTTCTCTTAGTGTGTCAAAATATCAAGGCAGATTGCTTTCTGCAAATGAGACTCCTAATTGAAGTGGTTGAACATGTCAAACATCAGTTAAAATCATGTATTTTTATATACTCTCCTCAAACTGACAGCAAAGTGAAGTCAAGGCACACAGTAAAAACACTGCATTTTACCAAAGCAAAGCTAGATCAATAAACACAGAGGCCTGGCTAGGCATTATTGTACCTGCAAGGCTAGGATGTATATGTTGTGCCCAACTTCTTTTGGTGAAACCTCTCCTTCTTCACAATCAGTTTCCTGCAGGTATGCTTTCTTGATTACTTCAACCTGTGGGTAGTCATTCACAAATAGTCATAATTCAAAGTTAAACATCTTAAAAATACAAGACAGCAATGCTTTATTAAAATGCTAAAATTTTATTTTAAAAACACAATATTACCTTGCTCACAGAATCACGTTTTACTGAATGTTAGCTATAATATCACCACTCAATATTTCATTACTCTGGGAAGACACTGGATTCCACCAACTACAACATTTGGCCTGCTTCAAGCAGGAGGTTAGAATTTGGCAACTGCTGGCTTATTACAGTGAAAAACATCCTTGTGGTTTTAACGCTAACTCTTAAAGGTTTAAGAGTTAAGGTGCAGACTTTGTCCCTTTTCTCTCTACACTACTTTGCCCCAGCCGAACTGCTGCCATCCTTCTCCTCAGATTAAGAGATAAAACGAGTTGATTTGACAATTACAACTTTTCTTACGAGCTCTCCAATAGGCATATACCCACCACCAACAACGACAAGACTGTATCAAGCTCCATAGCCTTATGCTAGGCCAATCAGACCTGTCAACCGATAATGCACCTACAAGCACACTTTGCTAGTAAACGATAAATTCTCATCCTACACTCTAAAAAATGAATGAATAAATAAATGAGTCAAATTGATTGTCGACAGCATTTATTACAACCTAAAACACACAAAACGACTGTATAGAGTAATTTGGTGTGTTTTCAAGGGCTTCAGAAAATTGTTACATATACCCTAAAGTACTACAATTGCAGATGGCTGAGACCAGGCATAGTTCACGTCAGTTAAGTAACTAACGCCATGTTCTGTATACCAAAGTAATTAATCTTAGCGGAATTATTAAATGTATGTTTATTTATTATGGCACTTAACCAGGGTGGTGTAGGCACTAGTATCTGTCTAGCATAATGTAGTTTCCATGTGGACTACCAGAATTAGCCTGCCTGTTTACGTTAGCCACCTCCTTTGCTGCCATAACTGGCAGTGGCAAGCCAGTTCATTGTGGCCCAAGTTCTCTCATTATGACCGAAACAGACTTTGACACATCTGTAGGGGCTCTGGATTAAAGCCTCGGAAGCAGCAGTGACAACTATGGACAACTATGAACTAGGACAACTATCACCGCTAGTTTCTTGTCAAATGTAGACGCTGAAATATCACTGTTTACATCCATGTAGCAGCCCAAGTTTTAACCTCTCTGACAATAGCCGTCCTGTCTGTTGTTCAAGTTCTCGAGTAGCTTATTTTTTGATTGTTGGACTGCTGGTTGTCAGAAACTTTCTCGGGTTCGTTTGTTGTGGCCGAGGCCGATGCATTTCGTATTTTAAATGACCAGGATTCCTAAAGCTGAGACATTTTGCGTAATCTACTGTATGCTTAACATTTAAATAAAGTCTAAAAACGTATTATCACGGGTTTGTATGTTTTTACATTAATTATCAGAGGCACTGTATTTAGTTTAATCCCATAAATAGCACAAATACACAGTTGTCTCCCTCTAAATGTAAAAGATCATTCAGTCAATTGTGGTCAAATCTGGGGTATCTAGGTTACTATATAATATCTATGCTTGGTGAACTATGTTAAGTTATAAAAGTTATAAAATTGTATCGCTCGCAATGACTTCTGGAACAAGTAGTTCCTTCACTCGGGAGTAAAAAAATTTACAGTCTACTACCGTTGCCTTTTTTTGTCTTTTCGTTATTTTTTTTACTCGGAATGAAAGTTCATATGGTGATCATGTACCCTGTAGTTGGTTAGACTGAGTTGAGTCTTAAAATGGTTTAGAAATGGGCTTTTCATCTATGGAGAAATGAATAGAATCGCATTTGAGTTCTAGGTTATGACATAAGGAACACTGGCAAGCTCACAAGTTCAAAGTGCCCACCCACTGGGAAGTAAATGTAGCAGGGTTGAGTGCATTTCCTTGAATTTTCCCACTCATGTTTGATTTATTTTGCCATTTTCCTCAAAGTTTCTGTTTTTTACATATGCATATTGTATCTTTTCTCATGCATCTTTGGGGTACAGTAACACGAGGGTGTGGTTTTCCAATGCTGAGACCCTTAACTTTTGATCTTGCCGCCTGACTCTGACTCTTTTTACGGCTGTCTTGAGGCAGAGGTATGTGGTGTTTTACTAGCATGCACCATTTTAGTTTTCTTGTTTTCCTCTTTACAAATTTGACCTTTAAGCACACATCATAACTTTCTGAGTGCATGGTGCATTCTATGCATGGGTTTGTGGTTTATTTGGTGGTATATTAAACCACATTGCAGGATTTTCTCACAATGCAGCCAGATAGCATGTCTGATGTGTTTTTTTCTATTTTTACATTATCATGTATGCCATGCTTGGTATTCTTTAATTCTTTAAATAGTGTGAATTTTTCATGCTCGCTCGCTTTTGCGACTGTCTTAAGGCAGAGGAATTGTGACGCGCCTGGCTCACTCCATGCCTGATCAGTGGCGTTTTCTCCTGGAGGCCAAGGGAAGCGTGGCCTCCTCATAAATATTCAAAAAAGAAATATTCAGGAGTTTAGATTAATAACGCACATTTCAGATTCCAAATTTGCCGTGTTAAACTTACTGTTGTCCTAATTTTCTTTGATTGGAGTAGCGAGCAAAACAGCGCCCCCGAACACTACATTTATGGGCTATAGCCTACGTTACGTTTCAGTGCTCAGCTCTATCCTAGTTTATTCGCATTAACAGAGTATAACTGGTGAAATGCTGCCATCTAGGGAGGCCAGTTTTACTTGGCCTCCCTACCTAAAGGTTTTAGCCAATCAGATTGAAGCTCGGTTTGCCACCGAATGCTCATCAAGGTCCATAAACAGTGAAAATAAAAAAAATGAGGAGGCCAGCTTCAGTGCGCGTCCCTCACCAGTACGTCATCAATCATAGACAAGTTGAACCCATAGACTGTATGTTACGTTATATACAGTCAGTGGTTGAACCATACAGTATATGGGTTGAACCTGTCACGATGGATAGCGAGGATGACCCAGAGTTTTTTTGATTAACGATGTGTTGAGGACTTGTCGCAAGATGTTACAAATTTAACATTGGTAGTCTTTCTTCTTTATGCGTAGGGCTTCACATCACATTGGAGTGGTTTCATGCTATTTTAATGTCACATTTTGGCTGCTGGTGTATTTGGTGCACTTTGGCGAAAGAGACATTCATTTCCTTACAGGCTGTTTTAATGTAAACATCAAACCACTCAGCATGGCCCGACTTTTGTGGTATAGCCCCGAATGTTTTAAACAGCTAGCAACGCCCCTGCTAATTTGTATTTAAATTCATTACTGACATATATGGGTGTGACGTCATTCAGTAGCTTGCGATCTCGCTGGCCTCCTCTGTAAAATTGGCCACGCACCGCCACTGTGCCTGATGTGTCTTCTTTCATTTGTATATTATTCAATTCATTTAAATTCAATTCAATTCAACTTTATTTATACAGCGCCTTTTACAATAGTATTGTCTCATGGCGTTTTACAGAAGGAGCACCCAAGAGCAACAGGGGTGAGGAAAAACTCCCTTACATTTAGTTAGTCTAGGAAGAAACCTTGGCCAGATCCACGACTCAAGGGGCTAACCCAACTACCAGGGGTCATGCAGGAAAAGTACAATCAGTAGTAACCAAGATAGACTACAAGTTGTCCATGGTTTTAGCTAAGGATCATAATAGTTCCAGAGTATTATCCCATAACATTACATGGTAGTCAGTCCACAGGTGGTTATCAAGAATAATGGCTACTTTCTGTAGATGCACACTGATTGAGTGCTCTGTGTGTATAGGAAGAGGAATGAATGAAATGAAATCACCAAAGTGATTGCATCCTGACTGTGGACTGCCCTTCATTTTTCAATTAAAAAATACATTTTCCTGTAAGAACATATCCTAACCAGTTCCCGTGGTCGAAGGTTAAATAGGATCCGCTCTGCATTCTCATTGTCATGACGACTCTCCATCAAGGCGAGCAACAGCTTGGAGGCATTGTCCTGAGATAAGAATGGCAGGGAGGGACACACAACAACAAAGCTTAGATGATTCATTCAAAACCTAATGCTTATGCTGTCTTTCACATATCACAAAAATCATATGGTATGTGTGGCCCAAGAATAGAACAGACCATTTGCAAAATAACATTTAAACAAATTTCTGGCCACATATTGAATTTAATCTCTACTAGAAATAAATAACATAATAAGGCAAACCTTGAGCTGCAACACCATTTCCATACGATACCGACACAGAGGGCTTATATCATTCAAAATGAGAGCAGTTATGATGTCAATTCCATTACACTCATGGGTAACAATACAGGTCTTTGGAGGGAAAAGTAAGGAGAAACTTATTACACATACTATACAGATATTTATGGTTATGGGATCTGGTAGATTATATTATGGTTTACAACACTGCATAACAGTACACTACACTGAGTATAATGATACAATGGCTGCTAGTTTTTGCTCCTTCGTCATGTTTTGGTTTTATTTTACAGTGAAAGAAACCCTCATGTCTAACTTACATTTGAAATTTTATAGATATTCACCCAGGAACACACGAGAACAGTCTTTGCCATGCATTGCCACAGTCTCAAGAGCCAGTTTCCTATCATCCAACCAGGCCGGGCTAAGCTGATTTTGAGTTTATAGCCCAAGCTTTTGGCATCAATAAGCCTAAACTAGTTTTCTTTTCCATTGCCATGCTGATACTAACCCTGATACTACCCCTATTCAAAATCTGTGAATCATTTTGTTTTTGAAGATTTAAAAAGTAGTTTTGTCCCTTATCTCAAGAATGCCTGACGTAACTACAGCCATTGTAAATATTGCCGGATGCCTGGCCAGAGATACTCTGGATGATAAATGGACTGATATCCTTACCTGGTTCTCCTGGCAGGGCCCTTGACAGTACTCTGTTAGTGTCTCTAGGGTCTGAATGATGAGGTCAACATTATTTTCATTAATGTAAAGTCCAAGCAAACCTAATCCTCCAGTAGTGCTACCACACATGATGTCCAAGAACTGCAGAGTTTCGCACACCAGGTTGTAATTTGTCTTGTTGTTCTGACAGCGCAGAAAATTCTGTGAGAAAATGAGAGACAAATTTGGCACAGAAAAATGTATGCTATAATTCTGTAAGATGTATTCTCAAAAGCAACTAATGTCCTGTATAACACCAATTTCAAGTTATTTTGTTTTATGATAGAAGCACATACAAAACACAAATGGGAGAATTCAACCCACAGTTTATACAAAAATAAAGGAACTGTAGTTCACCTGCAGGTCCTGGTTGTGGTTTTCACACAGAAGCTGCAAGAAGCGCAAAATGGGTTTCATGATGCACACAGAAGGACCCATCTCCACCTCCACCTCTTGCTCAGGTTGCTCTTGGGCAGCAGGTGGGGACATTGAAGGACTGGAGTTGAATGGAAGCACTGGGGTCTGTGAAAAAACTAGTTGTTGTGACCCTGATGAGAGAAAGATAATATTAGAGAGGAGTGAATAATCAAAGCAGGTGCAAATGCAGGCTAAATAACTGACAGGAAGAGGGGGAAAGGAGAATGAAAGCAAGACTAAACATACAATCAGTTATTTACACATCTGCCATAAGTTGAAGTCATCAACTGCACATATTTCACAGAGACCGTTGGTATAGCGTAGACTGAATAGTGAAAGAGCAGAGGACACTAACTGATGAGGGCTCAGAGATATCATCAGAGACCCTCACCAACAACTGCTTTATGTGAGTATAGCAGTCTGGAAAACTTTACCACTCTATGAAAGCCAGTGCTGAAAAACTAAGGAAAAGGTTTCATCTCTAGTCTGCATCTTGAATATGGACTGTCCCTGAAGATTTTGACAATCATCTTACATCTCATACTCACATGCACACACACACACATATAAACAGACATCCTTTGCATAGACTGAATCTGAATTCCTCAGATACGAGAGTGTCAGTCACATTCCATCATGAGGAAAGAAGAAACTAATGCCTCAGCGTCTAAACACTATTGGTTATGTTGCATCCTCACTTCTACCCAGTCTCACTTGTGTCTAGATCTTTTTCGTCCTTGGCTTTGTTGCTCATTTCTCCCACATTCACAGAGACCGTGGCTTTGATTTCTTGTTGAGCATCTTTCATACGATCATTCAGGACCTTGAAAAATGTCTCAGATTTATTGTCTCCCATCATCAGCTTGTAAAAAGAGTTCTAGATGGACAGCAAAAGGCAAGAGAAAAACTCTGTCAAAATAGTTTCATTTCATTAAAACAGAAGAGAATTGGCATTTGACTTAATTACAGACACAGTGTCTGTTACTTAGACAGTGAGTGTGGTACTAAAAATAGCCTACAAGCACAAAAGACAAAAGAAAAATAATAATATAAATAGGGCTATAAATTCCTCCTGATAGAATCAATTGAGTCACACCCAAACATCAAGCTGCGTGGTATTACTGAGCCCACCACAGTAATATTACGGAGCAATACACAGTGCATCGCCTGTGTTGATCATATATTGCGTACATGAATTAGGCTACTTTCAATTACTATTGTATTAACCTCAAACATCTAGGTGCACTAGACCATTTAGTCACAATTAGAAGCACAACCTTAGTTATACTGCAATAGCGTAGTGCTGCCACAAACTTCTCATAAGTCATGCTGTACAACTCTCTCTCCCTCTCATCTCTCTCTCTTATACATATCTATTTACATATATATGCATAGACTGGCCTAACTCATTTGCTTTCCCTGTCCTCTTTCCCCACAATCATCTCTGCTGAGTGTCAGCCCTGCCTCTCACTGGCTGACTCCTGTCACCAACTCCATCTGAGTGGACTGCGACCAATTTCACGGGAGACCCATGCCAGGACCGACTCTCCTTCCTATAGGCCCCACGACTGACCCCTCCTCACAATGGCACTGTCAGAATGGACCCTCCCAATGCTACCCCCATGATCAATCTCACTCCTTGACTTTAACATTATATATGACTTCTACTATTCTGCCTTGCCATAACTTTTGACAACCACCTGCCATGTAATGTTGTGTGACAATATTTTGGAATTATTATGATGTGCAGCTAAAACCATGGACAAATTGTAGTCTATCATGGTAACTACTTTTCTTCCATGACCCCTGGCAGTTGGGTTGTCCCTGGATCTGCCCAAGGTTTCTCCTAGACTATCTACCACAAGGGAGCTTTTTTCCTTTCCCCTGCTGTTCTTGGGTGCTCCTTGCTGTAAAGCACCATGAGACAATACTATTGTAAAAGGTGCTGAATAAATAACATTGAATTGAACTGAATTGAACTGAGTATGTTTAGAAAGCAACATTTAGCACAAAATGTATGTAAACTACACTGGAAGGTAGATTACTAATTATTATAACTTGGTTTTATATTGTGCTGTTCAAGCTACTCAGTCTTAGCTTAACAACAAAAAAAAACAAAATATAAAATAATTAGTGAGGGCAGAGAGGGGAGTGGGGGGAATAATTGATGAGAAATGATTTAAATAAGCATAGTAAAGTTCATACCTGAATATCTGTGTTGCCCCCTTCCAGCAGACAGATGGCCAGCTGAATACATTCCTGGAAAATCTTATCACTTTTGGTGCTCATGACAAGGTCTGTAAAAAGCTTAGTCCCACCCTCTCTGTCCAATCGACACTGAACTGCAGCTACAGCTGCCCAGTCACACTCAGCCTCACCTCCTAAGAACAAAATATAAAAAGAATATAAAAGGATAAAGGATACAAAAAAGGATGAGGACATATCACTTTATCTTCTAATGCTGTTGTCAAATGAGAATGTGGAAGTGAGGTGGCATGCAGTAAAATCTGTGGCTGCAATTTAAATGATGGGAAAAGCAAAGACTAAAGTCAAAGTAAAACATCATGTGGTCGGTCAGCCCTGGGCACCCTTGTCATAGACAACCTGTGGCAACTACACTCTTTCACATTGGGTATGAAAACTGAGGAGCGCCACTTTGCTAAAGCCTGTGCTAACCAGGGGCATGTGTGACACTTTCTTCACAAAAAATAAAGAAAAATTCTGGAACTTTAAATGTGTGATTAATTTTGATTACCGTAATTTCCGGCCTATAAGCCGCTACTTTTGTCACACGTTTTGCCCCCTGCGGCTATTACGACGATGCGGCCAATTTATGGATTTTTACCGGCTGCCTGTGCCAGGCGGTCCCATCTAGACGGCTCTGCGTGTAATGATTTCAGTGCCTCTGAGAACGAGGACGATAGCGTCTGGTAGGCTAACTGTTAAAATAGCCTTAAAATAGCCTTTTCTATTGTGATAAATTAGAATCATTTTTTTTAATTGATTGACAGCATTAATAGGAATATAAAACATTAACTCTACTAATAAAGAAACAGTATATTTAGTGAGAGAAACAAAAAAAAATACACCAATATGGTCTACATTAATCATACAGTACATTACAAATTAAACCTTTAAAGGACAAGGTCGGTTTTTTACACTTAAAGCCTTGTTTTCTGTTTGTTTATGATGAAACACAATGGTTAAGATTGAGTGCATGTGTAGTGATACTATAGGGAATTCCTTTTTGCTGGATCGTTATTATTTTATGCTGAGTCAGCTGTTTTGAGCCAAAATTTAGGGTATAAAAGGGGATGCAGTTTCTTTATTCGGGAGTGGGATCTCATGATTCTAGCTCTGGTTTGTGTTGTTGGTTTTCTGACAAAAATAAAACGTATTTTTGCACTGAACTTTGGGATAAGTTCCATTTCAGCACTTATAATTCTGTATTTTTGTTACGGCGTACAAAGTTTTTGGACTTTAATTTTGGCCTGAGACCGTAAATATTACACGACATCACCAATGTTCTATCGGGATTTGTTCCTAGGTAAGAACAAAATCTATACACACTCAAGAACACTCATACAAACCTTTGTTGGTAACAAAAAAAAAATCACTGGTTATTGCATTTTCATAAATTATTGAGCTGGAGTTTTAAAATATTATAGACCTTGAATGACATTTTTTCATAATGCAGACATTTTCATATTTAAAAAGTAACAAATGACATTTTCATGTCTAATTCGCAAGTATTGCTTGTACTATAAGAACTCCTTTAGTGTTCACTTCTTGCTGCAGTACGTCAAAATAGTCATCATATATGGTAATGGAATCTTGCACATACATATAATACATATAATATTTAACACAAACAAGGTGCTTCAGTAAAGCAGCAAACAAAAATTAACCCCCTTTTGCAGCTATTGGCTATTTGAAGTTTACTTATGTTTGGAGTAAATTACACTGCCTTCCTTAAATGTTCAGTTGGTTTGGTCAACTTCTCATTTTGTTGGCACACGGCACTGCAGTAGCACTCCCTTTTATGGGGCTTCTTGGGGCATTTACCTATGACAACTGACCTCTCTGTCAACTATGTTAGAAGAAGACGCCAGTGGTGAAAGAGGCCTGATATTTCAGAATGTCAGTTAAATGCAGTCCAGACTAGTTTTACCTCCTCCTCCGATCTCAATCATTTCAGCCTTGTTGTTTCCCTTTTTGTGGGGGAACAGATAGTTTTGCAATAGCACCTTCCTCAAGGATGTGCCCTGAAAACAACAAACAGCAACCACAACAACAAAAACAGAATTACATGCTTTTTACACTTAGTGTGACTCATACAAACACACTCAAACATGAAGTAACTTCAAACCTTCTCATCAAAGTCTAGAGTCCGGATGAGCATCTCCTGGAGAGTTTTTAGCACCTCAATGCACAGCTTCTCATCTGAGCTCATTAGAACTTTAGTATGGCGGATCAACCTTAATGAGCAAACACACACACACATACCATTTCTTTTGTTTGGCTTGTCATTATTACCATTAACAAAATCACCTACAAAAGACATGCTTTAAAAAAAAAAAAGCAAATACTGAAACTTAAATGCTATGTTGCATAATATTTTTAAGGTTAAAAGGGCATTACATAGGAATTTAGTGATTTTTTTTTAACTTATTAATCATATTTTCTATGTAAAGAGCAAGCAGTGTAATTATGTCTAAATGGGAGGGTTTGTAAAGTGAAGTTAGTAAAGTTTACTTGGTGTGTTTTTTGTTATCATTTGTTATTCTAATTATGTCAGGATGGTCATGCGTTCTTATCGTCACGTCGTAACGTCACCCACAGGAATGAATGGGATAAACATTTCCAAACATTGCCACCACTCAAATCAGTTCCTTGCGCTTCCCTTCCTTGTCATGAGATAACCAAAGACAACCAAAGATGAGATAGCCAAATCATGGAATGCACTTGATCTTAGCAGCAAACAGGGAGGGAGGGAGAGAGAGAGAACAGTTTTGGGCTTCAAAAGTTGGCCTATATTTGTGATAGTTCAAATTTTACAAAGAGGGCACATGCACCTGTCCAGAAGAATAACGCAGATTTGCGCAGACACTATCCATTCATGATGCATCAGGTAATGTAGTCTGCTGTTTTCTGTAACAGTTTGATTTATTAGGATATGAGTTGCTGTCGAGTAAAGAGTGACATGTTTGGTGACATGGGTTGGTAACATTTTTTAAATTTTGTGCGAAACATTCTCATCTGGCCTATAAAGGAATTGAATGTTACCATTGTTGCACTTGCCTTCGCTCTTTTTGTTGATTGATGCATGCGCGCATATGTCCGATCCCTGGAGTAAATGAAATAAATGTAGGCTATATGCCGTAAGCACATTGTGTCGTCTTTTGGTAGGCTGAACTATACTCACCATGCTACCCATACACCTCTAAGAGAGGATATTGCTGTTTCAAATAGGCAGTATTTAGTGTACAGAATTCTCGAGAGTGCTAGACATTAGGTTTTTTGAACTGGTCTAATTTCCTTCCTTTACTGCTTACTGGGAAAATGCAACTATGATATAGCGGTGCCACACAGAATGTCACAGACATCCCGAGAAAGCATCTGTACAGCTGGTTTTGCCAGGATTGTTATTTTTTAATGTCTGTCTGGGAAAATTGATCATATTTCCCAGGACGCAAATAGTCCCTGTTTTTCCTGAAATTTCACTACCACGCACAAATTCATAGTTTCACTAAACCTGCTCTTCTGATATCACACCACTATTTTTTTCCCAATATCTTGATACATTGCATCAAGCTGGCTGGTAATCCACGTATGCTGTAAAGGACACTTACGAAATAACAGTTTACTGTAGCCTACTTTATAGGCTATATATTACTTATTTTGCAAGCCACTCGCAACCACATGCAATATTGAGCATGTAGCCAATTACATAACATGGAGATGTGCAATCAGACAAAAGAATGTCAGCAGGATCTGATCAAAGCTTAAGTCATGTAAGGCCAGAGTTTTAATTTTACTGTCCTGCATGTAGTTGTAGCCTATAAGCAAAAGTCAGTAGTAGAAAGTGCTTGTGAGGCGTGAGTGTTTGAAATCGCTTGCCATGTTCAGTGCGGTCTGGTGGCAGATCTACCCTTATGAAAAAAAAAACCTTTATGGACAGGAAAACTGCAAGCTGTTTTTTTCCTACTGGAATATTCATGTCTAAAATACTACATTAAACAGTAAAGTGCAGTATTTTATGAATGACGTCTTTTATCATTTCTATATAGGCCTACACATATATATTTTTACAGTTGTCTGCACAATGGATGGCCTGATGCATTTGAAGTTGGGCACGGTAGGAGGGTGGAGAAATGCGTCGTAGAGATGGCCGTAGTTACACTACACCACTATGTTTAGATTTCTTTTAGTGCTGTGAAATCAAGATTGCATGTAGCTCCTTTAAAACATCCAAAAATGACCAAAATAACTACAAAATGGTGATTAGCCTCTCCTGGCCCGCCCCCTCATTGACTTACCACCTGAATAGATCATTGTTTGCCTACAAGTAGACAAAGAGCAAGCCATGTGGTTCTGGATCGGTCTCTGTGTGCTGTGGTTCCTGGGCACCAGTCGGCTACCACCCAATTTCCACCTGCTTTTAGACAAAGCTGGGGGTTTTCCTGGTCATTGGGTCTGTTGATTACCTGAGTTATAGCATCACTCTGACATGTTTGGATTCACTCGCCTGTGCACTAGATCCCTGTGTGTTCTTAAAGGACTGCTGGCAGGTATGCTTTGTTGGTAATCATTTGTCTGTCTTGAGGTGTAATATTTAAGTGATTTGATTAGCAATATGCCACATGGTAACAGCTTCCTAATCACCTGTACTCCTGGTTGGAGTGTAGTGTAGTACGTCTCTGTTTATTTTATGTTATTGTCTAAATGATAATCTAAATGATTATTGTAATAATGCTGTTCTTCACCCCTGAACGTCCAAACATTGGGTGGCAGCTGACAATGAGGCTGTTCTGTTTATGTGTGTCTTTAGTTGTTAATCTCGTAGAGCAGGGGTTCCCAAACTTTGGCTCAGGGACCTCACATGGAGCATAAAAAGGACCCCTCATAATCACAGCACTGATTTAACCATGTAGGCTTGATGCTAGATGCTACTTTGTAGCAAACTTTTTCACAGACCCCACAATGCACTGCAGACTCCTGGGGGTCCCGAACCCCACTTTGAGAAGCAGTGTCTGCATTCATTTGTTACCGAACCTTGTAACCCTTCCTGGTGGCTGGCTGTTATTTACCTGGATTGGGCTCCTCAAGTTCCTTCCCTGTTTGCCCTGCTACTTCCTGTTTGTGGTGTCTTCAGATGTATTGTTGACTGGCCTTGATTTGGTGTTTTACTACTGCCAGGTTGGTTGTATTTGTGATCTTTAATTTATTTTTATTCATTCATTTTTTTTTATTTTTAATTTTTTTTTAATTCATTCATTTTTTTTTTAAATTCATTTTAATTAATTTAGTTTGGCTGTTGTAACTGTCTGTTTACAGTTGTATTCTGTGTGTGTGTGTGTGTGTGTGTGTTTGAGCTGGGATGACCAGTCAGGAAGCTCTCCTGGTGGTTGCAAATACCTTAATGTGTGTGCTATGCTGTGCTTAGTAGATTGCTACTGTTTGCTTAACTTGTTTTGGTGAATCTGTGTGGAGTGCTTTGGTTTGCCCGTTTCCTAGGGGTGCAGTATCCCTTAGTTGCGTTTCTTGTCCAACAATTCCCCAGCTAGTGTCTTCAATGTTTGTCCCAGTGTCCAGATCTATGTTTCTTTGTATATGTGTGTGAGTGTTACAGTCAGTTTAATAAACATCAATATTTGGTGTAAAACCAAAACTATGTCTCTGCCCTTCAGTCAAAAAATCTGTGAGGCCTGTTGAAATAGGTGAGTGTTCCCTGGGTTCCCTTAGTTACTGGGGTGGCATAGTATAATTTCCCTTTATGCCACATATTATTGACATTTTCAAAAACACCTATGTTCTGTGTTAAGATATCCATCGACAATATAAAGTTCTACCATGTGTGGCTGCAATGCTAAATACAGAGATACACTAATGGCACTTACTTTGATATAAATCCTCCAGATTCACAACGCGTCCTTGCTTCAGTGCCCTCAAGGAAGAGCAGCTCAGGCTGGTGTAACACATCTACCAGTACAGATAGCTCAGCATTTACTAGAGGCATCAAGCGTTGCTCCAGAGTGTCTATGACGTCCTGCAATATAAAATATATATAATATATAATATACAATTCTTATAAAATATAAAAATATAAAATTTTTCTCTATATATCTGTCAATGTTTGCCGAAGACAACTTCACTGTACAGTACTTTTCTGTCCCAAAAATATTTGTTTTGGGCAGTAACATCCTACATTAAATAGAGTTTCATAATGTGGATATGAAAAAAGATCACAAGGCGTCAACTGGGACAGCCAAGGTGAAAGGAAACATGAAATAGAAAAAAAGGACAGTAACATTTTTTTCAACAGCAGTAGACAACATTTCATGTGACAAACTTGTGCTGGAACTGATGCAGGTGTAGACAAGATGAGATGCTAAATTCAGCGTATTTGAAAGCTTATAATGATATCAGCCTTGACAGCCTAATGTGTGGAAAGCAATAGTTGTTTAACTGGCTTGTGGCTTGTAGGTGGACTAGTTTACAGTAGGCATTGTGCCAGCAGGATATCAAACTTCAAAATCAGTTTGGTAAAACTCAAAGCGATAATTCATTTCCCTTGGTTTAAAACTTGGAGCATGACAGGACAGGATTTTTTAAATTTCTGTCACGGGTTCAGGACCAGACACTTGATGTTTTCGTGGGAGCAGAATAGGAGTCCACATGCTTGCCAAGCCCTGTAGGCAGTCCTGTAGGCGTTGAATATATTACCATCAACAAGTGGTAACACTTTATTTGAAGGGGTCTACATAAGGATGACACAAGCTTGTTTATAAATGATGATTCGGCACGTATATTCGGCATGATATGGGACGTATCATGAACATTAATGACACTGAATTCATCTTTATGACTGTTGTCATTAAGTGTCATTCAGTTTTTTAAAAAGAAATTATTCATTTTGTTGTGGGGGTGGGGTTGGGAACCGCTAATCATACAGAGGCATGCTACCATGCATCATTGTAATCTGACCATGCACCATTATAACCAGAGGGCTAAAACCCTCTGTCCAGACAAATTTTGGGCTGGTGGCCATCTTAGTTGCACTTTAGTGTCCTGAAAGTCTGTTCCCATGTAGACCTACCTGTAGTTTTTCTATGATGTTTTTGTAGTCCCATGGATTGGTAGGAACAGCTGGCCGACTGGAGCGTGTGGAGCTCTTAAGGCTTGGATTGGAGCGGAACAAAGAATTGTGTGTTACACTCGCAAGCATGATGCTAATCTGAGACTCCAGCTCAATGGGCAGAGAGATGGAATTACTCTTAGCTGCAGATAAACAAGACAGAGAAGAAAAATTTGAAAATAAATAATGATAATTTTCTATTCTAGTATAGTATAATATTGCTTTACTTTGAGGGGAATTTATTTTCCCATTCTGATCATGGCTAATTGTCAAGATGAGAAGGTAAACTTTACAGTAGATAACGTCTTTGTCTTGATTCCACTGAGGAAAAAATGGCAGAACTTGCACAGCAATATGAAAGATATCTGTTGCCAATAGCAAAGTTGTTTAATCGGTAACAATCATTTTAAAGAAATATAGGACAATCTCCAAACACTGGGATGTTAGTTTGGGGATCTAAGAATTGTATTTGTATACATATGTCATATAACCTCACCAGTTAGAGCAAGTGTGCGGATACAAGTGTCAACCATGACCTTTTGCTGTGGCTGCAGCCAGGTAGCATCCAATAGACGCAAGCTTGAGTGTAGCAGTTGTGTCACAATCTGGTGATGGGACTGCAAGCACAATTTTGGAGACAAATGAGAATACAGCATAATAGTAAACCCGACTTACAATGGGCACGATCATAAACAAAACAAGCAAACAACAAAGTTTTAGTCTGTGTTAGCCAACAAACTTATGCCCAAATATCACATTTGGAGGTGTATCAAGTTGACAATGCACATAGGACAGTTTACACAACATCAACAGCTGAAAGCATGGCCCTCAGAAATGAGCAAAGCTCACTGTGTCTAAATTGTGTTAGGAATAACTATTAGCAGGGCACCTGATTGACTTGAAGCCAAAAGGAACCTCTGTTTTCCCCCAGGAGGAACTTTTTTTTATGAATGTTACTAGGCGTTAACCAGACTTGCAATCTGTATCTATGTGTAACAGGCAGCAACCGCTTGCCACACCATTCAGGTAGCACTCAAGTGGCTAGTTCAGTCATTATTTCTAGTGCCAGCTTGAATAAAACAATATGGCTAAGGTAGGCAACTTCTCCTGTACAGATATGTTGTGTCATTGCTATCGCTACCTTGTAGTTGGTTAGTGTCTAATGTTACTATTTTCCAATTACACTGTAGTGTTTTGAAGGCACACCAGACAACATTTTATGCAGTTTGTAGGTTAATTTACCAGCTTTGTAGTCACTTTGGTAGTGTTACAGGGCTCAGTATGGGATGAATGAAGGCTCTCTCAGCTCCGTCTACAGCATCTTAGTGAATTTACAGGGCCTGCAAGATGACAACAGTGCCCCGATGGAAAAGCGAAGCGGAGACTGTTTTACTCATGAGCAGTGACGTAGGTACCAGCGGTGCAGCCAGCGTGGGGTACTGGGGAACCAGGGCCCTCTCACTTGTGGACTTTGGCCTATTTATGCACTAACGATGATACTCGCTCACCATGAACAGTGAATTGTCTAAATCTGTAGTAATTTAAAAACAGCAGCAAAGTTTAGCAACTTAGCAAGTCCAAAAGTGGTGCTCAGAAAAGAAAAGAAGAGAAAGAGCTGGACATGCGTAACTCCAAACTACCAAAATTGGATATATTTTTAAATCCTTCTTGTCCAGATCCCGTAGCTGCTAGTGCTAGTGTCAGCAATGTCAACAATAGCCTACCAGTGTCAACAGAAGGCAGACTTAACTTCTGAATGGGTGAGTGCAGGTTTTGTTTTATTACTGTAACTGATTACAACTGAAATCTCTCTGGCTGCATCTCTTGTCGTGAATTGCTGCTGGCACCATATCTAGTGCCATTGTGTGGCTTTGCTGGTACTACGGTAGAGCTAATTCTCCTGTAACTCCTGTGACTTTCATTCTTTTGAGTAAGTCACTCAACTGCATAGTTGTCAATGCAGTTTGACGAAGATCTAGCTGGTGCGTAATCTTGAATTTACTGTTGTTACATTTTGTTGGAAGGGAGACAAGAGAACCAAGAGATATCTCTGTGACTGCATCTCTTGTCGTGAATTGCTACTAGTACCACATCTGGTGCCAGTGTGTGGCTTGCTGGTACCATCTCAGGTACTGCTGAATTGCAGCTGTATTGCTACCATACACGGTACGAATTTAGCAGTGTTAATTATACCATATCTGGAATCAGATGGAATATTGCTCTAAAAAAGTTTTCTTTGATCTGCCCTGACCATTAGGCTACCAGTTCTGGATTTCACAACTGTTCCAACTGCAAGAGCAGAATACTGGTGGAGGATGGTCATATTCTTTGTGTTACATCTCTGGGCCCTGTTCATGCACTTGCTTCGAGGGCAGACCCAGCTGCCCAAATTGTCTTCCTTTCTCTACTCGCACTCTATTGAGTAGGGTACATAAAGTTAAGGGAGACAAGGTAGACCTCCCAGGGGTCTTCTGAAAGGGGTTCACAGCTGTTCTCTTAGCCCATTCTCAGCCCACTTCTCACGTGAAGCAACGGGCATTGATCCACCAACTTTGGGTAAAAAACACAGAAAGAGGAAGCATGAGCATAGCTTCTTTAGTGAAAGGGGTTTCATCTCTGGCATCTAGCCAGTAGTGGATAATGCAGGAGCACCAGGCAGCCCCATAAAGGCACTCTGGAGAAACTTTTTCGATCCAGCAGCCGATTCCCCAGGCCGCTAATTATTATGTAGAGCTCCTCTCAGTGATGGCATATGATAACCTGGATGGTGATCATACTGGTCACTTGGCAGCATCTCATCACCCTTCTGATCTGAGCTCAGATCATGGCTCTTCCCTGCTGTCTGCCTGAAACTCCCAGTACTCTCTCTGGTGACGAATTCTGTGCTCTAGAGCCGTTAGATGTATCCATATCCTAAGGGTAGCCAGTGGAGTTCAATGAAGTGTAACATGTGCTCTTTTTGGCTGGTTGAAAACCACATGTGCAGCTGCATTCTGGATCATCTGCAGTCGTCTCACAGCACAGGCTGGAAGACCTGTTAGGAGGGCAATGCAATAGATCGAGAATAGATAGTCAAGGCAAGAGATAACCAAAGTCTGAACCAGGAGTTGAGTTGCAAGTTGGGTTAGGTTAAATATAGAAAAGGTCAGCTTGTCATCAATCATTACACCCAGGTTCCTTGCAACCTTGGTGGGAGCAATAGATAGGGAGCCTATCTTAATGCTGATGTTGTGATGAACAGTTTGCTTGGCTGGGAAGACCAGCAGTTCAGTTTTGGAAAGGTTTAGTTGGAGGTGATGTTCTTTCATTCATGCAGATATAACAGAAAGACAGTCCGAGATTTGTGTTGACACCGTAGAGTCACCAGGAGGAAAGATAGACAGATAGAGCTGGGTATTATTTGGGTATTATTAGAGCAGTGATAGTAGAAGCCATGCGAGTGGATGATTGGACCCAATGCAGTGGAATACATGGCAAAGAGAAGGGGCCCCAGCACTGAGCCTTTGGGCACCCCTGTGGTGAGGTGGTGTAGCACAGATTTTTGCTCTAACCATGAGACATTGAATGACTATCCAGTGAGATAGGATTCAAACCAGGAGTGTGCTTTGCCACTGATGGCTTTGCCATTGATTTGCCATTTGCCATGTTTGTCAGTCTTTCTAGTAGAATATGGTGGTTGACCATATCAAATGGTTCAAATGGAGCTCATCGATGACCTCTCTGCTGCCCCTGCTCAGGAGGGAGTAGAGGAGCTGAGAAAAGTCTCAAAGATTCTGGTGCACCTTGCCAGGGGTGCAGCACACTCCAGTGGAAGATCTTCTGGAAGATTACATCGCTATGGATGGCAGGCCAACACCTATGGATGGCTCAGTCAAAGCTTCCAGAGCCTGACAGCAACACACTTGTGAAGCTGCCTCTTACCCCTGGTTTTACTTTTGGTTCTGGAACAGTTGACATGCTTCGCCAGGTCAAAGAATCTAGGGAGTCCAAGAAGGAATGGCAGCAGCAAGACCCCCACCACCAAAACTACAGGCTATGCAAATAACCTCAACATGCCCTGTTCAAGAGGCCATCCAAATATGCAGGTGAACGTGCAGAGAGATGTCTTCGCTACTGTAAGTTACCACCCTGGGAATCTTGCTAGGCCCCTGACAGCTTGGCAGTCACAGATCTCCGGCTGCTCCTCCTGTGACTCTACAGCCCTTTTCCTTACATTCAAGAGGTTCAACCCTATGCTTTCTCCCACCCGCGTTTAACGGCATTCTAGTTTCTCATCAGCCAGACCCAAACCAGCAACTGGCCCTCCAAGAGGCAATAAACACACTGTTAGCAAAAGATGCAATGGCTTTTATTCATGCTATTTCCTGGTTCTGAAACGAGATGGTGGGTTGTGCCCAATACTGGACCTGAGGCCACTGAACCTCTACCTATGCCCACTACATTTCAAGATGTTATCACTGACACAGATCATCCAGTCCATTCAGGCTGGGGATTTGCTCACAAGCATAGACCTCAGAGATGTCTATTTTCACATCTCTGTCCACCCCGATCATTGTCAATTTCTCTGGTTTGAGATAAAGGACAGAGCCTTCACGTTCAATGTCCTTCCATGTCCTTCCACCTTCCTTCCTTTTACCGAGTGCATGGACACAGCCTTGATCCCACTACACCAGAAGGCTCCTAAATTATTTGGATGACTGGCTAATATGTTTACAATTGAGACAGCATGCGGTGCTGGACACGGCAGCAGTAGTAGACCACTCACAGCAATTGGGCCTGTCTCTCAATTCAGAGAAAAGTCAGCTGACTCCATCACAACAAATCATCTTCCTTGGAGTAAAACTGAACTCAGTTGCCACGTAAGCAGGTCTCTCAAACGAAAGGGTTGTTGCTCTAGAGCAGTGTCTTTCACAATTCTTGGGGCAAAGTAGTGTTCAGTCTTACACAATTTTGTGTCTTGTTGACACACTGAATTTCAATAGAAGTCAAAGATGTTTTATTGTCTTGTGTCTTTATGTACCTCTGCTGAGATGGTTGTTCTCTGTGACGTTGAGGCATACATTTATTCCAGCCCTCTGGGCTAGCTATTACAGATGTAACCTTGGCTCTGTGAAGGAAAGAAAGGCTGCCACACTTTGTCATCGCTCTGGACTTTGCGTTCAGGATTTTTATGAGGACGATAGTGTGTCACATTCATATTATATCCAGTGACGCTGCACACTCACGTGGTAATGTTTTATTAGTCTACCTCAGAACTCACACATGCGCAGATTATATTCCAGCCATCTGGGCTAACTGTCTGGCAGCCTTTCTTGAATGAAACAGAGCCAAGGTTACATCTATAACCCAACATTTTAATGGGTGTCCAATGGGTTCAGGCTTATGTAAAATCTACCTGACATTTGCACAACTTGAAAAATCACATGCATGGTCTCAATTGCTGATGACAATATATAATGCATAGGTAATTTGAAAATATTGTGCAATGAGCCTAATAATTCAGTGTGCACTTTACTTTGAATAACTGTAAAGATGGAGCTGTGAAATGCAGCCTACTTAATATGCAAAGGACAACCACAATACAGTTTAGTTTGAATAACTGTATTTTAATAAAGAAAACTAAACTAAAATAAAATGGATTAAACACCATTCTATATTCATGGAGGAAAAATAAGAAATAACCTACATTGAACTCTTGTTTGAGTGTCTGACTCACACATGGGAAAACTTTAGTTTCACTTTCTTCCCAGCTCTGTTACACTCATTTGAATGTTAGTGTTAATGTTAGTGACCACCATCTCAGGACAAATTAAGCAGATGTCTTGTACTTCATTCATAGTGTATGAACGTACAGTTTCAGCATGCTACTTAAACCGATAACTGATTATGCGCAACTCATAAATTGATGATATTGGATTGTGTAACATTGTCTTTGATGAAGCTACAGCCACAAATGGAATAGAAGACGGGGAGAGGCAAGCGGTCCTAAGCGATTAGTGTGCAAAAAATTCACAAAAATAGATGAGAATATGTTATTTGTGCCTCATGAAAATATGACATATATGACGGATGATTAGCACGCAGATTATTACAACATGATGGGATAGGTCTGGACCCCGGTCCACCTACCCAGTAGCCCAGGTCTAGGCTATCCAAATCTGGCGGTGTTTTATGTGGTACTACCTACATATAGTTTACATCAGCCTTAGTATTTTACATTATAAAAGTATATGTACTGACAGAATATTTTAGTCATTTTCATATTTCATTCATATTTTATTGTGCAGAGAAGAATGGGGTGCAATACACACATGGCTGCATCATAATCCTCTCTGTTTCTGGCTGAAATCACATTTCTGGCATATGCCCTGGCTATATGACAAACAGGAGTCTAAGAACAACATTTGATATGGAAAGGAAATTATTTATTTTGTAATGGGGGAATGTGGGGTTGGAGACAATGCAGAAATCTGATGTGACATCAGGACCAGTTTACTCAGGAATCACTAATCATAAGCTGTATGCCATTGGAATCTGTGGGTTCTTGTGTTTATTTTGATATGCAGATTGTCATAATTACATTTACAATTACATTTATGCAATTAGCAGACACTTTTATGCAAAGCGACTTGCAAAATATATAAATAAATAACCATTCAAACTACAACACAATTGAAAAACCTTACTAAAAGTGCAGTTTGCTAACAGGGAATTGGCTGGAGATGAAAATGCAGGAGTGTGATAAAAGTGCATTAGAGAGAGAGTGGGTGATGCATTGTAAGTGCATTCCAGGTAGTTAAGTGAGGTCTTCAAGAATTTCTTGAAGGTGGAGAGGGTATCTGGTAGCACTTGGAAGGTCATTCCACCAGTGTGGAGCAACAGATTATAGTCTGGATTGATCTGTGTGAGGTGTTGGCAGTGCTAGACGACGTTACAAGGTAACATAGGGCTTTAAGAGTGTATTAAAGGGAAAGCCACCATTTTGGCCAACTTACTTATTTTTACCTAGAGTTAAACAAGAGTTCTACCTTTCTTCAGTTCATCCAACCGTTGTCTCAGTCAGACGGTAGTGTTTTTAGCTTCAGGTTAGCATATATCATTTAATCCTTTGGTTGCCACTAGCATCTCACCCATTAGTATCTTGCTTAAAAGTATCCATATAATTACGGTATTTTTCCTATGTAAAGCTTGACTCTTCTGTTGTTACAAAGTGTACTAAGACAGACGGAAAATGAAATGTGGTAATTTTCTAAGACGATATGTCATGGAACTATATGTCATATGTCATAGAACTATACTATTGTTCCAAAACATATAGCGTGAAAGCTCTTCTGGTCCCCAAAGACCACTCTCCTCTAAGCTACCTATTTACATTTACATTGACATTTAGGCATTTAGCAGACGCTTTTATCCAAAGCGACTTACAAAAGAGGATAACATTCAAGCTACAACACAATGAAAGAACTAACAAGGAGTGCATATTGCTAACATAGAATCTGCACTATTTTAAGTTGAAAGTGCAATAGTGTAACGCAGTGTAAAGAAATTAAATTATTAAGTGCATTCTCAAAATTTACGCCAGGAGATATTCTTGGAAGAGCTGAGTCTTCACGAGTTTCTTGAAGGTGGAGAGGGTATCAGTTGATCTGGTAGCACTTGGGAGGTCATTCCACCAGCGTGGAACCAGATATGAGAAGAGTCTGGATTGACCTGCACAAGGTGTTGGCTGTGTTAGAAAACGTTCCTTAGAGGAGCGTAGCGGTCGTCGGGTGACATAGGGCTTCAGAAGAGTATTCAAGTAGATGGGAGCAGAGCCATCATTCACCCTGTAGGCCACCATAAGTGCCTTGAATTTAATGCAAGCAGCCAAGGGCAAGGGCAAGTGTGACATGTGCCCTTTTTGTCTTGTTAAAGACCAGACGTGCAGCTGCATTCTGGATCATCTGTAGTGGTCTCACCGCACAGGCTGGTAGGCCTGATAGGAGGACATTGCAGTAGTCAAGACGAGAGATAACCAGGGTCTGAACCAGGAGCTGGGTTGCATGTTGGGTTAGGTACGGCCTGATCTTCCTTATGTTGAATAGGGAAAAACGGCACGACCGAGCCACAGAGGCAACATGATCTGCAAAGGTCAGTTGGTCATCGATCATGACACCAAGGTTTCCTGCCACTTTGGTGGGAGAAACAGACAGGGAGTCGATCTTGATACTGATGTCATGATGTATGGCTTGTTTGGCTGGGAGGACCAGCAGTTCAGTATTGTGAAATTGAGATGATCAAAGACAATAGAAGTAGAATTGGAAGTAGCAATGAGGCAGCCAAGCAGTGAAGCAGTCCAAAGTTGCCATGGCAACAGCACATACAACATACATAATAAAAGCTGGTTTCGATTCATGCAAATTGATATTTTGGCCCCTCGAGGATAAGGGTCACCAAATGTATTGTGCAGTCCATGTACCAAAATTGTTGAATATATATATAATACATGAAGTACTTAGAGAGATATAAGCCTACTTATTGTGAGTAGGCTGACAGAGGGCGGGAGGGCAGGTAGAAGTAAGACGATCCGGCAGGTCAGCTGCTCATTTGAAGAACATCTGTCTAGGCTAGCCTACAACATGGTAAGCGCCAGTAACATTGCTGGCCATTTGGAGAGCTGCACAGTCCAGAGTAAGCAATCCCCAGTCGAGATGGCAGAGGATGGAGCAACCCATATTGAACTTCAGTGGTACCAGTTTTTTCTGAATTATTCTACTGGGTCAAAACTGTGTGTGACTGTACTTCCAAATTTGACCAGTCATGAGCAGTAGAGTGAGCGAGGTGCTAACGTAAAACTTAATCATAATCTAAATTAATCATGGGACTGTGCCGAATCAGGGTGCCAAAGTTCACTACTTCTGACCATGGGGTGCGGAATAATAAGAAAAGGTAGAAAAATCTAGATGCCTATGCAACTAATCTCCATGGGCCTCAAAAATGGGCAGAACGACAGTGGGTGGTCGTCCATCAGTAAATCATTACATTATCGGGTTCTCCAAATTTAAGGCTGACCTGATATTGTAATATCTTCCCATTAATGTAACAATTTATTAAATTATTGGTATGGTGATTATTACATTATTTGGAAATGTACTTTATTACATCAAGAAGTTATTACATTATCAGGTTTTAGTACATTTTAGGGAGCTATGAGGAGATTTTGATTACATTATTAGGAGATATTACATTATCAGTAAATTGTCACATTATCAGGTTCTACAATCAAACCAAAAATACAATGTTGGTATAAACTCTTTAACAACACAGTGCAACAATATACACTATATGAGGTATGTTTTTATAAATCTTTTGTATATTCATTTACCAACCTGATGTGAGGTGCTGTTCTCAGAGAACGGCGAGCTAAAAAAGGCATGTATGGTGTCCACAACCACATTGATGACATACTTCTCCAGCACAGAATCAGAGAGTCCTCTCTCATGTTTGTAGCATATCTAACACAAAAGAAAAACGTCACAATATTTTGAAAACCTTCTATCCTTGTTCATTAGACCATACCTTATAATAATCATCAGAACCCACTTCCTTGTCTAAGTCCAATAAAAATTGTGCTGCTTTATGTTTTAATGGTTACTTACACTGCACACTGTATGTGCTCACCTGTGCCATGTCTACTATAAAATCTTCAAACAATCTCCAGATATGGTTACTTGTGTAGATCTCCTTCATTTCCACCTCTGTGTCAACATAGCAGTGATTCACAAAATTCACATAAGCGACTTTAACCTGGAAAAAAAAACATATCACCGCTGATTTTCAGTAACTGTCAGTTGAGTTACAAACCTATAGGTAGAACAAAATACAGCAGCATATCTTATTATTAGGAATTAGGAAGTTATGATATTGTGTGAGATGTTGGGATTAATGATAAATAGAACTTCTAATGTTTTTTTCCTTCTGTACTCTGTTTGGCTTCTCAAAATGTATTTAATATTGAACAATTGATTACCAGAATGTACTGTGTAGATGATCTGGTATGGTAAGGACAACCGAGAAGATTTTGGAATTTCAAAGGCTTCTTCCTAACCTACCCACATCAGGGCTCTCAAGTTTTAATAATATAATATTGTTTAACAACGTATTGTATTTTGAGGTTACATATATGTAACAGTATGGGGAAAAGGGGTATGGAATTTTGGGGAATGCAATGTGCATGAACACCATGTCAAATGTCAAATAGCCTTGGTGGATTTTGTAAAACGACATGTAACCTCATTTAACTAAACTTGGCTTTGTTGACAGAACAAAACCTAATCTTACTAATTTTTTAATTTGACTAAGAAGCTTAATTTATTTAAAATGAATTTTATTGTGTTGCAGTTGACTTAATAACATAATGTAAAAGTGAGGTAATACATTTGTATGTTAAAATGGCACATTATTTTGTGTGCTGCTGTTGCTTGAAATGCACATAATAAATAAACCTTACTAAAAATAAATTTCTTCCTCAAAATCTTTTGCCATACCTCAATGATACAATCGTCATGCGTGACCACCCTCACCACATCTTCCAAAGGCAAGAGTGAGGTGCACTTGATTTCAGTGTACACATTCTTGCCCTCTGCACAAGCTGCTAGGAGCTCCACAAGTGAGATGTGGTAACAGAGAGGGCTGTTGTCCTGAATACCCTCCCGTGACTCCACCATCAACTCCAACATGGAGGCAAATGAAGACTTGTCATTGTAAAATACCACAACATCATCACCTGCATTGGTTAACTGTAATGAAGAAGAAAAGAAGAGGACTAAAAGGGGACCTGCAACTAACAGACAGTTTCAACAATATAAACAGAAACAATGCTTAAACATTTTATTTCCTTTCCAAACTATTTCCATATCACATATGGAAAGTTAAAACGTAAACTCTGTGGTAACAAGACAAAAAACAAAAACAATGCCTGAATGTTTTATTTTGTTCTCAAACTACTCCCACCAGACTTCCGTAATCTATTAATAACATAATTCCCGAGAGGTTGAGGTGGATTAGTAGTCAAGTATCTTTGATAATTCCTCTATTCTGTCAGCTATTCAGTCCAAACTATTAACCAGCAGTATTTTAAGTCACCATTCAAGAAACATAGTGGCACTGGTAGCCAAAAGAAAGAACTGATGGTCATGAATTGCTTGTCTTACCTTTGTGGTCCTAAATCCACCCATGGATAAAATCTATTTTATTTATAGGAGAAATTACCTTAGGTTTTTTCATTAAAAAAGTGCTGCACAAAAATATCTCATCATGAAGGTGAAAATCTTTCCAGAGACCTCAATTTTGTTGTCGCAAATGCATACCAACGCAATGCAATTTATAAATTTCGGGCACTTTGAGTAAGCATGATTGAAGTCATTCTCTCTGTCAAATAGGCTGGACACTAACATTAGATCACAACCAACTAACACCAAAAGTAGGGATAGTGTTAACCCTTTTACTTCAAGCAGAAAGGCTGTCTTTCCTCTTTTCCACTAAATATGATCGCTTTAGTTTTTTGACTATTAGGTATTAAAGATTAACTCACCTCAGTCATGACCATATCTTGACATTTCTTCACATATTTTCCCTCTGCCTTAATGATGGTGTGCAGAAAGTTGAGGTACTGAACATGACGACCATGTGTTGCAAGACAATGAATGAAATGCTGGAGAACATGCTCACTAATCTCAGAGCACAGCTGGTAGTTATTACAGAAGATATGTTGCACAGTCTCTGCTTCAAGAAGCTGATGACAGAACAGAAAATGAGAGATATGAACCTGTCTAATGGAAACCTACCATGACCAAAAAATTACTGCCTGTACTCACACCAGGAGTAAGAAACAGGCTCAGGTGCTTGTGGAGGAGAACTTGATTTTCTTGGTTTCCTGAACAGAACCTTTGTAGAAACAGGTGGGTATACTTAATGATCTCTTGCATTTTCTTATCATGCTGTTAAAGAAAAAAAACAAGAGATAAATGACCATGGTTGCACAATGAAACTTATCTCAAGGGGTTCAAGGTAGGAAGGAGTAGAAGATGTAATGGCACGTGAAAAAAACAAATGAAACAAAACAAACAACAAAAAAATGTTACATATGTTACATTGTGCAATCAAGTCTAGCAATAGAAAATTAGAAAATAGAAATTTAGAAACTGCTTTACAACACTACAGGTCTTAGCATGCATGTTTCAATTACCAACACCAATGAAGCATCATACGTTTCTGAAAAGCGAATACAGCATAAAAGACTCGCCAGTAATAGTAAATTACTATCTCCTGCATTATCCTTTTTCTAAAATAATAATTAAGATGAACAGACATTAAACCTTGACAAGTCCTGTAATGGTAACCACTACATCAACCGCTACCAAGTTGAACAATTACTTTTCGGGCAGTGGTGGTGCAGGTGGCAGAGGTGCCATTCGGCAACTGGAGCGAGCTACTGAACCCCAAATTGCTCCCGGTGGCAGGTTGGCACCTTCCATGGGGGTCTTAGCCACTAATGGATGAATGTGTGGCATACATGTGTAAAGCACTTTGAGTGCTTGTTGGAGTACAAAAGCGCTATATAAATGCAGTCCATTTACGATCTTGTTTGATAACATTTTTTTGCTTTGCAGAATAAACAGCCTAGGCTAACGTCATGCATTCAGATTGTGAAGAGCCGGGAGATAAAGTCAACTAGAGTGAAAGAGGAAATTTTCTTCATCGTTTCAAGCCTGTAGGTGTGTTCTGTTATTGTGCATTCAGCTGAGATATGAGATTCAGCATTCAGCCTGGAGTTTGTGCACCACAGAGTTGGATGGAGGAGGGGGTGGGAGAGAGGGGAGAGAGTTCAGTTTCCTAACAGCCTGGTGGATAAAGTTTGCTAGTCTAGTGGAGCGGGCACGGATGCTCCTATATCTCCTCCCAGAGGGCAGGAGGCTGAAGAGACTGTGTGTGGGGTGGCTGCGTCACTCACAACCATGGTTGCTTTTCGGGTGAGGTGGGTATTGTATGTGTCTAGCAGGGAGGGAAGTGGGGCACCAATGATCTTTCCAGCTGTGTTCACAATGTGCTGAAGGGTTTTCCTGTTGTAGTCAGTGCAGCTCCCATCCCACACAATGATGCAGCTAGTGAGGATCCTCTCAATAGTGCCCCTGTAGAAAGCACCCACAATGGGTGAGGAGACTCTTGCTCACTTGAGTTTACAGAGGAAGTATATTGAGGCGCTGCTGTGCTTTCTTTGCTAGTGATGCAGTGTTGGTGTCCAGGAGAGGTCCTCACTGATGTGCATCCCCAGGAATTTGGCGTTGCTGACTCTGTCCACAGCAGCATCATTGATGTTCAGTGATGGGTGTTGGGTATGACCTCTCCAGAAGTCCATGACAATCTCCTTTGTCTTTCTGACATTCAACATTCAGCAGGAGGTTGTTGTTTCTGCTCCATGTGGTCAGAAGGTGGTCAGAAGGTTGAACTCCTTCCTGTAGGTGGTCTCGCCATTCTTGGTGATGAGACCCACCAGAGTTGTGTTGTCTGCAAACTTCACCATGCAATTGGTGCTGTTGGTTGGTGTGCAGTCGTGTGTCAGAAGGGTGAAGAACGAGGGACTGAGCTCACAGCCTTGGGGGGCCCTGTGCTCAGTACGATGCTGCTTGAGGTGTTGCTGCCAACATGTACTGCATGTAGCCTCTCACTGAGGAAGTGCAGCAGCCAGTTGCATAGTGAGGTGTTGAGCCTCAGCTGGTCTAGTTTGCGGATGAGTTGTTGTGGGATTATAGTGCTGAATGCTGAACTGAAGTCCTATGTGTCTAGGTGAGAGAGGGCTGGGTGGAGGGCAGAGCAGATTGCATCCTCTGTGGACGGTATGCAAACTAAAAGGGGTCTAGGGTGGGGGAGATGGTGGATTTGATGTGTTGCATGATTAGCTGTTCAAAGCACTTCATGATGATGGGGGTTAGTGCCACAGGGCGGTCATCACCGAAGCAGGATGGACTAGGTTTCTTTAGTACAGGTATGATGGTGGTGGCATGATGGAACAACAGCTTGTCTCAGAGAAGTGTTAAAGATATCTGTGAAGACATCCTTAAGCTCCTCTGCGCAGTCCTTCAGCACACGACCAAGGCTGTTGTCTGGACCTGCTGCCTTGTGGGTGTTGACAATGGAGAGTGTCCTCTTCATGCTGGCAACAGACAGGCACAGAACCTGACTGTGGGGGGGTGGTGGAGTCTTCTGTAAACGTGTGTTGTTTAGTGCTTCAAACCGTGCAAAGAAGCTATTGAGGTCATTGAGCAGAGAGATGCTGCTGTCACAGGTCTGGCACCGCTGGAAGGGGCTCTCACTGTTCTCAGCAATGGCTTCTAGTTAGCCCAACTGATGATGGTTTTTGTGTGGGTCACATCATCAATGCACTCCTTCCTCCTAAATATCTGTGTGGTTGTTGTATGTGGCTTGCCCTTGGCCTTGCCATCATCAGTTAGTGTTGGCTGCCGTTTCACCATTCAATCTACATTGTAGCAAATATTCTTGTTCTTATCCTTACCTACACCACACGACAGCCGCAAACAACAGGGCTATCGGCTGATTCTTCTCTGGACTATTGCTTTAACTATGCAACTGTTGTTGAAACATTGATATAGGCCTATGAGCCTCCCAAAGGACTCACGACAGCTACCTTGTCTAAATGTAATAGATTACAGATTAGCATGGTATAGCTGGAAGGGTCAGTGTAGTTAGGGATAGTATTTTCTTCAGGGCAGGGTAATGTAAACCAGTCTTGAGCTTAGTTTAAGATTAAGAGCTAGTTGAGAGGTGTAGTAATAGAGGACAACTACAAAATTCTGTTGTCTGCTGTTCTGAACTATGGTGATATTATTCATTTGTGTCTCTGTCTCTTACTTTGTCATAAGACACTTGGAGCAGATCCAACATCACTTTGTGGGCCCCCATATTCTTCAGGAGCCGCTGCTGTTTCTTAAACACCCCAGAACTGCACATCTTGTTTAGCCTCTCCAAGATCTGCAATATAAAGACACCAGTAAAAATGTTAAGCATTGAAGTACAATTTTTCCTCTCTACAAACAAAAGTGATTTTGAAAATATTTCAAATAGCTCCAAATAGCGCCAAAGCCATTAAGGCTCATTTTCACCACGTTGACAAGACAAACCTTTGTTGAAAAGCAAAATTACATTGGTAATTTGCCACTTGCGTTCACAGCCTACAATGCCTTTCAGTGAGAGTATGGAATAATCCCCCCCTACGTTCCACAAGCGGACACTCTCAATACCTAAAACCTTCTTCTTTCCTGCTCCCGATAGTTAGGGATGGTGCATGGTGAATCATCACTCCTTGGGAAGGACTGCCTCTACTGTTGCCTCCAGCCAAAGGGCATGGAGGCCACCGGCCATTCCTGCAGTGGTGTGAGTTGCCAAGCACTATACCTTAGTTATGTTGCTATAGCCTAATGCTGCCACAGATCTCTAACGTGTCATGCTGTACAACTCCCCCTTCTCTCTTACATATATGCACTTATGATACATATGATCTGTGAAGTGTGAATCACCTAGACTGGCCAAACTCATTTGGTTCCTCTGCCCACATACGCCACAATCATCTCCGTGAGATTTAGCACAGGTGACACAAAAATCTTATCCTCTTTTTCCCCGAATCATAACACAAATCTTTGCATAAATAAACTTGCTAAATCAGACATTTTCACATTTAACAGCACTTGATAAACATGAATATGGAGCTATTCATGTAGGATTGTGCACCTGCTTACTACAGCTAATTGTGTCAATGCAAACATGATAGGCGAACCAATTAGAAGTATCAGGATAGTATTAGACTTTGAGCTGCGAAAGGACGTTGTGCACAAGAAAAACTGGCATAGCAACATGTAGCCAGTGTTCCTCCAGCAGATATTCGGGAGTAACTGAAATTGTAATCCTACGACGTCCATCATTTCACAACCACACCATAAGGACCCAAGAGGAACATACTTGTCCTCCCTCCATTAGCTGCTGAAGGAGGCTGTGAGCAAACGCTATGCAAGCCTCCCCCACTCCACTGGCCTGGTGGACCTTTCATCAACCACTACCGCTCCCAATGCACCTAGCCCGATTACCTAGATTGCCTAGCCCGAAAGGCCAGGGCCTTCCAGCCCTCACCCTTCACAATCACATCCGCTCCTCTCCTCCTCCACACTGATAATTGGTGATTCTGTAATTAGGCACGTACACTTTTTCGATGCCACTACACACTGTATTCCTGGCTCTTCAGCATTTGATATCCTGAGCAAGCTCCAGGAGCTGTTGCCTTCTGTCCCTACATAAATTACCAGGAGTCTTTCTCACATTGGGTCAAATGACACTGTCCGTTGCCACTTGGAACTTATAAAACTTGATGTCATTGCTCCTCTTTGCTTCCTGAAACAAAGTGGCAAATCCATACTTTTCTCTGACCCCATCCCCACTGTAGTTATTACTGTTAATGTTTTAGTAGACTTCTCAGCCTAAACATGGATTTGGGCTGCTTGCAGGGAACATTATGTGGATTTCATAAATAACTTTGATGCGTTTTGGGAGACACCTTCATATGGCCTCTAACACTTAGTATGTGATCCACTCAGTCAGGCCACCCTGCCGTCATCCATGACTGACCACTGACTGCAGACAGATCTTTTGTCTGCATGTAGATTTTTTCATTGTATGCAATCTTAAATTTGTGACTTTTCAACATTTGAATATCTATGTATCAGCATTGCAAGCTCCCCTCAAATTCTGTTAATTTCAGACAATTTACAAGCTCCCGAAACACTCTGCTAAAGTCTATTTGGAAGAAATAGGTCAACTTTTGTCTATAATTTGTCTCAAGTTTAAATGCCTTTGTGGAGATGATTTGTGGAGATTTAAACTTGCTTGTGGACAACTCTGCACAACCATGTAAATGAATTACTCACAATGATTGACACCTTTAGTCTCACACAGCATGTGCAAGATATCCAGCACTGATTCTTACAACGGTACTTATTGAAGTTGTAAATGACATACGTCTTAATACTGATGCAGGCAAAACATTTGTACTGGTGTTATTGGACCTCAGTGCTGCTTTTGACACTGTTGATCACAACACACTACTACATCGACTTGAACACTTGGTTGAGTTCACTGGTATAGTCAAGTGGTTAAAATCATCCTGACAAAACAGAAGCTTCTTTGTTGCCATGGGCAGCTATACTTCAACACCAATGTCCTTGACCTGTGGTGTTCCCCAGGGGTCAATCCTTGGACCATTACTTTTCAGCCTCTATATGCCCCCATTTTATCACAAACAACTCAATATCTTATCATAGCCAGGTTGATGACACTCAAATTTACTTTGCTATGTCACATAATAACTATGCCCCCCTTAAATGTCTTTGTCAGTGTATGGACCAAATTAACAATTGGATGTCACACAATTTCCTTCAGCTTAACACAGACAAAACAAAAGGAGGAAAGACTCAGGATTGCCACTGTCTTCCACACAAAGGGGGTAAAAGCAAAAGAGACTGTAAAAAATCTTGGGGTCGTCATCGAGAGTGATCTAAACTTCAACAGTCACATGAAAGCAATCACTAACTCAGCATTTTATCACCTAAAACACATTTCCAAACTAAGAGGTCTAATATCAAAAAAAGATTTAGAAAAACTAATCCATGCCTTTATCTCCAGCAGGGTTGATTACTGCAATGGTCTGTTCACAAGTCTTCTTAAAAAGAAAGTAGGGTGCACTACTTAGTTTGACTGTTGTGTAGGCCCTAGGCCTAGGCTACATAACATGAGTAAAAGATATGGGCTATACTAACTGAGTTGGCTATATGGACATTTAGGCTACAGAACTTCATGGACAAAATCATGTAGCCTAATAATTTTTAGGACTCCACAGTGTTGTTATTTCTTAAGGGACAATTTACAATACAAATGAAATCCTGCCCGAATTATCTATTAACTTTCTGAGGGCTGCCAGAATTTCAGTTTGGGCTACCTCATATCATGCAGCTCTGCCCTCTGCCGCCTTGTTGGTAGCCTGTTACTTTTAGTGACTTGCAATGGTCAAACACATCTTCCAAGGTTTCCAGTCCATAAGTCTTAAAAGTGTTGTCAGAATATGGTGCGATGCATTGAGCGTGATGTCCAAATCAGTTATAACGTAGATATGTTCATCAGGATGTTTTAAAGAGTTAATCTCTCATCGATAGCCAATTTGGTGTGTAAAATTCCTTTGTGACCTACTAGTTTCATCAACTGACATACCTGTTTGATGCAACTATTAACAAATCCTGACAGCGCCTCTGAAAAGACCATAGGACCCAGCAACCTCCTCCACCTGCCTGAGCCAGTTGTGTGGAGGGATGACAAAGTGCAGTGGCCTATGCACTTAACCTAGGCCTAGTGTGTTCAGCTGGAGGAAGCCCTGGCAGATGAGCATGTCTCCTTGCTGTTTGGACCTACTGTGTCTGTTCTCAGTATTTGGATCAAGCTACATACTCAAGGCATTGGATTTAATTCAGCTGGACGAAGTTTCTCAACGCCTCCAAGCGTTTGACTTTGGGGGTGACTTCTGATTTGTAATTATTTATTTATTTTCATTTGGTAATTATATTGCAATCAGACTGCTTGGAGATGGCAAGCAGTCTTTGACTTTAAGGCTAAGTTAATAGAACATTTAGCTCTGTGGAACCAGGTTTTGGAAAGTGGCATATAATTTAGTTTAACACAAAACTCGGAATTTGAGTCAGCCGCAAAATAATTAAGAATTAGCCTAAATCTTTACAAAAGTGACCTATGCTGATACTGGTGTTTTCTTTCCATTAAAATAAAAATAATTGTAAATTAGGCCTATAGTATATGAGGGTTATATAGGGTTTAATGCCGGTCCTCTACTCTGACAAGCCAGGCTATAGCATCAAAATGTATAGTCTGGCCATGATCGATCTTTGTAGCGAAATCAGCAGTTGACTCTCAAACTGCATCTGCATGCAATAGAATAGTGCTACCACCAATCACATCCATCTTAGTTGTTTTGTTGCACCGTCACAGCCCTGTCATTATCATGCTAAGCCCGCCCCACACAACTCTCTACAAAGATAGAGCGTTGTGATTGGTCGATAAAGCCTTGATAGAAGACCTACTGAGGCCCTATGGTGCATGGCTAGATGTACCTGCTGAGAAAATTTGCTACCCCTAGGGTACATCTAGATTTCTAGGCTAATAGACCTCATTAATGGCGCTGGAGATCTTTTCATTTGCAACAATTGGTAAAAACCATGCTCATTAGCCTTTATTACAAAATGTTAGACAGAAAGGGGACAGCTCTTCCAGCCTGACATGGTGCATAGTGCTCACCGAGTTAGGCATTAGGCAAGATGTCCTGTGAACCACTTCCTCGCTCTGGTCTGATTCACTTTCAATTTCCTCTTTAAAAAAACACATAGCCCACTGGAAATAATGTTGCCTTTTGAAGGGTTAAGATCCCGCTGAAAATGTGTTGATTCAAACTATGCCGACTGCACATAATGCGCTCATTGCCGTGCACACCTGTGTGCGTTGGAAAGGCCTTGCTCACCAGTACCAACGATATCTGTCTACTTCAGCCAATGAACTGGCATAGTGTCTGACCTTTCTTATTAGGTTTTTTTGTTTTATATGTAAAAAAAAAAAAGCTGTTGCTATAACAACAACAAGCAGCCCCTTAGTGCTGCCCCTGCTTCCTGTACAACAAAATAGACTAAATGTGCATCTGTATTAAATAAACATTTGTAAACAAACCTCCTTTACAATCTGGTAGTTCTCATTGCTTTTATCCTGTTTCACCTTCCCAGAAGCCATCTCTTCTGAGGATATCTGACAAGGAAAGAGGAGGATTTAGCTATTAAGTGTCTTTGGTTAAAACTTTATCATTGTATAATATTCATAAAATATACAATTTGTAAATATGTAAATGCAGTAATATCATGAACCTTCATATAAGCATAAAGATCATTTAGGAGATCATCACCTCTTCTGTCTCTTTCGCTTTCTTTTTTTTATCTTTCTTCCCCTGTCCTTTGTCAGAGCTGCCTTTCTTTTCCACCCACAGTTCTGACTTCTCAACCATAGAGCGCAGGTGATCCAAGTCTCTTTTGATCATCTTATAGTTATCTACATCTTGAGCGGAGATGAGCAGCTGCATCTGGGAGAAAGTGAAGGGAAAGACAGAGAGACACCAACAAACTTTCAAGAACACCACAATATGGCTAGATTACAACACACATTTTTCAATCCATGAGATTATCTTTATAAATGCAAGTACCTTTTCATGAAATTAATAACAATTCGATTGCAATTGGAGTTTTGAATCGTTTTATTGTGTGCTGGGTATATCTGAAAACACTGCAATTTCTCATTGAGGATACAGTATAAACTACTATACAGGCTGACATGACCAATTCATCTTTCCCCTCATTCATGTCCTCTCCTTTAATGTAACATATAGACCACAATTGTCATTTTGTGAGATATTTGTTGTGCTCTGTTGTTTCCAGTCACTTTTTGGTCCTAGATCAATCTGTCAGAGGTGATTGACTATAATACAGGAGATGAGGAGAACCATTTAGTGGAATGAGTAGATATGCAGAGGTGAAGATGATGATGGCAGAGAAAGAAGTCATGGAGGAGTCAGATAACAAAGCAATGAAGATAAGCTTGAGTCCTCAGTCTCTGGCCTGTCTTGTCTGAGGCCACGATCAAATTTGACGGCAGACTTCTCTGGCAGCAGAATATGCCCAAAAATGAAAAATGTGGAATAAAGATATGGTGCCTTTACTACTCCCTTATAGAGTACTGCCTTGCTTTCAGTACATACATAGGTTAAAATGGGATTAATGTCAAGACTCTGTCTGTCAAATTATCAGTCAAGAATCTTTTCTTTTGTAGTACCTAAATAGTGGAATGAATTGGACACAGACATACATTCTTCTGACAGCTTGACATTCTTCTGACATTTAAAGACATTTCTTTACTCTGTTCTTCATTTGCTTAATTACCTACCATGTAACTGAACGGGTTAATGTCATTTATCATTTGTTTTCTCATCAAGGCATTTTTGGCTTGGCATATCTAGAGTCTGCATTTCAGGGCATGGGTATATTATTTTCCACGTATTGCGTTATATAATATATAATAAACAGAATACGTGGATACAATAAACAACAATAAACCACTTGACTAAAACAATTAACAACTTGTTAAGCAACCATCAACATGAGTGCAGGAGAAATATGACAAGGCTGCAGCCGCAATGTAAAATGTTCAACGTTTAAGAGGAACTACATAAAAGAGAGACAACACTAACTGGAACAAACACAAGAACAGTAACAAACACAGTTACAGGCAATGTAACATGGTCAGAGGCTGGCACTGTTACAGGGACAATGATAAGCAATGTAACACGAACAGAGGTTGGCACTGTAACAGGAAGAGTATATGTATATATAAGTATATATAGTCTTTTTATCCTGTGAGGGAAATTCAGTCTGTAAATTTATCCCAATCGTGAATTGTGACGCAGTGAACTCACAGTAAGGTGAAGCACACACTAACCATTACAGCGGTGGCTGGAGAGCAGTGAGAGGTTAGGTAACTGCTCAAGGGTACCTCAGCCGTGGGTGTGGGCATGGGAGCGCATTGCTCAACCACTTCCCACGGCCGTATTTTTCCTACTGGTTGGGGATCGAACCAGCAACCCTTCGGTTTCAAGCCCTAACTAGTAGGCTGCCTTCAAGCCCTAACTAGTAGGCTGCCTATTCAAGACCATGGCTGCCAGTGAAAGGCAGTGTAATGCGGACAGAGGTCAGCACTGTGATAGGAACAGTGACGGGCAATGTAACAGGGACAATGATCAACACTGTGGCAGGGACAGTGACAGGGACAGAGGCACACTGAAGAGGAATAGAGTTCTGGGACAGGTGCAGAGACTGGAATGGTAACAGGTACAGAGACTTGCCCAGATGTTAAAGCGCTACCTGGCCCACAGATGGACAGGCAGACAGGAGGACTGAATCTTACAGGATACAGGCTAGCTCTATAGGTGATAATCTAGAAAGTGCAGTCTGATCAGGTTAGTGGTGGTTTGACTGGTCATCGACAACCTGAGTCACTGACTGGCACCAAGGGGACTTGGGCTTTAAACACTCTGAAGCTGGTTGCAGGCAGAGCATGGCCCCCCTTACCACCATGCCCAGGTTACCCAAGAGCAGGACACTGGCAGAAAAAGTTCAACCGAAAAAGATGTTAACTCATGTAAACAGGCACACTCTTGGGGCTCTATTTTGACGATCATATGCGCATTGTCTAAAGTCTGTCGTGCAAGTTGCTTTGGGGGCGTGCCCGACACAATTTGGTATTTTGACGGCGGGAAAAGTGAACATTGCGCCAGGCACATGGTTCAAAAGGGTTGGTCTTAAAGTACTTCATTAGTCATGGGTGTGTTTTGGGCGTAACATACAATTAACCAAGCAGGATTTATACTCTCATTCCCTTTAAAAGCCAGCGGCACATTTTCCATGGTGTGTTGCTATTACGATGGCGAATTTACCTGGAAGACAGGAGTGTTTTTCGATGGAGGAGACCGATCTGCTAGTGCGTGAGGTAAAAGCGCGTGAGCAGGTTATCTTCGGGGATGGAAAGAATCCCCCAAACCTCCACGAGTCAAAGAAGTATGGGAGGAAATATCCTCAGTTGTGTCCTCCGCCTTTGGCAAAAAAAGAACATCTGAACAGTGCCGAAAGCGGTACAACGATGTTAGAAGATGGGGGAAACAAAAGCTTTCAACGCAAATTAATAAATATTGTGATATATGTAATGTACATTTATATTTCATATTTCAGGGGACTCCATCATTTTTTTCTCCACATGAAAAACTTTTGTATAAACCCTGCTGCGCACTCCTGCTGATGAGAGAAGCAGGGTGTGCGCGCGTTGTGCACGCTTTCATATCCCAAAGCACTGTGCACCCCTATAGCTTTTCAGCAATGCGCAACTGACGACAGACCAGGGTTTTGTTGGTCACTGGCGGATTTAATTTTTGCGTCCTTATAATAGCATCTGGCACGTTTTGCGCCAGACCACACCTCTTCTTTTCGCTGACACACCCATGATGGCGCAGTGTCATCTGCTATCTAGACAATGTGATTTTTTTGCCGGAAAAAATGAATGATGCGCTGGCACAGAATAGTAATGCACAGTGCGCCGCGGCATGATAGGGCCCTTGTTCTACTGTATGTGCCATTTCTTTTAGCAATAGGCAAAAGACCAGATAGGCTTTCAGTTTACCCCCCTCTTCCTCAGGAAACCATGTCTATCCATTGACCATCATTGTGGTTTCAATGCAATGCAAATACAATACAGAACTTTGCATAGTTCTGCTTTGCATTGCATGAACTATATACATAAATACATTACTGAACTTTGCATTGTATGGAGAAAGTTGGTAGATCCATGTTAAATCACAACTACAGAGAATGGACTTAGAAAATATATAGCTTATTCTGTTTAGTGCTTTACTTAAAAGTATGGGCCAAAATGTATCACCAGTCCACCTCATTCATCAACATTCAATACAACACTGTGTATTGTGTATGGCATAGAAGAAGATGGGGAATAATTATCAGTTCATGTTAGAGTTAGGGTCACATCTAGAGGGAATATGCTTTGTAATTTACATGTCATTTTATCACCTGCCCCTTAATTTTAGTTTAGTCATTTCACAAATCTATAATGTAGGCCTACAGTTTGTGTGAGCAGGTAAAACATTTTGCCCACTGACCTTAAAGGAAACCAGGTCAAACAGCATAAACTCTATTGTTTCTTTAGGGTCCATACCTACTAGATGTGATTTAACATTAACATTCTTACCATGGACTATGAACACTCCTGTAATATATTTACAATGCATTGAAACACATTGTCAAAAGACAACTAATTGGACTGAAAAGGTTGTGCTTCCCACTCAATGTAAACATCTCAATTTTCATTCTAAATTCTTCTTTTAAAAAGAGGTGAATTCACTCTAAGCTTATCTGACCCACAGACTAATATCTTTCAATTTAAATTTTTGCTTCCATATGAACTGTACAGTAAAAGGTGTCATTATTAAATATAGATGTATCATTATTAAATATATCTTAAATATAACGCAGTTCTTAGCTTATGTAACTTACTTTGCCATACCATACATTTTCCTCACCACTGACCATGGACTTTGCTTTGGAGACTTGATTATGTATGTGATAATGTATCACTTTCTTTCATTTGGGACACCACATACTTTGAGAAAGGTAGTACCTTGATTATGCATGCTATATATTTGATATCACTGATATTTGATATACAACCCCACCTTTCTGGTGTGGTTCCATGACATTCCCTGACAAAGCAAACACATAGGAAATGAGAACATTCTGCAAAGATATATTATTTTACATTTACAATATGTCCGCTTAACATATCTGTTATTTTCTTTCAAAAGATGTGCACGCTAGAGACCAGTCAATTAAAACAGGCTGCTCAGCTGAAATCAATGTTAGGACATCCATATGGTGTGTGGCATTTTTTTGTATTTTAAAAGTTTTAAAATACAAACCAAAACAATACAAAATAAAAACGTTTAGGTCATGATAAGCTGTGGTTAAGCCACATTTACTTCATTCAACAAAGCAGACAGCAGAACACCAAGATCTGCGTGGAATTCAGGCTTTTAGTGAGTTGTTCTCCGTTAAAATGAAATGCAACTAAAAGATTCACCTGGCGCTGGTAGGAATGACTCTGTAGCCTGGATTTCCCACACTGAAAAATGTGGGACATCCTTTGACATGTCCCACTAAAAATAATTTCTCTAGGGTCTTGATTGCTTGAGTGTAGGAGATGACCACAACATGTTAAAAGCCATTCCTGTTAAATTGCCAGACAGTGAGATCGTTATTATAGGACGCTGATGGTGCCAATGCAAGATGCTGTTTCAGTTCAAGGAGGTGCAGCATTACTAGGCTAAGTGAAAAACAGTTTACATAAGTTTGCTGCCGTCTGTATTTTAATCAACATCTGGCTCTCATCTGTACTGCCCTTCTCACTACATAAAGGGGCCATGTCACCTTAAAAACAAGTAGGCTATGGTACAATAATATTGTTTTGTGGTTTAGTTTGTTACTGCCATGTATGAAAGGTTAAGAAACACTGATGTGATACCGACTATGTTCTCCACTTACTCATTTCATAACCTGGTTTAGAAACTAAAATGGCTCTAGAATTGAAATCGAATCGAATAGAATTGAATCGAAATGATTCAGAAAATCTGAATTAATACTCAGCCCTACTAGAGAATGCTGAGTTGCAAAGGTGAAACACTCTTGAAGCTGTTTTATATTATTAAGAAATACAGGCTATAGGCTTACAAATGAATGAAAGCGAAGGTAAGGTTCACCACGTTAACAGTATCCAGGTGGGAAATACACCCTAAAATCATTATGTGTTTGTTAACTTATGAGAACATTGTTTTATTGTACTTAAATACATGATGTTTTTTGTCTGAAATTGTGTAAAAAGCAAGCAGCAGAATATTTTCTAGGGGAAAGAGCCCCGAGTAGGAATAGCCCACCTGATAAATCTTTTCAAACTTCCAATGGGCACTTAGTGTTCAGCCTATAATATGAGAACGCTGTTTTTTGGTCCTGTATCATACCGCGCCTTCTCTTCGAAATTGCATAAAAAAATGTAATTTAGCCGATATTTTGCTCTATGCCTAATTACTAATTACTATTACTACTTGTGTGTGTTTTCAATTCAAGACTTTCTGAAAGCGGAGATTAGTTAGACATAAAAAGTCTACCTGCAACTTGTTTTGTTCTCAAAAGTTACAACTGGTCTGATAGCCTAACACTTGCTATACGCAACATGCTGGAATGTTATGGGCTGTGTTATCATCTTTCAGGAATAAAAAAAAAATCTTCCAGAGATGCCAAGAATAAAAATTGATAGCCTAATGTTAGGCAGACGGAGTTGTGCACAGAAGATAAAGGGAAGGGCAGCTGGAAGACTGCTGCCACAAATTAAATCTAAAGGGAAGAAAGGCCTAGGCTATTGAGATCTTGAGATGTTCCTTTTGGTGGTGTTCGCAATGTGGATATACAGCCCGAAATTTGGATTTATGCATTAGTGACTTTGCTGAACGGAAGGCTTCTAAGGGTGAGTTACACATAGGTTTCAAGTATCAATTGTGGAGTTGAATGTTGCTAGCCTACTGCAGCAAATCTGTCTAGTCACTGCTTGATTAATATGACACCGATTATGATTATAATGTAGCCTAACGGGTGGCGGGTGTTGGGGGGCCCGGTGCAAGAGACTTGCACCTGGGCCTGGCTTAACTACATTATGCCCCTGAGGCTATACCATCACTTTGGCAATAACATACCAGGATGAATGAAAAATGAAATGAAAATTATAGAGGGGGGGAAATAGTAGGGAGAATTATCAAGAAAAAAGTCTCAAATCGTTACATGGTGGATAGAAGTTCCAAAATTGGTACAGACACTCTTTAGGGTGTATCTAGTCATTTCAGAAGGGGTGCCTACATTTTTGACTCAATAGAAAAATTCAAAATGGTTGCCTAAAAATACCCAATATGCAATATCCAATAAGTATAAGTGGCGCATTACACCCTATTCAGCATTATTTATTTATTCTTTTTTGCATTTGATGTCTATAAAATATTAATGAATAATATGTTCAAAATATGCCATGAAAAGAATACAATATGTATCTTACCCAATAACAATTAAAATGAAATGACACTACATGAATCTTTCTCCAGGTGGTGAATTATTAGATTGTCTATCTATTAATGCAAGGAATGTCTGTCTGTGTGTCACTCACTCTGTCAGTCAGTCTGTTCCACGCATAACCTTCAAATCACTCATCACTCATCCAACAAATTTGGTACGGGGTGTGGTGCGGTGTTTGGTGTTGTTTGGTGTTTGGACAAAAAATACTAAAGATATCATTGTTAGTCCCCTTCTCACATACTCCTGGTGCAAAGCTTCATTGGATGGAGTCAAAAAGCATTTAAGCTTTTAAAACAAGCGCTGTTGCCTGTTTGTCTATATTGATATGGATATGGATATCGGCATTGACAGATAATGTTTATTCAAAAATCACAAACATGGCCTCTATAGCTTACGCAACTAGCATTTCACAACAACAGCAAAACACACGGGTATGCAATATGTCAGATAATGCCACAAACCATTTCATTATATACAACCAAGTACGCTATTTTGGCTGTAGCTACTTTGAACCGGATTCTCCGAGACTAAAGTCTCTGCAACAGCCTGAATCTACATCATCATCCCCAATTTCATATGATCTACCTGCACAGATGTAACTAGGCTACAAGTTTCTTGGAAAACACTGTTTGTACGGGCACTGCACAAGTATATACACACGTCTTGATAATCTCCTCACAGATCCGGTGAATGATGACCAATATCTAGTTTAGTGTTTGAATGTTCATAAGAACAGAAATGAACCCTCAAATGGGATACCACTGTGTCAAACTTAGGGTTAGCATTATAGATTGTAATACATTGCTTGTATTAAAGCCAGTTAGAGCAAGTAAACTGACTATTAGAAGCCCTGGCAGTCTGCTTTCCTCAGCTAATTCATACTAATGCTGCACTTTAAATTCATGAGAGGACAAAGCTCTGCAAAGAAGTACAGATAATAGGCCACAGGTTAGATAGGCTTTCAAGTGTACCCTCAAGCCCTCCCAACAAAATCAACTTTTTTGAAAGGTCTGGATATGCTGAATGTGAATTTGTATGTTAACAATGTAAAAATGTTGGAATGCAGTTCCTGTTTCACCCCCATGAGTAGCTGTCCATTAAAATCTATTTGTTTCAATGACACTGAAATGTATTGCAGTACTATACAAAAAGGACATGGAGAAAGTTGGGACATGTCTCAATACATGTTAAATCACATCTAAAGGCCATGGACTTCTAGAAAATATATAGTTTATGCTGTTTAAACTGCTTTCCCTCAAAGGTATTGGCCAAAATGTTTTACCTGTCCACATATAGGCCTATTGAAGATTGTGAACCAAGAGTACCCTCAATAAGTAAACTGGTTAAAAAAGCATAAACTACAAACTACTAAGCCTATAACCTCAAGATATGATTTAACATGCACTAAGACATGTCCCAACTTCTTTCATAGCACTGACTATGTAAAGTGTTATAGTGTATTTCAACTGCATTGAAATATATTGGTTTCAATGGACAGCTAGTTGTGCATCCCAAACATTTCAATGTCAACATTTAAATTCACATTCACTATAACCACACCTTTCAAAAACTTGTTTTGTTGGAAGATGAGGGGATGCCCTATAAGCCTATCCAGCCAGTGGCCTATAGTAGCAAAACTGAATTGGCTTGAATTGATGTTTACTGGAGTTACACACTTTGATATGTATATGCATGCATGATATCAGAGTAACATAGGTCAATCTCCTCATTGTTAATACATCCTTGATGACCGAAGTCAAATAGTATATTTTGGCTCATTGTACCTTCATTGTACCTTCCTTGTACCTTCATTGTATTCAGACAGTCAAGAGAGACAGAAAATAAATGCAAGAAAGAGATGGAGTGGGATCTGGAAATGACCACAGGTCAGTCTTGAGTACATGTCCCCATTTGCCATAGGCACTTATGGTTCAGACATTATAGACAGCTGCGTTCCATTAATTGAAGCAGTTTTGATGGAGACCACATTTGCATAAAAACTGTGTCAGGGCATGACACCACATTACGCTTTTGTGACAGTGAGGAGAGGATTCCTACAAATAAAACAATATGTGTACATGTACAGAGAGGTTATAACAGGGACATGCAGTCACGTTTCCACTAACTTGGATAATCTCAGCAACTCCACAAATACACAGCGAGGGTTGAGAGTCATAAGGGCGCAAGTGTTCCTGTTTTAGAATTTTTGGGCACCCCTTCCAGGAAGTCTTAAGACAACTCAAGGCACATGCTTTTATCAGGTTTTCTTATGATTTCCAAGTCAACCATTTCATTTTTCCAACAAAATTCAATTCTTTTTTGGATAATGTCTTAGCATCATGCAAGACACCAAATGTCAAATTAGTTTTTTGGGTGTGAGTTTTTAATCGGTAGCGAGCTGAATAGTGGAATTTTGGAATTTTCCAAAACCACTTCCTGTTTGAGAATTTTGGGGCACCCCTTCTAGAGTGATTAAGGATCAGGTACATGGTACATGTCTACCAAATTCTGTGTATAAATTCATTTATTAGAGTGAGTTTTGAATCAGTAACCAACTGAATTCTTTCCAAAACTCAGTTCTTGTTTCAGATTTTTTGGGTACTCCTTAGATGTCTGATCACCCAAGGCACATGTATACCAACCTGTGCTTCTATTTTATGGGCTACTTTTGAATCTGTAATCAAATGCAACCAATTGTGTTGTCGGCCATTTACATTTTTTTCAAAACTCACTTCCTCTTTAATTTTTTTGGGGGTGTGGGGGAGTGGGCAACACTTCTAGGATGTTTTAGTATGAAATAGACTTTTTAGGCCTTGTCCACACGTAGCCGGGTATCTGATAAAAAGAATATTTTTTTCTACGATTTGGACTGTCATCCACACATAACTGCAGGATTATCTCCTTTAAAACGGAGCAATTGAAAAACTCCGACCAAAGTGAAGATTTGGAAAAACTCCAGTTTGGCGTTTCAGTGTGGATATCAATAACCGGAGTTTTACGTTTTTAAACGTCACTAACTGCGACAATTGATGCGTAAACGTTACATATGCGCCCTTGTTTATGTCAGACAATTGACAGCATGGATCAACTGAGAAGCCTGTTACTTCTTGCCCTGGTACAGGCGCTTTTTGCTTGTTTATTTTCAAAAACAGCTACTGCTTCTTGTGGAGGAGCAAAGGAGAAAGAGTGCGTTGGAATCAGCTATTTTACATTTACATTTAGGCATTTAGCAGACCAGGCTATTTTACACCAAATAACTCTACCGCCGCCTCGTAGGTATATAACTCGTGCAAGACGGCGTAGTGATTTTGGGTCAGACCAGGACGCACTGCCAGCTGGTGGGAGAACTTTGAGATGGAAGTTGTCCTCCCGGATGAATGGCGAGAAAATTTCCGCATATCCAGGTTCTCCCTCATTGTCGGAGTTACTTCGTCCTTATATAGTCTGATGTGCTTACAGCTGCGCTTAGGAGCGAAATTCTGCGGTTTTGTGCGGATGTGAATATATTTAAAACAGTCATGTGTGGACCCAAGAGTTTTTAGAAAACGGAGGACAGCAAATGTGCGTTTGTAAAAATACCCGCCTATGTGTGTACATGGCCTTAAACTTAATTGTTTTTTCTTTTTCTTTTTGTCACCAATTCCTCATGCATATCAGGAAAATTAAAAGCCAAATGTGGATATTTCATTTCATTTTTATTTTTGGCAGGATAATTGTGCATATAATTTGAAAAGTAAATGGCAAAAAGAGTTTTGTGTTTACATTGGACTTCCGTTTTCCACTTTCCATAAATACTTATGCTAATCTAAAATGTGCTCCCTAAGAACTTCAGAAACTAAGCCATCATGTGTACGACATTGTGTGCTTCCTTTGAAAAATCACGCAGAATAAACATTTAGTGGCACTCATCTTGGAACAAGGCCGTTTTCGCCAGTGACTCAAACGCAAAAAAGCTATAGCCTAACATTAACTTAAGCTCACATAGGTTTAGGTCTGCATGTTCATGTGAAGTCTGATTCAGGGATAGGCTATGTGACTCTGGTTAAGCTATTATTGCAGTTCATCATGTGTAGAATTCATGACGACAATAACGGTGAGATAGCCTATAATTTCGAAGGGATTTAATCATTTCCTGGGCAAGCTTATTATTATTACAGTGCACACAGAGCAATGGACTGTATTGTTCTTCCTCAACAGGCTTATTACAGTGCATGCAGAACAATATGCTGTATTGTAACCTGGTTTCTTCTTTTTATTATTGTTCTTATTCTTCCAACTATAACTTGAGTTGAGCATGGTAGAAACTTCATTCAAACTGCGATGCGTAGCTCTTGATCAGTAGTCATCTGCTAAGTCAACTGAAGTATGTGAGATTTATATTTTGAGATATTCAATAAAAACTAATATTTCAATAATTCCTGTAGATTTAGGCCATGTTTAAACATATCTAGATATTTTTATAAACAGATATTTTTATCTGTTTATTTATTTAATTGCATTTACACATATCCAGTGGAAGTCAGAAAATAGAGTGTTTTGAAAACGCTGGAGGCCATTTTAAAAAATATTTGTTTGAGGCGGCTAAAACTCTACATGTAAACGAGATCCCATATGAGTTAAAAAATATCTGTTTATAAACATATCTAGAAAAGTGTAAACAGGGCCTTAGAGTGTTCTGAGGGGTATTGTGATGTCATGGCTGGCCAATCAAACAAATTAAGCACCTGTCCTATACTCACAGATGCTTATTGCTACTCAAAGCCCATGTGAGTCAAGCTTCCATTGTCTGTCTCTCACTCTCTGATGGGTACCGGGTTACCTGATGGGTAACTTTTATCTCTATCTCTCTGCAATATTAGATTACACCTGTTTTCTTACTTACTTATTTTCAGTTTAAACTAACTTCATCATTGTCCCTCATTTGTAATGGCTGCTTACATTTCTTTTAATTACATAAAGTAACTAGGCTCACTACCTAACTCTAACTACTTCACCTAAAAAAGCCACTTTAATAACTATTGTTTTAGTTACTTTTAATGTTCAATATTAAATCAACTTCAATTTGTTTTACCATAAAGAGGAACTTTTACATTCACTTTCCAAAACTCAGTAACATTATCAGTCACATTTAGGCTTAACATAGACTTGGTAACTGCAAGTCAACTTAATTAGTTGTTAACTAATTAACCAAATAAATGATACCTGGAGCCTTAGATTTTGTCTCTCTACAATCTGCTTTATATGGAGGTTGCTACGGAAGTGATTGTGGGCAAAATTTTAAGTCAGTCAGCTGTAGTCGCAGCTTACAGCTACTCAAAGTTGCTCTGAGTTGAGTTCCCACTGCCTGTCCCTAGACTCACTATCCTAGCAATCAATTTTAATAATAATTATAGTGATCCAGTTATGTACTTTTAATGTACAATATTAAAGCAACTGCAACTTCTATCAGCAATCTTATTCACTCATTCTTTGACTGTGTCCAGCTCACAGTGTTTCTGATTTGTGACAAATATATTTCAGTACATAACCTTGTGAGGCTATTGCTCTTTCTTCTCTGTCTGCTATACAAATTCTACTTCTGTATCACCACTCAATAACTTAAATTTATGCATTCTTACCAACACTTGTTGACAATTTCAGTCACACTTTGGCCTGCATGACTACTTTAATTAGCTAACTAAATAAATGACACCTGGAAGCAGCCTCTGTCAGCTATTATTTCCTTGACAGGGTAGAAAAGTATTTAGGTAAATTTTTTAAATGGTGCAATGATTCCCTCTAGTGGTAGCCTAGTGGGAAAACTGTGTGAACAGGCTGACACTACAGGGCATCATTGTACCATTTAAAATAATTTAAACAAGAAATTTCCACTCTGTTAGTTGTTTGCTAAATTTAGTATCATTCTAAATGGCTAGTTATTGTTTTAAATGGTGCAATAACTCCTTCTACATTTACATTTACATTTAGGCATTTAGCAGACACTTTTATCCAAAGCGACTTACAAAAGAGGATAACATTCAAGCTACAACACAATGAACTAACAAGGAGTGCATATTGCTAACATAGAATCTGCACTATTTTAAGTTGAAAGTGCAATAGTGTAACACAGTGTAGAGAAATTAAATTATTAAGTGCATTTTTAAAGTTTACGCCAGGAGATATTCTTGGAAGAGCTGAGTCTTCACAAGTTTCTTGAAGGTGGAGAGGGTATCAGTTGATCTGGTAGCACTTGGGAGGTAATTCCACCAGCGCGGAACCACATATGAGAAGAGTCTGGATTGACCTGCACAAGGTGTTGGCCGTGCTAGAAAACGTTCCTTAGAGGAGCGTAGCGGTCATTGGGTGACATAGGGCTTCAGAAGAGTATTCAAGTAGATGGGAACAGAGCCATCATTCACCCTGTAGGCCACCATAAGTGCCTTGAATTTAATGCGAGCAGCCAAGGGCAACCAGTGAAGTTCAATGAACAGAGGTGTGACATGTGCCCTTTTTGGCTTGTTAAAGACCAGACGTGCAGCTGCATTCTGGATCATCTGTAGTGGTCTCACTGCACAGGCTGGTAGGCCTGATAGGAGGACATTGCAGTAGTCAAGACAAGAGATAACCAGGGTCTGAACCAGGAGCTGGGTTGCATGTTGGGTTAGGTACGGCCTGATCTTCCCTATGTTGAATAGGGAAAAACGGCACGACCGAGCCACAGAGGCAACGTGATCTGCAAAGGTCAGTTGGTCATCGATCATGACACCTAGGTTTCTTGCCACATTGGTGGGAGAAACAGACAAGGAGCCGATCTTGATACTGATGTCGTGATTTATGGCTTGTTTGGCTGGGAGGACCAGCAGTTCAGTTTTGGAGAGATTTAGTTGGAGGTGATGTCCTTTCATTCATGCAGATATATCAGAGAGACAGTCCGAGATCCGTGTTGACACTGTGGAGTCGTCCGGCGGAAAGGACAGATAGAGCTGGGTATCATCCGCATAGCAGTGGTAAGAGAAGCCATGGGAGTGGATGATTGAGCCAAGCGAGGTGATGTACAGGGCGAAGAGAAGGGGCCCCAGCACAGATCCTTGGGGTACTCCTGTGGTGAGTTGGTGAAGTGCCGATGTCTGTCCTAGCCACGATACGTTGAACGACCGTCCAGTAAGATAGGACTTGAACCAGGAGTGCGCTGTGCCATCAATGCCAGTGTTGGTCAGCTTGTCCAGTAGGATGCTGTGGTTGACCGTGTCAAATGCTGCTGATAGGTCCAGCAGGATGAGCACTGAGGACTGACCTGCCGCTCTGGTCTCTTTTAATGCTTCCGTCACAGACAGAAGCGCCATTTCAGTGGAGTGGCCACTTCTGAAGTCGGATTGGTTGGAGTCGAGGAGGTTGTTCTGAGTGAGAAATCCTGTGACCTGTTTAAAGACAGCTCGTTCAATGGCTTTGGAAAGGAAGGGAAGAAGAGAGACAGGCCGGTAGTTCTCCACTTGAGTGGGAGCAAGGGATGGTTTTTTGAGCAGTGGTGTTACATGGGCTTGTTTGAAGGCAGTGGGAAATGTACCCCTAGTAAGTGAAGCATTGACCACATGTGTGGTTGCTGTCACAATCGTGGGGGTTATGGCCTGAAGAAGGGTTGTTGCAATAGGGTCCAGAAGACAAGAGGTAGGCCGGCTGTCTGTGAGAAGCTTAGACACCTCTGCCTAGGAGAGAGGAGTGAAAGAAGAAAAGGAAGCAGTTGGTTTAGAGAGGCTAGGAGAAGGAACCTGTGTGGATTGGTTTGAGAACTGACTACCAATAGCTGCAACTTTGTTAGTGAAGAATGCAACAAAAGTGTCAGCTGTGAGGTTAGTTGGAGGAGGTGGGTTTAGTAAAGATTTAAAGGTGGAAAAGAGTTTCTTGGTGTCCGTGGCGTTGTTAATCTTGTCATGATAGAAAGCCTTTTTCGCAGCAGTGACACTGGATGAGAAGGAAGATAGTAGTACTTGGAATTGTGCTAGATCGGCTGAATTCTTAGTTTTGTGCCATTTCCTTTCAGCAGCTCAGAGGTTAGTGCGCATTGACCGAAGTGAGTCATTAAACCACGCATGAGACTGGGTGGGTCGTGCGGGTCTGGTAGACAGAGGGCACACACGATCCAAGCAGAATCTCAGCGTAGAACAGAGTGACTCTGTGGCATCATCAACCTCAAAAGAAGAGAAACTTCTAGACGGTGGTAGAGCAGATGCCACCAAGGAGGAAAAGTGAGTAGGAGATAGATTCCGGAGATTGCGACGGACAGAGACAGAGGGAGTAGGAGCAGATGGTTGCTGACAGAGGGAAACCTTGAACTGAATAAAGTAATGGTCAGATAGATGTAGAGGAGTAACTGTCTGTGAAGTAGTGGCGCACTTCCTGGTGAAAATGAGATCAAGTTCCTTACCGGCTTTGTGAGTCGGAGGGCTGTGAACCCGCTGTAGCTCAAAGGAGTCCATCAGAGATAGGAATTCGGCAGAACCTGGATTGTCTAAGTGGATGTTCATATCACCGAGAACAAGCATGGGACAGTCATGCTCAGGGACGGAAGAAAGCAGAGTGTCAAGTTCCTCAAGGAAATCGCCCATTTGACCTGGAGGACGATAGATAACACACAGATATATTTTGACCGGTGCCGTTACCAAGATGGCATGGTATTCAAAGGAGCTCTATGTGACAGATGGTACCAGTTGAGTATATTTCCATTTGTCTGATATTAACAGCCCCGTACCATCCCCTCTCCTGGATGGGCGGGAGGTGTGGGAAAAAGCATAGTTGGTGGAGAGTGCAGCGGGAGTGGCAGTGTTTTCTGGTTTGATCCAGGTCTCGGTGAGAGCCAGAATGTCCAGAGAAAGATGGTTCGCATAAGCCGAAATGAAGTCTGCTTTGTTCACTGCAGACTGACAGTTCCACAAACCTACGGTGAAGGAGTTGTTCGTGGATGACGAGACATGATGTCTAGAGTGGAGGTTTGCAAGGATCTGTTTCCTTTTGTGGAAGCGGAATCTGCGATGACTGGAGACAACTGGAATGGAGTGAAGGCACATTGTGACAAGATGAAGTTTGCACAGAAGATTAAGTTACCGAGAATAGGACATGGTGATTAGTTAAGTTAGGACGGTGTCCTTGCTCGGTGGACACGCGCAGGTAGACACGCTCGTCTTTACCCAGTCAGTCTTCACACAAAGTTCTTCTTCTAGTGGTAGCCTTGTGACAAACTGTGTGAACTTGTCCAAAGCTATTACACTAGGGGCATTTCTAAGAAAATATGATTCTGAATATTTTGTTCACTAAGCAACTCAGTTTTGAATTTTAAATATTATTTAGGCAAAGCATGTTGCTGGCTAGTAGACAAGTTCTCATGATAACTCATGATAACTAAACATACCTTAGTAGGCTGCCATAAGAGGGTATAACTGCACCATTTAAATCAATTTGACTAACAACTTTTCCACTCTAGTGGGTTATGGTTAGTTAGTTATGGTTCGAGTTCGAGTAAACAGTCGAATTTACCTAATTTGGGTTGCTAATTTTGAATTTCTTACTTACAATGTATGCTTTGAGAAATCTAATTGCCTCAGTCTCTAAGCAGACAATCTGGAGCAGCTCCCAAAAGTACCGATCTTGTTCAAATGTTTCTCCTGTGCATAGAGCTTAAACTCATGCTTGGCTTCAGAAATCCAAAACCATTTAAAACCAAAATCCCCCTTTTTTCCATGTACTTTGTTAATATAACATCACTGCCCTGGTGAAGCAGTGGTAATATCATTGACTGACTATTGGCTGACCCGAGAGAACCCCATATCCGCCTGTCCATCAAATGTCCATGTGGCTTTGAATAGACTTAAAGGTACACTAGGCAACATTTTAGGTTAATTTATTAGCTTCGTAGTCACCTCAATGATTAAATGGCTCATTACGGGATGAGTGATGGCTCTCCCTCCCACCACTAGCGTAGGTTTCGTGATTACTACACTTGCAGGATCTGAAACATCAGGTCGAGGAAACTAAACTGAAAGTAAATGAAATCTAAATTCATTTATTACCCACTTGTCATCCAATGTAACGCACAAAAATTATCATCGCTGGTTCCTATGCTTTGATTTGCAAGTAAATTCACATGGATTAGTGAGAATGAACAGTGTTGTTGCTATTTTTTTTTTAATCAGTGACTCTAGGGCAGGGCTTCTCAAACTTTATTGGACCAGGGACCCCTCATGGAGCAGAAAAATTTCCAAGGACCCCACATAATCGCAACATCAATTTAATCTCACAGGCTTATTAAATCTGTTTGTTTTGTTAAATGCTAGAGGCTATTTTGTAGCAAACTTTTTCACTGACCCCCTGGCAGAATGTCACTAACTGACAATCAGCTGACCCAGGTTTGATTAACCCCATATTGCAAGTCCATGTTGTTTTGAATAGACTCAAGTTTAACTTTTTAAATGCCTTTTAAATCCTTTGGGAATTGCAGCTCTAGTTATTATTATTTTTCCCTTTTCTTTTAAGCACTTTGGTCAACTACTGGTTGTTTAAATTGCTCTATCTAGATAAACTGACTATGATTATAACTCTAAATGTTTATTTTACATTGTAAATTTAAGCCAAGTGCTTTTTGTTTCCAGAATAGTGGTTCTGTATTGTGTGTCAGTTTGGATAAAAGTATCTGCCAAGAACCTATAAGCATAAACATGGATGTGAAGCTGTAGCCTAAGCAACAGCACAAGATCTTGATAAGATTAGAACATTCAAAGCATTCAACAGTGCATGATCTATCACAAACCTTGTCCCACACTCTGGGAAATAGCCTGATGTGATTATCAGGTAGCCTAGTTTTATTTTTTCACCATCTTTTATAGAATTGTTTCAGGAGAGCATATTCGAATTCAATCTATCCAAGACATGCAGCTTTGATAGCTGGTCAGGAAACACATTTCTGGTGTAGCGTAGTTTAACTCTGTGATTAACAAATCAAAAGCAAATCATCCCTAACACTTCTTGAATACAACATACAAGAATCAAGATTCAACCTGAATGTGTCATAAATCTATTGATGGCTATTTCGCCCATTTTAAATGACGGCTCTTCCATTGAACATGGAGAGAATGCATTCACCAACAATATGGCTAAAATAATTGTTAGGATTATTTTAGTGAAAACTGGCCAATTGGGGTATAGCCATGATAGAATGATGTTATAGACTATGAGCACTGACCTAATGGCACAGCCAGGCTTGTCAGGCTTCAGACTTTTTTTACACTGATCATGTGCAGTAGCCTGGCTATGACTGCACAGATTACAAAGTTGTAGAGTGTTTTCTGATTGCACTAATTACAAAGTTGTAGAGTGTTTTCTGACACTCAAACTGTGGTCTGAAATGACAAGAAATAATTTTGCTGCAGGAATTTTCAAAAGTGTTCTTAGTACCGGGACAACCCCTGAGCCCTGTTTATTTCTTTTCTTTAACCCTACACTTTTGCATGGGCAATGATCGAATCAGATTGTTTGGTCCCTGGTTGTTGTCTCATTATAGTTTTCTTCAAAAGGCACAAAACGAATCCTTCCAGAAATAACAGTATTCACACTGTAAGCAAACACTAGGCCTACACAAGGCAACTTTTTGAGCAGGTCTGGAATGGGGCCAACACAAGTTAACACAATTTACAAACATGACAAAAAATTTGAAATAGAGTTTATCCACCTGCTAATGGAGTTTATGCACTAAATTGGAAGTTTTAACATTTAGTCACTGTGCACTGATATTATGATAAAAATGTTGGATAATAACTTTCCATCATGAAACATGTTCTACATGTCTTGTTGTTGTCAAATGTTGTGGCCCACTGTGGAGTGATCATCAGATTCATACTTTACCCACATCTTATTTTAATAATAATAATTCATTACATTTATATAGCACTTTTAAAGGACCTCACTAACCACTTAACCATTATGTGCTCACCACCCACCACCTTGAAGTGGAGAATGAGGGCATGAGTGAGCCAGTTACAATGAGGTATGATTAGGGGGCCAGATTAAATGAGCCAGGTTGGGCCAGGACAATAGGAAAAGCCCCAACTCTTGCGACAAGTGCCACAATCTCTTATGACCAAAGTGGGTAAGGACCTTGGTTTAACATCTCATCTGAAGTACGGCCGCTCCTAGAGCACAGTGTTTGTATATTGTAAATGTGTTGCATACAGTATATGCAACTTCAAAGTCCATGTTTATGGGTCAAAGAGCATCTCTACCTGTTTGAAAGTGTGCAAGACCTCTTGTCTCTGGCTGAAGTGTTTGAAGAGGAGCTGAAGAGCCCCTGAGACAAGTGGTGCATAGTCATGCATGATGAGATGAATCAACACCCTAAGGAACATACGACCTCCTTCATCGTCAACCTCCAGCATGCTGTTGCCCTTCCTGCTGACAAACAAACCAAAACTATGTACAGTGTGCCATATATTTTATAGTGTATAATTTAGGCTATGTGCATTGCAACAAGTGCAAAATAATGACAAACACATTCAGGAACTAAATTAAGTATAATCATTTAACTTACCCTACACCAAACATTGCCTCAGCCTGTTCCCCAATGTATTGCAAATTGACAGTAGCTGAAGGAAGAGAATATCTGTTTATACAGCGAGTTTCACATTGAGCATTTTTTGACTGCAAGAACTCACTTCTTATTGGGAATAAAATGTTTACAGGAACGACTTCCTATTTGGCCTTTTCAGTGTTTCCACTGAAGTCGAAGTCAAAGTCAAAGTGTACTTTATTGTCAATTCACTATGTACCAGGCATTACACAGAGGACTGAAATTGCGTTTCACCAGACACCAAATGTGCAATTTAAACTAGAAACACGCACACACACACACACACATTCACGCAATTAAACACACAGCTACACTCATGGACATGAAGTGCACATAGTCAACCACAATAAATAGACATAAGACATACGACATACAGGTAAACATATACGCTTCCAGCAAGAAGGAAAGGAAAGTTCGAGGTAGCTCTTTTTGGTAGCTGGTGTAGGTTGGAAATAAGTGAAATGTGCAATATGTAAGGTGCAATAAGTGAAGGTGCAATTAAGTAAAGTGCAAGTGTGAAAGCACCATGGACCTCAGTGTGTGTGAGATTGTTTATGGATGTCAGTACATATTCATGGAATGTTCATGGAATCTTCTTCATTGTGTTGATGGCTTGTGGGAAGAAGCTGTTTCTCAGTCTATTTGTGTGGCACCGCATGCTGCAGTAGCGCTTTCCGGATGGTAAGAGGGAGAACAGTTTGTGTGCTGGGTGGGTGGTGTCCTTGATGATATTGATGGCTCTCTTGGAACAATGTGATGTATATAAGCCCTGAATGGCTGGTTGGGGTGATCTGATCATCTTTTCAGCAGTCCTCACCACCCTCTGTAGAGCCTTTTTTTCCCGCAGCTGAGCAACTGCCGTGCCAGACGGAGAGGCTGCAGGTAAGGATGCTCTCAATAGCACCCCTGTAGAAGGTGGCGAGTGCAGAAGTGGGAAGGTCAGCTCTCCTCATTCTGCGCAGAAAGTGAAGGTATGTCTGTGCTTTCTTTACCAGGGAGGTGGTGTTGATGGTCCATGTGAGGTCACCTGTGATATGTGATATGCACTCCCAGAAACTTTGTGAATTTCACAGACTCCACGGTACTGCCATTGATTGCGAGTGGGGTGTGTGTCGAGTGTTGTTTCCTGAAGTCTACAGTTATTTCTATTGTTTCTGTCAGACCAGTTGATGAGTTGATGTACCTCCTCTCTGTATGCTGAGTCGTTGTCGTTCCTGATGAGGCCCATCACTGTTGTGTCATCAGCGAACTTGATGATGTGGTTCGATGAGAATCTGGCACAGCAGTCGTTGGTCATCAGTGTGAACAGCAATGGAGACAGCACACATTCCTGGGGGACCCCGGTGTTAGTGATGGTGGTCTCTGAGGAGTTTTTGACGACTCTTACTGTCTGTGGTCTGTTAGTGAGAAAGTCCAGTAGCCAGTTGCATAAAGAAGTGCTGATGCCTATTGCACTCAGTTTGTTCACCAGGTGCTGTGGGATGACTGTGTTGAAAGCAGAGCTGAAGTCGATGAACAGCATCCGTACGTGACTGTTTTTGTTTTCCAGATGAGCCAGGCATAGGTGGAGTGCTGTTGCTATGGCGTCATCAGTGGAGCGTTTGGGGCGATAGGCAAACTGGTATGGGTCCAGAGTAGTGGGAAGGCTGGATGTTATGTGGGCCTTGACCAACCTTTCAAAACACTTCATCATTATTGGAGTGAGTGCTATGGGTCTATAGTCATTTAGTGATGTAGCGGGGGATTTTTTTGGTAGCAGTACGATAGTGGTGGCTTTGAAGCTTTCTGGTATGACGGCTTGGCTCAGTGAGATGTTGAAAATATCTGTGAGGACATCAGTGAGTGAGTCTGCACAGTCTCTGAGCACACGCCCGGGAATGTTGTCCAGACCTGCAGCTTTTCTGGGGTTAACCTTGAGTAGGGTCTTCCGCACGTCCGCAGGGTCTAGTTGGAGTGTTGTGTTGTCTGGGCCAGTAGGGGCTTTTGTTGGAGTGGTGGTGTTGTTTTCTTCAAACCGGCTGAAGAAGGTGTTGAGAGAGTTGAGGAAGTCTATGTTGTTCTCACCTGGCAGGGATGTTGGTTTGTAGTCTGTGACTGACTGGATGCCTTGCCACAGGCACGAATGTAGAAACTAACTGACAAATAGTTAGATGGGTCATAATATGGATGAATGCATTTCAGTATTATACCTTGTTCTCTGATGAGAAAATAGAGTACAAGTCCAATTACCAACCTATAATTAGGCTGGGGGCTGAAAAGGTCCATTTTGGGTATGTGGTACCCTCTATAGCAACCACAATTGAACTGAATTGATTTTGCATTTATGACATCATAGTCAGGCTTTGTTCTAATTCACACATTTTAGATACCTCTTTTCCACCAGGGCCGTGTCAGTGCTGGTGCTGGACTTGAACTGGTTCTGGTCCAATACCAGTACAAGCACTGACACGCATTTTCACAGGTTTCAGCACCACAATTTGTATGTCAGTATGTCCCAGGGCCGTGTCAGTGCTGGTGCTGCACTTGAACTGGTTCTGGTCCAATACCAGTACAAGCACTGACACGCATTTTCACAGGTTTCAGCACCACAATTTGTATTGCAAACTGTTACCATGGTTACATTAACAGAGCCTAGATCCGGGGGTCTGCAACTTCTTTGACTTGTAGGCTTTTACTATCATTTCAAATGATTAATTCTGACACTCCAAGGCAGAAACAGATATAAAGTATGTGTGCTAAAACAGTGACATTTTCAGACACTTAGAGGCAGTCTGCTACACTTTGACATTTTTAAGTTTTTCAGCTCACTAAAAACACATATGCAAAAGTGGCACATAGGGTTATATTCTAGAAGACCTTAGGAATAATAATATAAGAGTAAAGTCAATGTAATGAAATTAGTTTTTATTAAAATTCTGTGTAAATACAACTACACAAAAACCTATTTTCAAAGGTCTTCAAACATTGTAAAAAAACACACTATAAACATATCTGACCAAGACTTTTGAAGTCTGAACCTTGTAAACATAAGTGTTGGCTACATAAAAGTCAGAAGAGCATTTAGAGAAGTGTTGTAGTTTCAATACAAATTGTAAAAAAGTAAGACAAACTAAAGCCAGTGGCTGTTTCAAATGAATACTGATTAGATGGGTGTATCACACCTGTAACTGCCCCCTCCCCACTGTCATTGTCCATGTGTCTGTGTGTCAACTGCTGTCATTGTCCACCTGTCAATGGCTCTGCCAGGAAACTGTTACATTGCCCCAGAGCTTTGCAAAAGAGCTTAGATTGTGCTGTGAAAAGAGCTTAGATTGTGCTGTGAAAAGAGCTTCTCATCTAAGATGCCAAGCAGAAAAACAGTTTCTGTCTTGCTGAAGGCAAAGGTAGACGTTGCATGTATCGCACTTCCACAAAGTTTTTGTTTTCTTTCCCTGCAGCCTGCAGAACACACAGGCTCTGCGACCATCACCGTCCCTCTTTCCATCTGCGCTGAGCGCAATCCCACAAACATCACTGTAAAATGTATAAACATAATAATATAAGTTAGTCTTTCATTACCTTGATAGACATTTTCAATCTGATACGTAGATTTGTGTCATTATGCCTCTGCTTTGTAACACATAGAGTAGGCTATCTATCATTCACACCTAATCTGTTGTGATCATTTTCAGTTTCGGTTCACACCTTCAGTTTCGGCTCACACCTTCCATTACAAAGACATGCATACTACTTATCAAAATAACAGTATCCTATAATAGATAATATGTCTGTATTTTACAATCCCATGGACAGACTTATGCACGGAGCACAAGGTAATACAGTACGCTAATAAACTTGGCAACCAACTGTGGCTATGCATTGCATGTTGACTGTAAATGCAACTAAATGAGTACAGCGTGACATGAATTTCAGCAATATGATCATCTGTCCAGTGAAACACCTTCCTACTACTACCGAAGTGTACTTTGGCACGGAGCACAGGCTAACGAAGTAGACTAACACTTAGCAACACGCAATGGCTAAGTCACTTAGCAACACGCAATGGCTACATTCTCCCTGTAAGCTAACCGAATCATGGCAACAACAAGTAGTAAAACATATAGCTACTTACTCATCAGAAATGTCCTCCATGGGATCTAGACGAAGCACAAAGTACATTTCATCATCGCCGTCATCACTGGATACATCTGACCGTGCGTCGTCAGACTCACTCTCCAAAGCGAGTTCTTCCTGAATCTGCAGTGAGGCTTCAGCAGCCGACATCATCTTGCTGGACATCCTTGCTCAGTGCTCAAGCTACCAGTGTTGCACAGAACCAAAACATTCCTCTCCCATGCGGATTTGTATACGCTGGTGAAATTGGGCGTGTTCTCACCTTTGCCGCAAAACAATGACCCAATGACGCTATTGATTGCACTGGTCTTTACCATTTGAATAGCTGAGGGGTGTGTCAGTAACAGGCTGCTACTGCCTGAACTGGTGAATTTCTATTTATTCTTTTTACAAAGCGCATTCGATACATGTTTATTTTAAAATCTACATATTTGAAAACTAGAAGATTGAAGGTTTCCAGTGGTGTTACTCATATGTTTCTAGGACAAAAACTCGCGGAGCTACAGATGTATTTTTGGAACAGCCCCTATAGGGGGCTGTGGGCTTACAGCAGATGGATGAGACAGCTACAAATCAAATGCACACAGCTTGCACATAACGTTAGCATCGTTTTGCTAGCAACACAGCACTGTGACGTGTGTGGTTCCGATTTCAGGGAGCCCCAGTGATTGTTTGGTCGAAACATCCTGAACCAGTTCAAGATTGGGCACTGGCATGGCACCGGGGCGGTAGAAACAAGCTAATAGAGGCTTTTCAGTACAAGTTCAAGATTTACATATGACGAGGAGAACACAACCAATCCTTCCCAGGACGTGTAACTGCTCATTACCATCAGAGCAGTTAACACTCTCTGAATCCTGTGGTCATAATGACCCATTCAACTCTAATTCACACATTGATTTATGCTAATTATCTCAATGGGTGACTCATGTGACCCATTGTCATATGATAAGAGGTGTGGTCTACAGCTCACAGTTGCACCCACAGTCCAGAGATAAATCTCCTGGTTTTCCCATCACCAGGCCAGAACTGAAGAAGCCTTTTGTAAGTTGAAATGTCTTCAAGCTCCCAATGTTGCCCCCATGACCACTCCTTGACTAACACTATGCCTGGCTGCTACTACACTGTCCAGCCATAACTTTTGATAACCACCTATGGCTTGACTACCATATAATGTTGTAGGACAATATTTTGAAATTATTATGATGCTCAGCTAAAATCATAGACAAATTGTAGTCTATGATGATAACCATTGTTGTACTTTTCCTGCATGACCCCTGGCAGCTGGGTTGACCCCTTGAGCTGCGGATCTGCCCAAAGTTTCCTCCTATATTAACCATATACTCCTATATTAACAAGGGATTTTTTCCTTGCTCCTGTTGCTCTTGGGTGCTCCTTGCTGTAAAGCTCCATGAGACAATACTATTGTACAAGGCGCTGTATAAATATAATTAAATTTATTATCACCAAGGAGGGTGGGGGCAAAGTCCCCGCGGCGCCTCCAGGTGGTGGATGAGTTGCTGACATGGGCATGGTCACCATTCCCCTTGCCGAGAGCAGTGCACATCCCGAGTGTGGTGAACAGAGCAGCCGACATTCTCCCCAGGGCAGTACCACTCCCGTGAGAATAAGGATTACACATAAACATTGTCAGCTACATCTGAGCATAAGGTGCTCAATAATGTCAGGGCTCCATCTACTCAAGCCTGCTATTCTCTCAGGAGGAGAGACTTCACAGACTGGTGTTCTAGCATGAATCTTGAGCCAGCAAGTGTTACACTTCTTGCAGTCTCAGTTAGACCATGGCAAGGCAGTCAGTACAATTAAAGTTACACTTTATTACCATTTCGGTCTTTCATCAAGGTGCAAACAACAGACCTCTGGGTAAACATCCATTGCTGTTTTTTCTACAGATTGGTGTGCTTAGTGGTCTTCCACACCAGCCTTGCAAGCATCAGGTTGCTGGTTCGAATCCCCAAAGAATCTCTCCCTCTCCCTCCACGCAGCTATAGTTATGCTATGCATGCACTGTTCTGTTATCCTGTGGCTTCTTATTACAGTACATGCAGAGCAATGCACTGTACTGTTACCTGAAGTCTTTTTATTACTCTCCTTTTTTATTCTTCCAGTTTTTTCTGAGTGCTATAACTAAATAACCATTTCACCAAGAAACTTCATTCACACTTCACCTCATAGGTCTCAGAAATACGTTTTCACCTTTTCTACTCTTTGTATTTTTTCAAATATCAGTGATAAACGAGCGAAAAAGTTCCATTTGTGGGCACCAGGCTGGAACTTGCTGATGGTTTTAACATCGCTCTCTGAGGTGACGTCCAAGCTGATATGGATTTACGATCCTCGTCTCTCATCTGCTTGGCAAATCTGGTCAGGGAGCTGTGTGCCCTCTCCGTTAGTGATAGCTGTCTAAGATGGACACTAGATGGCACTGGCCTTTGTGGCCGACTCCAGCTTTTCTGCCAAAGGTTCTTAATCGGCATTCTATCAACCAGGTTCTGGAGGTGAATCAATTTCAGCCTTCCACTGCTTCACAGAGCTAGACAAGTAGCTCACTTTATGTCCACTTAAGGCTCTAAGGGGCTTATTTGGCTCATATACAGCTGCTTAGGAAATTCACACTCACAGCTCTTTGTCTGTCATGGAATAGCAAAATTTGGCTTACCACTCTCTAAGCAGAGGCTGAGTTGATATAGTTGACAGAGGCAATTTCCTATAGTGGGCGTAACTCTCCCAGCACCAGTCAGCGATGCTGCCCTTATGTCCGTGACCAAGCAAGGTTTTTTAATAATCAGTTTCTTGTTCCTCATGACCATTTTGGTACAAGTAAGGTCGAAACAGATCATAAGTTATGAATGTAACGATTGATCTGTGAGGGATGATCGTCATTATCCTTGTCCCTCGGAACATTCTGAGATGCTCAAGGTAGGAGACTGAACTGGGCACAATCTCTGCTAGGTACAAGTGCAGGTTGTTCTGCTTGTTCTGTCATGACTGTTGACACTGTTGTCTATTAAATAAATCTTTTCAATTTAATTTGGAACCATTTTGTGGCTTCTGTGGATAAACAAATAGCTTGCAATGCAACTTGAACTTGAAACACTTTTTAGGACGCAGCTGATCTTTTACTTTCAATAAAGTTCTATTGCAATAAGTGAATGATCTCTACTCATGATATGCAGATGTTAATCTGAAGCAAAAAATTGCCATTGACAGTGGTCATTATACTTTCACAGTGGTTATTATACAGAAATAACTGACCACCAAACACTGAGAAGGCCCAAGTGTAAGTGATGCATTGTAAGTGATACAATGTATGTATTTAAGAACACATATAATATAATATGTATATAATAATATGGAAAGAGCATTATTTTAAGGTACAAAAACCTTAAGCTTTAAGATTTCACTAACATTGAGTCAAGAAAATTTTGCTCTACAATTTGTTTGACAATGCTCAAATTAATTGCTTAAAGGAAAATTCTGCAGCATTTCAACCCATAGTCCTGTTCTGCTAGATGATCGAGTGCTGTTCGTAGCTAAAAGAACAATACAATTTAGACTAATCTAAGGTTTCTTTAAAACTCAGCCAGATGCTTTTCTGTGTGCTTTAAAGGCACACATATTTGGTGGAGGCAACTCAACTTTGCATAATGTAGTTCTTTGCCGATGCCTTGTCCATAACCTCTGTATAACATTCCATATCAGTGGCCGTTACCCCTTACATAACAAGATGTTTTGTTCCTTTTCCTACCGACAGCACTCAGTGACCTCAAACAACAGGTCTATGGTACTGTGGTATAGATACTATACGAATTGTCTACGAATCTATTCTGTCTGATTTGATATCAAATTCAAATTAGAATTTTTGACAGATATGAAAAATGCCTAAGTTTAAAATGTAAGAGTAAGATTTTTCAGAACTGTCCTGTTATGATCGAAAAATCTATTAATCAGAATAAGAGGAGGTGGCTAAAATTGCATACCTGCATGTTCTACTGCTGATGTTGCATCAGCATCTCCCATAGGGTATACATCCACAAATTCCTTCTTGAATACAGAAAGAAGATAGGAGAGGCGGTAGTCCAGCCGTACATTTAGGATAAACTGAAAGAGGATGAAGAGTGGTCCATATTATGATTTCATTTTAAGTGATTATTATCATTATTATTATTGAAATAATATATAGAAATAGTGACCTAAGAAAAGGAAACATCCATATTAACATAATAATATCCATTACCCTCTGAAGCTAGCATGCAAACCAGCTAGCACCGTGCCAGCTCTTGTGGCCCCTGTACACACAGCAGCTTCAAAAACAATTGGAACTGAGAACTTAAAAATAGAACTTGAAATTTGAAAACTTACTGAGCTGACATTGATTAACTCTACAGTCAGAAAATCATAGTGCAAACCTGTAGTATCTCCAAAATCTTGAGTTTGGTGTCCATGACAGTGACATCCTGCAAGTCAATGCTGTCTTTCTGGTGACTCTGGCCATCCAGGTTCACACTAGGTCGTCCTGGTAACACGGACTGCTTTCTGTTGAGCACCATTGTGGACATCATCTGTCCAACACCATGGATGGATCGTTTCATGTTTTTCCCTGAGAGAAGTATCAGAATACACACACACACACACACACACACACACACACACACACACACACACACAATAACTAGAACATTTTTTTATGTACTGCACAATTAACTTAAGTAACTTATAATCAGTGTTGAGAAGTGTTGATTGATGGCTTAGACCTCCCTCAAACGTGGCGATGACACTAAACTGAGCTTCTGTCTCTACTACTCCTACTGTCAACTGTACCCTCCTGTCAACCTGCATGCATGGAGTTTGCCAAAGAGGATTTAAAAGTAGTTTTCAACGTGAAGTATGGTTATTGAGTTGGATGTTCTCTGACCAGACATGCCACCAGACAAGATGTGGCTACACAGCTTTTGACCAGTAAGAACACTGAATACCATAACACAGTGTTTCTCAAACTATGGAAAAAGGTACTGTTAGGCCGGCCCCCGGCCTTTGCCTCTGTATTAGTAAATATTCTATTTTCAGATCATGTAGAAGAGCAATTCTGGCTGGCTGGCGCTGCTTTCTGTGCTTTTGTCACTGCGTGCAACATACGTCTGCCCCTCCTGATCTAGCTTTTTTCAATATTCTAGAAGTCAGCATTGCTGCCTGCTTCGCCTATATCTACCACCAATTAGATGCCTGCTTTGTGCAGCTTGCTCACTGACCAGGTGTGTGCTGTGCACAACGCTGTGAGCTCAGGAAAGGCTACTACCAGCAGTATTCTTCACTGTGAATTTGGTTTTCCCCAGATGCTCCATGTAGAGCAATGAAAGAATGCTAAATAGTTCTTGCACTCATATCCAAGAAAATAAAAGGAAAAACTCATAAAGTAATATCGCGAAAATGGGGTTTATGTGTTGATACACATGTTGACCTGAAACAGACAGCGACGTAACAGCAATGCACAGTAAAAAAAAAAACAGCTGAACTGACAGTATGTGGTCTTCAAGCCTATGAGCCTGTGTACGTAACAAAATTTGCAACCAGACAATGAGTTTTAAATTTCTGCACACGTGGTTCATTCGCAAATTTTTCACAACCCTTTTCTTATTTTGCAGATCTTAGAAGGGATGAATAAATGAGTCATGATGTGCAATTTTTTTTTTTCTGAAACTGTGAACTGCAAACTTTTACTAGATAATTATCCAGACATACACCTGCACATATGACTAACAAACATAGTTCAGCTTAATGTTTCAAGTTTTCAAAATAAAGCACTAAATAAAAAAGCTTATGGTATGGTCAAATCAAGCAGGACTTTCTTTAAACATTGCCAATTCACTAAAAATTACAAGCCCGCATATGCCTAAATTCAGCTTTATTTCTAATTGGTCATCTACCAAACTATGTCGCCTAACTAAGTGGTGAGGCTATGATACCACCGAAATTATGCCAACATTTGGAAATAAAACATGCACGTCAGAGGATTTATCGAAAAAGAAAATACAATAGATTGGCATTCCAAACTGAAGTACTGAAAAGTAATTTGACTTAAAACTAAACACGGAGCTCCATGAAGTTTTTAATGAAGTGGTCCGGTTTGCAAACTTCATTAAAGTCAATCTGACTAATTTCTGTATATTTACTGCTCTGTATGATGAGATGTGTACATATATTAATTTGCTCCTGCACTCTTCAGGTTCACTGGCTCTCATGGGATAGTAGATCAGTTAGTAGATCAGTCCTTCATTATTCAACACACTAAATCTGTCGATCAGGGTGTGAACCTGGGGCAGACGGCTGCATTGATCACAAAACCAAACACTGCGTCATTTTGATTCATACTTCTCCTTAAAACTTGCCACTCTTGTGCAATGCTGGTCAACAGTCGAGATTCAGATGGCTTTCTATTTGAATTCTGGCTGTCATACTGTGAATCCCTAGCATGTCATGGAAGCATAGGCCTATGCAGGGCCTTGCAGCACCAAGGCCTAATAGCACTGGGTCCCAGAGCAAAGAAATTTGAGAAACCCAGTCATTACACATAACATATTATGTTTATTTGCTTTGGAGCTCAGGGAAGGTACATGCCCTATCAACCCACAAATTATCCAACTGGCTGGTGGAGACAGCTGAGAGTGGTTGTGTACATGTTCCCATTAGTTAATGTTGAGTGACTCGACTGAAAAGATTGGTGGGCTACCTATATAACACTGGTTCTCTGAAGGGGAAAACAACAAATTAAGCAGCCTCACTCAAGCTCAAAGCCCAGCAAAGCCCAGAGCACACAATAATATAAGATAAAGTATGAACCACCCCCCATAAGAAAATTGGGGGTGGTTAGATAAAGTTTCAGCTCTAAGATGTCAGAGCAGAATGATTCCCCACTGGTTAATGGCTCTCTCTCCTTTGGAGAAAGACAATGTTATTTTATTATTCTATTGTACACAGGGTATGATCAAAATTAACAGAAAACTCACCACCGCCATCCTCCTGAATTGAGGGGTTATGCACAGCTGGGCTGGGGATACAGTCTATGATGCCAAGTAATGTCCGTGTCAGACGCAGCAACTCAAAAAAGCTATAGAAGCCAAAGTAGATGAGGTGCCTCGCCAAACTCACTACCTGAGAAACCATGTTGTTATTGACATTATCTGTAAATCCGAGAACTATATTTATCCTCATTAGAAATTTCATTTCAGACTTCCAAAACACTTCTGTTTTAGAGGATAAAAAAACTGTCCTGTTAATGCTATACCTCATAGGTCAGTTTATTTTTCTCCTCATTTGCAAACGGCAGATCATCATTCAAGACATTATTGAGATACTCCTCCATGAACGCCATGGTAGTAGAAAATCTGTTCTTCTTATTATCTCTTGAGTAATCCATGTGGGAGTCATAGCTGTGTAAAAGTAATACATCACAACAGTAACCACACAACAAATGTAAGACAAGTTTATGTAACACAATTAATTCCTCTCAGGAACAATTAAAGATTTTCCGAATTTAAGCACATTGCCACATACAGAAAATATTTTTAAAAGGAAGTCAAAAGGCATAAAAAGTAAATCAATAGATATAGTTACAAGTAGCAGTTAAAGGATAGTTCTGGCATGTTTAACTAGCCATACTACATGTACCGCTTACCGATACACAGCCACTACACATTGCACCATGTGCTATCTGAGGAAACTCAATCTCCATACCTACTCTTGTTTTACATACATACATGTCAGTACATATACATATGTGTTCATTGTCTTCACATTCTCCAAGTGTTTCTAAATTGTATTTTAAATATATCTGCAAAAACTCAGCTGACTCTGGGTAACCATAACATTTGATACAGACAAGCTATTAAAACAATGAAAACAGATTTGAAAAGAACTTGAAATAGGGTTGCGGATGGTGTCAAAATCTCAAAAAGGTGAAATTTCACCATGTGAAAGGTTTTCCCAGATCCCATCACATATTTATTAAAGGCCGCAGGCCAGACAGGGTCACAGGGTTGGAGACAATGCAGAAATACGATGCGTTTACAAGACCAGATCACTCTGGAATGGCTAATTATAAAGTTGAAAAGTATAGACCATTGGAATCAATAGGATCATGTTTATTTTGATATGTGGTTTACCATATTACAGTAGCCAGACTATAACTTCAAAATATATAGTCTGGACATGACTGGTATACTGGCTCAATCCAAGGGGCAGATTCAGCGGTTGTCTTTCAAACTGCCCCTGCACGCAATAGGATAGCGCTACGACAAATCAGAGCAACATCGGCAAAACAGCAAATCCGGCACCTTTTGAAATTAATAACTTGCCTTTTTCTGCTCAACTTTCAAAGAAAAGTCTCACTCTTCCAAAGTCGATTTCAAAGCCAATTCAAACAACTGTTGGTCCTTAGCCACAGCCATCTTTGTACCATCACAGCCCTGTTGTCATCGTGCTAAGCCTGCCCAACGACTACAAAAATAGAGCATTGTGATTGGGCCTGCCAAGCCTTGGTAAAAGACCTATTGAGACCTTATGGTGCGTGGCTAGATGTACCTGCTGAGCAAAACTAGAGGTAAGAGAGCATGGAATATTACACTGAGCAGAATGTTTGTGAGATGGACGGAGATCTGTATTAATATGATCAATTTTCATATAAATTCAACACAAATTTTCTACTCATCAGAACTACTCATCGCATAAACTAACACCATTTAAAAGATCAGGTTGTGCAGTTTGATGTGATATACGCGTGATGTCTGTGTGACAAAACGGGTGTGAATTTGTATGCATGACATGGTCATCAGGTTCAACGGGTTAAATCACATCAAGAGTGTATGAGCTTTTATAAAATGTATAGTTTATGCTGTTTAACTTATTTCCGGGGTGTAATGCCAAAATGTATCACCTGCCCACAAACAGGCCAGTATTGAAGATTTGTGAATCAAGAATGAACAAAGACCACATACACTTAAAGGAGTCAATTACCCTATATCCTAGTGAGCCTATTTGAGGCTGCCAAGTGCTGTTGGTAGGTATAAGAATGACAGCATTTGTACAATGTAGACCAAATTTGCGAACTAACAGCTAACACTAACAGATGAGCGCATACATAAACAAAACCTCCTTGCCCTCATCAGTTACCGTTGGCCACCATGCACGTAGTGGAGAGCTCATTGGAGCTCAGTGAGACCTACGTACCCTTAAATCTGTTGGCCAGGGCGCTACGGTTCTTGAGTTCCTCCACAAACACAGCCAATCTGTGTTCTGGTGGACCCAGAGCTACTACGTGTTACAACTCAAGTGATTTACATGCCCAGTGAGTTCCATTTGACCCAGTGTTTCAGTGGCCTTTGAGCGGACACCCAAATATTACAGGAAAAAAAAATCAAAAAGGAAGAAAGGAAGTGGCAGTCATAAATATACGTTTGTAAATGGGCTTGAAAAATGGCACATTTTTGACAAACTAAAAATACAGAACAAAGTAAAAAACTTTCAAAAAATTCTAAAAACATAGAAAAAACATTCTATGTCACTTTCAAAATGCAGTAAGTAAACTATTTGGATTATAGCCACTTCTATAGACAGATTTTGGTAACACTTTAGATTAGGGTGCACATATTCATTTTTAACATGCTAATTAGCTTATTAACATGCTAATTAGTAAAATACTAGCCATTTTGTTAGCTATTACAGGTCACTTAATAATACCTTATTTTGCATGACCTTATTCTACCCATAATAGACCATTAACTAAGAATGTCTCCAATATAAACTCCTAATTACTGTATATTCCTAGTTAATAAGTTAGTTGTTGTACATGAATTATGATCTTAATATGCTTTGGTGAGTATGGAGCTTATAAGGCAGTAGTACAACAGGAACAGTTATTCTGCTTTAATAATATTATTTAGAATAGACCATTTAGATGGTCTATTCATTGGAACAAAAGCCAAAACTACAAGTGTCTAATAGAGTCCAAATAAGTCCTAATTACTGTACGTCTTACTGTACGGAGTTTATATTGGAGAAATTCTAGTTAATGGTTTACTATGGGTAGAATAAGATCATGTAGATCATGTAGAATATGTCACTTGTAATGACTAACAAATGGCCAGTATGTTATTCATTTGCATGTTAATAAGCTGCTAGTTAATGATGAATATATATACCCTAATCAAAATCCTACTCAGATTTTATATTCCATCTCTTAAATAAACAATAACATTTAAGTAAAGTCTATGAAAACAGATCAGATTAAGCTAATCTGAGGTAATCTTACTCTTTAATGGTAATTGTTGTAGGAATTTCTGTCCAGAGACGGGCAAACTTTACGGGAGTGACAAGTTCTTGAGGGTCACGGTCAACATGAGCATGCAGCATGAGACGGCAGAATGAGGCCCGTAGGTCAAAAGGCAGTGTTTCATCCATCATGCAAAGGAAGATCAACTCAACGTCCAGCTGCTTAGAGATCTCATCTATGGCCAGGTATTGACGGTCTAGACACATACGTGCATACAACTTGAGCTGGTACCTAAGAGCAATGGGAGGACAGACACAAATCCGATTATTCATAATGACCTAAGGGTTCACTATTAAAACAGCAACAATGCAAAGACCCTTGTAAATCTACTCTTTACAGGCTAGGGTGGTACAGTTATCAAAACAGTTAACTTTAAAGGTGCCCTATTAATGCCCCTTTTACAAGTTAACATAGCTCTCTGAGCTTCATTGAACATATCTCCGAAGTAATTTGTTGAAAATACCTTTTAGATTGGGCATTTTTGTCTACCTCTATGCCCCTCTGGTTCAGAACAAACTGTTTCTCATTAGAATTCCTACATGCAAATAAGCTGATACTGCCCACGCCCCATTCTGAAACTGGGGGCACGCACCAGTACCAGAGTGGGTAATATTCAATGATCTTTGCCAGCACTGCTGGAATTTACTAGAGACATAGCTACCACTTCTATAGGTTGAGAAAGTTCCGTATGACACACCACCCTTGTTTTGAACCCATCTGCCTGCAGCAAGTGTTTACTCCCTGCAGAATGCCTGCCACATTTACAAAGCAGACTACAGGCCTTTGAGATGAAGAGGATTTTTTTTTACTATAGGCATACTTATGTTGTTAAATTAGATGTTATGCAAACAACTGCTTTAGCTCACTTTACCATTCGTATTTGTCTAATGTCCTCACACCCCATGAAATACTACAGTTGCACAATGCACCAAATTATCATTATACTCATTATTATCATTACTTTTATTGAACATTTAGAAGTTTTTAATCAAATGCACTGCATACTGAAATGAGTTCACATGACAGAAACTTGAGAGAAACCAAGAAAAGATGTATTGTGATCATAAATGAATCAGAACTAAATGATAAAATATCAATCATGTAACAATCTTTTTTGAAAGGACTGAATCCAGATTATATATAATTGGTAATATAATCAGAACATCTGACAGCTTACTTTCCACTCCTATGCTGACGATACCCAGCTTTATCTTTCCATGAAGCTTAATGACTTTATGCCAATAACTAAACTTGATGCCTGCCTCCAAGACATTAAAACCTGGATGACTAATAATTTCCTACATTTAAACTCTGATAAAACTGTTAAAAAAGTTATGATGATCGGCACTAAACAGCTGAACAACATTCTACCTCTTCACCAAAAATTACTCAGTGGCCTTTCACTGTCATGTAATACAAAAGTTAAGGACCTCGGGGTAATTATTGACCAGGATCTCTCTCTAAATAGTCATGTAAAACTCATTTCAAAACATCTTTTTTCCACCTACGAAATATTGCTAAGTTTAGAAAGTTCCTATAATTTGAGGATGCAGAAATATTAAAGACTTACTTGCCCCTTACCACCCTCCTAGAACCCTAAGATCCCCAAATTCTGGTCTTCTTGTAATCCAAAGAATATCAAAATCTTCAATAGGAGGAAGAGCCTTTTGTTACAGTGCACCCCTCCTGTGGAATACCCCCCACCCCCCACCCCTAAACACACACACACACACACACACACACACACACACCACACACACACACACACACACACACACACACACACACACACACATCCAACAAGCAGACACTCTCAATACCTTTAAGTCGAGACTTAAAACTTGAAGACCCAGCTTTTCCAAGAATATCTCCTGGTGTAAATTTTAAGAATGCACTTAGCAACTTATACTTAATTTCTCTTTTATACTGCACTTTTTATTACACTATTGCACTTTCAAGTCAAAATTGTGCAGTTCTATGTTAGCAGTATGCACTCTTTGTTAGTTTCTTTATTGTGTTGCAGCTTGAATGTTATCCTCTTTTTGTAAGTCGCTTTGGATAAAAGCGTCTGCTAAATGCCTAAATGTAAATGTGAAATGTAAATGTAAAACCTTCCTCTTTACTGTTTCCCATAGTTAGGGATGGTGCATGGCAAGTCATCACTTCTCATGGGTCTTTTGGCAGGGACTTCCTCTGCTGCTGCCCCCAGTTGTGAGGCATGGCAGCCACTGACCATCCCTGCAGTGGTTCTGGGTTGCCATGTACCATACCTTAGTTACGCTGCTATAGCCTAGTGCCGCTACAAAACCTCCATGTGTCATGCCGTACAACTCTCTCTCTCTCTTTCCCTTCCCTCTCTATATATCTATTTAATTAAAATAATCGTGAAATACTAAATTAATCATTAGATTAATCAAACATTTCATCATTAGATTAGTCTATTAATCAAAAAAATAATTAGTTAAAAAAAATTGTTAGATTAATCATTAAAAAAAAAAAATGCCCTAGTGCTGAAAGATGCTAGTGGGGCCTACTGTGTGGTTTGCCGTTAACACGTGCCATTGGGGATCAATGGGGATCAAAGCAGTGGAGTCTCACATGCAGAGCTGTAAGCATGTTGCTTTTGCCAAAGCGGTAAGCACGTTGCTTTTGCCAAAGCCTCAAATCTACAACTTGCGCTAGCATCATCAGTTGATCTGTTCTGTCTGTAGTTAAATTGATGAGGGTTCTGAGTAGGTGGATGCTGCAAATGATGCTCTTTACAAGTCTCTCAAAACATTTACCCACAATGGGAATGAGTGCCACAGGACGTGATAATATTGCTTTTCTTCGCCACAATGATGGATGACTTGAAGCTGCTTGGCACAACACACAAGGACAGAGAAGGGTTGAACATGTGCATTTAACATGTCCTGATATAAGTTCTTCATTTTGCTGACTGTCGCATGTAGTTCTTTGAGTGCAAGATCTGTATCAGCTTGTGGTGGAATGCAGAGAGCAAAAAGACTTGAGTAAATGAATGTTACTTGTATTACACCAAGCATTGTTGATCATGAAGCACATGCCTCCTCCCTTTACTTTTCCCACTAATTGTTTTGACCTGTTGGCCCGAAACACAGAGAACCCAGTGGATACAATGGCATGGTCTGGTGTATCTTCTTCACCGCGGTGAAGACAGGCGGTGTCTCTTCCATGGCAACAATGTGCATGATGCATCCCGAGTAAGCAGTGGAAAACTCTGGCTCTGCACTAGTGGTCAGTGGGTGGATCTTTCATGTCCAGTAATGTGCCCCCGTCATACCGAAGATAACCGGCTATTTTTGGTATAAAAATAAAGTATAAAAACAGTAAAATGATCATAAATCGGTAAAATAGATAAGGAGTGCAAAACAAAGCTGCCATTCTCAGTACTATGATACAACAGTAAATGAGTGACATGAATCCAGAACTTTATTAATATAATTATTTGTAATTTTTTTGTGATATGTGCATGGTATCTTTGTGAGTAATCTAAAAGAGAAGAATGGGTGTGAATTCACAGCACTTAGCATTTGTCCATAGGGTTAATTTTTAATGTAAATTCAAACCTAATTTTCTTGAGAACCGTTCATCACAAGAACTAGCATGGAGCACCGTTGGAAAGGTCAGGGCGTGCAGTTTCACATAATATGTGTGATATCTGTGTGGCGAAAACTCTGCGAATAACAGACAGAAGAATAGATTTCTCTCAAAAGGGCACTTGGGCACTCTACACATGCCTGCTCATGCTTTGCTGTTCATCACTGGTCAATTCTTTCTGCCAGGACACCTTTTTTTCTTTCGTATCAGGTGGTTTCTTTCGTATCTTTTTGGTATGATACTGGTAAATTTGCACCTCTGCATGAAAGCACTGTGATTGAATTGTAATTGTAATCTGCCAATAAAAAGGAGTTAAACACAGCTTACATGGTTGCTCACATACCTGTAATAAGTCAGTACATTCTCATCATGTGCATTTCCCTGTCTGGCTTCTTGTGCCAGCTGACGAATACCCTTTTCTTGAGTCTTGTTTGTCTTGTCCATCCAGACGAGCCACACCTCATCCTCATCAGAATAATCATCCATGCCCATATATTCTATGTCATGGGGTGTCTCACTAGGTGCACGGTGCCTTTAAGAGACCATATAAGCAACACATTAACAAAACATGTATGCAGAATGTGCTATATGTACCGTAGGTTGACCCCCTTCCACATTTCTGACAAAAGAATACTTAAAACTTGCTACAATTGCAACAGGACACTTCTAACAAATCTTACATGAATGACATAGAATTAACCACATTGATATAACTAACACTCGCACCTTTGTATATCAACTTTTCTTGCCTTCATCAGTTAGCATTGGCTGCTGTTTCTCTATTCAGTCTACGTTGTATCAAATTTTTTCGCTCTTTTTTTTTTTACCAACAGCACTCAGCAACCTTAAACAACAGGGCTATAGGCTGACTGACACCAGACTATTGCTTTAATGCTTCAGTTTAACTTTAAATTTCATGTGACAAGTTGTGGATTGAGTGTCCATGTGTTGCCCAATAGCCCAGTGATTCAGAACCAGATTTAACTTTAAAAAAGCTTATTCTGCTCCTGAGTTAATAGTTCAGGGGTATTTATCAAGAATGTCTGCATTTGTGTGCGTTTAACTGTTCTAGATTTTGGATGAAAACACTATTTATGGATATGTTATATTAAATACAAAAAAAACAAAAAAACAGAATTATTTTTAAGGTCTTACTCCGTCTTAATGAGGATGTCCTGGTTGTTTGGGTCTAGGACACACTTACAGATGAGCTCCTGGGTAACTGGGATTGCCACATTGTTAGACACACAGAGGTCTGACAGATAGTCTAGAAACCTATGGATTCCAAGCAAATATTATGTGAGCAGCCGATATTGACAGTCGGACTATACATTCATATATTATAAGGCTGTGTGCCCCACGTGTCTTTCAAAATGAATTTGTCACCATTTCATGCTTTCCACTCAGAAACAACTATTTTGACAGACAGTACATTTGAAATAGTGTGGCTTATTAATTGTTTCTGCTCTCACATTCATTAAGTTCCACTGTGATAAACAAACTACTTCCAGGGACTTGTAGGGATATGGATCAGAATAAATAACAATATGGCCTCTGGCAGCATCAGAGAGATGGTCAAAGCAAGATCCCAAATAATCTGTTTACATGTGTAGAAGAGCAGTGTTCCTATTCACATATCAATTGCTATATTCCTGTTAGGTCATCAACATAGCCTATATAGTTGCCTTGTCATGTCAATTGAACATACACACATGTGAAAAAAGAAGAATTTTCCAATTAAGGTGTTTTCATGACCCAGTATTACAGCTAATTCAGGCATAAACCAGTTTTTTTTTCTTTTTTTTTTTTAAGATTTTAGAAACGGTAATATGGCAAAATTTAGAATTTGGCAATCAGAATGAGGAGTTTACATGACCTGCACACACCTCAGATATTGCCAATATACCGGCTAGAACAGGAATATTCCCTGCTTGTAACAATAGTCAATGAAACACTCAGCAGAAAAGCCCTTTACTGAGGACTGATTAATTCAATTCAATTCAATTTTATTTATACAGCACCTTTTACAATAGTATTGTCTCATGGCGCTTTACAGAAGGAGCACCCAAGAGCAACAGGGGCAAGGAAAAACTCCCTTATGTTTAGTCAGTCTAGGAAGAAACCTTGGGCAGATCTCAAGGGGCTAACCCAACTGCTTGGGGTCATGCAGGAAAAGTCCATTTAGAAGTAACCATGACAAGTTGTCCATGGTTTTAGCTAGGGATCATAATAGTTCCAGAGTATTATCCCACTTTACATTATATGGTAGTCAGTCCATAGGTGGTTATCAGGAATTATGGTTGAACAGTGTAGTAGTGGCCAGACATAAACTCAAGGAGTGAGATGGGTCATGGGGTAACAATAAGGGTCCATTTGACAGTGTCATTGTGAGGGGGAGGTCAGTCACAAAGCCTCAGAGAGGGGGAGTCAGTCCTGGCATAGTAGGCGTCTAGGAAGGGCCATTAGGATGGAGAGTTGGTCCTGGCACGGGCCTCCCATAGTGTTGGTTGCAGTCCACTCAGGAGGCGAGGGTGACAGGAGTCTGCCGGAAGGAGGCAGGGATGACACTCAGCAGAGATGATTGTGGACAGAGGAAGCAAATTAATTAGGCCAGGCTCACACATCAGTGATCAAATGTGTCATTTGTGCATACATATATGTATACTGTCATGATTTCACTCTGTAACTTTCCACCACACTGCATCCATTCAATCACCTGCCACGCCCTCTAACGCCCACGCCCACGCCTGTCTCTAATTTCTTGTCATTGTCTTCATCTGCTCCTTGTTACCTGCCACAGTATATTAACCCACAGCTTCCAGCCAGTCTTTGTCAGACCCTCTTCAGTTTCATGGTGATTCAGCTCTGCAACTTTGTTACTCTGACTTCTCGTTATCAACCTGGACCGACCTGGCCACCACTGCTTTTCTGCCCTGGTAATCCTGACCTGCTACCTGTCTCATTACCTGAGTTTAGCCTGCGCGTTTCCTGCCCTGCAACCTCCACGACCCTGTTGTCCCAGCTCCTGGTGAGATCTACGGATCTACTCTCTTCCCTGTTATGAGAGCGAATCATCGGAGCTGTCCCCAAACCAGCTCTGTCTCCTGCTGCATCTGGGTTTCTCTGCTGCTTCATCCGGTTCCTGTTGTGTCCCTGAATCCTGCAACTCTCCTCTGTCTGAGCCGCCGCCTGCCTGGTCCACTACCCACCATCCCCCTGTTTTCGACCTCAATAAACTGGTTGTGTTTGCAAAGTGTTGCTCTTGGGTCGTCTGTACTACTCCGTTACAGTACAATCTGACCAAGAGCACAATGCAACACTGACACCCATGGACAGACTGGAGTGACTGGAGGAAGCTGCTCACCAGCATTTGACTTTGGGGAATGACAGAGTGGGACTGACGATCTCAAGCCGGTGCTTCCTTCAGCCAGTTTTCTACCGAGCTCCGCAAGGTTTTTGACCTGGGCCCGTCCAGTTCTGAGGTATCCCGAAACCTGATGAGTACATGGCAGGGCTCCCGCACGGTGGCCGGTTTCCCAATTGATTTTCACACCCTGGTCAGCTGTAGCACCTGAAACATGCCTGCACTGGTGGATGCCTTCCTCCACAGCCTGGCAGACTACTTCAAGGATGAGCTGGTCTCTTTTGAAACCCCAACCACACTAGATGGAGCTGTCAAGCTGGCAATTCACATCGACCGTCGGATCCAGGCTCGCTGGCGAGAGAAGTCCAGGCAGACATCACGTCCTCAGCCACACGTTCAGCACCAGGAGGTTCCTCATCAGAGCCACCCTGAGCCTATGGAGGTTGGCCGGTCTGCACTCTCCCATAAGGGAATGGCAGAGACGGATCAGTGCTGGCCTTTACTGTGGTGGAGGGAGACACTGGGTGGCCAGCTGTCCGGCAAAAGCCAGGGCTCATTAGTTGTAGGGGAGATACTGGTGAGCGCGATGAAGACCCAAACTCCCCAGTGTAAGAAGCCTCTCATACATGTCTTACTCTCCTTCTCTGGTAACATTTACATTTACATTTATACATTTAGTAGATGCTTTTTTATCCAAAGCGAATTACATTTTGTCAACTATCAATTGTTCAGGGCCAGTCTCCCCTACAGCACTGAGGGTTAAGTGCCTTGCTCAGGGGCACAACGGGTGCAGCTGGGATTCGAACCCACAACTTTTTTTTTTTTTTAGGTTGCTTGCACGCTAGGCAGGTTCCTTAACCACTATGCTACCACCACGGTGACAACGTGGTGACACAATCATGCTTGCAGCTCTGGTTGATTCAGGAGCAGAGGTGAACATTATGGACTCTGAGACAGCTCACCAGCTGGGGTTTGGGCAAATCCCACTGTCTCAGCCCGTTCTAGCTCAGGCCCTGGACGGGCACGATCTGGGGACGGTTACCCACCAGACTGCTCCCATGGTCATGATTCTGTCCAGAAACCACCACGAATCCATCCAGTTTCACCTCCTTCCCTCTCCTGACACCCCCCTTGTCCTTGGCTACCCATGGCTTCAACGACACAATTCCCACTTTGACTGGGAGACCGGAGCAATCCTTGAGTGGGGCCATGATTGTCATCTCACCTGCCTGAGAGAAGTCGTACTGCCTTCCCATCCACCGGTGACCTGCTCTGCGCCAGATGTTTCCAACGTCCCATCCATGTACCATGACTTTCATGAAGTATTCAGTAAGACCAAAGCAACATCTCCTCCACCCCACAGACCGTACAATTGTGCCATTGATCTGCTACTGGGTTCCACTCCTCCCAGGGGTCGTCTATACTCTTTGTCTGCCCCAGAGCACGAGGCCATGGAGAAGTACATTAGTGACTCACTTGCTGCCGGCATAATCTGACCCTCATCCTCACCTGCTGGAGCCGGATTCTTTTTTGTGGGCAAGAAGGATGGAATGCTCCATCCCTGTATTGACTACCGGGGTCTCAACAACATTACCATGAAGAACCGTTATCCTCTGCCACTACTCTCTTCAGCCTCTAGGAGGCCACCAACTGGCCACTACAAGTACCTCGTCATACCTTTTGTGCTTACAAACACCCCAGCAGTTTTTCAAGCACTCTGTATTCTTAGGCACATGGTTACAAGTAAATTTTTGTTTACCTGGACGACATTTAAATTTTTTCCAGAAACGAGTCAGAACACGTCCACAATGTCCAATCTGTGCTTCGTTGGCTTTTGAAGAGCTATTTGTCAAGGTTGAAAAATGTGAGTTCCACTCTTCATCTGTCTCGTTTCTTGGATTTTTAGTGGCAAAGGGTAACATTTGCCTGGATCCGGCCAAGGTTTCCGCAGTCTTCGCCTGACCAACTCCCGACTCTCGTAAGCAGCTCTAAAGGTTCCTTGACTTTTCAAATTTTTATTATCGTTTTATAAGAACTTACAGTTTGGTGGCAGCCCCCCTCACAGCCCTCACCACTCCCAAGGTCTCCTACACATGGACTGGTGGAGTCCATGTGTAGGAGACCTTGGGAGAAAGCCTTCTAGACCCTCAAGACTAGGTTCATCTCTGCTCCCATTCTGCAGATGCCTGACACCAATCTCCAGTTTGTGGTGGAGGTTGATACCTCAGATATGGGGGTGGGAGCAGTTCTTTCTCAGCGGTCCACTAATGATAGCAAACTACATCCCTGTACTTTCTTCTCTCGTCAGCTAAGTCCTACTGAGAGAAATTACGACATCAGAAACAGGGAACTCCTAGCCGTGAAGCTTGCATTGAAGGAGTGGCAACACTGGCGCAAAGGGGTGAAGCAGCCTTTTCTCATCTGGACTGACCACAAGAATCTTAAGTAAATTCTAACTGCCAAACAGTTACATTCTTGTCAAGCCCAGTGGTCACTTTTTTAAATGAATTTGATTTTACCCTGTCTTATTGCCCCAGTTCCAGAAACGCCAAGCCCGATGCCCTATCCTGGCTTTATCACAAGGGGAAGGACCTGTCTGACAACCCGGATACCATTATCTCAGCTCCCTGTGTGATAGCTGCTTTGACATGGGGAGTTGAGAAGCAGGTGAGGGAAGCCGCCCGACATCAGCCCGGTCCCAGTAATTGTTTGACTGACTGGCTGTTCGCTATGCAGTGAATGCAGGCAATGCAGTCCGATGTTCTCCAGTGGTCCCACAACTCTCGTCTAGTGTGTCACCCAGAGATACAGAGGACCCTGGGCTTACTCTCTCAGCATTTCTGGTGGCCGACAATGAAAGAGGTCCAGGGCTTCACCCGTGCCTGCTCCATCTATGGCCAACACAAGTCTCCTCGCCATGCTCCTGCCGGTCTGCTCCAGCTGTTGCCTGTCCCTCGTCACCCCTGGTCCATTTCATTGGGCATCGTCACTGGCCTGCCTCCCTCCGAAGACAATACATTCATACTCACCGTGGTGGACCGTTTCAGCAAGATAGCTCATTTCATTCCTCTTTCTAAACTCCCCTCTGCTAGAGACACTGCTCAACTTGTCCTACAGCACGTCTTCCGGCTTCACAGTTTACCCACTGACATGGTCTCCGATCGTGGTGCCCAGTTTGCTTCGGTTTTTTGGAAAGAGTTTTGTGCGCTCATGGGTGCATCTGCCAACCTCACCTTGGGCTTTCATCCCCAATCCAATGGCCAAACGGAGAGAATGAATCAGGAGCTGGAGACCGCTCTCCAATGCCTAGCTTCCCAGAACCCCCAAGCCTGGGCTCCACAGCTGTTATGGGTTGATGCTCACAACTCCCTCATCAGTACAGCTACAAGTATGTCACCATTCTGCACTGTCTATGGCTACCAACCTCCCTTATTCCCCAGCCAGGAGAGGCCTGCTCCTTGTTACCTGCCATAGTATATCACCCACAGTTTCCAGACAGTCTTTGTCAGACCATCCTCAAGTTCATGGTGATTCAGCCCTGCATGTTTCCTGCTCTGCCACCTCCACGAGGGTGTACCTGTTGTTCCCGTCGAGGCCTGGTTTGCTGCGTGCGGGTTATCCAGCTCCTGGTGGGATCTACGGAGCTGCAGTCCTGCTCTCTTCCCTGTTACGAGAGCGAATCAACAGAACCGTCCTATCCCATCCCAGACCCTCTTCAGTTTTATGGTGATTCAGCTTTGCAACTTTGTTATTCTGACTTCTCGTTATCAACCTGGACCGACCTGGCCACCCCTGCTTTTCTGCCCTGGTAATCCTGACCTGCTGCCTGTCTCACTACCTGAGTTTAGCCTGCACGTTTCCTGCCCTGCAACCTCCACGACCCTGTTGTCCCAGCTCCTGGTGAGATCTACAGATCTACTCTCTTCCCTGTTATGAGAGCGAATCATCGGAGCCGTCCCCAACCCAGCTCTGTCTCCGGCCTTATCTGGGTTTCTCCACTGGTTCATCCAGTTCCCGTGGTGTCCCTGAATCCTGCAACTCTCCTCTGTCTGAGCTGCCGCCTGCCTGGTCCACTACCCCTCATCCCCCTGTTTCCGAACTCAATAAACTGGTTGTGTTTGCAAAGTGTTGCTCTTGGGTCATCTGTATAAATCTGGGAGAGTGAACCTGGGATATTTAAAATTTGTGTGTAATGGCAATGGAGAAAGTCTTATTATTTTCATAATTTACTGGCACACCCTATGCCATTTAGTACATGTACTGTACCTTGGTTCTCGGTTCCGTCGCACCAGGCTCACAAAAGTCTCCACCTCCGTTTTAGTGATGTGCTTTTCCAGAAGCTTTCTATTGTTGTGTAGTAAAGCAGTGATTGTGTCTTCAGCAAGGATATCATACCCTATCTGAGACTGCATCACTCCAAACTGCTTTGCAATGTACTCCTATATACATTGAAACAGTTCAAGAGAGTGAGTAAAGAGAAACACATACCAAACACTTGTCATGAGTTGGCGATCACTGGTGAAGAACCAAAAAAATAACATAAAGGTGTTGCCCACTCTGGCTCCATAAAGAAGTATGGAGTAAATAAACCAAACTCACAACACCTTAGGAGGCTTGCTCGTGAAAGATGCTAGAACTCATGGGTTTCAGAGTCATTACTACCATGGCCATTACCATAATGGGACTGAATGAGCAGTGTACCAGTGACGTGCAGTGAGGTCTGTGCCAGGGTAGGCAAAATATGTAACTAATGTGATTCTTGTGAACCCAACAAATTCTATGGCTCCTAAATTTTGATGGTCATATGTATCAAAAAAAAAAAAACATTTTCCTTAATGGTACTCGGGGTATTTTTTTCCATTTTGTGGTATTTTTTAATGCTTTTAATGCTTATCCTGAGTAAATTCTCATTAATGTAACATGTCAAGCCAATTTAATTTTCTCTCAAATTACTCTTATTGTTGCATGTCTAAGAGTTGGTCAAATGTATATTTCTAGAATATTAATATTGAGACAGTAATTTCATCTTCGAAGTTAATAATATCAGTGGAGCTAATGGCAATTTTTCTGTTAAGTAATTTGCAATGCATTTTTTCTCATTACCGTTATAACTTTGCCATTTTGGTAATAATAATAATTCTGTTTCTGTAATGATACAAAGATTACTTCTGTGTTATTTCTGTGTAATTCTGAGATGCATTAAATGTTAATATTGTGTCTAAATTCAGACCAGGAATAAACATGTCGTCCCTTAGCCATTGACCACCAACAGCCAAAATAGACTCCCCTAAAATTGCTTCAGTTGCCATGGAGAAAGGCAACAATGACTTGATAATTCAGTTTCCTACCTACAAATGCTGCCATAATGTAGTGTTGTTGATCTCCTTACCTATTATCATGTCATAAACCATATGATCTGCGAACCCTCGCTGAACCATTTACTTTTACTAATAACACTACTGAAATATCCCACCTCATATCCAAAGTGGTATTTTACCAAAATCAGTGTTAAATTGAAAAATAATGAATATGTAAATCATCATATTTTGTTCCTAATTATATTCACATTACAACAATTATTTTTCAATCTCTCATAATTGAAAGAAAAGCATATCAGAAAATATCCTAAAAAAACTGTTAATATCATAAAAAAGTTTTATCAAATTATCAAGTATGTTCCAGTAATTAGACAAAATCATAAAAAAAATTTAAATGTATAAATATTTTCTAAATTCCCTCAATAGGTTTATGGAGCTTTGTACATAAGTGTTGGCAGTCTTCATTCAAAATTGTCCTCTAAAAATGTTTATAACCCTAAATTTAATATTAAATCACATGGCCTTAATGAGAAAGTCTGAGCATCTTATTCTATTAAAATATGCATAAATACACCAAAAATTTCAATAACTATTTTTTCAATACTATTTTTGGTAACCTAAGATTTTTAACTTTTATTAACAAAAAGAAATGTCTGTTGAAATGACTTGAAAATTTTAAACAAAAAAAGGGGGAGGAGTGGTGTCACTTTATGGCTCTGAGTATTATTTTGTCAGGCTATTCCACATAATGTCACATAGGGTCACCTAATTTACTGGTCAATTTCAGTTACAGAGAAAGATTGATTAGTTAGTACAGCCTTAAAAAGGGGCAGAAATGTCTTAAACTTCAATCTGACTCAGAGATGGCATGCAGTTCATGTGTTTTAAATTAAAGTCTGAAAAACTTTCCACATGAGCTTCACAAACAAACATGAGCTACACCTTAGTTTCATTATGTGAGATGGGAAATTAGCAATTTTGCTAGCCAGCAAACTCACAATGACTGGTTTCCTCAAGGTCTGTACATGTTGTAATTAGGTCAACATACCTTTTTTAGCCTGCTGAATGTACTTAGTTTGATAATGTGTACATCTTAAGTGGATCACTGAAAGGATTATGCTGATCGTCTTGATAAAGTGTCTCCCTCTGTGCACTGAGGTTTGCTTTGTACATGCCCGTAAACAGTGCCTTTACATAACTACAAGCCCACCATAAGCAGTGGTTGTCAATGCCTTTGCTCCTCCATTGAACTTGACAGAGAGAGAGCTGCAACTATTGAATACTTTTTAAATCAAGTATTTTGATAAGTTTTTCATTGATGAATCAAGTATTCGGATAAAATGTACATTTGTGTTAATAAGCAATATCAATAAATTAATTAATCAATTAATTTAAAAAATCAATTAATCAGCAATATCAATAGCGTGTCATGCAATATGAAAGGCCTATTAAAATAACTAAGCAATTGGCTATAATTATCGATCAAAAAAAGGTTTTTACTCCAACTCCAACAAACCAGTTGTTAAATCAAGGCTGAAAATATCTGATTTACTGGCTTTTAATTAAAAACTATGAAACACAACTTCATAGATAAAGGCCATTTGTCCTTAGTCTTATCTTTCAAAAAGGAGAGAGTTTGTCTTGAGTGTTGTCTCTCCTGCAACAAATCATCTGTAAATAAAGAATAAATGCATGTGTAAGATAAGGAGAGATAGAGAGACAGAGAGTGTGTGTGTCTGTGCGTACGCCTGTGTGCATGAGAAGCGGATGACATAAGGTCTTGGTGCATTTGCTGACTTAGTACTTAACATCATGGTTAGTCATTGCTATAGACACAATAATCACAAACACTGTTCTTTCTTACTAGTGCTAGTCTTCATATTAGTTAGAAATTGTAAATTGGCTTATGTCAACTTTGTATGTAACTTTGAAGCTCCACTTGGTGAATTGTATTTAACATGCAGATGCTTTCTGTACAGGTGAGCTTTGACAGTATATAATGGTAGACCAGGTGCATTTTACAGTGTATACACTGCGCCACATTGTCCTCCTTAAGAAACAGTAAATGTACACATTTTCTACCTTTTACCTGCCGTGAGCTTGGTTTTCTGACATCGCCATAGACAGTAAAAGAAATCAAGCAACTTTATATCTTTAAATGCGCTTCAATAATAATACTCCGGAGCTTAGTAGCAGACTATGAAATGCGAGTGATAACATAGCAGAGACTTTTTACAAAAATTGACTTTGTTGATAGGAATTTAATAAAGCCTTGAGGCAAAGAAGAAGCAAACATTTTTTGTAATCTAGTTATTTGAGTTACTCGAGTGGTCATTTCAGCCCCTAGTACACATGCGCATACCCAAAAATTTATGTTAAGGCAATCGGGAGATAAGCAGAGCCTACTATAATCATGTCGGTGAAAATGAAGAAAGCTTGCTGTAAATCATAACGATTTCCTTCTAGATGCTTATGGACTTACACATAAATGCTATCACACTTATACAGAACTTGATACTAAATTTAGAACATTTTTTGTTTAATTTTTTGTGTAATATATTTTTCCGTATTTTTCCTGAATTTTCTGGATCTCCTAGGTTACTGTCTACCTTGCCTACCCTGACAGCACGTCACTGCAATGTACACATTACGAGGCAAGGCAGTTTCATTTGTATCCAGGGATAGGGGAGGGGGATGGGGGGCTGGGAATATGGATGATTTCTAGGGGCCTGGCACTGACAGGGGGCCCAAGAGAACATTTTTATATTATAATCAATGTTTTGGGGGGCAAAAATTATTTTCTGTCATAGGGGCCCAAAATTTCTATCGACTCCCCTGTTTGTATCTCATTTCATGTACCAGGTTTAAATATGCTGCTTGGTAGTAGGTGAAAGACATCCTCACAATGAGATTGCATGGCTTTGTACCAAGATTAGTTTTGATAAATCAGTGTGCTGCTGAGAAATCAGCTCACACAACTTCTCAACACTTCCAGTACGGTCAATGATTTGCATTCACCCTCATTTTGACAGATGGATTCGTTGGAACAGATGGAACGTTTTGACACATGATACTTTAGACTTTTAATTATTATTCAACATTCCTTCATAAATAATTTTCTATTCCTAATGTATCTAATTTATTCCAGAAGTTAAGATGGCACTTCAGTAAAAGAAATTTCATTACTGAAAAATCCTCATTTATGAGTGTATGAAGATAAACTTGAAACGTGAAGCGGTAAAACTTTACTTGTGTCGACATAAAGTGACATGAGCTTGTCATAAACATGACGACATGTATCATGAATATTAATGACACGTTTTCAATGACTATTGTCATTAACTGTCTTTAATTTTTTGTAATGTAAAGTTGACACTTTTTGGGATGCAGACATTACAAAAACCCAATGACACTTAACAACAATAGTCATAAACATTAATTAATTACAGTCATAAACATTAATTCATTCATTCATGCTGAATTTCATGCACTCACAATGTACTGTGTTGAAGTGTACTTAAGTATGTGACTGAAATTGCAGATGTACACTCTTACATAATAGTAAGAAAAATTGGAAACACTTATGGTGTCTCCAGTTGGTAGGCCTCAGGCTACTTCTGCTAGTAAAGAAGCAAAAAAAGCCCTGATTGAAACTATTTCAAATTATACATTTTAAGTTTGAAGTCTGAAATTTACCTGGTTTTTGCGATAGTCTTCCTGTGAGTGACGCAGGACTCGGTAGCAAAGGCGGAACATATATTGGTAGAGCAAATTTTTCTGGTCTGAAAGCTCCTCCAGCCGCAGCAGAGGGCCCTCAAAACCTCGGTCCTTAAATGGGACTTTAATAATCCCAAAAATCTGTGAGATGATATAACATATCATGGAAATACAGTAACATTGAGTATAAATCAATTCATTGTGCCTACTTTGGGCTCTTTATTACACATGAATGCATCATACCTGTTTAAGTATGTTTTGTTCCCTCATAAGCTTCTGTCGTTCGCGATTTGGTTTTGACATCAACACCTCTAGCACCGGTTGACCATTGTTTGTCTGATCCGCAACAAAGAACACCAAGTCTTCCAAAAGCTTAATGGCAAATCTGCAGTATCCGAAAGACAGCATCCAAATCACAGAGGGGAAATTCATGCACTAACATTGAGTGGCCACTAGCCACTCAGACAGAAAGGTCTCCCAAACTTGTATTAACATGACATCACCTAAGAAGGTTCCAAATTTTACCCACACTATTGTCACACATTTGGAATTGACAGCCACTGAACAATACCTCCTGTCATTCTGACTGATAAAGCCTTCAGTGAAGTGATTCACTATGATGCTTAACATGGCACTAGCATCATTTGCAAAATCTAGGTCACGAATTTCCATCACTGGAACAGACACAATGGCAAAGGCCTCTTTGTCTTCCTTTGTTGGGCAAGTACCAAGCTGTAATCAAGGAAGAAAGAAAAGACACTATTCATACATCACAGTTGCCAAGGAATCACTTGAAGGGAAAGAATATCATCTCAAAAACGCACCATAAGCCGAATGGGTCTCTCCTCGTCAATGTCAATGGGCGCATTGGTGCTTTGTATCCATGTATTTGTACACAGATGGCGAAGCCTCACATAGGAATTTCTGTAAAGACGATTACAATGGCCTAAAAGCACAGACTAGCACAATTTTCTAACTAAGCCATAACTGGCCAAATAATACCACTTATTGCACATGTTACAAGGTTTAATATATAAATATGAACTTATGTACGCCAAACTTGTTATAACAGCACTAGCAAGTATGTATTTTTATGTACTGTGACTACAATAGGGAACCCAAGTCACACCCATCTACTTCCGGTCCACTACATTCTACCTTTTAGGTCACTTAGCAGTGGTTATAGACAAAACACCTTACCTGATGTGTTTTGTCTTCATTCTTTGCTTTTTCCTTAATAACGAAAGTTGCTCAAATTCTTTGGCATCCTGGTGAGGCTACATTAGTTTCAGTGGAAAGAGGCCAATGCCACACGAGAGCCTGTTGTCATTGTAGTCATCAGAGCTACACATTTTAACAACGCTATAACGCACCAATCGTGATATGAACAGCTTTCTTTACCTAAAAAATCTAAAAACTTCATATGTATTATTCAAGAATCATAATGACCTCGACCGGAAAATAATTATTTTCTGTCCACTGACTCGATCATATTTTTTTCATATATAGGTCCAACAGGACTGACCGGAAGAGGTGGGAACTTAGGCCCCCTATAGTCCTGTTGCGTTTAGGTTTTTTGGCATACCACAGAGATGTTATACATGGCGTGTGTATGTGCAGTGAAGGACTGCACAAAGCGTTACAGTATGTTTAGCATTAACCTTGCTATATGAGAAGAATAATATCTTTGAGCCATTTCAAAGACATGTAATTCCATCCTTTTACAGTCGGCATGCTGGAAATCTCCTGAATCTCCTGACATCTCAAGAGACTTCAAGTCAGTTGACTGGGGGCCTGGGTTTTTTTGGTCAACTGCTAGGGAGTTTGCATACTGATCCAAGGTTGCTCTAAGGTCGTAGTCAGTTGACTGGGGGCCTGGGCTTTTCGGTCAATTGGCTTGGGCGCTTAACTCCTGATCCAAGGTTGCTGTATGGATTCAAGCTCTGGGCTGGACCACAAGGGATGACCTCAGTAACAACTACCATGAAAGAATTCCAAACACATTGGGTCTCACACCATTACTCTCTATTTTCTTTATTTTTTGTTTGTTTGCATCTCTGATTTGTCAGAATATTTGGTTCATATCCATTCATTGCTGAGATTGATGAATATTTTTTCTTTTTGTCTTTTTCATGAAATATCATAAGACCTGCTTATCTAATTTAAGTTTAGTTCAGTAAGTTTAGTTATCATAAAACCTGCTTATCTAATTTAAGTTTAGTTAGATTCAGTTAAATTAAAGATAATCAGAAAGAGACTTTTATATGATTATTTGTTTGAGTTTTGCCAATCTAAATTCTAGTTCTCTAACCTGCTTTAGGGTGGGCATTCGTCTGCATTTTGGCCGGACAGTCCCATCTTCTAGCCCCCTGTCCAGACCAAGACATAGTGTCCTCCTTGTTAGGCATTTTTTTGAAGATTTTTGAAACTTGTTTTACAATGCAGTCTTTGAGGTCACTGCTTCTGTGTTCCGGTAAAAACAGATCACACCAACCATCAAACTAAAAAACCTCCTTGTGTTCTACATCGGATTCAGCTGAACTATCCGTTTGAGGTGATATTCTCAAGCTACTGACAATCTTGTTATTACAAGCTCTGTCTTCCTCTGTCAAGTCATGCGTGAGAACTTGTTGGAGCTGTGCAGGCTCAGTTGTGAAGTCAGGCTACGGTATCTATGTTGCTACATAGTCATTACTATGGACGTAACTACAACTTTTTTTGTGAAAAAATATGTTTGTGTGTGAGCTTGATAGCAGATTAGTGTGGACTAGTGTGGAAGCGGAAAGAGACTAAACAGAGGTTTACGAATTAACACAACTTTCATGCCTTTCTAATCCTGCAATATGCACACAGCCAGGCACTTAATGACATTTTGAACATGTTTAGAGGCTAAAAGCATGTTCAAAGCCTGCCCTGTTTAAGTCGTCAGGGTTAAAGCACTAGCAGCAGCATAACTCGGTGTAGGCAACACTGATTATTTTTGTTTTTCTCACTAGTGACAGTACTCCTTGGCCACAAACAACACAGCTGTGTTGAAGTCGACTTGATTTCTCCTTTATAAGACTATTTTTAGTTAAGTCATCAATGGGTGAATGCAACATAGCTGCATGAAGCCCAATGATCACATAAAGCACTGACCAATTGGTGAGGAAAGACACGGCATAGAAATGGAGGGGATGTAAAAAATGCATGACCTGTGCATCAGTGGCTAATAAACTGTGTGTACTTGGGACAATGAGGGCATACCGTGGAACAAATGAATCTGTCTTCTGAAGGGTAGTGGGATCCAGTTCAAATAAAGAAGCAATGTCACTACCACTGGCCACTGCCACAAGTTTGTATTTTATATGTTCACCCAGGCTCCACTTGTTGTTCCTGGTGTTGTCCACCTAGTGATAAACAGTTTTATTCAATTCAGTACATTTAATAAATAAGAAAAAGAAAATATTACACTATTATAATATATGTATAATATTTCTGTATGTATTTAGATGTTATACAAGACAATTCTGTGATAAATTAAAACAATCCAGGTCAAACTTTTCATTGCCAGCTAATTAGACAGAGGTGGTGAATTGTGCTAACTACATAAACTATACATATGTCACAAAGTTAATTTGTATGTGCGTTGAAAATTGTAATTTGTATGTGCAATAAAATTGTATTGTTAAATATGATCAAATATTGCTCTCTGTTGGCTTGTTAAGACCAACTTCCCCCGAGTGGACTACGACCAACTTCACAGGAGACCCATGCCAGGACTGACTGTCCTTCCTAGAGGTCCTTCCTAGACGTCTATGGCAAGACTGACCCCTCCTCACAATGGCACTGTCAAAATGGACCCTCCTAATGCTACCCCCATGTTCGATCTCACTCTGTTGAAGGTAGAGTGTCCTAAGCAGTCTGAGCTAAGTTGTTCACTCAGGAGGAGGCAAGAGATGGGTGAAGATGGGCTTTTTTATTTTCCCAATTAAGGTTTAAAAATTAAGTAAAGCAAATAATTAAACAAAAATAAAGAGAAAATAAACACTTTGACTGACACACTGACAAGGGTGCCAAAATGATATTTAAACGATAACTAAATAATAACTGCAAGTGCATTAGTACTTCCACTGAACTGGATTAAACAGAGCATATACGACTTACGTCTGTTCTTGAACAAGGCTCCCGATAGACTGAAGGTGACAACTTAAATAGGCACTAACACACCCCCCCAGTTAGTTGGCACAAACCATTACAACAGAGATGACAGGGGTGTCCCAGGTGAAAACAGTAAACTTGCTAATACAGCCAAAAAATGACATTTAAACGCAAACAAAAATTGCTGAAAAATATTTAAACCCATACCGCTCATACATTACGAAACCAACAGTCCAACTACTACGTTAAAAATAAATAACAGAAACCAGGGACTACTTCCGGTTGTCACAGAAGCCGTAGCGTCATTTTAAACCCGCTTGTCGCGGCAAACGCTCTCTCACAGACAACAAACAAAGACGAGACAACAAACTCGGTAAGACAAAACTAAGAAATTAATAATGCTTTAAACGTTAAATAAACCCAACATTTAAACAGACAAGACATTGTGTTGTGCATTTTTTCAGCGAGTGAAAATGTATGAGAATGGTGTTGTAAAACTGTAGTAGAGTAGAGTGAAATGTTTGTTCCTTGTGGTACCGATTACCATAGTGCTGGATGTTAAATGTGTAGGCCTACTTAGCAGCAACTATGGTAACTATTGTGAAATATGAGAAAGTGATAAAGCTATAGAGACTGTAACAAAAATGGAACACACACAGACAGTGACAACTGAACAGAGTCATAAATGTTGGCAGCTGCTAGCTGCTGTGACGGTAGCAGAGCGCCCCGTCACACACTCCTTGACTTTATGTATGGCTGCTACCACTCTGTCCTGCCATCATTTTTGACAACTACCTATGGCTTGACTACCATATAATGTTGTGGGACAATATTTTGAAATTATTATGATCTCAGATAAAACCACAGAGAAATTGTAGTCTATCATGATAACTACTGATTGTACTTTTTCTGCATGACCCCTGGCAGCTGGGTTGTCCCCGTGAGCCATGGATCTGCCCAAGGTTTTTTCCTAGACTAACTAAAAATAAGGGAGTATTTCCTTGCTCCAGTTGCTCTTGGGTGCTCTTTGCTGTAAAGTGCCATGAAAGAATACTATTGTAAAAGGCGCTGTATAAATAAAAATGAATTGAACTGAAGTACAGCATTGACTGACACGCTCAAGAATGAAAACAGGTGATTTTGAGTATGTGGTCTTGAAAGGATGTTTATTTGATCTCAAAATGAATTGTTCCTACAATGAAATATGGAAGTGCAAAGCGTAATTGCAGAGATTTCCAACTTTCCTGTTTTCAAGTAAATCCAATAAAGCAGCACTTACCACGGTCAAAAACGATATGGTTGCATGCCTTGCAACCTAAATTAGGCCTAACAGATCAGGTGCTGCAGTCACTTGTCTAAAACGGGACCAACACACTCCACACTTCCATACTGCCAAGGGGAGGCAATAATTTACAAATCGTCAATATATTTTTTTGTTTTAAGGCATATAAAATATAAATGAATATCACCTATTAATAATCATAAATAAAAATAGCTCATTCTGGCTCTAACAAGACTACAGTAGATGGAAATACACTCAGATGCGAGTATGAAATTTGAATAAATTGAATGGAAGCCCGGCTAATCTGAGTAGTTCCTTGGCATAAGTGCTTTCTGAATTTTCGACATGCAAGTCGAAATTCCCAGGAAGACAGTCAAACTCAAATGGCTAACAACAATTCACCAAATCAACTTCAAGTAAAACTATACTTGAATGTATGTATATGTGTGTGCTGGTATGATGATCTAGCCTTGAAGATATCAGCATGTCCAAAGGAACAATCATACTGTTGTGGTAAATACCAAATGGACAATAGTGGCTTCAGTCTATGTTTTCATATAAAGAACCCACATTTCAATGTAACAGAATGTAACAATCAGATGAATACTCACAGATATTTGAATTTCTGCATTGTCTCCTTTATAATTTGGATTTTCCTATGACACAAATGAAAAAGTGACAAAATCCCATACGTTATCACAGCCAATGTGTTTGATTTATTATTCTATTACTTCTGAAATCTGTTTCTGCACTTAAAAAAAAAATGTGGGCAAGCTGAAGTGAACTTATGACCGGCTCAGAAGTTTTGCTTTTATATGTCCTACTTGAGATTTTGTGGCTGATCTGAAATTATGAAATGCTCACAATACCACAGTATTGTACCATGGGTCATTGATTAACATAGTATTTCTTATTTTTTGTTACACAATCAAGAGCAATGTGAAGTATGGCCTCTACCTCTGCTGCCAAATATTGCCCAGTAGCAAGGTGCTTGAAGCGGTACAAGCTGTTCCAGTGACCTGCCCCTCCCCTGCAGGGATCATGGTGCACCACCTACAACCAAATTAGGAATGGCTTAAGAAATACATAATTTAGATTTAGCATTTACAGTTAAATGAATCCTAATACTCACTTCCACCTCCCACAATGCATTGGAGCTAGTAGCAGATGTAGCAGACTGGCGCAGTGTTGTACGTAGGAACACATGGAGTTTAGATTTATACTCGTCGCAAGTCAAAAACTTCTCTTGTTCAGCATGGAAAAGACGGACAACGTCGCCCTATAAGAAATGCACATTTTTAATAAGTAATTCATATAAATGATTTCCTTGCTATTAAAAAACAAAACATCAATGCCCTCTAGTACAAAATACATAAGAAAATCACAGGGTGGCAGTATAAAGTGTGGTACTGAACATATTAAACAAACATACTCCTTTTAAGACGTCATCTCTGTGGTCACTAAACATCATGAAGAGGTTGATCTTCCAGCTGGTGTTGCTATTAACAGAGTTTACCTGGAGAAAATTTGAAAAATGTCAAGTACACCTTTAGGTTGCATAAACACAGCCAGACCACTTAGTCTAGTTGAGGGTTTCTTACTCAAAGTGGGAGCCGTGGTGCTCATCCAGGGGTGCAACAAAATACTTCTGAATTTGTCATTGTCACCTATAAAACTATTTCAAATCAATTTCAAATCCATTTAAATGTTGACAGTTCTAACATATAGGCCTATTCTCTTTTTATTATTTCTTATCACTTCTACCTCTATCCACCTATCCATTAGTAGTAGTACTTTCCCTACCTGACCTGACCTATCTATCCAACCAAGTACAATTTCTCTCAGTACCTTAGAGGGGCAGTTAGCGATGCTAGCGTAAATCATGTTTATGTTTAAATATCTTAGCAGACTTTTTTGACACAACCTTCATATTATTTGAACAGAAGAATAAACAAAATAAGGCAGATAAGTAGCTCACTCCTGGCTTCAGTCCACCAAGAGAAACTCTGTTATTGTTTTGGGGGCAGGCTATTCCCACTTCCTTTGTTTCATGTTCTTGGAACATGGGAACCATAAAAATAACATAATTTTCTCCTTGGAGAATGGAGAGCTAGTACCCTGATGCACCAATTGCTTCCGCATTGTTTTGCAACATCTGGAACCTATCCATTCGTTACGTTTGCTTCACCCAATCGCTACTGCTTGGTCGTGACATACGTTAAGCACTGGAATGCACTGTTTGGGTTGAACATCATTGCTTTCAGCACTTCCTCTGTTCATTGATTGGACTCAGCTAAATTATAAATTGAGTGGAAGCACTAGGCAGAGCTAGCCTGGCTAGGGAGCTAGCAGAATGTGAGGAGATATTGAATAAATGTTATATAATAACTAGGGATGCTCCGATGGACTGGCTGTGATTGGAATCGATAGGTTTTCATGTGATAGGCCATGACCGGAGTATTCTGACTTAATGCTGTCAAATGCATGTGTGCAGCGCATGATGTTGCGCAATATCAGCAGCACAGATGCACACACAAGTTGAATGTGCATGGGTTAACCTACAATAGTGATCATCCAATTTCGGCAGGCCCGCAGAGGCTATCAGAGCGTGTGAGACAAGGCAAAATTTTCTTCTGTCACCAGCGCACATTGACTGTTTACTTTCACTTTTAAGTGACAGTTATGGGCATTGGTGAGTTTGTTGTGCTTAAAGATAGCAAAATATGCCACTGTTGAGACTTTCTAAAGCAAACGCAAGTTTTAGTTTTCAGATTTTGTTATGGGGTCATGATGTGAGACTGAATCAAAATCACAGAGCTTACCATACCATACCATGTTACTGATGGCTGCTAGACAGTTTAAAGCATTTTTTTTACCTACAGTGCTCCCCCTACAGGTGCAGTTTTTTTTTTTTTTAAATAGCAAAAGCACATTGTATATTCTCACCAATCCATGTGGATTTGTTTGCAAACCAAAGCATAGGAACCCCATAATGAGACAGGGTGGGATCAGGAAATTACTGCAGGTGGGGCCTGAACCTGGATACCTGGATGCCTGTGGGCACCTGCCCATTTATGGAACATTTGACACAGATTTATTTATTTTTTGCTATAAGAAATGTTTGCTTAGAGATGAAAACATTCATTACCTCTTTACAGCCTGGGTGGTCAGACAGCTCATAGCTGCTTGCTTGAAGAGGCTGGCCTGCATTTACTGGATTCAGAACGACCTTGTCCCCCACCACTACCTGAAAAAGGAAGTAATGAGCACGATCACCAGTGATGACCCATAGAAGACAAAACACATCAGCAAGAGGTGGGCAAAAAGTTTGAGGCTTATTTCTAAGTTGATCAAAAAAGGAGAGCTTACATTGTCTCCATTAGCCCTAAGCTTCCAGAAGGGCTGTACGAAGAGCCAGGAACCCTCATTGCCAGTGGCATCCAACGTTACCCGCATTGCATTCTTCTCAAGTAGTGCAGGCAAACGCTTGTTCACAGTCAGATATTTGTTGCTCTTCATGTGCAGAAGCTGTTGGGACATGACCAATCAAGACCTCACACATGTCTCTTTGGGGCACCAATATCAATATTGCTTTTATTTTGCTTCTTTCAGATGTACAACATTAAGGACAAATACTAAAATTTTAAAGTTTTTTTTGTTTGGTTATACCTCATAATTATAACACATTTTATGAGGATTCATAAATTCATAAATATCAGTCTGCCCAGAACCAAAAAAATCACATATTAGGGCCACCACTTATAGAGCCGACATCTCATAGCATCTGGTCTGTTGATAGCTCCAATCTGTCCGGTGTGCATGGCTAGTTATGGAACTGCCAGAGGAAGGTTTGGGACGAAACACCCCATCATGCTCCTAATAGATCACAAAAACCTGAAAAAAAGCCTCAGAGTCTCCGCACGCACCTCCTTGACTCAGCCCACTCCACGTCTGGCACCGGACACCTGGTGACCAATGACACCCTCGCAATCCTCCAGGAAGGCTACTGGTGGCCTGGCATGGAGGTTCATTGTGGGATGTGCTGACCGCACCATAGCTAAGACACCTTGCCATCTGCCCACAGGAAAACTCCTGCCTCTACCTGTTCCCCAGCAGCCATGGTCACACCTGAGAGTGGGCTTTGTCACTGATCTTCCTTCATCCAAAGGCAAAACCTATATTCTCTTTGTTGTGGATCGCCTTCCACAACTTCTATCTGCCAGAGGATACCATATCAGATTGCAGACCGCAGCTCATCTCCCGGTTTTGGTAAGCCTTTCTTCGGCGGCTAGGTGTAACTGTAAGCCACTCTTCTGCATACCATTCCCAGACAAATGGGCAAACAGAGCAGAATCACCAGGATGAAAGCCAATTCCTGCAAACCTACTGCCAGTGCCATCAGCATGGAGTCAGTCTATCCGCACACTGGTTGGACTGGCATTAGTTTTGGATTCAGTGGCAGGATTTCCTGATTATACTATGCCTTTGTTCAATAAAATGAGTGCTTTGTCAGCAGCCAGTGCTTTGTAGGCAGTCATGAGAAGTTCACTTGCTAACAAAAAATCAACTGGCTGCTCAGAAACCTCTTAAATAACTTTTCTAATGTTTTGCTACATTAACGAAGCTGACGAAATATACAGTGTCTCTTTAACAGTAATGTTTACAAAATGAAAGCATGACAAAGCCAAACTCTGTATTTGGTAGACTCAACTACATACAGTCAAGTCAAGGGGTAAACTAGGGGCCCAAACTTTTTCCCTTTACCTCTGCTGCTGTGTATGAACATTTGCTTTGGGGTGCCCCCACAGACTGAATGCTTTGGTGTTGCTTTAATTTGTCTGTAGAAATGCCAAAAGGTACTATCTAGCAAAACAGACTACAGAGCAGAAAAGATCATTTTGGCAGCCTCTGCTGGAGTTGCCTGATGAACAACGCTTACGGTGTCCATATTACTGAAGACTTAACATGGACTGTTGATGCCCAACATGTTCTAAAGAAATCCAGACAACAACTCTTCTTCCTTTGTCAGCAAAGGCATTTAAGAAAATTCATCCATCTTGAAGGCCTTCTACACTTCAGCTGTTGAGAGTGTTTTAACAGCTATCACCTGGTATGAAAACTCCACAGTCAGAGATTGTAGTACTCTGCAGAGAATAGTATGTTCGTCAAAACTCAACTCCCTGCTGTTCCAGAAGACTACTTCTCAGGGCCCAACAGATTCTGAAGGACTCTTCTAATTCTAATAATGGACTGTTCAAACCCCTGAGATCAAGAAGATGCCTATATAGTCACATGGCCAGAACTGAGAGATTCAAGAGAAGTTTCTATCCTCAGGCCATCCAAAGCTTAAACACTCACTATACTGACTTTGCACACATTCACTCCTACACTGCACTGCAAAACACACATGCACACACACACACACACGCACGCACCTGATATGCAGCACTTTATACATACCCCACTACTCCATGGACTCCATCGCACGTCACTCCACCCAAAGACATGACAATCCAATGACCTTGTTTGCCTTACCTTTCTGTCTGTCCTCCCAATCCATGTACAAACAGCACACTGACACCCCTCCCTCACCCACACACACACACACACACAAACACACCACTGCCATCAGCAGTTGTTCCCCTACGCACATACACAGAGCACACTGCCCCACCTCCGCTGCTATCAGCAGTAAGCCCCCTCCCCACATACACACAGCACACTGCCCCTCCAGATTGTAAGACCCTTTTGACAGGATGGATGGATAGATAGAGAGATGATAGTGGTCTAGCGTCCTGCAGGTATAAATCAATTCTCAAATATGTTTCTCCTACAACAAAATGCAAAAAATCTGCATCCTGATGGAACTCTGAAAACAGGGTAACTGGGATCAGCTAAAATTGCATTAACTTTTTTGAGGGATCTAGTATTATGGAGGGGATGTTATGAGGGGGTATTTGAGGTATTTATACACCTCCACAACTTAAACTGCCTGAGCATAAATAATCACAGGGGAGGCATTTTTGGTTTTTCTGAAATCAATAATCATTTTTTTGGTTTTGCTGACATTTTTGCCTCAGACTTCAATCAATGTGCTATGATCATAAAAAGACCCTTGTCTCCTTTAGAGACAGAATTTTTACCTGTATGATGGTGCCATATTTCACAATATCCCCATGGACCTTCTTATTCTCTGTCTCATTTTGTTTTTGCTCCAAGTTTGATGCATGCTGAGTGCAGAAAAAAGAGAGAGAGGGCCTGAAGAGGGGTGACTTATACAAATGACATTCACAACATGAATTATAAAAAAAGACTAGCACCAAAATCACAATAGTTTACTTATATTTAAGTGAAACAATAAGTACAAACTGTTAATAAGTACAAAATGGTTTTTTTTTTTTTTACTACAGGCACATAGTTTTTGTGATCTTCACCTTGACATGTTTTGACTGCACACTTGTACTTTTCCTCAGAAGTATCACATGATTTTTCATGTCACTTTGTTTGTAGTCTATATCAGAGAGCTAGCTGCTGTTGTCATCACTGCAGTCTATGTACAACCGGACGCTAATGTTAAGATAGCTCTCTCACTGCTGCTAAATGCCATCAACAAACATCAGCGTGCCTATCCAGATGGAGTCCACATCATTGCAGGGGACTTTAATAAGGCAAAATTCAAATCTGTTTTACCAAAATTCCATCAGCATGTGAAATGCCCAACAAGAGGGGAGAGCACTCTGGATCATGTGTATGCTAACATCAAGCATGCATACAGAGCCATACCCCTCCCCCACCTGGGCCAGTCAGACCACCTCTCCCTGTTCTTCAGCCCCACATACACCCCCCTCAGCCGACAGACAAAGTCCAAAAGACAGACCATTATCACCTGGCCTGATGATGCCCTCTACCGACTGCAGGACTGCTTTAAACAAACACAGTGGGAAGCCTTCCATCATGAAGGCCTGGCGACATTCACAGACACAGTACTGTCTTACATCAAGTACTGCATTGGTATGGTCACTGTGGAAAGGATAGCCAGGTGTTCCCAAACCAAAAGCCATGGATAACTAGCCAGGTCCGCAGGCTTCTCCGGGCCCGTGACGCAGCCTTCAGATCGGGTGACAGAGCACTATACAGCGTCGCTCGCGCCAACCTGAAGAGAGGCATCAAGGAGGAGCACAAGAGGAGGATAGAGGAGCAGCTCAACAACCCCCGGCAGGTGTGGCAAAGCATACAGTCCATCACCAACTACAGAGGCTGTGCTGGGACACCTGGGGACTCAGACACAGCACTGGCAGAGGAGCTGAACAGCTTCTTTGCCTGCTTTGAGACCCAGGTGCAACACTCAGCTCCACCACCCCAACCCCCGCTACAATCCACATCTACCTCCAGCACCCCCACTCTGCACTGAGTCATCTGGAGAAACAGGGCAGCTACGTCAGGATGCTCTTCATTGACTACAGCTCAGCCTTCAACACAATAATACCGGACATTCTGATCCCCAAGTTAGCCAACCTGGGGCTCCCACTATCCACCTGCACCTGGATTAAAGACTTCCTGGTCAACCGACCCCAGTGGGTGAAACTGGGTCATCAGCCTCTCTTTCGCCCGTACTCTCAGCACCGGCTCCCCCCAGGGCTGTGTGCTGAGCCCACTTCTCTACTCACTCTACACGTCCGACTGCAGTCCCACACACCCAGAGAACATCATTGTCAAATTCACCGATGACACAACCGTGGTGGGGCTGATAACAGGGGGAAATGAGATGGCTTCCAGAGATGAGGTCCTGAAACTTGGTGAGTGGTGTGCATTTAACAACTTGGCACTGAATATCACCAAGACGAAGGAGCTCATCCTGGACTTCCGGCGGAACAGAGCCACCCCTGCCCCCCTGTACATCAACGGCGAATGTGTGGAGCGAGTGGAGTCCTTCAGATTCATCGGGGTCCACATCTCTGCAGACCTCTCCCGGTCAGTCAACACCTCAGCTCTGGTCAAAAAGGCCCAGCAGCGGCTACACTTCCTGAGGGTGCTTAGGAGGGAGCAACTGCACACTAACTTGCTGGTGACCTTCTACCGCTTCACCATTGAGAGTATGCTGACCTACGCTGTGTCAGTGTGGCACTCCAACACTCCACAGAGGATGACAGAAAAAGCCTGCAGAGGGTGACCAATACCGCACAAAAAAATAATTGGCTGCTCTCTGCCTTCAGTTGCCACCATTTTCAACTCCCACTGTCTCAGCAGGGCCAGGAACATCCTAATGGACAATACCCACCCCGGTTTTCATCTCTTCAGCCTGTTGCCATCTGGCAGGCATTTCATATTGCCTCCACCAGTAAACTACCCCAACACTGTGTGCTGCTTGCCAGTTTGTACCCATGTCTGTCGCATCTGTCTTATTGTCTGTCTGGGTACTCAGTGGCTTTACATAGTGTTTTTCTTCTCTTTATAGTAGTTGTACAGTAGTTTTTGTAAAAGACTTATTTATACTTTGTAATAGTTTTTACATAGGACATTTATACTTGTGCTGTGTGCACTTTTTAAGGAGTTGCTTTAAATCTCATTATACTGTGTATAATGACAATAAAGGCTTTCTATTCTATTCTATTATCAAAATTTAGTGGCCAGTAAACAATCCAGTGAAGCCACCACAATTTTTACTATACTCAAGCTACAATTCAGTGGGGGTCTCTCAGGGAATGTTATGTTTAATCAAGCACCCATAACACATATATTTACAAAATACATATCTCATTCAATTTTTGAAGAAAATGTTAGGTTTGTTTTGTTTATAATAATGATGTTGCTACCAAAAAGCTAAAGCATTAAATCTGTGCGTATAGCGAACTATAGAGTGTTGTTTGGCTTGAGTGGGACGCTGGTCTTGAGACTGGTATCCATGGTTATTGAATAACTCCTTATTTACTTCCCTAGATTTCATGTAACTTATTGCTACAGCACCCTTCACGGCCTATAGTCCCTTCACAGCACACAGACAGACAAAACATAATTTTTTTTGATGGGCAACAAATGTGGCGCTCTCAGACTGGTAATTAACCATTGGCTGGGTTATTGTGTGGATTTCCCAAAACATCATTCATTTTTTCAGAGGAATTTTCCCTTCAGAACCAAGACATTTCCAATGCTAATCATAGCATTCCTAGAAGGCACTGACCTTATTTACTTGGTTTATGTACTAAAGTACACTGAACCTTAGACAATTTAAGAGTAATTCAGAATGGTGTGCTTAAGGGGTAATTAAATGTATTATCTCGCAATATTTGTGAAATTAAAGAATACTTAAAGTGCATATAATGGAAATCTGTTATAAAGGAAATTATCCTTACTCTTATGATTATTCTGAAATGCACAACTTGCACTGATTTTCCACTTGAGTGCACAACTAGTTTGGTAGCTGTAATTGCTATATAATTGTAAAGTAAATACAATTCAGTACACACAGAGAGACAATGCACAATGCAAACATACCTGCAATTTCTGAAGAAGAACCACATCCGCAATCTTGTCTTTTTCATATTTAGCTTGTTTGGCCTTCCAAAATTGCTTCTGAGCTGAATAGCGGTTCATCGGACACACCTTGAAAAGGCAGTCTGGTACAAACAAAACAGTAGAAAGTATCAAAAGGCTTTAAAGTCTGGGTGGCACCATTAGACTTAAGGAGATGTAACTGAAATACCAATATTATCATATTAAATTATTAATAGTATTAAAAGAGAGCTCCAGGACATTTTCAACCTTTACCCCTGTTGTTCAAGGTCACCGAGTGTCAGTAGAAAAAATAATGAGAAAAACTGATCCAGCATAGCCTGGTTCTAACACATACTGATCTGCTATGCCTCTCAGTCTGGAGTACGTTTCCCAAAAGCATAGTAGCTAACTTAGTTACTTAGTGTCAGCTTTAGGAAAAAATGAGATTGCTGCGAAATTTATAATTGCTGAAACTGCTGAAACAGTGTTGAGCATGACTTGATGATGGGCAAATTATGTGATTTTCTCCTTATTGTATTACTTATTGTTGTTGGTAGTTGTGCGCTAATCTAATTTCTTTGAATATTTTACTAAGAGGACACCAGGAAAGGGATTTTAGGATTTTCAGGTAAATTGTGGCGTAAGTGAATAGATGGGGTGCACCAAGCACTGTTATTGGGAAGCTCACAGGTTTGAGACCGGCACTATGTGTGATTGTACATATATTATGTTATGATTTATGATTTGTAAGGTTGTTGTTACTATTAATCAGTTGACATTCATTTTCAAACATGATGTTGCATATGAAACAAGTGGGGACAGCACGCAACGCTGAGATATGTGGCTGTGCATGTGCATTTTTTTAAAAATTTCATATCTGCTGCATACAAACTGCTGCCTTCGAATGTTTTGGTCTTAGTGAGTTAGGAGTCCTCTGGACTACTTCTAAGCTGTCCCAGCCTTAGATGCTACTTTAAGTGCAAAATTTCTTTGTGAATTACTCTTAGTCAAAAGAATTAGGAGGGGGGTAGGGGGGTTAGTACTCAAAAAATTTTTCAAGGTTGGCAGTGTGGTCAAAAATTCGAGGCAGGCAACTTGGTGGCTTACTGCAGTCTTTAATCACGACGGCGGCGACAAGTTACCCACACAAAACATACACACGATGTGTCCAGTAACCAGCCCCCAGCATTGTGATTAAAGGCCCTAAATGCAGACAGCATCTCAGCAAGACTGCTTGCCCTAGACCCAAGGCAATGTAGATAATATTGCACTATTGAAGAATTATTATACATAATCAAACCATATGAGCAATTCTCGGCTATTCACTGTTAGTATTGCGGACATCTAGTCAAAGTCCTATGTAAGAGGCTATCATACCTCCATGTACCAACATAAATTCAGTTCAAGCAGCAAATGAGACGGCCACAAAATGAGACGGCCACAAGCAGCAAATGACACGGCCACAAAAGAGCCGTGCGGGGGCGGAGTACAGTGAAAAAAAATTAAAGCTGAAACCAGAATGCAGTACAGTGAAAATTTAAATTTGAAATCTGATACCAGTTACCTTAAGATAATGGAAGATATCCTGAAGCAGAATACATGCCATAGGAGACAAATGTGTTCAGGCACCAGGATTCACTACAGCAGCAGGTACATATGCGCGAGGTGCTTTACCTGTCTACTCACAATGCGCCCACAATGGGAGTCAAATTAGAGCTTCACTCAACCTATGATGCTGTTTAAACATACGGTGTAAAAAGTCTTAAAAGATAAAGGAGAACATCAATGTGTATTGTACAAATAAAGTTACTTCAGAGACATTGCAGAAATTGTAAATTAATGTAAAGGATCAAAGGTGAATACCACCCACAAAGTGTATTTGCTGTCAAAAGAATGAAACTAAATGAAAGTGAAGAACAAGGTAAACAATTAAGACGTCAAGGCAATTTTTGACTGTCCTCTACCTTAGCAGCTGGGTAGCAAGATCTACAAGGCACAGCGCTTGAGAAATCCTGATCACTCGTCCCATACCAGCCCCTAGGGTTAATATAGCAATATAACCTAAAATATCCAATTGGAGGAATGACTAGTTAGTGTGAAGAACCGATATTGCTCTGTCTTATGTTTCCCAACAGGTGGCGTTAGCCCCCTCACAAAGTTTCCAGACTACACACCAAGTGGAACCAGGCTCCTAGGTGCTCATCTAAAGAGGAACCAGGAACAATGGAGAGGACCATTTGGAATGGAAAGAACCAAGTGTTATTATCCACACTAACGGCCCTGAGGATCACTGAAAGAGACTTTGCTCCAATGATCTCACTGCAGAGTGGTAAAAGATCCAGAAGAATATATGAACTGAGCTGAATGCCATAAAGGATGTGTTACAAAAAAAGTGGCTGGAATAGCATCACTAAAACTCACTGAAAAAAAATCACTGAAATCAAATTCCAGATAGGGTGAAAACACCTGAGCTCTTTGCTGAATATAAGGACTAAGTTGAATTTAAGTTTTGATAACACGCTATACAAGTTCCTGCAAAAAAGGGTTTGTGTGTTTATCGGTCACCGCCAACAAAAGAGATAACACAAGACAGCAACTAAGACAAAGTAAATGTCAGTTTTATCTCTTAGCAAATTATGATGGGTCAAACTCTGAGAACAAACAAGGAAGAAGTAATAGACCAGCACAATGGTTGAGAGGAGATTATTTTCTGCTCTTTAGATACAGTGAGGTACCTAGTCCAAATTTTAATTTTGCTCTTCCTTTAGGCATGTGATGGGTATGCGGGAATAAGGTACATTCATACTGGCCTTCCAATGTGATAGCAACATGCCACATAGCCACAATTACACCATCAATCTGGATTGTACAAGATAAACACCTCCATTATAAGGACCAAACTAAAAAGTATATACATAGACAAAAAAGAGACATGAACTACACAGCAGGAAGAATGAACAAATGGAAGCGTTATATTATAGCAGATCCTTGGACTGGTCAAGGAGTCACAGCTGGTTGGACATTGTCATTGTGGGGTGGCGGCATAGCAGCATTACAAAACATTTATGGATTAGCATATCAACTACAAAGTGTTGCTAATAAAACAGCATCAAGGAAGCAGAGCAAGGAAGTTTATGCCAGGTCGTGGACACGTCATGTTGTTTCCTAATATCAGATAATTATGATAATATCACTCAGTATATAGAAAACACCCGAGAAGCAGTACCAAATACACTTTTACCTATTGCATTAGACATTTTGTTTGAAGACTCTGCAAAAAGATGTGGGACAACAACATTCATCGTCGTATCGTAAAGTTGCAGTGGAATGCATGATCAAAGCTTTAAAGAAACAAGCTATGGCAACAAACTATGTTAATGTAACTACTGAATCACTTACATGTACTGGTATGTCAGAAGACGATGACTATCCACTTAGGGAAAAAACAGAAATTGAAAATAAGGAAATACTGAAAATAGCTGAAAATAATGAAATAGAAAAATGCTCAAAAATAGAAATGTGAAATGAGTTTAATCCTATGATAAATGCCTTTGCCTAAAGAAAACGATTTCATATTTTGTAATCTCAATGTCGTAGTAACCAGTCAAATGTATGTTAAAGAAATAGTATGTAGAAAGTTGCAATTAGCTTAATGCTCAGCCCAACCTAGGGGGAAAGTTGTAGATTATCACCAAGAGTAGAGTAACAAAATATGTCCTGCATGACCCCTGGCAGTTGGGTCAGCCCCTTGAGCCGTGGATGTGCCCAAGGTTTCTACCTTAAATAAACACAAGGTAGATTTTCCTTGCCCCTGTTGCTCTTGGGTGCTAGGAGTTAACTTCTGTGAAGCATCACAAGACAAATGGTTTGGCTTCATAGTATTGTGACCTATATAATCTGCATACTGTCTTGTTTTGTTTGTTTACTGTATCCTATATAACCTGTATACCCTTCAAAATCTTGTAATTGCCTATGAAGTGAAATGAACTTTTGAATATCAACTGTAGTTAATTGGGTATATAGATAAATACAACATATGCTACCTCAAATGGAGTTTATATCAAAAGGGGGGAAGATGTAGGAAAAATTGTAATAACCTAGAAATGAATGTCAGCAAAACAGAATAGTGATGTGATACAAAATGTATTCCTTGTTTAAAACCATATCCTGAGGGATAAGACAACCAACCAAGCAAAATATGGTGAATGGGTAAAGGAAAAAGTGATGGTGAAAACAAGACAGGAAATAATTTGGCTCCACCAGGAATTTAGAAAAAGTAAATGAAGTAAACCTAGACAAGCCAGAACAATAGGAGGGCAAGAAGTCAAATTCCTCAGGAAGCGCATTGGGGTCTGCATTTTGTTTTATAACGTGATGTATATTCTGGGGGGTATAAAAGAGAATCCTAGTCTCTAAGACGATAGGTTAGTTACGACACACCTTGTGTAGATTTTGTGTGGGTAACTTGTCCCCAGCATCGTGATTAAAGACTGCACTAAGCCACCAAGTTGCCTGCTTCGAATTTTTAACCACATCAGGTCTGGGTGACCTAACAACAGGCCTATGGGTTGGCCTGGAGAAAATGAAAATGACCTGGAGTTTTTCTTTAAAATACATTGGAATTCAGGCATATGGTCATATGTTTGTATGTTTCGGTGTCCAAAATGTATACTCATTTTTATCATATTCTGGTAAAGCATTGCTACCTAAACACATTGACTGCTTACAGCAGCACTGCAATAGTTTTACATGATTATTTTTACATGTGATAAAAAGATTTATTACACATATCCCCTCTCACAACCACATACCTCTGAATTTTTTTGGAGGATTTTCAAGGTCCCCTCCTGCTGGTTCAACTACACAGCGGTCATCTACAAGCCTAGAGTACACGTGAAATTTTAATGTCATACAAAGCTGTTAGGACTAATCTGTGATATAACACAACATGCTGATCAAACAAGCACGGGGCCAGCCTGTTACATCAGCTGATATTGGGGCTGTTGTTTTGTTGGACTTCTGACAGTGCAAAAGAAGATCAATGGGTGTTTAAGCAAGCAATACATTCAGTGAGACCCAGCAGGAATGTAAACTGAAAGAATCAAACCAAAATTACAAAAACAAACTAAATTCATGACTAATATAACTGAAAACAGAAACATGAACGTAAGGTCTTTTAAACACTATAACTATAACCCCCAGGTAAAAAATAGGTTCAGAATATGAGATAATGATGGCGTTGGAGGTCATATAACGGCAATGTTTGAAGATTGTTCAGCCCACATTTCCTGTGTAAGCTGGTACAACAAAAACAAAACCTGTAACTAAATGTAAAAGTTAAATCTTACTGTGTAAATAATACAAAGTGAGTTGTTACACATTCCTAAAATATTGTTTGCCTTTTAATTTTGTAGGTAAGCCCACTGCTGTATTTTTGAGTTTGAATGGAATCTTTAGCTATGCAGCTGTATGAGCTGGAACATGCAAAATGCATTTGATGCAAAAGACTTCTATTGTTTTTTTATTGCACTTTGACAAGAAAATAAAGATAATGAACCCCACATAGTTTGTGTCCTGAGTGGTAGAAATTCCGCAGGCTACACTTGCATCAGAATGAGTATGGTTTAAAATAAATATGTTTAAAATATATACAAATAAATCTTGTCCCAGCCTCACTCGCATTCCCATTTTAGGCTACATATTGGCAGGAACTAAGGAAAAGTTGTGGTTGGATCTCAGGCAAAAAAAGAGACTGTAGGGTTATGACTGCAAGAAGGTGGAGAGTGATGACCAACGGGAGAGTGCATCTTGAGCGTGATTTTGGTTAAGAGGTAGTATGTTGTCCATAGATGATATGATCTGGTTTTCCAATGGGTAATGTCTATACTGTTCCTTGATTTCCAGTTCATGAGGATAGTTTTCTCGGCAAGAGTTAGCGCTACTAGTAGTATGTTATTGTTTAAACTATTAAGACTGGTTGTAGATGTATCTTTAAGTATGCAGTGGGAGGGGGATGCTGAGATGCGGCAGCCCATACAAGTAGAGTGATTTTATGACAACCCAGAATTGAATAATTGGAGTGCAGTGCCAGATTGCGTGAACATATGAGTCTGGTTTGTTTTGTGTGCAGTGTGTTTAAACAAGTGTGAACGAGCTAAAACCCATTTTAAACTATTTCTGCACTGTGAAGTATATTGTACTGAATAAGTTGTAAATTGGAATTTTTTGTCATGTGGTAGATGTTTTTGCAGATTTGGGTCCAGAAATGGCATCAGGAGTAATGGACAGGTCTGATTCCCATTGTCGATATGGTAGGCTCAGTGTGTTTTCAGATTGTGATATTATTCTGTATATTTTGGATAGATTTTTTTTGAAGGAGGACATATTGGTCAGCTCTAGGATTGGTCGGGGGAGGTCCAGGTTGGCAGTCTGCATATCGATTTTTGATCAGATAGTTGATTTCATCTGTAGATATTCTAGGAACTATTTATTCTCGATGTCGTGTTTCTGGACAAAGTATGGAAATGAGGCCAGTTTTATGAATGATACATGTGTGATACCCTTCTCCCACCATGTGTGGAAAAGTGGTGTCTTGTTATCAGTGAAGTTAGGATTGTTCCAGATAGGGGTGGATTCTGATGGTGATAGAGGTGTATTTGTGCCGTTATCAGACGCTGTCAGAACTGATGTTACTGTTGGTGATTTGTAGGCGGGGTGTTTTTTGATTGACTGGCTGCAGAAAGGTAGGTCTGAGATGTGAATACTCTTGCAGATGGTTTGTTCCAGATCTAGCCAGATGCTTTCTGTAGGGATGGGATGGATCCATTTATGTATATATTGGAGCTGATTGGCCAAAGCATAATGATAGAAATGTGGTGCCTCTAGTCTTCTTATAGTTTTAGATTTTTGGAGTGTGGCTAATTTGATTCTTTGTATTTTGTTTTTTCAGTAGAATTTGGTGACATTTGAGTCTGGTGATTTAAACCAGGAGGTGGTAGGCAGTATCGGGATCATTGAGAATAGATAGGTTAATTTGGGTAATACTGTCATCTTGAAGGCTGACATTTTGCCTGTGATGGATAACGGTAGGTTCATTTAATGCTGATCTATTGATTTGAGTAGGGGGGTAAAATTAAGTCCAAATAAGTCTGACAGCCTGGGGGAAACCTTAATCCGCAAGTGGGAGGTCTTGGGCCCTGCACTACACGGTGCCTTCCCCCTTTGGTGTCCCATTACAGCCACCATGGACGGGATTAGACACCTTGGCCAGCAATGGGTCCTGAGGCACCCATTTTCATTAACCTATCAGCCTAGCATCTTATTATTTACTCTATTATTATTATTAGTAGCAGTAGTAGCAGTAGTACTATGACTACTACTATTTAACCCTATGTGATCCAGCTTACATCTTCCTGTCTCACAATTAACATAACACTACAAGAACAACCACATGCACGGACATACACACAAGCACTAACCCAACACCCAACCCCTAACCCACCATGTTCCGCCCACTTGATTATTTCTGCTGAATTTGTCTCAGTCTGTCAGCATGTACATTGTAATGTTTAGTCTTTGTAATAGTTGTAATGATGTTTCAGGTCCTTTATCTGTGTATCTTTGTGCTGCACTTTGTACTGTTCTTGTTGCCTTTGTCTCTGTTACGTCACTTGTTTGCAAATAAAAAAAGGAATGAATGAATGAGTATGCTAAAATGGCACCACTCTAAAATTCTAAGTACACTACTATGCAGAGGAGACTTTGAGAGTGTGTGAGAGTGTGTGAGAGGAAGTGTTCATCATTTAGCAAATATGAATAAAAATCAGATATGGTTCAGGTGATAGTTGTCTGTGTAGCAGTGGGACCTGGTCTACTATAACATTTTGTAGTTTATAGTTATTTGTAGTTTATAGTAGAACTCTTAACTCTTTAGTTAAGTTTAGCAAGTGAGCTAAGTGCTAACATCATATCATAGTGTCACACTTCAGACAAATTACATTTATACTGGCCATGCATATAAACTTACAAGCTATCAAATGTATATATAATTGTATTTTGACCAAGCTAGCCAAATAGTTTGCTGTGAGTAATACTCTTAATACTGCTTTAATACTTAAAACAGTTAAAGTCTGTGTCAGCAAGCTTATAGTCAGTGATGCTGATGTGCATCCAGCTAACCTTCCCGGGTAAAAAAGCTGTTTACTTGAGTGTAGTAGAAATATGAATAAATTGTAGTAAGTCTAAAGTAAGCAAACTCGTACTTTTTGTGCTTATCACAAAGTATGTTTACTATGTACTTTTAAAAGTATACTCAAAAACATATGTAATTAAGTAGGTCTTATATTAAATATACTAATTGTGCCACACCTAGGCACACCTAACCCTAGGCTAACCCTATACCTAACCCTAGGTATCTGTATGTCTAACCCTAACGGGCTTTACTTGTAAAAAGTGTGCTTCCTTAAAAGTGCATTTGAAATGAGCTTTAAATAACTGTGAAATGGCCTTCATAGACACAAATGGTCTGGATAACCATTTCATCATTCCCAGAGACCATTTCATGTACTTTATCCAAATAAATGTACTATTTTGACCTCAGTTTGTGCCTCTGAGCCTTGTTGGTGGGTATGGTTTGCTCCAAGGAGTAGGTGGTAAGGAGGTAGCACTCCCGTCAACATATCTCTGAAGTGTACTCAAAGTACAGAGAGCAGCAGTGTAATTATGTCATTTTACAGGTACTGTAATTTAACTATAAATGTTCAATATCATAATAGTAGACATCAAAATGACTACATTGAGACAGAAAGTGCACTTTAAAGATAAAAGAGACAAGGTACAATAACAGTAATTAAGATGACAAAAGTGTACTTTACACAATATTCAGTTAACTTTAAGTGTATTAACAACACACTGGTCATACATCAAAAATTAGCTGTAAGTGTGTTTGGATCATAATTTTCTGTAGTGGACTTAAAGTTAGCAGAAGCTAACCATATTTTTCTCATGAAGCAGTTGTGAGAACAGTTTTAACAATTTAATTTTATGAAAAATCCTTCACCCTCAGCAACTGGTTATGTCCTACCTTATTTAGGGTTGTGCAGATCGGTTTGTAATCAGGAGAGCTATTGCAGTTCATGCATGACAGAAAGTAATGCTACTGCTGCTAATAGCTAATTAGGCTAGCTGTTATTTTTAGCACTGATTAACAACCAACCCATACTTGATCCAACATTGATCGACACCGACATCTTTGTGGACCCTCTATGTGCATAAATTGTTACATCTGCCCTGGATCTGTTTTAGACCCGCAGCAGATGTTTTACAGACCTGCAAATCCAACGAATCACATGGCACATCCACAATGGATGCTTTGCGTACCAGATCTGACACTGCCGTGGACGCCATCCGCTTTAGATCCGTTCATAAATCAATTAATTCAGCACAGCTTCCTTGTTGATCTTAACAAATCTAGTTACAGAAAAATGCCCTTATTCTAGATTTAACTATAAACAAGTTTCAATGAATTTAAACAACCAATCTGTTTAACTAACACTTTCAATGAAAGATATGATAAAGTCTAATCCCATCATGTGGCTACCTTGTGATTCAGCAGCAAGCAAAAATGTGTGAGGCATAAATTAGGTTTATATTCACAGCATAGGAATTCAGCTCTACTTTGTCTCATCAATTACAAACTTTAACATATTAAAAAGGGGTAGATGCAAAGTTTCCTTCATTTTTATACAGCTGCTAGACAACAACTAACGAATAGCCTAGATTAGGCATTACATCAATAAATTACATCATTAGAACAATAAATGGTGTCAAACAACAGTTTATTTTTATTTTGTGAATATAAAAACATATTTATACTAGACATTTTTTTTCTATAATGGCAATATCAGTAGGCCAGATTGACACTTCCTTAAGCTTCTCCTATTTAATAGTTGATTGATCCACAGTACCATAGCACCTCATGCCTTAGGATATCAGAAGTGGCAGTTCATTGTTCCTCCCCATCTGAAATCCCCATCATGCCAGCAAATTTCAAATAAAACTAATTGCACTGAAAGCAGACAAATGATCAAAGTGTTACACTGGATATCATCTGCGATATAAATAAAGTATTACAGATATGTGTTCTCACCTTTAGTGACTTCAGGCAGGTAAAAGCATGCATGTTCTACCCACCTGTCACAAAATTCACTTAACTGCACCTCTGATGTAATGCAGGGTGATTTAACACATCTTGGGGAATAAATATTTTCTAAAAATGTATTTAGTCATCAGAAATACAACACACAGATGTAACATACAAGATACTAAATGAGGTTTGCAGAAACTCAAAAAAGAAAAACTAAAGAAATTTACCTTCAGTTCCTTGAAATGGCAATGGCAGCTCCAGATGTATCAGCCTGTGGCTATTGCTTTACAAATAAAAATGAACACATTTCATTAGGTTGTAAGCACTAATGTGTGAACCCTTAACATTCAACCAAAGGTCTGAAGACTGAAACTAAAAATACCGAAACTGAAAATTAAAAATTCGGCCTTAACCATAGACAGTGAAAGAAGAGGACAGAGGAATCACATTGATCTCAGTGGGAGGCCTTAAGGCTAAATTAAAATTTTTCAGTTAGGTCCAGTGTCTACTGTACATACATACTGTACATGTCACGTTGATCTCACAAACCCAGACTCGGTAATTTGGCTAGCAGATGTAGCAACAGAAATTCTGAGTTATGACACAGACGGAAATCTTCTACTGTCTGAGAAATGCGCTCCTAAGCATTGTGTTAAAATTACTTTAAATATTTGTTATTTCATTATGTATATATGATCCTGGACTCCCAAAACTGGCAGAACACTGTCAAGAAGTGCGCTAAATTCCTGTGCGACAGAAAGTCACTAGCCGTCGCTTAATTAGTGTCATCACTCTTACCATTGCCACATAAAAAAGTTTCTTACAAGGCAATAGCATAACACAGGAGATAATGGAGCGATATGCATTTTTGTGTTAGCTCCGGTGTACAACAATGGCAAAATCGAGGTATTGGGTGTTTCACATGTAAAGTTATTTGAGTTTGATGTGACGCTAAAATGAACTCCAGCCAATGAAACGCTAACGGCTAGAGGACCCTTTCCTGGTGGAACCAGCTAGGAACAACCTCCATGGGTGTTTCATCTTCTGCGTGTCTTCCAACCCCCGTAGGTTGAAGCGGAACAGTATTTAGTGATATACTAATAATCCAATCTGTCTTTTCAGATACAGAATTTTAAATTAATCTAGCCATCAGATCAAACTGACAGGGTCGTTCGGTGGTTAGTTAGTAAATTCCTAACTTTCTTGATAACAAATGATGTGTGCTCAGTTTAGCTGACACCACAGCAGCTAAAGTTACAACTGTAATTCAAAGTTTGCAAGCTAACATTACCTTGCATTTAATATCATTGTCTTTTCATGACTGGATATTTGAAAGACCACAAAATCTGACTAATGTGTGTTCTAAAATATTATAAAACACAATTAAATCAGATCAGATTTGTAATATACCAATTCAGTTAGCTAGTATGTTAGCATGAAAGCCAAACCACACGTTAGCTATTGCTACCCCATATATTGACTACTGGAGCATTGATGTTTGCTAGCTGTTTGCAAGCTAACAGTATCTCAAACTAGATGAAGAACACTACTAGATCAACACTAAACATCACCAAATTAGCATCTTTTAGGACAGCAATTCCTCAATTTTAAGCTTTGTTTGCTAGTAATGTATACCATGTCTAATTTTGGTGGGTTTTATGTGTTAGGCCATAGGCAAGCTATGTATCTTTGTGAGCCAACACCTATAAAGCAGCAAGCAATTAAGAGCATACAGATTATATATATATATATTTATTTATTTTATATATATACTTACTCAGTTTGCGTGTAGGGCAGCTGAACTTTGCAGATGTGGAGCTCAGACTAAAGTTTCTCAAGGAGTCCCACCGTCATTTCACATGAGATGCGCTATGTGGATCCGCTGCAGACTACAAGTACAGTCTGTACAGTCCGCAACACTGACTGCGTGATCCTGAGATGGGGCCGATACTTTTAGCATTGCAAAATTATTCTGACAGTCAAGTGGATTTGGTGATAGAAGGGCGGATCCGCCACAAATCCTGTTGCTGTGTGGGAAACAATTGCTTGGTTTGCGTGCCGCGTTGCAACGGGTCTGTGATAGAGTAGGGGTAAAACAACTGACTTGATATAGTGCAACTCAAGTCCGCATCCCACGTTGCATACGTTTTTTTTTTCTGCTGACCAAAACATTCAACCTAATGCATTTCTGTAGAAAACCATTTCTCGCACCCCTTCCAAGAACCACAACTACTTTCATAGAACGTTCCCCTACCCAATGGATAATATTCCCAGACTGTTCCTGAAACAAAAAATTGTTAGCTGGGGTGTTCATATGTCCACTTTCATAAACTTTTACCTTATACATGTTTAAATTGTATTTCTAGGCTTGCTGTTGTGGCATTATTTGCTCCTTTGCATTCTAGCGAGTTATATTTGCTAGTAGGGCTGGAGTGATTCGCATTTCTATTACCATGGTAAAAAAGCAAGAAAGAACTTCGTAACACGTTTTCCTCCTACAGCAAGCAAGTCACGCTGTCAGTCAGGATCTGCCACCGGTGGCTCTCTTGTGCGTATTTCGTACCCTTAGCAAAAGTTGATCTGCAGGCATTGTTGTTCCAAGGGCCGCAAACGTTACCGGGTGAGTTTGTAGTGTTTGCGTGTGAGACCGGTACAATTTTGTGACAAAGCCGGCAAATCAGCGCATCTAAATTTGCTGGCAGCCCTCTTTCGTTTGGCTGGCTCAAAGCCAAAATGTACTCAAATTGGCAACGTAATACTGGGCTTTGCCACCAAGTTATTTTTCTGTCAGACTACCTGCAGCTACACTCATCCACATGTGGGAATTCTGATAATTTGCCATGACATGTTTAGGCCTTACATGCTTGTTTGTATCTATCACATATTGCAACAGACTTGCTCACCATTTTTCAGTGTGCATCTGTCAAACTCTACATGCATATAACAAGAAGCACAGTACAGTATTTTCACAAAGAATACTGCAGCACAGTCGTCACTGTCTGTCATTTAGGATGTGAGCAGCTACAAGCTACTTTAGCTTGTGTAGTGCATAACCAGGTGGGTTGGGGTTAGTATGATTGGCTGGCAGACCTATGTTGAGTGACAGATGTTCAGATCAGATCCAGTCAGAATCCTGAGAATTAATTTTAGTGCAAAGTTATTTTTTTGCCAAGTCCAAAACCATAATGCTAGTCAAATAACATATTTCTGATCTATGAAATTTAAGAATTTGCTGTAGGTCTACTCAACTGTAGCCTACAGGTGAAAAAAAACCCCAAAAAACAATACTATGACAGCAAAATGAAACACCACACCAAACACCAATCTTTGTCATAATTATGAAACTGTCAATGGATAGCCTGAATGAAAATATGCAACCCAGTGAAGCTACAACACCCATAATCCAAAGCGATATAGTGTTCTAGAAGAACTATAGTGTGAACAGTGAGAAAACTGAGGCCTCATTAGAGCTGAAGCAAACCAGAGAGCAGTCCAGATCCTCTTTCAAATAAATAGACAGTGTGAACACAAACAGAACTGAGTTCTTTTTCTTTGGGTTCACTTTTTGGCCAACTTTTAGAGGTCTGAGTTTGGTTCGCTTAAAGCGGACTATATGTGAAAACACCCTAAATGATAAGTGCAACTGCATAAATAAACATGCATTTTTATAAATATCCAGCAATGTGTAAATGGGGTCTCAGTCTATATAGCCCATACGTTTGGAGGAAAAAAATACTGATCTAAAGACACTAAATAAGGGTTCAAAGCAAAAATCAATGTTTTGAAATTGTTAAGCCTAACAAAATCAACTGTGTTCTCCTTTTTTTACATTTCAGATGTGAAACCTCTGATTGCAGGCTTAAATATTTTATTATTTAAAACGTTATGTTTGCGGGTCTAAAGGTTTTGCACCTCTAAATCTTTTGCAAATCTAAATTTTTTGCTTGCAACTTCAAGTAGTACTTACTTCTGGGTCAAAATCTCTTGCAAGTCAAAAAGTTTTGAACATCAAAATCTTTCGCGAACCAAAAAGCTTTGGTTGCAAGTTGAACTGAAGGTAATGGGCGGAAGCAGAACGGGTACATTTCTGTTGGTGGCTTGCGCCACCAATTTTGAAACCTTGATTTTTGCTTTCAACCCTTGTTTTTGTTTTTAAAGCAGTGTGTTTTGTTAGGCTTTTTTGTCTTTGCTTGAATAATAAAGACACAAAATTATATTCATACATATGTCCCTTTTCCTCTAGCTGGGAGAAATTTCTCACAGTTGTTTTCCAATGGCAATTGGAAATAGCCTAAAAGCAACAAAAGATATGGTGTTTTCTGCCAAGACATACATGTTTGGTTATGTCAAGACAATACAAAAAAAAGCCAGATCTGTTAAACAGCTTCAGAAACAGAATCTTGGGAGTAGGTTAATAAAATAGTGTACATTTATTCACTGGCAGGATATTTTGTCACATGTTGGGAAATGCCAATTATTTTGGTGATGATAAGGCCTGTCCCATCCTGCATACATTTAGGCAGCAAAACTTTTGAATTGTGCAAAAGCTGTGCCTTGCTTTGGGACGCGATCCTTTACAGCGGACCCGATATTCTGGTCCTTCTTGCTGCACAAACCTGTAGAGATGCAAAAAATCTCCCGACGTTCCGACTGCTTTGGGATCAAATCGTAGGTATAATGTCGTCAGGAGAACATATAGGTAGAAGCTATGCCTTATTCGCATTAAAAGGTAGGCTGAGTGAATTGAATCGAATTTTCGCATTGTGACAGGCGAATTTGCTGATGTTTCTGAGGATTTCTCCGCATAAGTTAAGCTGAACGCGCATTAACAAGCTGAAGTAGACTACTTGACAAATTTGTTACCGCATTAGGCTACTGTTTCAAAGAATTACGGAACTGCCTAATTAACTATGTCTTTGAAAAAGTTAGCTACTAAATTACATTAATTACAAAAAGCGTAGGCTACAAGCCACTTACCCAAGAGTACTTATGAAGCCATTCACCGTGCCTTCCGCATACAGGGAAACAATATCCCCGATGTGTAAAAAACTTGACATTGAATCAGACATTATTACTGCCTCTTAAAACTCTGCTGTGGAAGAAGTTAATGTCGTCTTAGTCCGTCAACACTATAGAACGTAATCAGAAGACTTATCTCCCTGGTGCAAGAGTTGTCCCGACTTTGCATAAACATGAACATGTAAATGTTCTCAACTACTCGGTTTTCAAAACGAAGCCTTACATCATAGGCTAATTTAAATACTCAAATAATCTGTCTTTGCTGAGGCGGTTAAATTAAACAGGATCTGTTCAGGTTACTTCAGCATAACCTCGCATGTGCTGGCAAACACCAGGAAGCAGTGACATGTACCCTATGGCTATACCGGCCGCAGTGGTGACCAACAGTCATCAGCTGGGCTAAGTAGGCTATAATGAGCAAAGAAATAATAATCAGTGACCACGGAAATCAAAACCTTTATGATTTCTTTGTGAAATAATAAGAAATCAAAACAATATGAAGTTATTATTAAAATTATTATTAAAGTTAGAAGCCTACATAAAAAAAGATAGGCGTAGCCTTATAAAGTGGAATAACTGGGGAAGCGTTGCACACACTAAGTAAACATACACTAAGGCAAGCAAATGGGCTAAAACCTGAATTCCTTTCCTGTCTGTGCATGTGTCATAACTGAGCTTAGTTTTACCATGAAAACACAACTAAATCTATATATAAAAATGTAAATCTCTCCTGGATATGAACCTGTGACATAAAAAGCTTAATGATAGCCTACTAATGCTATTCAACACTAATCAACACTTTTCTGCAGAAACAGCATCTCAAAGCACTTCAGAAGGGTCATAATAAAGAACTGAATGGATAAATAGGGCAAAAAGAGACCCCCAAAAAGGACATGAAATAGAAAGGCACTTGAGCAGGGAGCAGTCCAAAGACAGTACATGGACCACATAAGAGAGGAGGAAAATACAAAGGGAGAAGGACAAAGGAGAAGCAGCAGTGCAAAAAGTGAGAAACAGAGAAACAAGAGAAACAGTAAAAGCAAACAGACACAGGGCAGGTAAATAACTATTAACTTGATGGAATCGCTGCACAACACCAATTTGTATAAATGACCAGGAGAGGCAAAGTGATTTTAGAGTTTATTTCAGCATGAAGTCACTTTCCAAGCATTGTGCTCAGAGAAATGGCTGCCCAACAGCAGGAGCCAGTGATTGATATACACAGGTAAGGCTCAAAAATTAAAATACATAGAAAGTTACATTTTCAAGCAATTATTTGTGTTAATTTTGATGATTGCAGCTTGTCAATGAAAACCTCAACTTCAGTATCTCAGAAAATGTGAATATGCCCCAGGATCTTATCTGTACTCAATACTTCACACTGTAGTAAAGAATGAGAACCTGATTGATATAGGCCTCTTTATAAAGAGTTCAGATGCAAAATCCTCTCAGTCCATCTTCAGAAATATGCAAAATTTAAGTTGTTTTTATATTAATTTCCAAGTAATCTCTAATAAACTGCAATTTGAATGTTATTATCAAGTAAACACAAATCAAACTAAAACAGTCCAACTGGGAGTTGGACTGATAAAAGTTTATCAGAATTATAAAAATATATTTCTGTAAATTCATTGCAAATGGATGGGCGATTTGCTTCTGAACTCTAAATACACACACTGTATAGCCTACACTATAATTGTGAAATCCCAAGAAAAAAATGTATTACAATTCATGTCATGTTAATAATATAAGAATCATATCTTTCAGAAAGGTCTACAGAATGAGGCTACTACGCACTATGGGCCTATTTGGGCTACATGTCAACAGTTTCAAGAGACTCTGTTTCAGTTACCTGGGAATCATTGATGGAAATTTGCTCACAAGCTAATCTTTTGGCCTGTCAATAGGTGGCACTCAGATGCAGATCCTTAAGACGTATATGAGCTATAGGGCTACATGCCCCAAGTTTCAAGTGCCCCAGTGGTTCATTGTTTTGGAAATCGCTGATGAAAATGTTGTAAACGAAGGTGTTAAAACTCAAGTGGATATACAGTGAGTTTCACAATCCCCGGTGTTTTGGTGTCCTGGTGTCCTGGTGACGGATGACCAAAACCACTGAAAAAAAAAATGGGAAAAAAGGAAACTTGGTTGTAGAGCTACAAATTTTGATCTGAAGCTAACCAAATGAAATAGCTATAGTCAGTAGTCTATTAGTCCGGTGGGATTAAGTCACCCATGAGATCAAAGGGCACACACACACACACACACACACACACAAGGCAGGACAAGCGCCTCTAAATCAAGAAGCACTCGAGTGATTATTAACCTGATGCATTAAACGCTTTCACATCGTTTCACTTTGTACAAAGCATCTGAAACCTATCCACTGGGATATATTTGTTTCCTGCTGGGCAGATATTTTCAGCTTCAACCAAGCTACTGCTTGGTCATCACATGTTACCTGCCAGAATGCACCATTTGAGTTCAATGTCTTCGCATTCAGCCCTTGCTCTGTTCACTAGACTAGACCAGAGTTGGTGCAAACCTAAGCCTATGGATAGATCCCTGATGCAGTGGCATAGGCAAATAAGAATCTGAGTGGAAGCACTAAGCGGTGCTAGCCTGTCTAAGCAATTATGCCGTTGGAAGCCAAATACTTGATGAAACTTGATTTGTGCAGGAAAATCTGACATCTCTCACCCATTTCTCTTATGCAGTATTTTTTACTTAAGAAACAATATTTCCAGAACTCAACATCACTTAATAATACTTGGGGTGAGACAAAAGGAGAGTAATTTTGCAGCTGAGCACCAAAATTACTTTAATTCATTTTTAATAAATTCACTTCTTCAAACTTGCTGAATCATGAGCATACAAAATTAAGGAAATAGGGACCGTTCCTATCACTTACAATATGTACAACAGAAGGAGCAACTGTCCAAATAAGCTGCTCAGTAGTGCCACAGGAAGTTGGTATAGCCTCAGATAATATGCTGTTAATGTCTACTTCGTTATAGTCTCTTCCTGACAGATATGACTCTTGCCACCATAGTGAGGATTAGGTTTCCTCTTGAATAAACAAATACACGGTTGGTTGAGTTAAAGATGCATTTCAGGCCTTGAAGACTTCCTTGTCGCAATTTCCAATCGGTCATTTGAATAAGCTTTCATAAAGCTCATACTAAAATATTTTGCAATGATGAGGTATTTGCAAATTGGATAATGTACCACTTTTTCAAAAACAATTCACTGCTAGTATGACTAGATGTACAGCACAGCATCACATGACTGCATGGTGCCATGTACTGAGGAGAATACAACTGCCATGATGACCACACAATTTATGTTATGTCTACTTTCTCATGATACAGAAGTTGTAACCAACTCTGATTGGGTCAAGAACAATAATTTAACTTATTGTTCTGCTCAAAGGTGCCCAATTATGCCCCTTTTACAACAAGTTAACATAGCTCTCTGAGCTCCACTGAACATGTCTCTGAAGTAATTTGTTGAAAATACCTCTCAGATTAGTTTTTTTGTCTACATCTCTGCCCCTCTGGTTCAGAACAGGCTGTTTCTCATTAGAATTCCTACATGCAAATGAGCTGCTACTGCCCACATCCCATTCCAGAACTGGGGGCGTGAACCAGCACCAGAGAGGGTAATATTCAATGATCTTTGCCAGCACTGCTGGAAATGACTAAAGACATGGCTATTGCTATAGGTTGAGAAAGTTCTGTATGACAGACCACCCTGGTTTTGAACCCGTCTACCTAAATGTATACTCCCTGCAGAATGCCTGCTGCATTTACAAAGCAGACTACGGGCCTTTGGGATGAAGAGGAACACAGCAGTATTTTTTTTTACTAGGCATACTTATGTTGTTCAGGCAAACAAATAAGATGTTATGCAAACAATTGCTTTAGCCCACTGTACTATTTGTACCCTAAAGTCCTGACACCATAAAATACTACAGTTGCACAATGCCCCAAATTATCAATATAATCATTATCATTATGTTCATTGAAGTTTTTCATCAAATACACTGCATACTGAAATTACTTCACATGAAACACTTGACGAAACCAGAAAAGATTTATTGTGGTCAGAAATAAATAAGAACTAATCAATAAAATATCAATCTCGTAAAAACATTTTTTAGAAAAAGTAACAAGGACTCTCAGAATCCAGATTATCATATCATTGGTTATATAATGAGAACAGTGGCCAACAATTGTTGCATTACAGTCATTACAAATATCTGGCCAGAGACAGTTTATAAGAGCCTTAAAAGGACTGGCTTATAGAAGCTTTGTGAGCTGGTGCAGGGGCATTCTAGGATGGAAAAATGGGTCGTCCTTCTCTCATGTGTGGTGTTTCGATGTGAGTTCCCCGACAGCCAAGGTATGAATGCCGACTGCAGAATCCCCCCTCAACTGAACTGGGACCCGGAGCCAATGACCTCTTCCCTGTCCCTTTTTATACATTTTATACATTTCACTTGGACTTAGCAAACTGTTACACTTGATCAAAAGTATGCAATATATCAGGCTACAAACCTGGCTGGAGGTTCAGAGACAGTTGAGTGCCAACAGTGTGTGTCTGTGATGGGTCAGTCCGGTAGTCAATATCACATTTGGCAGGTGACTTCACTAACACACTGGCCTGTTATAAGAAAATAAAGAGACACTTTAGCAATACAGGAATGGCTAATGCTAAACATGGTGTAAAATAGCATTTATCATGTAGCTTAACAAATCCTAAAACCGCTGAACAAATTGAGAAGACATTCCTTAAATATTCCTTTAGTTGTCCAAATCCAAAAATCTACATATACTAAGTAAGAGTCAGATGCACGCTCATTACATTGCCACTTTTTGCCAGAATTCTCGCAGCACACCAAGCTCAAACTGAAAATTCTCACAGTACACCAGGCTCAAAAGTTCAAAATGTGGCAAGCATGTTATAATGGCAAATGAGAACCATGTTGTGTTACAAACACTGTTCTGAATTTTTAACTGAATGTTTGAAAATGTTACAGGAGGCTGGACAGTAACTTGACTTGATAAACTCGTTTCCACAATCATCGCCCACTGATTATCCCAGACAGTGGCTAACGTTTATTTACATTAGGATGGTTTAAAGGCTACATGGAATGAACCAAATTGGGTTTTTAGTCAGGACATAAAAAAAAATATCCAAATGCATTTTTTATAAATTCTTAAATGCAGGAATAGCTCGGTTGGTTTGGTTTACAATGTATTAGTGGTGGAAACTATCTTGGCCTATATGTTGGTGTTCACTTGTGCTTAATGGCAAAACGGCATTAGATCACTGGTTAGTTCATGCTAAACTGCAAAAGAAACACATATTGAGGTACTTACATCTTCCCATCCCAAAAAGACATTCAAAAGACCTTTAAATCACTCACGTGGCTTCCCTTGCCCTGAATCGTGTTGTTTGTTCTCAACCATGAACTTTGAATACACTTTACATATTGATGACCAGAGCCAGCTGCTGTGTGCTTAGCATGACAGTCTGTGGCTAGACTTGAGTCTGCATGATTCTCTTGTGACCAATTAAAGAGTTTGGAACACAAGGGGCGTAAGTGACATTTTCAGAATTTTACAGTAGAGCTAAAACAAAATTTTCACTGATCGTAATTACTTGATTAAAAACAACATATTTGAGCAATCTATACTTTTATAGAGATTAGGCTTCACAGAATTCATATAAGATTTTATTTTTAACTACAAAAATACAACTTTTTAGCCAAATCGTCACTTATGCCTTTTGTGTGGCAACACTTTACTACCTATTGTTTGTTGCTATGGGCGCAAGTGACATTCAAAAAATTGTGACTCTAGAATAGAGAATTCTTGCAATTCTTTTGGCTTGTTACTCTTACTCTTACTATTCCGTAGTCACATATTTTTAAATGTCACTTACATCTAGAACAAACCAACAAACAGTAGGTAGTAACATGTTGGGGCACAAAAAGCCTTAGTAAACCTAGGCCAGTGGCAAAGCTAGAATTTTGTACATAGGGTGGCCAAGGCTATTTCAAGGAGTCCACAGAATAAGAAAAAAAAATGTGTAGCCTATATCAGCCTACCATTTTTGAGCATGTTTGAATGACAAAACACACGTCCACAGGTGCCAAAATTACAAATATACACACATACATGCACATACATGCACACATTCATGCACGCTTGCACGCACAAACTCATGCAAGCACGCATGTTTGCACGCACACACACACACACATAATTGCTCAAAATAATTTTGCCTCAAGTAGCTTACTGGTTGAAAAACATTCCAAACTCTACTGTTCTCAACCTACATTCCTTGCTCTTTTTGTTTTTTACTGTGTAGGAGAAACAGGTCTTATTACAAATTTTGATTTTAAATCTTTTCCTTTTCTCTCTTGACTGGCGTGATAAAAAACGTATTGCATTGCATAATGCAAATATTAAATTCACAATTTACTTACATTCTAAATTATAAAAATCCTCTGTCTGTGGACTGCTGTACCTTAAAAATATCATCTTCAAAAACTAATGCAACCATTCCTATAAATGTTTAGTTAGATCATAGCCCTGATACGTAATTTCAGAGTTAACTGTCTGGTGTACCATTTATCACAGTAACTAGCCACTAGCATCATAGTAAAGTTAAGATTGTGTATGGCATGCTATGTGTAAAGAATAATGTAAGAGCAGAAACAGAAAAAAGGGGGTTGTTTTAGATAATGCTTTAGATAATTTAGCAATATGCTCAATTGATTAAATGTAATTTCAAAGTTAATTTTCTCACAAGGCGTTTATCACGGCAACTAGCAACTAGTACCATTTGATAGCACAGATTATTCACTTTTATGTGATGTGTGTGGTGTGCATATGTGATGAATACTGTAAGAGCAATCCAACGGAGAATAATGTGTGTTTTAGACGCAGAGTGGAGATATGCGCAAATTTAAATATGTAACGTGATTTCAAGCTTAATTTTGACTGTTTATCACAGCAACTAGCAAATGACTCCATGTGAATACACAGATTATGTACCTCTATTTGATATGCAAGATGTGCATGTGTGATGAATAGGGCGAGAGCAATTCAACAGAGAGAAAATGGTGATTTGGAACTCATCATGTCAGACTCATCATTTAATTACTGGTAGACAACATTGCTGCCTGATTTCAAATTGTCATTTAAGCATTTTGAACACTGATCGCTATACCTTATTATATTGCCTTATGCATCTTAACTCTGCATTTTGCTAATTTATCCATATAAATGTTGATGGCCACCATATCTTGCATAGAAATTACAGACAGTAATTTCACAGTTAATAACACAGTTACACGATTGGAAATTGACATCTTTTATCTGATTAACACTGTAGAACCCTTCCATTTCCTCTCAGTGACTGCTGCAAATGTTCCAACTTACTTGCTTTCCTGCTTAAAAAAGTGCTTCTTACAAAGACATGAAGTAAACTGTCAATCTTCAGTATTAGCGAATGAAATTCAGGGGGCACCTGGGGTAGCTAATCAGATTCCAGGGGGGATCCAGTGCCCCTCCTCTGGTTTCGCCCCTGCAACTGTCAAGGACTTGGCTTTATCTGATCATTTCTGTATAACAAGAAGATAGGGGAGGAAGATAAGACATGTTGTTGTCCATTCAGTTGTCCATACAGCTGCTTCTGTGAACTGTCTGCTCTTTCACTAGTTCAACTCTCCAGTCGTCTCTCTAGCTCTCAGGTTTCACATAGTTCTTGCCCTGCCTACTGTTCATTAACACAGGCAATTTGCATGTTGGTGGGCTTGAAAATTAAAATGGGAAATGAAAATGTATTACCTCCAGGCTTGATTATTGTAATGGTCTGTTCTCTGGGTGTAGCAATAGCTGTATCAGAAACCTACAGCTAATACAAAATGTTGCGGCCCGAGCGCTCACTAGGACTAAAAAATACAGGCTTTCTTTCCTATCCTTGCTTCCTTACTTTGGCTCCCTATTAAAAGTCGAATCGATTTTAAAATACTCCTCCTAACCTGCAAAGCCCTCATACTCCAAAATATATTACAGATTTACTTGTCCCTTACCACCCTCCTAGAACCCACAACGTGTAGTCTATCATGGTTCCTACTGATTGTACTTTTCCTGCATGACCCCTGGCAGTCGAGTTAGTGACTTGAGTTGTGGATCTGTCCAAGGTTTCCTCCTAGGCAAAACATCTTTCGTTGCCCCTGTTGCTCTTGGGTGCTCCTTCTGTAAAGCGCCGTGAGACAATACTATTGTAAAAAGCACTGTATAAATAAAACTGAATTAAATTAAATTCAGATATTTTAAAACTCTTGCAACTGTACAATTTATATGTGTTATGCTGAGATTATAGTTATCTTCATTATATCCCTACATTTTACCTTTGACTTGACATACTTTTAAAACCAGTCAGGATAACCTTAGGAGACTTCGACTTCATGATTTAGTAGGTTCATGAGTATTTTAACTCTTTGAATATCATTATATGCTTTATTACTCTGCGTCAGGGATTGTTACATTGCTGGCCGGCATACTAAGGATTTGATTTAAGGGTAAAATATATGCACTCTCAAAAATAATGTGTTAAATCACTACACAATTTCTGCCTATTTTAACATAGCTTATGTAATTTTGTGTTGAAGCTGTGTTGAATTGCTGGCGCGCTCGGCACCACACATTATGTCTTCATTTCTTGTCCAATCACATTGCTGCTGGAGCCGTTACTTTGTTCTGGGAGTGAGCAGAATGTGCTAAAATTGTTCTCAATGTTCGTCTCCCAGTGTAGATTGAAGACAAAAGTTTGGTTGATGTGTGCACTGCAGTTCCCCTAACAACTCATTAATTTTCTCAGAACTCAGAATACTTCTGTTGAGGTAGGCAGGGAAATGGCTAGCATAACAGCTAACGTTTGTGTTGGCTATTTAAAATATCTGCATTTATAAGACAGGCTAAGTTAATGTACTTTCTAAACTGTGAAGTTGGTTTCTTCCAACATAATAATTGTTGAAAGAAGTAAGATTAGATGGTAAGATAAGTTAGTTGTGTTAGTTGCTACTAGCTGTGCTAGTTAACAATTTAGCTTGATATGTTAGTTAGCTGCTAGTTACAATGATGGCTACCTAGCTCTGGGTGACCACATTTCCCTAGTCTCAAACCGGAACACTTTGCGCGTGACCGTAATGCTCGTGTATGCACACGTTTTTGACGTAAACATGCGCCACTCAGACAGGTGCTCTTATTTTGTAGAGGTTCACATTTATCAATATTTTAGAGAATAATCAAGTATTTTCTTATTATCTACATGTAGGCTACTTCTATCACAATTATCACAGTTGTGTGTGATTTTGTGTGTCAAACTCTTCCTTCAATCACTTGCAAACAAAATTACATATAGTGGATTCTGAGTTTACAGAGTAACATCAAAGCAATCAAGACAATCTGATAGCCTACATTGTAAAAACAAAAAAATGACAAACACAGTTCAGACTGTCAACCCACCCACCCAAAACAAAATGCAATTTTATTGCATATATTTATAAGAGTGAATCTGCTCAAGAACCAATTTATTGCCCGAGAGTCAACTGTGGAACTGCGCGCAAGTGCCATCAAAATTGGCCCTGGCTTTGCCGATTTGAGGTGGTCTTTAACATCTGCACTACCATCATAAGCGATAGAGAAGGAGCACTTACAGTGTGTGCAGTAAGCTTCATGTTCATTACACTGGATTTCTCAGAGGAAGGGGGTAAGTAACCTGCAAATCTTTTGAAAATTAATATTTTCTCTTCAGCATTATCGCGTAGTTGACAGCCGCTACTTTTGGCCTGCACCAAAGTAGACCTTTTATTTCCATTGCATTTAATGTTGTGTGTTTGTGTGCTTTTTAAATGCATTTTGCATTCTGGCACATAAGGTCGTTGTGGTTGATAGGCCATAGCCTTGCCCAGTGGTTACCAAACTTTTAACTGCTGCACTATGTTCTAGCAAGTACCGTCTGCAGCATGGACAGCTTGCTATAACAATTATAAACTAATCAACGCATGAAAGGCTGCTGGCCCTGACAGCATCCCTGGACGTGTGCTCAGAGCTTGCGCTGAGACGCTTACTGAAATGCCTGAATGACTACTGCCCTGTGGCACTAACACCCATTGTCATAAAGTGCTTTGAGCGACTGGTCCTGGCACACCTCAAGAAATGTCTGCCCCTCACACTTGATCCACACCTTTGCTTACCGAAGCAACAGGAGTACAGAGGATGCTATATCCACAGTGCACTGCACTGTGTACTCTCACACCTGGACAACAAGAACACATATACAAAAATGCTATTTGTTGACTTGAGGTCAGCATTCAACACAGTCATTCCCTCCAATTTAATCACAAACTTAATCTGCACATAACTATTCCCACCATAATTTATTTGCACATAATCTGCACATATCTGTTCCCACCTTTACACTGCCCTTATCTGTGCATAACTGCTCTTAACTGTACATACTGTACATATTGTACTTTCTGCTATTTGCACTTCTGATTAGATGCTAAACTGTATTTTGTTATTCTGTATTCATACATGTGCAATGACAAAAAAGTTGAATCTAATCTAATGTAATCATTTTTGGGTAATAATTGCTAAATAAACAGTCAACGCATATTATATAGTACATCACAATGTATTGGCAATTTGGTTGTATTGATGATACTCTATCTGAAGTTTATCTTTATGCTAAGAACTCATTCACAGATTTACTTTGCGTACACTCTAGAATTGATCCAAGAACCCCCAGGGGGCACTTGTACCCCAGTTTGACAACCACTGGCTTAGGCCTTGCATTATACAAATAAACAAATAAACAAACAAACAAATAAATATTGTCCCCCGTTTCCATTGCAAAGGGTAAAATAAATGATATCTTTTCCGCTGAACATCAAAATGTCCCTGATTTGCTTCACAGAAATCAGGTCACCTTAATTTAAAGCAAAAACATTCTCACTGCTGCCTATTATCAAGGTGGATGCAAATGTTTGAAATTATTGTAATATTTTAGGTTTAACAAACTGAATGCTGGCCCAGTGTATCTTTGGAGGGTACGAGAGAGGAAAATTAAGGATTGGTAAGTAGCCACAGTTTATTTGCACTGAGTATCTTGTAGTGTTCACATCGATGATAGTTAATTCTGCTTTATGCTCTGTTATAGCAATACAACTAAATTTCCCAGACCTTGGATATTTCAGGACATGGAATATTGATGTTAGTATGTATGATTTGTGTTGTTAGTGATCTTTCTGTAATAACTAATTAATTTAGAGTCCTGAATGACAATAAGAATGCAGTGTAATATATTCCTTCATGTAATTTAATGAATCAAGGTGGATACAAATGTTTGAAATGTTTCCAACATTACATTTCAGGCTGAACAATTGAATGCTAGCTCTGTGTGTCTGTGGAGAGTGTGAGAGAGAGCAGAATGGAAAAACTGGAAAATAATCTATAGTTTACTGGTGCAGAACTGTCCATTGGGTCAGGCATTTATGTTATAAGTTATCTTTAACTTCTTACATTTCTGTGTGACACTGATGGAATACAGTATTCTAACAGTTATTTTTATTTTATTTTTTTATGACCCAGTGTTGGATTCAGTCTTCAGAGGAATCTTCAGTGCAGCGTTGCTAGTACATAGATCCTACTGAAACCATCGCCACAAAACTTGCAAGTGTGGAGAGCACTTCAGACAGGACATTTTTCGACAGTTCCCTTGCTTTGTAGACATGCCATTTGGTAAGGATACTATGATGCATGTGGACGGCAGCCTAGTGTACAGCAAAGCACTCTACGTGTGCACTTCATTTACAAGTTTCCAGTTGGCACATAACACTTTTGTATAGCAAGTAGTACCCAAAAGATAATGCTAAGTTATCCACATACTGCCCTTTCACTTTCATGTGAAAGGGTAGTATCTCTTTGGAATTCCATATAGCCAAATGTTTTAATGTGAAAAGATTAATCAGGGTATTAATTCAGATTTTTTTTTTTGAGTCTTTTTGAGAGTATTTTAAGTTGGACTAATCAACATTTCAGATGGACTTAGTTCATAACACTAAAAACACTCTTAATAAAAACTATTAAACACAGCAGTTTTCAGTTCAAACGTTTGTGACTATGTTTAAGAAATAATTGTATTAAACTGAACTTCGTGTTGATTATTGCAAATGCATTACATTATTAGTAGAAATATAAGATCTATGAAATTATAAGAAAATATTAAAATAAACCGAGAAACTGTAACTGTAACACATTGTTGTGTTAGAAATATAAACACATTGTTTGTGTTAAATGTGCTTTCCTTATCTAAACACACAGATGTGTAAATAATGTGTTGAGTTCTGAGCTTGTGGATAGTTTAGTAATAGTATACCTGTAATACATTAAATACTCTATGCTTTATGACTAATGAGAATGAACTCTAAATAATGGCTGTAATGATTGCTTTGAGAAGTAATCTGTAGACTGGTTTTGTGATATACCTGGAAACCCCCGCCATCTTCATCATATGTGATACCTTGGAGTCCCCCCTGTGATCTCCATCTTTAATGTATCCCCATCATCATTCCCCCTTGCATTTCCATGGCTGAACATGGTTAGCAAATTCCACATCACAATTAGCACCTGAGCTTCTCTCAGTTGATAAATGCATTGAGTTTGTATCTTTTTTCAGAGGTAATATTGATAAAATAATTGGAATTGGACATACTGTCGACCAACTCTTTAAAATAGTTTGTACACCTTGTAGCAGCTGATGTGTTCCAGATTATAAATTCATATTTACAGAGTAGCATTTTCCCCAAGTCCCTAAAAAAACAGTTGTAAAGCTCCTACTGAAAAATGTGGATACTGGATGTTTCAGGGTTTCCATAGTACAGTTCCATATCCAATCTACCATTCATTGGAAAGATCACTGAAAAAATAGGGCTCAATCAATTAACTTCCTACCTGACATCAAATAGCTATTTTGATAAGTTGCAGGTTTCCATGCCAATCACAGCACTGAAACAGCTCTTATTAAAGTTGTAAATGACGTACATCTTAAAGGAGAAATCCGGTTGAATCAGTCAACAGCCCTGTGGTTTAAGGTCAATGAATGCTGTCTGTAGGCACAAGAACCATAAAATTTGATGTAACATACAGAATAATGAACCGATAACTAATGTTAGTTGAATGGGGCATAGCAAAATAAAACTGGAAGTAAATTACTGAGCCACATTCACTTTTAGTTGTCGGTTCACTATGCAATCTATGTTGTATCAAATTTTCTGATTCTTTTTCCTACCAACAGCTAGCCTGACAAGCCAGACTATAACATCAAAATGTATAGTCTGACCACGACTACACATAAACCGATTTTAATCCTAGGGGCGGAATCAGTGGTTGTCTGTCAAACTAGATAGCACTACGACCAATCAGAGCAACGTCGACAAAACAGGACATACGCCCTTGTTTGAAACAAACGACTTAAGTACCTTTTTCTGCTCAACTTTCATGCCAAAGCCAACTGAAATTACCTGTTCCTCGGTCACTTTTTTGCACTGTCACAGCCCTGTCATTATCGTGCTAAGCCCGCCCAATGACCTTCCACAAAGATAGAGCGTTGTGACTTGTCTTACTAAGCCTGTGTAAGACCAATGGTAGACCTACTAAGGCTCCATTGATGCGTGGTAAGATGTACCTGCTTTGCTACGGCAAGGGTGTGTCTAGATTTCTAAGGTAACCAACAGCACTTGGTGACCTTGAACGACAGTGCTATGGATTGATTCCCACCAGATTTTTCTTTAATACTGATGCAGGCAAAATATCTGTCCGGGTGTTATTGGACCTCAATGCTGGTTTTGACTTCACATCATACTACTACGTCGACTTGAACACTGGGTTGGGTTCACTGGTATAGTTGTCAAGTGGTTAAAATCATATTTACAAAACAGAAGCTTCTTTGTTGCCATTGACAACTGTGCTTCAACACCAATGTCCTTGACCTGTGGGGTCAATTCTTGGACCATTACTTTTCAATCTTTAGATGCTCCCACTTGGACAAATTACAACTCGATCTCTTATTATAGCTATGCTGATGACACCCAAATTTACTTTGCTTTGTAGCCTAATGACTATGACCCCTTGAATGTCTTTATCAGTATATGGACCAAATTAACAACTGGATGCCACACATTTTCCTTCAGCTTAACACAGACAAAACTGGAGTAGTTATATTTCGAAAAAAGGAGGAAAGACTAAGGATTGCCACTGTCCTCAATACAAAGGGGCTAAAAGTAAAAAGAGACATCATTGACAGTGATCTAAACATCAACAGTCACATGAAATCACAAAGTCAGCATTTTATCACCTAACAAACAATTACAAACTAAGAGGTCTAATGTCAAAAAATGATTTAGAAAAACCTACAGAAAAACCATGCCTTTATCTTCAGTAGGGTTAATTACTGCAATTGTCTTTTCACAGGTCTTCCAAAAAGACCATCAAACATCTTCAACTGATCCAAAATTTTGCAGGTAAAACCTGCTGTCAAAACAAAGTGTGGTAAAGCAGCTTTCAGCTACTGTGCAGTTCAGCTTTGGAACTAACTTTCTGAAGATATAAAAAATGCCCCCACCGGTAGCGCAATCAAATCTAGACTTAAGACCAAACTGTTAAACTGCCAGATGCTCTCTCCTAATGATTCAATTATCTTTCTTTTTATATTCTGTACACTTTAACTTTTATTACATCTGCCAAGTAGGTTATCTTATCACCAGTGTTTGTCTGCCTGTCTGTGTGCAAAATAACTCAAAAGTATTGCACAGATTTGGATGAAATTTTCGGACAAGATGGGTATTAGGACAAGAAACAGAAGATTAAATCTTGGTGGAATATTTGGCTGGAATTTGTATTGCATCAACAACCCTATACTGCCTTGACAGAAGTCTTGGCGGTGGTCTCCGAGTGGTTGTTTGGTGTTAATCATATTATGCCTTTATTAATTTTATTCTTGTCATGTTTTTATCTTTTTTGGGCTTTTTACTTTCTTCCATCTACTGTACTTTGCTTTTATTTTTGTACAGCACATTGAAATTCCTTTGTGTGTGAAATGCGCTATAAATAAACTTGCCTTGCCTAGCCTGGTGCATTGTATGCTTTTACATTGTTTCACTTTGTGCAGTGTCTGGCATCCCTCAACTGGCATCATTTCCTATCTTGTGGGTAGGACTTCTGTGAAATATGGGCATGCCGGAGGTTCTATTCACTGATTGCCCAGCCAAAATTTGGTTGGGGAAAACCCCAGCTAATGGAGAGATCCCTGACTGCACCATAGTAAAATGTGATACTTAGCAGAGGCACTAGGTGGTGCTAGCCTGACTAAGGGATGAAAGCAATTGGTCTAGAGAAGGCATGTAAATAATGAGCTACAGAAATTGCAAATCAGCATAGTTAGGAATAGGAAAATTCAGACTTACCACTGTGTGTGAACTAGCTCAGTGGCAGTTGTAGTGCTTCTAAACTTTCATCATGTTATTCTTACATAATGGAAAGTAAGACTGAAGAACATGGAACACCAGATTAGCAATTACATACTACATTGGTGCTACTACTGAGAGCAAAGAGCTTGGGGCCACTAACCTAGCAACCACATTAGAACAGGTCGCCTCCCATTGTAAAGCACAGTAGCCTGGACGGAGTAATATAGCAATTAACTAGGACAGTATTCATGCTTATTCTGCAGCCATTCTGCAAATGTAAGTGGTTCAGGCAATATATGAAGAGGCATTTCCTGATCCTTCTCTATCTTATCTAAAATAAAGTGTTAACTTTTTTTTTTTTTAACAGCAGCTTTACAAAACTTTATGTCTGCTCTACCTTGAGACTTTGAGGGTTGTTGTTTTTTCAAAGAGTAATACCATGTTTTTTTGACATGTACATTCATCTTTAAATACAGAGGTAAGACAAAAAGCCATGTATTTAAGTTTACACTGCCATCAAGTACTGCAAGTTTTGCATTATGGTATGGTTTTATTTTATGCTAAGGTATTTCAAACAACTATATGAATTGCAATAAAATTCACTCTACCAAAACATATTTGGTAGAGTGGAGATGGAACAAGACCTGGAAATATTTTTTTTTGTTTAAACATCTTTAATAAGTGCCCCATAGTTTAAATACACTTCAATACACTTTCTCCTTTTCAAAGTGGTGCACCAGAAAATGAGTTTGTCACCTTTCTCTGTCTTTACTGCCCTATAGAAAAGGGGGGGGGGGTTACATTATGTAGATGGACATCTAGGCTGGTGAGGAAAGCTTGCTGCTATTAGTACAGAGCTTGACAGAGAAAAGTCTGCTGTCAACATGGACAAGACTGCCATCCACTACACAGCAGATTTAGCAGGCTAGACAGAGGAGCTATCAACCTCAACCTGTTGACTTGACCTTGCATGCAATTGTAGTTGCATCTGTTAACCGAGGGAAAGAGTTTGGAGTAGTTACATTTAGACTATCACCTTTTACCACAATAAAAAAACATCTTTGAAATCTTGACATGCATCACAGAACATGATGAGACCTTACCTAGTGCCCAAATCTTCACTTACAAGGGGTAAGCTACACTGACCCTTAACAGAGCTCTCCTGGTTGGATTGCAGATATAACCATAAATGGCTTCTGTCTTGTTTACACAGCAGGTCTATCAAAAAAGTATGTCTGAAGCCAGGATTTTCCACAGCTCCCCCATATTGAAGGTTCTGTGCAAGCACCATGTATGGTTAGCTCAAAGCTGTAGGACATTTCAGATTAGAAGCAAATAACTGGATCACTATAATGGCTTAGTTGATACTGTGAAGTAGACTACCAATGCCAACATCAGAGAGAAGTATTTGTCAATTCTGGTGACTAATTTCTTAAAAACCCTTAAGAGAAATAGCTTTGGTTAAATAGATACATATAACAACAGTGAATTTTGATAGTTTGGGAGACCCATCTCTGAGAAATAAACCTTTCTGTAAGACATACACAAGTGCAGTCATTATATGAACATGTTAGTAGTTGAAGGAAAGTTCTGTTTTACACACAGTAAGCAGGATCTAAATTTGAGAATGGCTTTGGTATAGTAATTCTGTCCACATCCCTATTTACCCTCAGAGATAAAGACTTCTGAGTAACCTCCCACTTAATAAACACAATGTTGATGAGCAAATGAGTTCATGTTGACCCACTTGGGTGTGTATGTGAGTTTATTTGAGATGCAAGTTTAAGAGGACACACATCAACATAACTGAGGTCGAATGCCTATGTCAAGTGACACTTTAATATCACGTCATTCCTTAGGCTATAATGTGTTGTATGTCGGGAAACTCTTTATCTATCAATTTGATGGATACTACACATCAATGGTCATTAAAAGTTTTGGCTTTCACAATGGTTGGATTACAGCAAAAAAAAAAAAAAAAAAAAGGTTGGCCTGCTAATGCAACACAATAATTTGACAGGAACTAGTTAAAATTATTGGTTATAATTACTGGTTATAAATATAACTGCAGTTTGGTCTGTTTTTGTTTAGAATGTAAATTACAGATTAGACTATGCACATCGCATGCGTGTTCTGCGCAGCTCCCGCACTGTCTGCTTGAAATAGAAACAAGCTCTATTTTTCCACGCATGCAGCGCACGGTATAACAATCTCCATAGACTTTGGCCTCCTGGCGGAGCATGCTGTCTTCTGGTAAAATTCAGCAATGTGCCTGCCCTGACCACAGACCTCAGCACATATTCTGGAAAGTGGACAATGTGTGCTTATATGATCACATAGGGATCAAGACTTTGCAGATGATATAATAATTGAAAGATAAAATACCTCAAAAGGTAGGCCTACTCGAGACAGGCAACTGCAGAATTGCTTTCATTAGTTACAATATACAAATTGGATTGTGTTCGACAGCAATCCCCATTAAAGTTAAAATTGGGATTGCTGGAGAATATTAATGTCTTTAATAAATCCCTAAATACTGAATACAAAATGCTAAAGCCGTGGCGTTGCTCTTATGAGCGCTTCTCGGCCTATCTAACACCGACTGGTTTGCTGCCTACATTGTTAATGTAAAATCTTGGCAGCTAAATGCCCCAACGTGCATCTGTGTGTTTGCAGAGATGAGCCTGTTTAGGATGGTGTTTTTGCATCTTTCTCTAATCTCTTGCATGTGTCATGTACTGACATGACTAGGGTATACTGGGTATCATTTGTATTTTATTGGTATCGATACCAATATCAGTACTGCTTATACTGGTTCTTATTGATGCTTTTATCAGTACTTCATTTTGTAGTTAAGACATAGTATGTATATACACACACACACATATATACATATATATATATACACACACACACAGTATAGCCTATATCATGTAAAACTTTCAGTCTCAAGCCAAACATGATGTTCACATACTTTGTACATGACGTTACAAAAAAACACCATTATAACCGTTGAAAACTAGTTCATAAAGGAAAAGAGAAAGAGTCTGGGCAAAGCTGAGTGCAGAAGTATGTTTTATTCTGTCAGAAAAACATCACAACCTGGAGCTAGGATCCTGAGATCCCGCTCCCAAACAAAGAAAATGCATGTCCTTATATACACACCCGGGAGCCCAAAATGTATTGGCACAGTAAGTATGTGGAATGCAAGGAGTGTGGAATGCAGAGTATGGGGTGCAGAGTGTGGAGTAGAGAGCGGAGTGTGGAGTGGAGTGCGGAGTGTACAAGCATGCCAACAACGTCCTTGGAGATTTCTTTGGGTCACTTTGTGGTTAGCCATTGTACCTGGTTTACTACTTGAATAATATCCATAAACTTTTGTTGACCTTCACAGCACCATCTCAGGCTGGCACCTATTACCTGCTGCCACCTCTGTTAGACACTAGCATTGACATGATTCTCACCAAGCTTAGAGCTGGGTGATTCTTACACAGATACAAAATCCCACTTTTAAAGTACTGTAAATAAAAGGAAATGACCGTTTTTTTGCTACTAGTATATTCAGTGCAGTATAAAAGCTATAAAGATTAAAGATAGCTATAAAGAATAATTGTGAAATCATTATCTTACATTAAGAATCTCAAAAATGAACAAGAGAATATAATTTCAGGGAATTATGAGTGCATGCAATTGCTGTGGACTTTGTGGCAGTTAGCTGCATTATAATATTGGTAGCTAAGTCGTTAGTAGGATAATTATGGTAGTGGTTATGGTAACTACAGTGGCTGCTATGCTGGATGTTAGCTTAGTCATGTTAGAAGTGCTTGCTAGGCTGTTGCTATGTGGTTTTTGAGATGGTTGCTAGGGGAACTGTGGTGGTAGCTATAATAACTGAGGTGGTTGCCATACTGGTTGCTATGGTAATCATGTTGGTTGCTATGTTGGTTGCAAGTTTGCCTGGCGCGGTTCCTAGGCTGTTGCAAGGGAACTTGAAGTGGTCTCATAAGACCTACACAACACAGTTTGAATGAAGTTTCTAGGTTAAACAGTTGAAGCTGTATTAAACACACAAAATGAATTAGAAGAAGAATAAAATAAAGAACCAGAAAATGTAATTCCAGGACATTACGAGTGCATTAAAATGCAAACTGCATTGATGCTTGATGTGGACTTTGTGGCAAATAGTTATGATATTGGTAGCTAGGTTCCTAATAAGAAGTAAGTCATGGTAGTGGCTATAATAACTGGAGTGGTTGCTGTGCTGGATGCTAGCTTATACATGTTGGTTGCTATGTTGTAACTGTGGTAGTGGTTGCTGGGCTGTTGCTAGGGTATTTGAGATGGTTGCTATGCTAGGCTAATTATAATGTTGCTATGGTACTTGAGGTGCTTGTTAGGCTGGTGTTATGGCAGTTATGGCGGTTGCTATGATAGTTGTTAGGTTAATCTTGTTGGTTGCTAGCTTGTAACTTTGGAGACACATGAGATAAAATTATTTTAACTTGTCGCGATGCGAGTGAACCGATACGATAACCAATATGACTGGAGGATAGCGTTGATTGACAGTTATCTGCAAACTGATCTGTTTGCCTAAGACAAGACGAAGCTCTTGCTCCACCGGGCGCTTCCATCTGCCGTGCTGCAACATATTTTGCTGTGAGTGGAGAAAACTGGTTGCCAAGGCTGTGAGACGTGGATGAGGGGCATAGAGGATCTTTCACCCATAGTTTTAGTGGGGGCCATGTGCTTGCAGAAAGCTTTGTTCTGATGGCCAGGTTCGGAAGAGGCTTCCTGGCTGTGTGGTGGTTTCCAATACGGGCTATACATTCTCACATGGGTGGGCAAAGTGATGTTATCTCCATAACCACCTTGGCTGAAGATGATCTAACCCTAGCCTATACCGTATGTTACTCCTCTGTCCTGACTGACTAAGCAGCCATGGTGCTGGAAGGTGCTGGACACAAACTGACTAACCACTTCAGGGTCTGTAGGCTACATGGCTATGCAATTTCACTACATCATACATTAGTATTTCAGTGTATGTGATAAATATATTATGAGCAAAGGTTTTCATTGCACAAGTGCATTTTGATAATGTCTCTGGTATACATGACAATAGGGATTCCAAATGAAATTAAATTAGATAAATGGTATGACTGCCGCAGTGTACTGAAATGTGGGAACCGTTGGTATGATGAGTTTGTGGTAAGTCAGTGTTGTGAGGTGAGAATTTGTGTGGAAATGATTTGCTAGAAGTGGGAATGGATGTGGGTTTTGAATGAATGACATTCTGTGTGTTTGTGTAGCGTGTAAGAGTGATTTGTGAAAGCATCATCTTTCTACAGTACTAAGAAGTGTTTTATGACATGTGCTGTGCTTTTAGAGGTCTTTGTGCTGATCGTGCATGACATCTTTTGTGCAGTTCCCACCTTGTCGGTCCAAGATATTGGAAACTCAAAATCCCAATTTTTGCATTTCACGTATCACTAGGTGGCGCTATGGTTCCAGTGAGTGTTTCTGGGCTGGGTCGATACACCTCTGTAACACCGGCATAGTAACACAAAATCGTCTTGGGCAAAATTTTAAGCATAATAAAGAGCTATTTAACAAAAACTGTTTTTAGGCACCTAGCTTTGATGAGAAACATCCCCCTGTGATGAAATATTACAAAATTTGGTGCACATGAAAAGAAAGCTGTTTTGAATTTTTATTGACATGTATTTTTTAAACAGTTCATCTCAAGAGAAATCCTATGAAAACTTCTTGTCAGCATTGTCTGTAGATAACATACACCAAATTTGGTGAGATTCACATGAACTGCCTATGACGAGTTCATTTACTTTCACTTTCGCGTTTTTTAAAATTTCACGGAATTTGTTTTTATTTGAACTGGGTGTCGACCAATGTTTTCAATGCGTTACGGTCAATGAATTTCAAGACAAAAAATTTGGTTGCAAACTTTAGCGTTCCATAGATAATAGGCAAAATGACATTTTGTACAATTACAGCGCCCCCTATGGGCCAAATTTTATGGTATTGCTGTTTCCAGAGGTCATTGTGATGATTGTACAAAAAAAAATTTGTGCAGTTCCCGCCTTCTCGGTCCCAGATATTGGCAATTCAAAATCAAAATTTTTGCATTTACCCACATCACTAGGTGGCACTATGCTACAAGTGAGTCCTTATGGGCTGGGTCGATACTCCTCTGTAACACCGACATATCACAAAAAACTTCATGTTGTTGGGTGAAACGTTCATCGAGTTATTCAGCAAAAACTTTTGTCCGTGTCCCCCTCTTTGACAGACACTGGCAGAGTGAGGGGGTGACCCTTTGGGGCCAAAAGCTTCTAGTCGTTCACATCCTACTAGGGCTACATGCCTACAAAGATTCATGTCCCCCAGCGTTTCAGTGTCCCGTAATTCATTGACGGAAAATTGGTGAAAAAAAAAAAGGAAAGGGGGAAAAAAATTTGACAAAACTAATATGACCGTTTTTGCTGGCTTCGCCAGCGGCAGTCATACATATTCCCCCTTTACTAAAGATATATAGGCAGAACATTTTAACTCATTCCAAATAAACAGATCACGATTATTTGAACTAATTTCAAACTTCTTGAGCATAACAGAAGTCACCAGCTTACTACAATCGCAGTCATTACTTGTATGAAACAACTTTTATATTGGTCTCAAGATGAGTGAATTTTTCATGTCGATCAGTCATTGGCTCTGTATTTCTCAGGTATTTTTACAAAACATAATGCATACAATTAAATTATATTACAACAGATGTCTTTACTTGGTCCCTTACACTTCACAATTCTATATACAATTTAAAACAACAACTTTGGCTCTATTTTTGATCTTTCAGTAATTTCATAATATTGTGTTTGTATTCATTTTCTGCCCGACCCATTCCACAAAGTTTAATGGGCAATAAATCTGTATAGGGGGACTGGTATTTGTATGGACAATACCGTTCACAAAGAGTAAACCAAATAACATCTGGATCCTTGGTGATCAAACACTGGAAGGCACTGAAACAGAGAGCAGAAATGATGAATGATTACATGAAGTTTGCATTTGCTATTTTTGGCTATAGAATGTACATGACAAAAACGTTCAAAACATCTTATGTAATCATTCACATCATACAAATACCAAAGCATTGTACTGGCATTATGAAGGTGACAAAAAGTCAATTGTCCATTTCTATTAAGCTTGAGGTTTTCTAGGAGTATTTTGGTTTTGGTTTTGTTGCTCATTCATTTATTTGCAGATGAGCAGATAGTCAGAAAAGTGAATGTAGATCTTCTGGTTGAACAGAAAAGTATCATTGTATGCCATCTGCATGACCATGAAAATTGATTTTGTCTACTCTGATGATGTTGCCAAGTGGTAGCATATACAACTACAGATGCAATTCCTGAAGGAATTACCAGTGCATGAAGAGCATTTAAAAAGTTAAACTTGGACTTGCAACATGAAGTTCTTGAATCAAACCCAGGTCAGACAATTGTCAGTCAGTGATGTTAGAGCTGCTTCACCACTGAAACAACACAAAATAGCAGCCGTATTCCATAAACAGAAAATTTCAAAAACAACCCTTTAGATGCAACAGATGCTATGAGTTTCTGTGATGAAAAAAAATGATCAATTGCTGAACTATCTTCATCAACTACACCATGCTTGTCATCTCAGAGATTTCATTAAATAATTTTGTAGGCCTGTGTAAATTAAAACTATAAACTTCCATTACTGCACAGTCATCCGTCTACTTGCTGAAAGGTTTTGACTAGAAAGGACTGATGGATATCCACTCAAGGTGCTTATGCTGAATGTTAAAAAGTTTGCCATATGCACATTTTCAACTCCAGTGATGCAGGGCTGTCTCCCGGAATGCTTGTGCTCCAGTTTCACTTGTCCTTCTGCTCTCGTCTGACTGCCACTAGTCATTTCATGCCAGATGAATTACACATTTTAGTGTATTAATTTCACTCATTTGGCATGAATGCTCTAACAATGATCAGTTTAGCTAAGAACGATTCATACGGATTCCGGTACAGTAGCATTTGTGATTTGAGGCATAGAACTTTTGGTAGAGCTCTACGCACAGAAGAAACACTGGAACAGTATTTGTACTTTTGTGAGCAGCTGTAGATTGCATTGGTAGAAACTGAGGTTATTACACATTAGATTTCTCAAAGTAAGTTAGTTTAATTTATAAGTAACATTTAAAACTAAAGTGCTTTACAATAAAATAAAAGAAAGAAAAAGACAAAAAAAAATATGCAGACACTAGTACTGACAGACAAGACAGGGCAACAAAACGTATGACAATACAAATACAAATATAGGGCCTTAATCCCAGAGTCCCCACAAACTCAATGGCAACTGAAGGCAAATCCAAACAGATATATACACAAACAACTAATATTCATTTTGCTTGCAGTTAATGTTAATGCTTAAGGAAAGTGTTTTGACAGATTGCTGTAATCAAATCATTTTATCATTAAAATGAAAGCATCTTGCAGCGTGAATGAAAAACAAAAACTGTTGGGTAGAAAGGTGGTAAAAATATGGGTAACACTTTAGATTAGGGTGCACATATTCGCCACTAAATAGCAGCTTATTACATTGCAAAGTAACAGCATACTAGCCATTTGTTAATTATTACAAGTCACTTATTAATACTTTATTCTACATAAGCTTATTCTACTCATAGACCATTAACTACAATTTCTCCGATACAAACTCCTAATTACTGTTTATTCATAGTAAGCAAGCTAGCTGTTGTATGTGAATTATGATCTCAATATGCTTTGCTCAGTAAGAGCCTTATAAGGTGGTAGTGCAACAGAAACATTCTCAGGAACAGTTATTCTCAATCAAAAACACATAATTAGGACTTATGCAGACACTACTAGGCACTTGTAGTTTTGGGTTTTGTTCCTATGAATAGATCATTTTTCTAAATATTATTGAAGGACAATAACTGTTCCTGTTGTACTAATGCCTTATAAGCCCCATACTAACCAAAGCATATTCAGATGATAATTCTTATACAACAACTAGCTTACTAACTATGAATAAGTCGCTATTAGAAGTTTATATTGGAGAAATTATTTGTTAACAATGGTTTACTATAAGTATGCAGACTCATGCAGAATTAGGTATTAATAAGTAACTAATAATGACTAACAAATGGCTAGTATGTTACTAATTTGCAGTAAGCAAATTAGCTGCTGATTAAAAATAATAAGCTGCTAGTTAATGGTCCATATGTTACCCTAATCTAAAGTGTTATCAAAATATGATATGTAGGCTACAGTCTATTTTGACTTTCACTCTCAGCTGATGAGCTGAGAAAGTCTCTCTCATTTGAGGTTGAGGAAGTTGGCAACCCATACTGATCTCTAGTATTTTCTCTGCATAAGTATATATTTTGCAGCACATTTTTTCACAGACTTTCTGGCAATGTACTGTGGACCCCAGTTTGAAAACCAATGCTTTAACACAAGCTCAAAGTCCCATACATTAGCATATAAGATAACATTAACCATTAACATTATATAGGCTGATACTGTATTTAGTCAGCTAATTTAACTTTAATATAATGCTAATTAGGAGGCTTAAAACCAAAAATTCAGCTTGGTAAATGAGATAATAAAAATCAGCAAACCCAAATGAGGTAAAGTGACCCGTTCACCAACTTAAACAGACGACTAAGAGTAGAAAAGTTAATTTAATTGTTTTAATGGTACAGCGACACCATCTACGGGCAGTCTGATTACACAGTCTTCCCACTAGGCTACCACTACTGGGAGTCATTGCACTATTTAAAACAATTTACCCAATACCTTTCTACCCTGTCTAGGAAATATTAGCTAAGAGAGGCTGCTGCCAGGTGTTATAGCCTCTTAAAGCCCTATCTCACCCCCCAGCCACTCCATTTTTCAAAGGAACACCATCTAGAACTGCCAACACCTCACAAAGGTCAATTCAGACTATTCTCATCTGCTGTTGCACACTGGTGGAATGATCTTCTAAGCGCTACCAGAGCAACGGATACCCTCTCCACCTTCAAAAAATTCTTGAAGATCCAGCTCTTCCAAGAGTATATCTTGGCTTAAAACTTCTAACCACCTGGAATGCGCTTACAATGCACCCCCCACTCTCTCTCTACTGGACTTTATCACACTACTGCACTTTCATCTCCTGCCAATTTTCATGTTAGTAAGTTGTGCTGTTAGTAAGATTTTCAATTGTGCGGTAGCGTGAATGTCAATCCCTTTTTTTAACAGCACTTTGGATAAAATGTAAGGGTGTTAGTTATTTTAGGCAATTAGTTAAAGTTCCAAATATAACATGGTTACAGTGGTGCACTGACTCTGCCCTTTTTCCTGACAGTCACATATGCCTTGCTTTTTAGAAACAAAAGAAGCACTTCAGGTTGAAAGCCAGGGTCCTCAACTTGAAGAACACCCAGAAGGTACTCATTTTTTTGTCATAGGACAGTAACTAAAACAGAATTTAAGCAGCTGAAGGGTAATGGAATCTGAATTTCCTCTACAGTACACCTATTATCAAAATATCACTATTAATTGTCAATGGATCTTTAGTTCAGTCGACCTGTTCATTCTGCTCCTTTCTGTTCTGTGTCAAACCAGTGTAGGAGAGCACTTGCCTTGCTTACAGGTAGTCTACTTCCTAGAGAAGCCCTCCAAGTTTTACAATATGATGTATGTGAGCATCTGTTTTGTTTTTGTATTTTTTTATTTTTTAAGATTTTTACTATTCATACTTTACCTTTACTAATGCTCAAGCTTGTTGAAAAAAAAACAGACAATGCGGGCGCGACGTTCTGCAGTGTGAGTCTACATGGTGTGAGTGAGTGTGCATGGTCTAATCTGTTAACACACATTCAAACAAAACATATCAAAACTGTGTATACGCCGCATACACACTGATTGCAGTGTGAATAAGGCATAAATCACTGGAAAAGTAGAAACGAATGCTAGTGTCTTCATTGATGATATGGGATTTTTTTTTTTAGAAAAGTACTGTACTTTGTGATCTGCATTATTTATTTGCTCTTTGACTACCAACTGATGGTGAGACGTTCAGATTAGAATTGGAAGATTCCTGGTTCTCCTTGACCTGTCGTGAAGAATGTGCTGCATGCCTTTTTTCTTTTTTCTTGCATCTGTATGGTCCTGTAATTTAATGTACAGGTATATTATTATTTGTTATTTCACTTGACTGCCAGGAAATTGTGTGAAATAAATGGTATGTTTTAGTATGTTTTTGTAGACCATTTTTCCACATTCATCTTATGATTTGTATGTAAATGTTGTTACAACAGTACAGAAAATGGCAATTGTCTCCAAAACATAAGCATTGCAGTTAGGAGTACTAAGAATTTTAAGGCAAACAGGTCAACTACTTGGATTGTTAACACAAATGGAAGAGTTTAGAAGTCCTATTTACTAAATAGAATGTCATCTTAACAAGGAATCCGTAGTTAATATAACATATCTGATGTGGAATATCAGTTAGATCAACTACCCTTTTTGCTAAGTCAATGTAAACTGATGTCATATTCACTAAACAGAATGTTAGGTTAACAAAAAATCTGTAGTTGATAGAACATATTTAATGTAGAATATTAGTTACATCAATATGCTCTCTTAAGTTGATGTAACTAAATATCTAATGTGGCATTCTGTTGAGTTAACCAGGTCACTTTTTTAGGTTTATACAGCCATTATTTTATACAGCGTAATAAATTTATGAGTAAGTAATGTCAAGGTAACTCTTGAGTTAGGGCAAAGATACATTAATATTAACAAACATCAATCAATAAATAACAACATTAGATAATAATCTCTTTGCTGTGTCTTAATGTAATGAAATGGAGTTTAATACAAATAATTAATACTTAAATAATGGTGAAAAAACTATTAATTTATGTCAAATAGACATATTGGTAATAGCTACTATGCCATTTATTGTGGCACCTTATTAGTGTTAAAGTGTTACCCCTTTTGGATGTAATCGCAAACAGTAGCCAAACTAAAAAAAAGCAGCTACCATCATAATTTTGCTTTTAAATGCAAGTCTGAGTCACAACCATGTAACAGCTGAAACAGCCTACAAAGCTTCAGTGTGAGCATTTCACGTTAATGTTAGTGAAGTGGCTGCGTGTTACATATAGGTTTTACAGCTAGATGGTGTAGGTAAGCACTAAAAGTAAGTTAGAGAAAATCAAAACACACCTCAGTGTAACCATGGCCATCTCTCCAGCACATTTCTCCACCATCTATGCCTTCCTGACTAATTTTAAATGCATATGGCTACCCATTGCAGACTATTGAATATTGGCTATATGTATTAAGAAATGATAAAAGACGATATTCAAAATAGTACGCAAAAGGTGTTATAAGAATCTTACAGCATTTTGGGACATTTTATTATAGAAACATTATTGGAATACTACCGATAGTATACTGTAGAATCTATTTTGGGACATTCTACTATAGCACTACAAGTCTGTGCTACAGGAACACTACAGGAAGGAAAAAATACAGAAGTATTATAGAGGGATGGTAGCAGTACTATTAATCACCATAGAGGTATTATAGAAGTATTATACATACTATAGAGCTCTTATAGGATTCCTATAGGAACTTTTTCGTCAGGAAAAATGCTGCACTTTACTGCATAATGCAGTATTTTGGGAATGTATCTTAAATAAGGGTAGGTCTACCACCTGAATGCACTGAACATGGCAAGCAATTTATTACACGTAGGCTCATCCTCAACAATTCTATGCAGGACAGTTTTGATCAATCCCTACTGACACGCTTTTGTCTGATCACACATTTTCCATGTTACTAACTGGAACTAACATGTAACTAAATGGGCTAAATGCTCAGCATGGTTGGAATGATCAACAGAATAGGTGCTGATAAATATACACATGTCCATTATAAGATTAGCCAATGTGGGTCACAAGCCAGCTCAATGTACTCAATGTACCAAGATAAGGGGAAAGAAAATAGTGACGTAACGGTAGAAAAGCAGGTTTAGCAAAACTATGAATATGTGCGTGAAGTGCCATTGCATGAAAAATTAGAACAATTGGCATCCCGGGATTAGAAAATCAATTTTCCGTGCAGGACAAGCAATAAAAAAAAAAAAAAAACCTATCTTGGGAATTAGGACATGGGGATGTCTGCTGTGTCTATGCTCTGTGTGGGCATTCTGCCTATATTATAAGTTATACTCTTTGTCATAAACAGCAAAGGATGGAGATTGGACAAGTACAAATAACCTATTTTCTAGTCAGTCAAGTATCCGCAATATCCTCTCAGAGAGATGTATGGGTGGCGTGGCAATTAGAGTTTAGCCTCCCAAAAGACGGTAAATAAATGTATTACAGTTATAGGATTAAACATATGACACACAATAAAATGAGGGAAAGCACGTGCACAACAATGTAACATTCGATTCTGAAAATGTATCAAACAAAACTCAAAAATTTTACCCATGCTGCATGTCATACTTGTACATTAACTCTTTGGTGAGAGCAGCTCATAGCCTAATAAATCAAACTCTATGCACACTATGGTACTAAGGCATCATGAAAGGGTATAGTGTAGCCTATGCACAAATCTGCCTCAAACCTATTCTCTCACTCTCTCTTTCTTTCCCTGTTTACTGCTAAGATCTCAAGTCTTATGTGCATCCCATGATTTGGCTTACTGAAGTGCTTATTGTCATAAATGTAGCCTAAACATTATTTCCCTGAATTTTTCCTAGCAATATATTTTAATAAGTTTGTAAATTTATTTAGTAGTAGCTTATCGTTTCCAAACATGGAAGTACGCCTAAAGTGTGAGGATATTTGTAGCATTTTTGAACCTTCTCGCAATTTTAACAATAACTTTCAGTTTACTTGTTCAAACCAGCTTGCGGTGAAAAATAAAATTATTATAACCGTTGTAGCCGGTGCCAATGAACTGATCTCTTGTATTGCTCTCTGCTGTATGACTTTCAATAATGCCTACTCCACAGCTGACTGCAGCCTTTCTTATGGACGTGGGTGTGGCTATCTAATTACAAAAGAGGGAGGAGTAAGGGACCACAACGTTTTTAAATGTTCATTCCATTCATTCCTGTGGGTGACATTTGCAACACTCGATCTTCCATGAACTCAACATTAACTAAGGTGGATGCGTGGCTGTCCCGGACTACGAAAACAATAATAATTTTCACTTCAGAATTTTAAAATTTGTTATGCCACATGCCCTTTAGATAGAAAATATGATTAAAATAAAAAATACCAATAAAAAATTAAATGTTTTTCCTAAATTCCTGCATATAGCACCTTTAAAGCCTTTAAAACGTGTACGAATTTCTCCCATCCAGTGGTGAGATGGTATACCGCACTCTGGGTACAAGGGTCCTCATTTGCGAAACTATCGTATAACAGAAAACTGTGCATATGCTCATTCCCACACAAAACTTGGTATTTATCAATCTGAACATGAGCTAGAATGAGCAGTAGGCTATTTACGCTCAAATTCACGTCAAGTCAGGACATGGTGTTCAGATTTCTGCTAGGGGATCGCAGCACAGTGCAGCATTCCTGTTAAAGAACTGTGAAGTTATGAGCCATATTTATGAAATAGGCTATAGCCTATACTTGACAAAACTACCGCTGTGCATTTATCGCCTTTCCTAAAGGTAGTCCATTATTATCGATAGTCCTTCATGCATCCAGGATTGCGAGACAGATTATGTTAAAAAAATATATATTTTTTTTAAAGTGCAACAGTGCATGCGTGAGCTGTGTAATTTCTCTAGGGACAAATTACTGTGATTTTGTAGTGAAATCATTTTGAACTGTAGGGCCATATCCGCAATTCATATGTTCTATCTGGGTAATAAAGTTTTATATCCCCCACTTTCGTGCCTTTCTTTGAAGGCATTGTAGATGATTCCTGCACTCAAACTTGCGCTAGTTTCCAAGTTCATTTGATAAATGAGAGCCATGGTGTGCAAAATACAGCCAAATATGTACGCTACGAGACGGTAAAAATAGTACGCTAATAAGTGATGACAACTAATAAGACGGATAGTTAGCCTTTCTGCACCTTTCCTATTTAGTCTGCAGAACTGCCATCTTATGATATAGGCTACTGATACACCATACATAGCGCTATCTTCATAAAACTATGCAATTACTATGTAAGGGATAATGTTCTGCAAGGTGGTCATTATTGTGGAATAACTCCAGAGTGTTGAGAGCCTGACGCAGAGCAGATGCTTAGGCCTACTAAGCTTTGGGGAAATAAAAACTTTCAATTTAGTTTGTTTGAATTATCTGTTGAGAAGAAAGCAGACAATTCAGCATCTAGTTCTTTTTCTCTTAGTAACTCCTTCCATTTGGGAAAAGTTGCTCCAGTCATCACTCTTGTTCTAGAGTTTCGTTGTCTATTTTGATCTCTTTTGCATTTACTTGGCAATGGATTCTGCTCATCATACGTTCAATAATATGTATGTTCCCAGGGTTTTCAAATAGTAATCAATAGTAGTAAGCACCCTTAATCATTTTTCCCTATCTGTAATCTCACTGTGAGTTTGTGCCTAGTTTCCGCTTGCCTAAGAAGCTTGCCTAGGAAGAACAATACAGTGCATTGCTCTGCATGAACTGTAATTACATGTACATAGTACATGCAAAGCATTTACAAACGTTAAAATTAAGTATATTCAAAGCAACATGGACTTGCATCATGGGGTTCTCGAATTACACTGATAAGTTAAGTTGAAGACTATCAGAAACTGGTTCATTGTTTTATATAGCCAAAATCCAAAATTCATATACACCCATAAATAATTCCAATGTCAGGGTAAGAAAATATCTGCTCTATTTACCAATGTTTTCCAGGGCAATCCTTAATGTTACCTTGCATGTTCGATATTTAACTTGTTAATTAGCTACCATTATTAGCAGCAAAACCCCAGCGCAGCAAAACCCCAAATTCTATTTTCTGCACAATTACCACATTTCTTTGGCAGTGATGCCATTTAAAACATACAGACCACATTTGTACATGTTATGGATGAATGATAAATGAAATGATGTGAGTGTATTGTTGGGTGGCTAAATTTCAATCAAAATTTCAGCGGTTGCAAATTTAGCCTGATTGTCACAAAATTGTCCAGGTTCAAACTTGGTAAATAGACTTGTGGCTCCCATCCTGAGGGCACTATAATTTGTGAAAATGGCTTATAGCTCAGTAATGCTTTTGCATATGCTCTGTAATGCTCTTTACCCTATTATGAGGATGGAACAATAACATGCTGACCTTCGACCTCTAGGGGGCGCTATTTTCCGCCATACTGGATTTTATCTAAAGTGAAACATAAATTTTGCCCAATCCTCATAAAAATTGTCACATATGGTCTTCCGACCATGCCTCACAAAATTTACTCACAGGTGTTTCAAAATTCCGAAAGCGTTCATCCATGACAGACAATTGAAGTTGGCGTCACAGCCACCAAACATAATGTGACATAAAGTGACATAAAGTGACATAATTTCTCAGGAACCCTGTGGGGTATCAACTTCAAACTTGATACATGCACTTGTGACCCCATCCTGACGGAGCACAATAACTTTTGTGACCTTTGACCTCTGATGGCACTATAGTTTGCTAAATTAGCTCATATCTCAGTCAGATTTTGACATCAAAAATCAGTAGATGGGTGAGGTACTCCATTCTTAAGATATATGCAAATTTAGGCACCATTGGGGATGCTACCATTTCTGCTAGACCCCACATTGCTGCTTGCAGCTATATTTAGTATTTTTTTTGTTCTAAATTTATAGTCATTTTATGGTAATCTAAGAAATGGCTGATCAACAGTAAACTCGGTTGAGGGAATGCAGAGAAATGTGTAAAAACGTCTTCAAGCATCATCTTAAAAAATAAAAAAAGTAAAATAAGGTAAAATAAAGGTGATATGAAGGTAAAATAAAATGAAGGCAATCAATGGTAAACTGCGATTATCACTGACCACGCTTTCCTCATCCTATGTATGTTGTCCATAGAAATCCATAGCCATAGATGAAAAAATTCTTACCTTAATTCACCCATCCAGCTATCATTTTAACTTCAAAATGATGCTCCATATGACAAATGACCAATTATAAAGTAATATAAATGACAAATGTCGTCACACATCATTTAAGGTGTATCCACATTGTTTTCCTAAAACTTTAAATCAACTGCTCCTATTCTATGTTTGGTAAGTACAGTAATGCACAACACAAATTTGTCATACCCCAAGTTACACAAACTTACCTACAGCAGGCCTCTTGTAGTTTGGATGGCTGTTTATTACTGAGGTACAGCAAACAGGCTTCCGACACCATCTCTATATCTGATTCAGCTATTCAAATGGATAGATTGTACATACAAAATGCTTAAAACATCAGAGTGTCTAGACCAGAGGCTACTTCCACAGTACTACCAATTAGGCATAAAAGTACAATGAGCTATTCTGGAAGACACCACATCCAAACATCTTTTTAAAACAAGCTTGTTTGTAGAAGTACTACTTTTGCCACGTATTAAGTGTTTTTTTAAATCCACAACCCAATCAATGGTAGAATGACAATAGCAAAAAAGAAAATATGACAAGTAAAGTAAGGAAATATAACATGAGACATACCCAGATCCACAGAAACACACAAAGGGCCAAGTCCTTGGAGATAAGCCAACTGGAGCTTGAAGTTGAGGCTTTGAGTGTAATTAGGCCCAGCCTTAATACTAGTCTCGGCTTGCTTTACCAGGTAAGCAGCTATTTTTGGCACCACTGACTCTGATACTCTCTTCCTCAGGAAATCTGTACATGCTTCTCCCATAGTGCAAAGAAGCTGGGGAACCAACAACACTTGCATGGTCAGCACTTCTGTCACATTAAGCATAAAAGAAACATCAGTGACACAAAATCTTTTTTTTTTTTAGGTAGGTAACTGGTACCTTAAATGCTTGAGGTACAATTAGAGGATCTTCATCACTGAGACGTTGCTGTAGCACTGGCCAGCAATGATGAACCATGGGAAATAAGTGGTCCTTAAACTCACACATCACATGTACACAAAGGTTCAGGATGTTCAGGACCTGCCAACATGAAGAAAAAAAGACATGACAGAAATAACATCCTCATCTATGGGCCTAAGCTATTTTCAGGGTAATTTCACTACCTTTACTTTTATGCTCTTATCTCAGTCATTATAAGGGCCATCTACACAAGCTACATCTTTTTTTTTTTCAGGACAGTCTAAGCTATACAAATCTGGCAGTGTTTCATGTGATACTATTTGCATATGTCTTACATCATAGAAAATGTCCTGTCCTATATTTTTTTTTTTACATTTTTGCAAATATCTCACCACTGGAAACATGCCAGTACAAATATTTTTGAGAGGGGAGGGAATCCGGCAACATAAGAATCATGATAGTGGGATACTGTATGACTCTGCAATTTGCAATAACACATGTACTGACAGAATATTTTATTCATATTGTATTGAACAAAGAAGATTGGGGAGTGCAATTAACCAGATTCATACGGCAGCCATTGTTCTCTAACGTCATGCTCAGCATGGGAAGCTGACAATTCTAAAGGCATAATTACAGTGAATCTTACTGTGGCAAACCCTGTGTGAAACTTGTAAACACAAGTAATCAGACAAATGTTGTAATTTCATTGCTTCTTAACTAATCGACAACCGAGAAGACAGTGGACTGATTTTCAGTGCACTCAGGGGTCCGGGGCATTTCAGACACTTAGAGGCAGTCTGCTACACTTTGACATTTTTAAGTTTTTCAGCTAACTCAAAATACATATGCAAAAGTGGCACATAGGGTTATATTCTAGAAGACCTTAGGAATAATAATATAAGAGTAAAGTCAATGTAATGAAATTAGTTTTTATTAAAATTCTGTGTAAATACAAGTACACAAAAACCTATTTTGAAAGGTCTTCAAACATTGTAAAAAAACACACTATAAACATATCTGGCCAAGACTTTTGAAGTCTGAACCTTGTAAACATAAGTGTTGGCTACATAAAAGTCAGAAGAGCATTTAGAGAAGTAGTTTCAATACAAATTGTAAAAAAGTAAGACAAACTAAAGCCAGTGGCTGTTTCAAATGAATACTGATTAGATGGGTGTATCACACCTGTAACTGCCCCCTCCCCACTATCATTGTCCATGTGTCTGTGTGTCAACTGCTGTCATTGTCCACCTGTCAATGGCTCTGCCAGGAGCAAAAGAGAGAGCAAAAGAGCTTAGATTGTGCTGTGAAAAGAGCTTCTCATCTAAGATGCCAAGCAGAAAAACAGTTTCTGTCTTGCTGAAGGCAAAGGTAGACGTTGCATGTATCGCACTTCCACAAAGTTTTTGTTTTCTTTCCCTGCAGCCTGCAGAACACACAGGCTCTGCGACCATCACCGTCCCTCTTTCCATCTGCGCTGAGCGCAATCCCACAAACTGGAATGTGAGTCTCTCCAGCTGTCTGCACAGGTGCCTTTGGGAGCTGAGAAGTCAGTGGTACACCACACAGCTGTGCAGTGAGCTGCTCCACGAACTGCTTGTGGTGCTCATGCTTTCCTCCTGCTTGTTTTGCATGAGTTCTTTGTGGAGGATGAAGGTATTTGTTGCAGCAATGTCCAGGAAGTGCAGAAAGAGCTTCTTGTACCACTTTGCAGTTTTGTGCTGTGTTGTGTAGTACTGGATTAACTGGTCAGACAAATCCACACCACCCATGAACTTGTTGTACTCCAGCACAGGTTTGGGGCAGGGAACAGACTGTGTTGACCAGGCACCCTGTCTGCTTTTCACTCTTCGCTGAACTACATCCCCAGTGTAGGCGGCATGGAACGTGGAGCAGACAGAGACCTCTCGTGTATCCATCCACTTCGTATAGACAACAGGTCCATCTCTTATCCAGCGGATTGTTCCTCTGGGTGAACGCTTTGTAAGTGCATTGAGGTTACTGCGTGGGCAGTCCCTCTGGGATTCTCTGTATGTTCCACATGCACCAAACTTGGCAGCATACAAGTCCTTGAAAAGCTTTGGGCTGGTGTAGAAATTGTCCATGTACACGTGGTATCCAGACCCCAAATACCCTCTGTTAGTCAGTGACATGACAGAGTCATAAGAGAGGCCAAGACCTGTGGGGAAGTTGTTCTTGCCTGTGTATACAGAAAAGTCAGAGGTGTACCCATTGCTGGAGTCAGCAAGCACAAACAACTTGAAGCCCCACTTTGTTGGTTTGTCCTTCATGTACTGTCTCATAGTGTGGCCTCTGGAAGCCACCATGCGTTCATCCACAGCAAGGTTCCTGCGGGGATGATAGAATGCCTTACAGGCTGTCTTGATGGTGTCCATGAGGGGTTTGCACGGAACAGTTTGTCATGGGCTGAGGTTCCCTTCTTTGCATCATTCTCTCTGTCTTCACCTGGGTCACTCATGTGAACATTCCAAAGGATGGTTCTGAATCTGTCCCTTGCCATTGTCTGTGCTGGGAAAGGGACAGTGAAGATGTTGTGTGTTCTCCAGTAGTCTCTGAATTGATTCATCTTTATCATGCCCATGTAGAACACCAGCCCAAGAAATCTATAGAATTCAGCAAGTCCAACATCCAACCCTTCTGTACTTTGCACCTCTAGCGATGCTCCTTGCAGCTTGCTTGTTGGTGTTACGGCAGAGGGTTTCCACAGCATCCTCTGAAAAGAACAGCTTGAAGAGATCCAGAGGAGTGTGGTTGTCCTCTGCCCTCAGCTGCACACCAGGCTCCCTTGTAGGAAGAAACCGAAGTGGTGGTGGAGTAATATCCACATCACTTTCTGACTTCCATGAAAGTGAATGCTGTTTGGCCTCTGGCCGTGCTCTCTTCGGAGGTGGGATGTTCTCAACATCACTGTAAAATGTGTAAACATAATAATATAAGTTAGTCTTTCATTACCTTGATAGACATTTTCAATCTGATATGTAGATTTGTGTCATTATGCCTCTGCTTTGTAACACATAGAGTAGGCTATCTATCATTCACACCTAATCTGTTGTGATAATTTTCAGTTTCGGCTCACACCTTCCATTACAAAGACATGCATACTACTTATCAAAATAACAGTATCCTCTAATAGATAATATGTTTGTATTTTACAATCCCATGGACAGACTTATGCACGGAGCACAAGGTAATACAGTACGCTAATAAACTTGGCAACCAACTGTGGCTATGCATTGCATGTTGACTGTAAATGCAACTAAATGAGTACAGCGTGACATGAATTTCAGCAATATCATATGATCATCTGTCCAGTGAAACACCTTCCTACTACTACCGAAGTGTACTTTGGCACGGAGCACAGGCTAACGAAGTAGGCTAACACTTAGCAACACGCAATGGCTAAGTCACTTAGCAACACGCAATGGCTACATTCTCCCTGTAAGCTAACCAAATCATGACAACAACAAGTAGTAAAATATATAGCTACTTACTCATCAGAAATGTCCTCCATGGGATCTAGACGAAGCTCAAAGTACATTTCATCATCGCCGTCATCACTGGATACATCTGACCATGCGTCGTCAGACTCACTCTCCAAAGCGAGTTCTTCTTGAATCTGCAGTGAGGCTTCAGCAGCCGACATCATCTTGCTGGACATCCTTGCTCAGTGCTCAAGCTACCAGTGTTGCACAGAACCAAAACATCCCTCTACCATGCGGGTTTGTATATGCTGGTGAAATTGGGCGTGTTCTCACCTTTGCCGCAAAACAATGACCCAATGACGCTACTGATTGCCCTGGTCTTTACCATCTGAATAGCTGAGGGGTGTGTCAGTAACAGGCTGCTACTGCCTGAACTGGTGAATTTCTATTTATTCTTTTTACAAAGCGCATTCGATACATGTTTATTTTAAAATCTACATATTTGAAAACTAGAAGATTGACGGTTTCCAGTGGTGTTACTCATATGTTTCTAGGACAAAAACTCGCGGAGCTACAGATGTATTTTTGGAAGAGCCCCCTTAGGGGACTGTGGGCTTCAGCGTGTTCAGAGAGAAACATTCAACGAAAAATATGTTATAATATTCAGGGATCTCGCACATAGGTGTTTAATAGCACATTTCATTAGACTTTTCAGACTTCATTAGGCCTACGCGCTCAAACGCTCGTCTTCACTGTTTCCGATGTAGCCTACAGCTTGAATATTATACTGACTATAGGTCCTATCGTTGTTTCACATGGGCCACAGACTTGCACAGCACCACAAAAAAAGAACTGAACTGTGGAGCGGCAGAGATAAATTATGCCTATGACTGTCATTCACCTATGACTGTGAGCGTACATTTAATGTAGACCTATCTGCATGTTTGCACGTGAGAAACAGCTCTCACATCCCCTCATGATAATTTTTTGCTTATTGAATATAGGTTTAATAAATCCATCCATCCATTGTTCCTGTGTAGCCAACTGTGATGCAACTTTTCCTGGTTGTTTCAGTCGCTTTCATAACAAGCACATTTCAAACCCTCTCAAACACTGCATGGGCTAGACCTAGCCTACTGCAAAAATAGCAGTAGCCTATGATCGAACAAAACTAATCATGGGATTATTCATCATGGATATATGAATTTGCATCAATGAAAGAGGGAACTGTGATACAGCAACTGGATTGAAGGTTAGTTACCCATAGCCTAAGCAAAAAATAATTCACATAAACCTGAGTCAGCAGGCCTATTATGTCAGATAGTCTTGTTTCACTGTCAGGACTACAACATCTGTCTTATTGTGTCCTTCATACTGTATTTTTTTCTAAGGGCTTAACCCAAATGTTCAATAGGCTATGTCAATGGAAATATGGAAACTGTACTGATCTAGATTTTTGTTAACATCAGGCTACATCTTTCTTTTCTTCATCTACATCTTTTCTACATTTTTCTAGCGCTAGCTACAATAGGCTAGGCTATTTTGGTTTATCATGCAAATTTTAGGGCCTAACCTACATGTTCAAAATGCACGGATACCAGCCCATGTCTTAATAGACAAATTATGGATACATAGGTAGCCGAGATTAAATGTTAACCTGCAATCTAATAAGAGATTTGACCATGTCAATGCGCAATAGGGACGATGGACATAGGGGTGCTGCAGCAGCAGCTTTTAGCTATCAGCATCCCCAACTTTAAGGGCGCTATACTTTCAAGCTGCTATTTCAACAAAAGCATAGCAGGAAGGAAACAGTCCACCAACGATTTTTTTTTGTCCATACATCAGATTTATCTTTTATGTATAGCCTATGTGTATATTTCCGAGTATTCACCATCTTCAACGTGTAAAAAACATAAATAAATGATGCATTTTAATCACTATGACACAACTGCTTCATGTTTGAAAAGCTGTGTAAGCGTAAATCTACTCCCAGAATGGAGATAAACATACTATTTAATTAAACCAGACAATCGGACACATCCATTGGTGCCATCTGTAACTTACATGAGAGTAGGCATAAGTTATGCTCCAAACACTAACTAAATTTGGGTGAAAGAAACCTCTGGTATGAAATCGGCTTCAAAGTTGGCATGGTACTGAAATGTTTTATGACAGAACCATTTAGGAAAACACTTAAACAAGGTAGGCCTAGATCTTGATCATAGCCCTTGTAAATTGTAAATAGGATGACTTCCAGGGTGAACTGGTCTTAGCAAAATATGAACATGAGCAAGAGAGTTGGATTGTTTTTTTTGTTATGCAAACAATCTCTCCATCTTGAATTGCGAAAAAGATACATATGGCAATGTAGCATTTTCTGTGAACATATTGGTTGTGATTAGATTGATCAAACTACTGCATGGCAGTTATGTTTCTCAGCACTCCCAAATCTTAGTGACTACCAGGAATTTAATAAAATCCACAATCTTTTCGATTTTTGATTAGTGACGAAGCAAGGAAATTACAACATTTGTCTGATTCCTTGTGTTTACAAGCTCCACACAAGGCCATCCGATGCACTTCATGTTGATGTTGGAGTTCATGTGTGAGTTGAAGAAACATTTCACTCGCTGGTGCTCCTCTCAGGAGGTAAAAACTTTTCAGCAGCTGGTTATTTTGATTATTCTTGAGGAGTTTAAAAAGTGTGGAGGAGGCAGCAGTTTTAGCTGATGAATTTGTATTGATGCATGCTGGTAATTTTTCTGAGAAAGGTCATTTTGATGTAAATGTTAAGCAAAATCCTCATAGTCTCCGAGGTCTATTTGTAACTTACATTTTTATTTGGTTTGCAATTACGGCAGAAAAAGGGAAGAAAGACTGTCCTGCCTTGAGGTACAAGTCCTATTATTAAAAATCTCAAGGCTGCAAGTTTGGCAGAAGCTGTTCCACAGGTGAATGAACACCAAATACAGGTGCAGGTCAAGCCAGCCGTCGTCAAGATGGCAATAATTCTGATATGACATTGTTTTTGCCTTTTATTACAGAGGGGTATGTGTCTCTTTCAGGCGGGAGTGAAGGTGTTGAGAGATACTGGGGCCATAGATTAATTCATCAACACATTTAATTTTGCCTTTTTTGCAGCAATCTGACACAGGAGTGAAGGTTCTGATTAGGAGACTGCTTCGTCAGTTCCTCTCCATAGGGTCAACCTAAAATCTGACTTGATTCACGGAGAAATGCTGCTTGGGGTGCGACCAGCTTTGCCTGTTGAAAGGGTACATGTTATTTTGCGTAATAGCCCAAGTGTTTGTCTCTTCATCTTGTCCCGCGCTTTTGCTTCCTCCGAGTGCGGATGGGGTACTCAAGGACACTGTGTCTGCATTTAGCGATCCGGCATGTATAGTTGCTGCACATGCTGCAAGCCATGCTGCTAAAGATGAAGAGAATAAGTATAAGAGGCTACCTGTGCCTGATCTTGTCAATTTATCTTTTTCACTTGAGGAGTTAGGTAAAGAACAACCACAGGATTCAACTTTGAAAAAAGTGTTTGCCTCTGTTTCGCCTGATGCTGATGTCTTAAGTGCTGCACATGGTTATTTTGTGCGGAAGTGGATACTGATGTGTAAGTCCAACACAGAGTGGATTTGCTGGGTGAACCTATTGTTCAGGTTGTTGTGCCGGTTAGATACCTGTGGTGCTGTCCTCCGGCTTTTGCATGATCAATGTGGGCATTCGGGTGTGTGAAAGACGTATGTCAGCATACTGCGGTATTTCTTTTGGCCACGGCTAAAATGAGATGTGTCTGCCTACATTATGTCATGTCATATTTGTCAAATAACAAGTAAACCCAATCAGACGTTAGAACTTGTTCTGTTGTGTCCACTTTCAGCCACTGGAGAACTGTTTGAACACATAATTGTGGATTGTGTGGGACCTTTACCACATTCTATATATGGGAGCAATTACTTGTTCACTATACTGTATTGACATATACCATGCTACCATGCTGCGTACCCTCTATGTAACATCGGTGCTAATTTGCTAGTGAGGGCTTTATCATAAATCTTTGGAGTACCTAAAACCGTGCAGTGTGACCATGGTACCAACCTTTCTTCACATTTGTTTGCACCTCCAAGTCCTAAAACAGCTGTGCATACAACTTAATCAATTTACAACATATCGTGCAAAATCAAGGGGTGTTGTAGCGGTTTCATTCAACACTAAAATCACTCCTGCATGCATACTGTGTTCAATTTGGATGTGATTGGGAGGATGGGTCCGGTGGTTGATTCTGTCAGTGCAGGAAGTAGTTCAGGAAAGTTTGGGTTTCAGTCCTAACAAGTCTTTTGACAAGTTTTAGCAGTGTTACAAGAAAAGGATGACTTGTTAATTCCTCCAAAGAACCTAGTGGGTTACTTAAATGGTTTCTGGCAAAGGTTGTATCAGGCCAGGGGATTGGCACAGTTGAAGTAGGAAAAGGCCCAACAAAAAATGAAATGCTTGTATGAAAGCAATATTGAAAGATGTGCTACTCCTTAGCATAGAAAAGCCAAGTGTTTGTCTTGCCAATTTGATGAAACCTTATTATGAGATCATTCCCACTGAAGTTCCAAATGTTGCGGGCAGTGCAACCTTGGCTGCTTCTACAATTCCGCTTATTGACTCCAACCTTTATTCATTTTCATCTGTGTCCATGCCTTCACAACCCTGCTGTTTTAGTAAGCTTTCTCTCTGCCCTGCCATTTTTCTGGGTTTGGCTCATGAGATTATTTTGTTACTTCATTCTTTTCTTGTTTTTGCACCCTTCAATATTCACTGACAACTAAATCACTTCTATGCACACTATACACTACTGATTTTACTGATTTCCTCACTTCATATGTTTCTTTCTTCTTATTTTCTGTATACCAGATTTACCTCATTATTTAATAGATTTGTTTGTCAAACTTCAAAAATGGTGCATGTCCCAACTTCTGTCATGGCTCGTTGAGCCACGCCACGATAGCCCCTCAAACATTAAATATACCATAACGATGATGGCAGTGGCCCTGAACACTACAATGATAATAATAACCAATGATTCACAGTACCTTAAGCCTGAGTCTGGGGCTGGACATGGAAAGAAGATGGATGCAGCGTTCCATCACATCTCTGGCCATACGGATATGCGGGGGCAACGCAAGGTCCATCCTGACATCTGAGTTCACACTCTCTTCGTGTTCTTCAGCTATTGATGAAATTTCTTGATAGAGTCAAAAAGGGGAAAACAGGTCAGTAGGATCAAGATGCAGTATGAATGTATTAATCTGCTGGACAAGGTTACTTTTTCACAAAACTATGACATTTTAGTATAATTTCTCGTGTCAGAACAAGGTACAAAGATAAATTAATGTACTGGTACACAACAGTCACATTTGGTACAAGCAGAAAGGAGGAGTGCCTTTACACCAACTGTGTGTTGTCTTGGGTCTTAGAGGGCATCTGTGGGAAATCCTCAACTTACCGCACAAGGGATTTAACATCGTTCCTGTGTATGTGTAAAAATCATTTGGTTTGGTAGTGTTTGGACAAAAAAAATATCACTAAAGAAGCACAGTTGCCTTCTGCCACTCTAACTGCTGTTGCCACTCCCCATCTGACATACCTCCAGAGCTATGTAATATTCGAGTTCTGACATACTGAGTTTTCATGGGTGGAGCTTACCATAAATATCTATTAAGTTGTCATGTGCATTCAATGTTGTCCTTGTAGCCTACCTTCAATAGACAACTGGGTCTTCTAACTGCAGGGGCCTGAATCTATATCATAAAAAAAAAAAAGTGTACGACCACGCACATCCTGAAGCCTGAAAAGTTGTGGGTTCAAATCCCAGTTGCCACCGTTGTGCCACTTAACCCTAAGTTGCTCTAGGGGAGACCGGCCCTGAACAATTGATAGTTGACAAAATGTAAGTTGCTTTGGATAAAAAAAGCGTCTGCTAAATGCACACATATATATATAGTCAGTCATATAGTCAGTGCAAATACAATCCAAAAGATTAAATCTCACAAGTCAAAAGTACCTTGGCAAACTTTTTTGTATAAAGCATTTTTAAATATCCATTCTGGGGGGATTGAGCAGATACATGAAGATGTCTTGAAAGACCAACAAAGTAGCGGAGGACCATTGTGTTTGGTAACATGCAAAGACCAATGTAGTAAAAGCACTTTTACTTATAATGTCCGTATCACATATGATAAAAAACATGAAAAAGTCCATATTACACATGATGAAGAAATCCCTTGAGTCAGAAAGTCCATACCAGACAAGGAACAGTCTAACATCAAACTCTTCCTTCATACCTCTAGGTAGTCACCCGCTCTGTGTGGTTGTTTAATCGTCTCCATTCCCATGTATCTCAGACTGGATACATTATATTTAGTTGTTTAAAAATGTACCGCCACTAGGCTATATGGAACATTGTTTCTAATTGCACTGTGATGTTCAGACATCCTAGTTTTAAGAGCCATGGTGGTCTTGCCAATATAGGCAAGGCCACACGGGCATTTCAACATATAAATCACATTAGTGGTTGTACATGAAATACCTTTTATCTGATATTTTTTATACCACAGTGGGGATAGTTAAATAGGTTTGTTTTGTGTGTGAAAGTGCACTGTTCCACTTGGGGTAGTTTCCTGCTGGAATTGAATTAAGAAAGTGAGGGGGCATGACAGAGTGTAGGTCAGCTTTTATTGGCATATTGCGAATATTGCGGGAAAAAAAAAAAAAAAAAACACGTGGAGGGGTGGACGAGCGAAATACTCCCATTGAAAATTAATGTGGAACTTTGGAATTCTATAAGAATTCTATTTCCCATTGGTGTCTCCCGAACTACAGACTCTCCACTGTAAGCATTCCACAGTCCTTTCAGCAATCTGTATTGATCAACTATCAAACAAATCAACTGCTGAAGTTTTTTTGGAAGTTATTAGTGTTTTATCAGCCTTAGTATAATAATCAATAATTTACTGTCAACAGTATGTAACTACCAACTTTCCCTTGCAACAGCCTAGCGACCACCTTGCAGCCTTTGCAACTTCCTAGCAGCCACTTGCACAATTATGACCTAACAACCAATGTAACCAGCCTAGCAACGGCCTAGCAACAACCTCAAGTACCCTTGCAACTTCCTGGGAACCACTTCCACAATTATGACCCAGCAATCAACAGAGCAACCAACATAATTAACCCAGCAGTCAACATAGCAACCAGTATAGCAACCACCATAATCACCCTAGCAACGGCTAAGCAACCACCTCCAAGTACCCTTGCAACTTCTTACAAAACCATAATGATGACACAGCAATTAACATAGCAAGCAAAATGCTTAACCTAGCAGCCAGTTCCCAAATAACATCCTAGCAACCACCTCAAGTACCCGTGCTACTTCCTGGCAACCACTTCCACAACGACAACCCAGTAATAAACACAGGAACCAACATCATCAATCATCAACATTATGTCACTACTGGAGCAATATGATCCAGCCACAAACTGCGTCCAACCATCTCTACCAATTCAACTACCTGAAAGATTGTTTTATCAATTATTATTATGTGTGCTATACCTTTAACCATATAGATTATCCCTATATGTGATGAGATCTCTCTCACTCACTCACATCCTTAGTCAGGCTTAAATTTAAATTCCTTAGATCACATCCTTATTGAACAGTGTTCTAGGATGACTCAACAGAAGATAAAATTATTATTATTATTATTATTATTAATGCACCTATCTGACTTTTAGTTCTGATACCCATTCCTACACATGCATTTTGCATATTGGTCGATAGCCTATACTGATCCAATATCCTCATTGAATTAGGAGATATGCATCATCCTCAGCCTTTACTGCCCTACTCTCCTAACTGTGTACTATTTTCAAAGCCGAGACAAAACAGATAAAAGTAACATAGATGTGAATATAATACATTGTTATTTAGAATATAATTAAAAAATAAACATGTGTGCCAGTGTCATTACATTGTATTTGATGGGCCTAGGTCTAATAAGGCACCCGTCATTTACAATATCTTACATGAACCTAACATCACAGGACTTTGCTAAAACAAACTTTGTTTCTATGCAAGGTGTTAATGCAGTAGGCTACTGCAGATGTTGTTTTCTATTGCATCAGTTTAAATAAATGCTCATAAACAACTTGAACAGAACCTTCACTGCATTATAGGAGAGATGCGCCTTACAATATGCAAAGTTCGTTATCGTTTTGGTAATTAACATTAGGCTACATTATTGACAAGCAGGTGAAATATTTGCAAGTTGATCATTAAAACTTACAGTAAATGACATTAACTTGACATTAATTGTATTAATAGCACAAAATAGACAATAGAAAATTTGTTTTCATACCTTGCAACTGCACCTAGTTAACATGCTATTCTTTGCAAGCCAGCTGAGCACACAGATGCACACAGTAGCATAGTGGGATTGTCATGGTCATGAAGTTTAGGAAATGGATCGGCCTATGGATCTTCTCATTTTTCCGATAGCCGATCCAAGTATTATTTCCATGTCAGGACTGATGTCCAATCCAAATATCAGATCGGATCATCCCTAATTATTATTGTTTTTTTTTTTTACAAACTTTCCCTTTTTTGAGGCAGTTTCCATGCATGAAAACTCATGAAATTTTACACACATCGGCACCAATGGACAGTGAGCATAGACAGTGCCTTTGTTCTGGGTGTTGTCCAGGGACTCCCTAGTGTCCCCTAGGACACGGAATCACACAGTCGGCATATAGTTTCAGCTACACACACCAAATTCCCAAAGACTAACAATTTTTGTATATGCAATGATTTAGCCACGGCCAACAGGAAGTGAGGTATTTGGCATTATGTGTTTCAACATACTCCTCCTAGACGATTCATCAAATTCATGTCAAACTTGGTGATGCCATGATGCTGCTGATGTTAAATTGTGAGGAGATTTTTGATTGTTGATTTTTGAATTTTTGAATTTGATGTTGTGATATGTTGAAATGGTATTATGAATTTTAATCTTGCCACATCAACAGGCAAAATGTCATAAAGTCACAAAGCACTGAATGAATGGTCTGAAACTTCTCAGGTTGTTAGATAACATGATTATGATGACATTAAAACAATGACCTGCCTGGAATAGTGCCACCATCTAGCCGAGCAGGAAATGTGCCAGAAACTTTCAATACTTTGACAAATAGATCTGAAACTTTACAAAATATTAGATGTTATTATTATGATTATTATGAGCGCTGAACATGAGGGCTGCCGCTTCCGCTGATGCTTCAGTGTTACTCCTACTATTATGATGCAAAGGAACAATGATTGACTGCACCCGGTTGAGACCACCCACCAAGAGTTAGACAGAAACAATAGGCCTGATGGGAGTGGCCGATGATAAATTGCTCTCTGACGACCCAGCAGTGCTAGTAGTTAGCACCTTCTGATGGCTTGCAGGTGTGTTAGAAATAAGGTGGTTTGAACCACAAGATAAGTAATTCACAAGCAGATTCTAGTTAGCAAAATAGGCACAGAACTAAATAAGCAGACACTCACTTCCTTTGAGTGTAGCTCCTCTGATACCGAAATTACTAAATAAATAAATAAATTATACTGTATGCTAGGCCTAAATAAACATGAAAACTTTTGGATAATAATTTGTGGGCTTTATGTGCACAAATCGGTCATCTACTGTTTATTTGTTTGGCATGTCTTACGTTGGGGAAAGTGCTCTTTTGCAGGCTGGTGATAACTCGAACAAAGAAGTGAGGTGAGAAAGATGGCGAGAGGGGTGCAAGTGGGGAGAGCGCACTTTTACTTTCAAATTACAAAGCAAACTCAATTTTGTTTAGGATTAATTTGCGTTCTGGTAGCAGCTTAACACTTTACTCGTATACCTAAACAAAATATTCACCCAAGTAGTCGTTGAAGAGAGGTAAGCATTCGGCACTCTAGAATTTGGTAGGAAGCAGTAGATTTCACTTTTAGAAATAAGGGGGAAAGTGTGGATTTTTGTAGGGACTATTTGGAGCCTATGAATGTTTTTTTTTTCATGAAAAACAAACAAATGGGTGAATTTATATTAAGAACTACATTGAAATAACAGCAACTTTATTTAGTAATTAAATTACTAGAGTGGGTCTTCAAGGCATTGTCAATTTCCTGCTTGGCCCATTTGGTGTCTGGATATTATCATAATCATAATATGTATCAACCTGTGAAGTTTCAGACCATTCAGTCAATGCACTTTGACTTTATGACACATTTCCTGTTTATGTAGCAAAATATGATGCAATTTAACATCAACAACATATTGACATGATGTTTGTTAAATTTTACATGAAAGTGACAAACCGTCTAGGACATTATGTGTGTTTTGACACATGATCAATCCCAACTACCTCACTTCCTGTTGGGCGTGGCTAATACAACATATATAAGAAAGTTGTTCGTCTTGGAGAGCCCTACATCCTATTTTTCTCAAGTGTGACTTTGTGCCAATGTATGTGCAAAATTTCATGACTTTTCTTCCCTGGGAACCACCTGAAAAAAGGTTGACTCAATGGGGAGGAAAAGAAAAATAATAATTAAAGACGCAAGCGCTGATGACAGACATTTGGTTCCACAACCCATGTTGCTCTGTATGGTTAAACATCATTACTGCCAAACAAATGCAGTAATTATGAAAATGTATTTGTTTATAGCTCTATTGTTTCAATAGAGGGGTTTTCTTAGTGAGCACGTCCTGTAATAGTGGCTAAATAATGAACATGCAAGGTAATGTCAAAAATTGCTGTGTATATTGGTGGGTCGGGCAAATATTTCCTTTTCCTGACATCGTAATTATTTACAAGTGTATATGAACTGTGTGTGTGTTTGTCAGTGTGTGAGCCTGTATGTGTTTATTTTTGTGAGAGATATTTGTGTGTTTGTGTGTGTGTGTAGATCTTTCCTGTGTTTGCAGGAGAAGGAGAGCATGTGTGTGGTGTGTTGTGAGTCTAATGTGTTTTTTGACTGGGCATGTTAATTTGAACGCTTTTAATGTCTGCCTTTGTATGCGTGTGTGTATTTATGTGTGTATATGAATGTGTGAGTGTGTGTGTGTGCGTGTTTGAGTGGTTTCTCCCACAAAAGGATGACATCAGAAAATGAAATGAATTTCCAAAAGAAAGCACCTTAATAGGACTGACTGAAAATGAAAGCACAATAGCGTTTTCATTTTCAACCTGCTGAGCAGCAAAATAATTAACAAACACACCGGCATGTTCTTACCTCAATGTATTAGTTACCTATTTCATGAAAATGTCCCAACATGTTTGAATGCTAAATCAACTCCCTCAGAAATATTAACTGGGGCTATGGGACAAGCATGTAACAGCCAGCCATGTCCATTCTGAAATAAACCGCTGTAGGCCTGATATGGAGTGCAATGATATAATAAAGTATTGCATTTCTGCAAAAGTATGCAAACTGCAAAAGTTTTGACATGCAATAGTGCATGCATTCATTCATTCATTCATTTTATTTATTTGGAAAGGACTGTCATAAAAAATTGGCAGACGGGAGAAATAGTTCATCCTGAAAAGTTGGGAGAGGCAGAGGGACCTTTTTATTAAGACAGGGAGAGGAAAGTGGAAAAGCGAACCAAATAGCACTACCTGATAAAGCTATACAAAGTGTTAAATTCAAAACTACCACACACCAGAATAATTTAATGATTGTTTTGTTGTGGGCAAATATCGCCTTTCACTTTCCTGCTTCTTTTATAATGTGGTCCCCATGATATGAAAAACATTGTTACATTTTGGTCGGTAAAATAATATGCCTGGCTGGTAATTTTTTTCAGCTACCAGTCACACTGGCTGGTAAACCAAAAAGTTCATTTTGACCCTGCTGACTACCTTCTATTGAAATCATAACAGTTATCCACATTTGGTGCCAATATTTTGAGACAATACGCAAAAAAGAGAGAGGCTAACCCACTTCCAGGAAATGATGCTTGAAGCTATGTGTTGGCCAAATGTAATGGTTATGGTGCCCATACAGGGTTCATACACCTTTTTCAATGTCAAATTCAAACACTTTTCAAGCACATTCAAGGTGAATTTTCAAACCTTTCCAGCACCAATAGCGCATGCATACCAGATAGACATCAATAACAATACCAGCACGGCCACCTATGGCTCTGCTGCCAAATTTGACTAAGCCGTTTTGCCAAATAGACTAAATTAAACGTTCAAAAACAATTAATCATATATGCCTAAGGGTGTTAAAGACTGTGATAAAGACACAGATTAGGCCTACATACGAATAGATCTGTGTGAAAAAGACTACTTCGTGTCTACACTTTTTGCCACAAAAGTCATGCTCTGGTATACAAATGATAACACTGAAATATGTCTAAAGTCAACTCCAATCAGGTGATATCTAAATCTCAAAGTTAAGAAATTCTTCTCAAAGTTAAGAAAGTCTTCTATCAAAGCTACAGGAGTCAAGGATTGAATCATTTTCATTAGAAATCAGTCACCACAACTACTTTAACATATTTAAGAATCCAACATTAACCATCCTGCTAAGATTACATAACCAGATACGCTACTTTGATGTAAAACATACCTGATTTATTATGTAGTAGGGTGTCAAAGAGTCATTATCGTCAAGGAGTCATACTAGGTGAAACTGAATGCCAGAGAATACAAGAGAAAATGGGAACTGGCAAGACCTTATATTATTCATCATTCATCATACCTGTTTCGCGCACCGTTACATGGTTACAAATGGCACACTCAACTCACACAACCAAACAAAACCTAACATACGATATAAGTAGGACATGCTGCAAAACTGGCTTATTCTTTCTCTGTTTCAGACATAATGTTAATGGTGATTGACTTAGAGCAAATGGAAGTGCAAGTGGGCTAATCGCCCTACATGACCTGTCGCTGTCCTTGCGCTCAATTTAGATTCTGTGTTCATGCCGACATACCCCAAGATAAAACTTTATTTACAGGCTGTATTCAGCTACACACCAAGCTGATACTACTTCCATGATGAAAGGGGTGCTTCAGGCACTTCAAAAATGGTTTTCAATGTCAGGCATAGTCTGTCATGAAAAGGGCGTTGTCAACGTTGCCACCAACATTCAGTTACATTGAAAACAGCTCTGTAGTTTTCATTTTAAGATCTATTTTCCATTTCAGGACGTTTTTTTCTGTCAATCAATTATCAATTAAGTACATCAATTAAGTACATGTAGGCACATACAAAATGTTGCTCTTAAGTATCGGTTCAGAACTAGCCGAATAGCATTAAAGAATTTCGTGACATTGCCGCATGATCTTCCCCATAAGTACAAAGTATGTGGGGAAAAAAAACAATATATCTTTGAAATGCACAGCTGTTAATGGAACCGCAGCTGCAAACACATACTAACCTTGGTCATCTTGATTATTCTGACCGATTATCATCCGTTCAGCCAGCTCCACCTGTCTACAGTAATCCAGTAGAAACTTTCTTCCATCTAAGAGGTCCTTGGTATCAGTCTCCCTTGAACGTGCTTTTTTCTTGCTGCTGGAGCTCAATTTTGCTGAAGTAAAAAAAAGAAAATACATGAACAAAGCCTGGCATTAATCCTACTATTAATCCAACCTTTAAATTATATGTTGAATCATTATAATGCACTCACCTATTGCCTTAATGACTGAGTGAAGTATCTCACAGATCTCCAAAGCCCTCTGATCATGGTTAAGATCCAGAGAAGTCAACACATCTTGCACAACATCCACTACTAAAGGTAACAGGCTAGCATTTGAATGGGCTACCATAGCAGCAAATACCCTAGGGGCATGTGGTTGGGCACTGGACCTCCCAAGGTTCAGAGAGATGTCATTAAGCAGATAATCTGCATTTCTGTTGATCAGTTCACTAACTGAAGCATACCCACACGCTTGACATATATCTGACATAGTGTGCACTGCTGATTGGCTGACAAGTAATGACCTGTCCCCTACCTTCTCCAGCACAGAATACAGAACCGTCATCAACAATGGATGGAAGTCTGGACCAAGGACTCTTGAAAATTTTCCAATCCCTTCCAGCTGAAGGCAGATCTGCCATATATTATTGTTCAGCTCTTTCACCTCTCCAACTGGTGCTATAGGAAACCCATTAGGATTTTTGGATACCCTTAAGAGGGCCTGAGCATAGTTTTCTTGGTCTAAGTGTAAAAACTGCTCATAGCTGGTGGGCAAATGCCAGTTGTCTGCACTGATGTACTCTTCGATCACAGGAGATATAACTGAAATTAAGTCCAAGTGACTTAATGCAGGCCTTGGTTTCTGAACATTCTGTAGCTCAGTATCTGCAGCACCAACAAGGACCTCATTGAGCACCAAAACTGACTGCTTTCTGTATGTGGAGGACTCTCTATAAAGATCCATAAAGTGGTCCACAAGAAGGTGGAGGTTTCCATAATAACCCAAGATCTGACAGATTTCTCTGAGCACTGAATAAATCCTGTCATCGGTAAAGTTAAGGAAGTATTTCTTCAAAACGTCTATCTGATGAGTTTCTGACCCATCTTGCCCCAATACTGGAACACTTCTTTCTTCCACCATCCTCACATCTGTCATATCCATTTCTAAAACCCTCATCATGGCTCTAGAAAAGCGCTTTAAGTGGACAGCAGAATTCATCATGACCTGTACATGTGACCCCAAGACTTTTAAATATCCCAAATACATACTGAGGACAAAAAACTTACGTTGATCATCTGAGGTGCTCATTAGCTGCGGCAAAGACGAAGACAATGCATGAAGGTTTTCAGAGAGAATATCAGTAAAAGTGTGGCAAGTAGTGGCTTGGCTAGTTAAAGCTTTCAAGACCTGACTGGATTTGTCCCTAACAGAAACATCTTCATCATTAACGGCCCCAACTAAAGACCCAATAAGAGACCCTGTGCACTGTTCTAGGGACTTTGAGCACTTGGTTAGTAGACAGTCTGAAAAGCTCATCAATTCTAACCTCACTTTCCAATGCTGATGCGTTGAAATGCAAGAGATAATCATTTGTAAAACCACAGAAAGTCTTTGAGAGGTATTCTTTATCCAATCAGAACTTCTCTGAACAGCCAATCCCCTAAATTTTTCATGGTGACTTGGTGTTACTTCAATTCCTTCCTGGTTGAGAAGCTGCCCATCATCCATCACAACACTCACAATTTTGTACAACACCCTAAGAGCCCTCACCACAACAGTATGTCCCTGCGCCACATTGCGGCAAATAACATGACTCAAAGTCTGTGTGATTCCTGGCAAAAATGAAGCCAGTGCACTTCCTAGAGCATTACTCTCCTCCAGGTTTGGAATCACATGATCATGAGGACAGTCACATTGGAAAGCCAAAGCCAGGAGACAACTAAGCGCAGCTAACTGCACTTCACGGGCTCGCTCCTTTTCAATTAAAGCCAATATCAGGGAAATAGCTGCACCAAGATTAGGCAACATGGAAGGCTCATACAGCTTAAAAACCACATCCCCATAGGCAGCATGTAGGAGGGCATCCAGGCACTTTAAAACTGATAACTTCAATTCTTCTGAGGCAGATCCTGGCTTTCCTGGATCATTTGGGCAAGATATACACAAGCATAACTCTGAGAAAATGTTGTTAAGTGACTCCCAGCTCATCACAGCTGTCTTGCCCAGAACATAATGCACTGTGTCCAACACAGCGAGGATAAGTCCCTCCTGTTTAGGTCCAGGAATTTTAAGGACAAAACGTAGTGGGAAAAGAACGTAATCCTGAAGCTGCTGCAAGACTCCATCACTAATGTTATGCAGAGATTTATTTAAAACCTCCACATTTGTAATTGTAGGTTCACGGGTCAAGATCACACAGCTTGGACGAAGGAAAGCAAACGCCACGCTGGGACTGTCAATTTGAGACATCTTCTGGAAATTTGCTGTGCATAGAGATTCAAACCTATGGAGAGGGGGGAAAATGTCAAAAAACAAAAAATGAATCTCACAAAAATGTTCAATTTTCACTGGCAGAGCTGCAAAAGTCTGGCCTCAGAAAGTCTTACCATATATTGTTTTTACCTGCATTTCACAATAATTAATGAGTTGATCAGTGTTTATATTTTCTTGTAAGCCTAACTGCAGAGAATTTGACAGGTTTTGACAAAACCCAGAGCCATTAGATATAGATACTGGTCCAAAAACATGCATATCGGTCAACCCCTAGTCCATAGTACTTTCAATCATAGCCCTATTGTTCAAGCTCATTGAGTGCTGTTGGAAGGAAGAGGAATGAGGGAGTTTCATACAACACAGACCAAACAATGAACAGCAGATTTAGATAACTGAATAGGTCCATGCTTGAACAACAGGGGGGTATTCCATCAAGCCAGCTAACTGCAAATCCTGGCTAATTTCAGCCTCGCTAGTTTTAGAGAGCAGTTCCATTACTCTCGCTAACAGGAGTCTCAGCTGAGCTACTGGGGTAACTCAGGCTTAATAAATTGGCGTCTAGGAGAATGCAGAGAATCAGTCAGAAACACAAGTCCCCGAAATGGGTTCTGTGCACCTGCTCTTAGAATTTTTGACAGTAAACAGAGGTTGACAGGTTTTGCAGACACTGTGACCAAGCATGAATTCACACTTTTACTAAACTACTATGTCTATTTTGAAGAATTTATCAAGAGTTAATCTGGCTATGAATAAAAAAATACTGCATGTATTATCATAGGTTTAAGCATGTGCCCCATGCCGACCTATAAACGTAGTGGAGTTGACAAGCCACAGTGCCATTTTATGTGCAGCGAATTATTTTATGTTCCAGCTCCCAATGAAAATTTCCCTTGAGAAAATGAAAAAAAGTTACTGGAAATCAACAAAATAACACAGTGGATGGTTAACTAACTGAGTGCCTCCGCATTTGTTGCATGTCAATAAAAACGACATGTTTCACATGTGTGTCGTTTTCATGTGTGCCCCCCCACCCAGGACTATGGTTGGAAGTACTCTGGACTATTGCTTTAACACATTTTGATAGTCTCCTTCTTTTAGACTGTCTCTAGTCAAACAGGTTACTACTGGATATGCTGGTGTGGACAGCCTTTCAGCTAATGAGACTGAGAGGCTATGATGAAAAGCAGCTGGAATGACCATCCTAAGGTGTCAAACCAGCAAAACCATAACAATCACACAAAACATACCTTAAGCTGCTAAAAAAACAAGGTGGTAAAACCCGTGGTACCATTTAAGCCCATGGGTGTGCCAAACAAGCCCACATCATAATTTTTTAATAAAGTATAATAATTTATTGCTTTACAAGAATAAAAAACAGCAATGCATGAATTCAGACACAGTTGCCTCTAGACTGAATAGGCGCCTCCTCACAGTTGTCCTTTCTTTATTTCTGTTATTGTTATATTTACTCTTCTTTCTTTCTTTGTTTATTTCTTCATTCATTCCATTACACAAAGCCTTAACTATGAAGGCCTAACTTCCGTTAAGATGCACACCTAGAAATGGTACTTTGACTGAGGATAATCTTTTCAGGTTCGATCTATGTCAAGTTTGTGTTTGTGTTTAGATTATCAGCAGGGTACTTCTCACTTCAAACAAAATCTACAATTTAATGTTCGATAACATTAACTCCCTACTGTTTATTAGTGGACTCAAAAAACCTAAGAATCGTTACAAAATCATTAGAAAGTTATGTTACCTATGTTAAACAAGACATGCATATCATTTTTTTCTTCTTTTCTTCTTCACTTAGTGGTTGCCTAATGTCTAAATTAGATATAAAAGGTGCAAGCAGCCTTTGGTCAATAATGTATGGAAGCTTATTTTTATAGTTGTAAATGGGGTTTAAAAAGTAAAAAATATAATGGTTATTATCAACACTTCCGTGCAAGAATTTAGCAAAAAATGGTTCCAGGGAGGAAATCCCCATTGAAATACACTGACATTAGACAGGGCATAGTGGGGTTAATTGGTGCCTTACTAAGTAGTGGTTACAAATGACAATATATTCCTGTCAAAATAAAGATATGTTTACAGAATCATGTATGAAGCCAAAATATAATTTGAACTAAACGTGAAAATTAATATTAGCTACTTTGCATACATTTATGAATATGAAATTCTTATTAGTCAAAGTTGGCTTATGTTGGCTGTAGTTTGTGGCACTGTACCAATTAAGCCCACCTTTAAAAAGATTTTTGAAAATATTTAATTCTCCAAAGGGATCAAAGATGTGTTAATGTGTACATTAATTTCATATCAGTTCCTATCAGCATCATTTTTTGCCAGTTTATCACTCAACAAGGCTTGTGGTTTGACTGGCAGATTAGCTCTGTGCACTAGTGCTTAAGTCATCTTTCCAAATGTAGAAAAATAGCTTAAAATGACAAAGTATTCTGTCTTAATATAAAATGTAAATTCAATTACCTCTCATTTTTCATAAGATAAATGAAATTCTGAAGAAAGTGGCTAAAACCTGTAAAATGCTAAGAGAATTTGAGGGGTCTCAAAACACCAAAGTTTTGGGGTAACTTTTTGTGAGTTACCTTGACACTCTATGCAAAGATGTCAGGCTAACTTAAAATTGGCAAATGTGATTAATGGATTATCTGCTCACAATCAAGGACAAATAATGCAGACGGGTGGACATCTTGAAAATTGATGACCCTAATCTGGGCACTGAAATTACTTTTCCCCCAACAACTAAAACATCCTCATACAAGTTTTTAGTGGACAATATTCATGTATTTAAAGTCAAATTGTGTACAGCATAAAGTATAGGGAAATCAATGTGGATAAAAAGCAAATCGATATGAAAGTAGCCTAAAAGTTGTTTACAAATGCTTTGAGACTGGTAAACTAACATTAGCTATCGAACTACCACTCACTTCAACTAGCCTAATTGCTGAGCAGCTCATTATGCCTGTTTGACAACTCATGAAACTTTGTTCAGGTTAACTGATTTAATACCATCAGCATAGAGAGCCATGACAAGCTCTTGATAAGCTGCTGAACCGAAATAAAATGTTTTATCACAGAGATTTCAGTCCAGTCATTCTATGAGAAAATTTCACCCAACCTAGAACTAATTGCAACAGAAACTAGATGTAGTATACCATGCAGTACATGCTATGACCACTGCAGTGTGTTGAAATGTGGGAACCGTTGGTATGATGAGTTTGTGGTAGGTCAGTGTTGTGAGGTGAGAATTTGCGTGGAAATGATTTGCTAGAAATGGGAATGGATGTGGATTTTGAATGAATGACATTCTGTGTGTTTGTGTAGCGTGTAAGAGTGTAAGAGTAAGAGATCTTTTGTGCAGTTCTCTTCACAACTCAAAATCCCAATTTTTGCATTTACACGCATCACTAGGTGGCGCTATGGTTCAAGTGAGTGTTTCTGGGCTGGGTCGATACGCCTCTGTAACCCCGGCATACTAACACAAAATCGTTGTCTTGGGCAAAATTTTTGACGAGTTATTTAACAAAAACTGTTTTTAGGCACCTAGCTTTGACGAGAAACTGTGCCCCCTGTGACGAAATGTTACAAAATTTGGTGCACATGAAAAGATAGCTGTTTAGAGTTTGCATGTCAAGTTTAATTGAATTTGAGCAATCAGAAGCCAAGATGTGCACTTTTGAAGCATTTTCAGCTACATTTTGAATTTTGATTGACATGTAACTTTGGTTCATCTCAAGATAAATCCTTTGATATCTTTTTGTCAGCATTGTCTGTAGATAACATATATCAAATTTGGTGAGATTCACATGAACGGCCTATGACAAGTTCATTTACCTTCACTTTCGCAATTTTTAAATTTCACAGAACGTTTTTCATTGGAAATGGGCGTTGACCAATGTTTTCAATGCATGAGGGTCAATGGATTTCAAGACAAAAAAAAATTTGGTTGCAAACTTTAGCGTTCCATAGATAATAGGCAAAATTACATTTTGTACAATTACAGCGCCAAATTTTATGGTACTTAATTTTGTGCAGGTCCCGCCTTCTCGGCCTTCAAAATCTCAATTTTTGCATTTACCCATATCACTAGGTGGTGCTATGCTACAAGTCAGTCTTTATGAGCTGGGTCGATACTTTCTGACACATCACAAAAATGTCATGTTGTTGGGTGAAACGTTCATTGAGTTATTCCCCAAAAACATTTGGCTGTGTCCACCTCTTTGACACTGGCACAGCAGGGAGGGGGGGCAGAGGGGGAAAAAAATTCTAGTCGCTCACATCCTACTAGGGCTACATGCCTACAAAGATTCATGTCCCCCAGCATTTCAGTGCTCTGGCAATCGATGACAGAAAATCTGTGGGGAAAGAAAATTTGACAAAACCAATATGACCGCTTTCGCTAGCGGTGGTCATAATGATTGTTGGTGTATGCGTTTATTAAACCTTCCCTTATGACACACTACAAGTCTGGGAAAATCTAAGTGGCATGAATTCATCAACTCAGCTGCTATCACTTAATTTTACCTTCCTCAACACCGGAAGTTGCCCAGTCAACAATGGTAGCTGTCATTTTCCATGTGGAACACTGTTCCGTACTAACCTGGTACCGCCTTGTCTAGATAACTGTTGGATCACGTTATAACAACAAATATAAAATATAACAAATGAGACACAGGCTATTCAGTCTTAATCTATACCATACACAATGCACAGATCTGAACTGCATAAGCAGGTCAAGCGTACAGCCAATACATTTTGGCTTCTGCTATCAAGGAAAAGTTAATAAAACCACAATCCATTTTTGACCCGAATGACATTTTTTCCCTTTCAAAAATGTACTGAATATAACTGGATGGTCATTGGACTCCATGGCTTTGCTCATATGGGCTATCTACACACACACACACAACACAAACTTTTTTCAAACATTTTGCGTGTTTTGTTCAACTTTGTTACACCTGTGGTGTTCCGGTCAAAAATTAAAACATACAGTCTTAATTACAGATCAGATGAACAGTGTAACTGTGTTTGTGTTCACTTACACAAATATAAACACACCCCTCACTCCCTATTTTTGCTTCCAGTGACAGCCTTCACCAAAACCTATTTCCAATAAAATCTCTCCCACACTGGAGAGACATAGGCTTCGTTCAGTATGGCCTAGAGGCCATAATTAGTATACTTAAGTTTCAAACGTGTAATATCCAAGCAAGCAGACGCTGATACAGAGGTCTATCACAAAATTTGATAATCAGTGATAATTTATGTGTTCTCTGAAGATAAAAATGCTCCGGTCATTTTTGACCGGAACACCAAAGTTGCGACCATAAAAAAAAAAAAAAAACACAACAGGAGGGTTAAATTACATATTGTACAAAGGCCTGTGCTGTCTAGATTTCATCGAACACATATTTAGACATGCCTCTTCTTCCTCCTCCCCATGTACATTAAATAGCCCTGTAAATTACACCTTATAATGAAAGGCTTATTTCAGGTGATATGTTGGATTACAAAGCAGCATCGTACAGTTTACGGAGGACTATTAAAGACTAAGCAGCGCTATCATGACAAAGTTAAAGCTGATTTCATGGAGGGTGACCTAGCATGCGTATGGAAGGGACTACGAACCATCACAGGCTTTGAAAGAAAGTCCCTCCAATGATGAGTGTGAGTAAATCCATCCCTGATTAACATAATGCTTTTTATGCGTACCTCAATGTTAAAAACACTGAGGTCTTGAACAAGCTCTGTGTCTCTGAGGTCGATGTGAGCAATGTCTTCAGGAAGGTTAATTACAGAAAAGCTGCCGGACCGGATGGCAGGGTTCTGAAATCTGCGCTGCTCAGTTAGCCCCTGTGTTCACCTACATCTTCAACGTCATTGGCTCAAGAGATAGTTCCCACTTGTTTCAAGCAGTCCATTATCCAACCAATCCGGCTTCAGAAGTGGCCACTCCACTGAAACGGCGCTTCTGTCTGTGACGGAAGCACTAAAAGAGGCCAGAGCGGCAGGTCAGTCCTCAGTGCTCATCCTGCTGGACCTATCAGCAGCATTTGACACGGTCAACCACAGCATCCTACTGGACAAGCTGACCAACATTGGGATTGATGGCACAGTGCACTCCTGGTTCAAGTCCTATCTTACTGGACGGTCGTTCAACGTATCGTGGCTAGGACAGACATCGGCACTTCACCAACTCACCACAGGAGTACCCCAAGGATCTGTGCTGGGGCCCCTTCTCTTCGCACTGTACATCACCTCGCTGGGCTCAATCATCCACTCCCATGGCTTCTCTTACCACTGCTATGCGGATGATACCCAGCTCTATCTGTCCTTTCCGCCGGACGACTCCACGGTGTCATCACGGATCTCGGACTGTCTCTCCGATATATCTGCATGGATGAAAGGACATCACCTCCAACTAAATCTCTCCAAAACTGAACTGCTGGTCCTCCCAGCCAAACAAGCCATACATCACGACATCAGTATCAAGATCGACTCCCTGTCTGTTCCTCCCACCAAGTGGCAAGAAACCTAGGTGTCATGATCGATGACCAACTGACCTTTGCAGATCACGTTGCCTCTGTGGCTCGGTCGTGCCGTTTTTCCCTATTCAACATAAGGAAGATCAGGCCGTACCTAACCCAACATGCAACCCAGCTCCTGGTTCAGACCCTGGTTATCTCTCATCTTGACTACTGCAATGTCCTCCTATCAGGCCTACCAGCCTGTGCAGTGAGACCGCTACAGATGATCCAGAATGCAGCTGCACGTCTGGTCTTTAACCAGCCAAAAAGGGCACATGTCACACCTCTGTTCATTGAACTTCACTGGCTGCCCTTGGCTGCTCGCATTAAATTCAAGGCACTTATGTTGGCCTACAGGGTGAATGATGGCTCTGCTCCCATCTACTTGAATTCTCTTCTGAAGCCCTATGTCACCCGACGACCACTACGCTCCTCTAAGGAACGTTTTCTAGCACGGCCAACACCTTGTGCAGGTCGGTCCAGACTCTTCTCATATCTGGTTCCGCGCTGGTGGAATGACCTCCCAAGTGCTACCAGATCAACTGATACCCTCTCCACCTTCAAGAAACTCGTGAAGACTAAGCTCTTCCAAGAATATCTCCTGGTGTAAACTTTGAGAATGCACTTAATAATTTAATTTCTCTACATTGTGTTACACTATTGCACTTTCAACTTAAAACAGCGCAGATTCTATGTTAGCAATATGCACTCCTTGTTAGTTCATTGTGTTGTAGCTTGAATGTTATCCTCTTTTGTAAGTCGCTTTGGATAAAAGCGTCTGCTAAATGCCTAAATGTCTGCTAAATGCCTAAATGTAAATTATTGTTCCTGTGCCGAAAAACAAAGGTCCATCATGTCTGAATGACTACTGCCCGGTGGCCCTGACATCTACAGTGATGAAGTGTTTTGAGAGGTTGGTAAAAAACATTATCTGCTCATCCCTCCCAAGTTTCTTTGACCCTCTCCAATTTGCCATAGCCAACAGGTCCAGAGGTGATGCCATCTCAAACCTCCTGCACACCACCCTAACTCACCTGGAGGAGGGGAAGGGGAATGATGTTAGAATGCTCTTCATTGACTTTAGTTTAGCATTCAACACAATAGCACCCCTCACCCTAATCACAAAGATGAAGGCCATGGGACTGAACACCACACTGTGTCACTGGATATTTAAATACCTTGGCGTCCACATAACTGTTTACACCCAACATTTTCTGAAGAAGTCCAGACAACGACTCTTCTTCCGTCGTCAGCAAAGGAAATTCAAGGTTTCAACATCCATCTTGAAGGCCATCTACACGTCAGCTGTTGAGAGTGTTCTAACAGGTAGCATCATCACCTGGCATGGGAACTCCAGTCAAAGACCCAAAGATCTTTTCCAGAAGAGTACTTCTAAGTGCCGAAAAGATTCTAAAGGTCTCTTCTCATCCAAACAATGGACTGTTCCACTAAGATCACTGAACCACTAAGATCAAGAAGATGCCTATGTTGTCACAAGGCCAGAACTGAGAGACTCAGGAGAAGCTTCTACCCTCATGCCATCTGAACTATAAACACACACTATACAGACTTTGCACACTTTTACTTTGCAACACTTCCAAACAACTTTGCATACGCACGCACGCACACTACCCCATCCCACCCTCCACCCACTACATCACGAGTAAGGCTGAGAAACAGACACAATTTTATTGCATTTTTTACACTCAGTAAATATGCATGTGACAATAACATTTCCTTGTACCATTGTACAATTCATGCTCCACAGGGAAATTTGTGAATATAAGACAATGTTTGTTAACAATGCAAGATTCTAAATTCCATGTTTGGGTAGATAACCCTAACCCTAAGATTTTCTTTAGAATGTTTTTGTTACAGTGTTGTAATTTTTTCTGAAAAATTACATGTAACCACAAGCCTCATTTTTACACATTTCCACCGACTAGATTTTCCTAGACTTTTGGTATGTGATAAAGTAAGGTTTCATGAACGTATATACCAAAAATAATTTCTGTTGCAATTAAGTCAAGCCTTATTTTGCCTGGAAGCTAGCATTGGCAGACTAATAAATGTAAGCTGCATTAACAAGTAACATTAGCCTACCTGATAAGACGCAGGCCGTCTCTTGCACGCCACATTAACAGCAAATAGAACAAGAAAACACTCCAAAACCTAAGGTAAAATCCTCAGGGATGGCTTCATGGCAGACATCAGTTGTATGGGTCATTCATCAGCAAAATAATTCGGGTAGCAGTCTCTGGTTTTAAATGACAGTCTAGCTACTAATCTGCCTAATAGGCAGTTGTAAATCTCAATGAACAGTCATTTTTTCGGTTTGGCATCTTATAAAAGACTTTGTACTGTCTTCGTTAAATTGTTAGTAGTGCCTATTTTGTAACAAACATTTATCTATTATCTTAGTTTTTCTTATTGAGTCAAAAATGACCGCATTGTCTAGTTTGTCAGTCAAATGTAGCGCCAAGCTGTCCTCCAGGCTGATTCTGTGAGGCTATTATGACAAGTAGGAGGGGTTAAAGTTCGTCAGATCTGCAGGAAGCTATAGCAAACATGAAAAATCGCAAACGATAACATTAGCATATCAGTAAATTCTCTGTGGTAGTTACCACCGTACTTAATCCATTAATGTAAAATTTACCAGAGATAAATCTCAAATATCCATCTGAGCGACGACTAGACATGTAATGTTGGTCTAACAGGCACTACTACTTCAAAAACCACAATGTTAAGTCTTCCATATCGCCAACAACCGCGTGTCAAACACTTCTTTTACTGTGTATGGTCTGGCATAGTTTACCTTGTTTCTTCTTCTTCTACGGCGTTTTACGGCAGCTGTTGCATTGCTGCCACCCTCAGTATCATTCCATTATTGCATTAGGTACTTTTGGAACTGAGGTCGATTTTCAAACGCAAAAACACAAAACTCATTTTTCTGAACCAGATGTTCAGTGGCTTAAACATATTTTTCTTGAGTCTGTACTGATTTTTTTAAAACCATGCACAACTTTCCTTACAAAAAATAACTGCAGTTCTGGGGAGAGAACAACAGTAATACTGCAGCTTTTGTTGAAGTTCAATGTACAATGCAGTATAACTACGAAAAACAGCAGTTGTACTGCCGTTTTTTGAAGTACAATGCAGTACACAGCCATACAGCTAAAAAAAACTGCAGTATCTGAGATAAGACTACAGATATACTGCAGTTTTACTGCAGCAATATCATAGTTTTTGAAGTAGGTCTATGATGCAGTACAGCTAAAATACCACAGTTTTGTGGTTTAGCTGCAGTGTGGTATAGCTGCAGTAAAATGCCTCTGTTTAACCTTAACCAGTGTATTGAGTGATGTAGTGAACTGTGTATACTGGCCAAGGCGGATACGCCCGCACTGATGAACTGATTGCAGGCTGCAGGTCTCTCACTTGCCCATAAGCTTGTTAAGGATGTGTGTGTGATTGTGTGTGTCTAACTCCTCCACTGTGGAAGACATCACCTAATGCCTCCACTGTGGAAGACATCACCTAATGCACACCCCAGCAAACTGAACAACTTCAGGCCTGTTGTCTGAATGAATGTATATAATGGAGACCAAACAGGCAATTTTGCTCCATATCTGAAGACCCCAGGGTGCCATTATTTACCCAATGCAGTTCATCTACCAGGAGAATATGGTATAGAGTACTTCACCTTCACCTTCACCTTCACCCCCCCCCCCCCCCCCCCCAAAAAAAAAAAAAAACGCAGAGGACACACACACGTGAAGTTGATTAATTCCCCCCCCCCCCCCCCCCCCATTACTGCTAGGCCCTTAACTCCCCAGTGCCCACAAACACACACACACACACTAGAGGTCCAACCAGTCTCCTACCAGTCTCAAACAAGGGGGTCAATGTAGAAATAGTCAGGACATAAAAATACCTGGGCAATAAATGGGATTGGTAGGAAAATACTGCTGTACTTCAGAAAGGGTGTTCATTTGATAATGAGGGGGCTTTTTAAAACAACTGCAAACTCCTCCAGATGTTTTAACAGTCTGTTATGACCAGTATCCTCTGATATGGTGTGGTGTGCTGGGGAGAGGTAGACAACTGGACAGACTGGTGAGGAAGATGCACTCTGTTGTTGGCATCAGTGGTGGAGAAGAGAACCCTCAGCAAACCTCTGCACTGTTTCCTAACCAAATGTCTTTTATTTTATTTTACTAATTTTCTGATGTTAAAGTAGAACACATTCAACTTTAATTTACTAAAAATATCATGCAATTTTACAAGCCTAATTAAAACCTTAAGCTGTGTATTGAAATGGTCTTTTTGGCTAAATGGCTGAAATGATCTGGAAGAATTGCAAGTTCTTTTTAGTTTAAGTGTTTCACAAGTTTAAGTGATACAATAGGCCTACATCTAGCCAGAATTCATTTGAAAGATGAAAAGTTAAAAACAGTATATTATTGTAGATCAAATTGCAAAATTCAATATTTCACTTTTTTATTCATTATTTATTTTGTTTTAACATATCATGGACTATTTTTTGTGTACATTTACAACTGCAATTCGTCAGTTGTTGGTCTGAGGCACGGCAGTAGCCTATAATTGAATACTTTTTTCCTATTCTGCTGTCAGCCTGTCTCTTAATGGAACATTAAGTTCCTCAGTAACTAGAATAATGCTGTTCATACTCACCTAACTTAGAAGAAACAATGTCACCTCACTTAAGACATTATGTAAGGCCATTTTCACTTGGAGGGAGGATTAACCTTTGGGAGCTTGCTTTAAAACAAGAGTGCAAGTTTGTAACATTAACTGTTAGCTAACATTACTGCTGGATAAGGATAGCCTTTTAGTCAAAACGCACCCTCATATGTGTGGTGTAGCAAAAAATGGCAAAATTGCTTGGTTTTCTTCTGAGCAAATTTCCATCAGCTATTCCCAAGGCAACTTAAACACCAGAGCCCTTGAAACTTGGTGGGCATGTAGCCCCAGTAGGCCCATAGTGCGCTGTATGATTTTGTCCCCAGAGATTGCCAGGTCACTGAAATACTAGGTCCTTTGAAACTTCATTGACAGGTAGCCCTAGTAGGGCCATAGCACATAGTAGTTTTTGGTTGATTTCAGTTGACAGTTCCTGGGACACTGAAACACAAAACCACATGAAGCTCACTGTTAAACAACTGAGTTTTACCTTTCTCTAGTTCATCCAGCCATTCTCTGAGTCTGATGGTGCCACATTTTGCTCCAGCCTAGCATAGATCATTGAATCAGATTAGATCATTAGCATCTCACCTATTAGTATCTATTTTTCCTAATTACAACTTGACTCTTGTAGTTTTAAGGTGTACTAAGACCAACGGAAAATGAAACATGGTGTTTATCTAGGCTGATATGTCATGGACCTATCCTCTCATTCAGGCATAGTAATAAAAGAAAATCGCTACTACATCTGAAAATAGTCCCTACATGTGTCCAAATCAAGTAGTGCAAGCCACTTATCTCTTGGTAGGTTGCAAAGTTCCTTGATTATTACGCCAGAATGAGAGTACAGTTCTATGTTATGCAGCCTAAAAAATCACTGTTTTTTTTTTCAGACTTGTGCTGGAGCAATAATGGCAACAATTTAAGTTAATAAATTCACTTGAAGTTAACCACCATCTGCAAAATCTTTGTCAAAGTTGCTGCAGCGAATAATGCTCCACCTCAACACAGATTTCTGGGCAAATGGTTGACCTTCCTTGCCACTGACCACATTTCTGGGAAGCAAGACTTGGGGACAGTTACAACCAATCAGCAATCCCACTTCACAATCAAGTTCGGGTGGTATCTCATCAGCTAGATGTTCTAAATGAGGCCAACCCCTTGCAGTTTTACATGTGGGTATGTTAGATTTATTCGCAGGTATATATTCTTGTGTTTTCGATTTGTGTACCACATCGACAACAGTCTTCTGACATTGTCAAATGAAGCTCATTACAACTCATTACTGACAGTGTTGTAAATGTACTATACTCCACATTCAACACAATTGCACCACTCAAAAAGAAAACTAGGAAACAAGAAAAAATTGCCCCATGGTATACCACACAGACTCGCTTACTGAAACAAGCTGCTCGTAGACTTGAAAGGAAATGGTATGCCACTAAACTTGAAGTGTTCCGCCTTGCTTGGAAAGATAGCTTAAAAGAGTACAAGACAGCACTTAACAATGCCAAATCAGCATACTATTCCTCACTTATACACAATAATAAAGATAATCCAAAATTCCTTTTTGACACTATATCCCGTTTAACAAAAAGCAGGAACGAGGTGTCCCATTCCATTCCATTAACTCTAAGCAGCAAGGACTTCATGGACTATTTTAATGACAAAATTGAATCTATTAGACTTAAAATACACAATTCCCTTGTAACCTCAAATCCAGTTGGACCACATGTAATGGTTACAGCTAGCTCTAGTCAACCTGTGACATACTTTGATTCATTCACACCCACCAATATATCAGAAATTACGTCTTTGATCTCTTTAGCTAAAGCCTCAACATGCTTATTGGACCCTATCCCAACTGATCTTCTTAAGGCAGCTCTCCCTCTATTGGCTGAGACGATTCTTAAAATTATAAATGACTCACTCATAGCTGGGCATGTCCCAAAATCCTTCAAGACATCAGTTATCAAACCATCAATTAAAAAACCAAACCTTGATCCTGATGTCCTTGCTAATTACAGACCCATATCGAACCTCCCATTTGTTTCAAAAATACTTGAGAAAATAGTGTCTAAGCAAATCTGTAGCTTCTTAAATGACAATAATATCCAGGAAACCTTCCAGTCAGGCTTTAGAACTAATCATAGCACAGAATCAGCCCTAGTTAAAGTCTTCAATGACCTCCTTATCGCATCTGATAATGGATATATATCAATATTAATCCTATTGGATCTTAGTGCTGCATTTGACACTATTGACCATGGTATCCTACTACACAGACTTGAACACATGATAGGCATCAAAGACACTGCATTAGCCTGGTTCAAATCATACCTCTCTGGTCGCTACCAGTTTGTACACGCTCATAATGAGTCATCAACCCATACCAAAGTAAAGTTTGGTGTACCCCAAGGCTCAGTGCTAGGTCCCCTGCTGTTCTCCCTGTACATGTTACCGTTAGGATCTGTTATAAGGAAACATGGTATCACTTTCCACTCCTATGCTGATGATACCCAGCTTTACCTTTCTATGAAGCCTAATGACTATATGCCAATGACTAAACTTGATGCATGTCTCCTAGACATCAAAACCTGGATGACTAATAATTTCCTTTGTTTAAATTCTGATAAAACTGAAGTTATGATGATTGGCCCTAAACAGCTGACCAACACTCTACCCCATCACCAAAACTTACTCAGTGGCCTGTCACTGTCATGTAATGCAAAAGTTAAAGACCTTGGGGTAATTATTGACCAGGACCTCTCTCTAAATAGTCATGTAAAACACATTTCAAAAACATCTTTTTTTCACCTACGAAATATTGCTAAGGTTAGAAAGTTCTTATCCTTTGAGGATGCTGAAAAATTAATACACGCATTTATTACTTCCAGGCTCGACTATTGCAATGCTCTGTTCTCTGGGTGTAGCAATACTTGCATCAAAAACCTACAACTAATACAAAATGCTGCGGCCCGAACTCTCACCAGGACTAAAAAATACGAACATATCTCTCCTATCCTTGCTTCCCTACATTGGCTCCCTATTAAAAGTTGAATTGATTTTAAAATAGTCCTCCTAACCTACAAAGCCCTCAAGGGCGATGCACCAACATATATTAAAGACTTACTTGTCCCTTACCACCCTCCTAGAACCCTAAGATCCCAAAATGCTGGTCTCCTTGTAATCCCAAGAATATCAAAATATACGACAGGAGGAAGAGCCTTTTGTTACCGTGCACCCCTCCTGTGGAATAATCTCCCCCCCCACATTCGACAAGCGGACACTCTCAATACCTTTAAGTCTAGACTTAAAACCTTCCTCTTTACTGTTTCCCATAGTTAGGGATGGTGCATGGCAAATCATCACTTCTTATGGGTCTTTTGGAAGGGACTGCCTCTGCTGTTGCCCCCAGTTGCGAGGCATGGCAGCCACTGACCATCCCTGCAGTGGTGCTGGTTTACCATGCATCATACCTTAGTTATGCTGCTATAGCCTAGCGCCGCCGCACAACCTTCATGTGTCATGCCGTACAACTCCCTCTCTCTCTCCTTCAGCTCTCTCTCAATATTTATATGTATATATATATATTTTATACACATGTATGTATGCCCAAATTACACATTTGCTTTCTGATGTGTGAGCCTGGCCTAATTCACTATTTTCCTCTGTCCACAATTATCTTTGCTGAGTGTCATCCCTGCCTCATTGCCTCCCTGACTCCTCTCACCCTCCCCTCCTGAATGGACTACAACCAACACTACGGGAGGCCCATGTCAGGACCGACTCTCCATCACAGAGGACCTTCCTGGACGCCGATGCTGGGCCCGACTCCCCTTCCTGAGGCTTCGTGATTGACCCCCCCTCACAATGGCGCTGTCAAATGGACCCTTACTGTTATCCCCATGACCCATCTCACTCCTTCGAGTTTGTCACTATGCCTGGCCGCTGCTACATTGTCCAGCCATAATTCCTGATAACCACCTATAGACTGATTACCATGTAATGTAAAAGTGGGATAATACTCTATTATGAACTATTATGAACCTTAGCTAAACCATAGGCAACTTATAGTCTGTCATGGTTACTACTGATTGTAATTTTTCTCCATGACCCCTGGCAGTTGGGTTAGCCCCTTGAGTCGTGGATCTGCCCAAGGTTTCTTCCTAGATTAACTGAACATAAGGGAGTTTTTCCTTGCCCCTGTTGCTCTTGGGTGCTCCTTCTGTGAAGCGCCATGAGACAATACTATTGTAAAAGGCGCTGTATAAATAAAACTGAATTGAATTACTATAATTCTTACTACTGATTTCCACCAGTTATTGCAAAAACACAGACATGTTAATGGCTTTCCCCTTATTGCTGTATTTGGGCTGTAAATGGTAAGTGTAGAAATTGTGATGAACCCCATGCAATTTTGGGGGGTACTGGGCATGTGTATCAGTGTTACAAAGTTTGGTCAGGTTTGTAATAATATTTTTAAAAATACTAAGGCCCAAACATGACCTCCAAGAAGAGACATTGAGACTGAAAAATCAGGTGAAAATGTGCTTGTCAATATGCAATGGGCACGCAACACAGATATTTTGCACATTGAAAGGTTGAATATGGCTTAGGATGTATTCAAACACATCTACTCATCATAAGCTGTCCAAAAATATTCTGTTTAGGCTACTTACACTGATGCATCCCCATGTTACACCTTTAAAAACTACTGACTACTGACATGTACTTGTCAATATGCAATGGACGTGCAACACAGGTGAATGGAGATATTTTGCATGTGGAAAGCTGGAGTATGGTTTATGATGCATTAAATCATGTCTACTCATCATATGATTTAGGCTACCTAGCTTCAGCTTGATGCCAATGGAGAACTTATGCACATCCACCTTCCTGTTGCTATTCAAGTTGGCCAAGGACCTATAGCAGGCAAAGAGGGAGAGAATAAAAGACAGATAGCCAAACAGACAAGGACACCGTGCTGTTGATAATGTAGCATTTAACACAAAAAATCTCAAAAAACATTTTTTAGCTACTGGTGGGTAAAAAAATAGCAAGTAAAAATTATTCATCAACACATAGTACAGAACTATAAAGGTCAGGGTGTGCTAAGTATCCTAATTCATGGCATATATTCAGTTACGGAGTGTGAATTTGATGGGCATCAGTGAAAATGTCTTACTTTGGACTGTGTGAATATTGAGAAGTGATGGCTTTGATCAGTCAAGGAAGCAATCTGATGGTGATGATCGGGATGCATACTGGATGATGACAATGGATGATTGATGATGTTTGATGATACTGCTAGCACCATCCTGGTCAATTTCACAGGGCCCTTTCATGCCGCGGCGCACTGTGCATTCGCGACATGCGCATGGTGTCATTACTATTCTGTGCCAGCGCATCGTTCATTTTTTCCGGCAAAAAATGTGTGGTGTGGTGTGGTCTGGCGCAAAGCGTGCCAGATGCTATTATAAGGACGCAAAAATTAAATCCGCCAGTGACCAACAAAACCCTGGTCTGTCGTCAGTTGCGCATTGCTGAAAAGCTATTTTAAGGGTGCACAGCTCTTTGTGATATGAGAGTGTGCACAATGCGTGAACACCATGCTTCTCTCATCAGCAGGAGCGCGCAGCAGGGTTTATACAAAAGTTTTTCATGTGGAGAAAAAGATTATGGAGTCCCTGGAAATATGAAATATAAATGTACATCACATATATCACAATATTTATTCATTTGCGTTGAAAGCTTTTGTTTCCCCCGTCTTCTAACATCATTGTACCGCTTTCGGCACTGTTCGGATGTTCTTTTTTTGCCAAAGGCGGAGGACACAACTGAGGATATATCCTCCCATACTTCCTTGACCCGTGGAGGTTTGGGGGGATTCTTTCCATCCCCAAAGATAACTTGTTCACGCGCTTTTACCTCACGCACTAGCAGATCGGTCTCCTCCATCGAAAAACGCTCCTGTCTTCCGGGTAAATTCGCCATCGTAATAGCAACACACCATGGAAAATGCGCCGCTGGCTTTTAAAGGGAATGAGAGTATAAATCCTGATTGGTTAATTGAATGTTACGCCCAAAACACACCCATGACTATAAAGTACTTTAAGACCAACCCTTTTGAACCATGCGCCTGGCGCAATGTTCGCTTTTCCCGCCGTCAAAATACCAAATTGTGTCGGGCACGCCCCCAAAGCAACTTGCGCGACAGACTTTAGACAATGCGCATATGATCGTCAAAATAGAGCCCACAGTCTCACAGTTCAGTGGTCAGCACAGGTACATATTTTTAATTATTTTTCTAATAATATTTTTGTATTTATCCAACAGTTACAGATATGCACTGTTAAGATTCAAGTCTTAGTCTTTGTATTACATCTCATGATCCTAGTATAAGAGAGTAAAATCCTTGTGTTTTTGCTCTGCAAAAATAAATATAAAATAAATAGTATGTTCAGTGTTGAGAGAGAGAGTGTAAGTGTATGTGTGTGTATGTGAGGGAAAAAATGACTGACAGGCACAGGCTTAGGCTGTCATTGTTTCAGTGTTCATTTTAATAGAAGACTTGTAGCTTGGTGGAAAAAACTGTTCTGGAGTCTGGCAGTCTAAGCCTTAAGACTACGATATCGCTTGCCAGATAGTAGCAGCTGAAACAGTCCATGACTAGGATGGCTAGGGTCCTTACTGATTCTTTTGGCCTCCTGGATGGAGGGAAGATCACATCCACAGATGCTTTGTGCTGTGTTCTTTGAAGTGCCTTTCATTTGGTAGCAGAGCAACTTCCAAACCATGCAGTGATGCTTCCAGTCAGGATGCTCTCTGTGGTGCCTCTATAAAAGGCTTTCAGGGTCTTTGTTTGCATACCAGACTTCCTTAGTCATCTGAGGTGGAAGAGACGTTGCTGATCTTTTTTAACAATCTGGTCAGTGTGGCTATCCCAGGTCAGGTCTTCTTTGATGTTAAGACCAAGGAACTTGAAGTTGCTCACACTTTCCACTATAGAACCATTGATGATAATGGGGTCCAATTGATCTCGTTTCTTACTAAAGTTTATTATCAGGTCCTTGGTCTTTGCAATGTTAAGGAAGGTTACTGTCCTGACACCATGTTTTTTTTTTATGGTCATTACTGAGCTCAATTTTGGCGTTGTTGTACACCAGAGAAAACACAACAATGCATATTGGCCCCATTACTGCCTTGTAATAAACTTTTAAGTGTGGCGATGCTAAGAGTGACAACACACATTCAGCGTCGGCTAGCGACTTTCTGTACAAGAGGGAATTTGCCGTACTTTCTTGATAGTGTTCCATCAGCCTTAGGGAGTCCAGGTATGTTAGCTTCATACATAATGAAATAGGTCACTTAAGGATGGTCATGTTTCACAGACAGTAGAACATTTTCATCTGTGTTATATCTATCAAAATTTCTGTTGCTACATCTACTAACCAAATTAACGTGTTTAGGTTCGTCAGATCAACGTGACTACTTTGGCTTTGTCGAGAACAAGTTCTTCTTGTTCAGTTCATCAAAACGAAACGTTCATTTGTTCATTCTGATGCACACCTGTCAAACTCAAGGCCTGCAGGACAAATCCGGCCTGCAATGTAATTCTATTTGGGCCCCCAGATAATATCAAATGTCTATCAGAACAGGCCCGCCGGTATAATGCACTGTTAATCCTGCAAGTACCACAATGCACTGCCGCTGCACTGGTATTGCAATGGAGGCCCTTAATTGAGTATGCTTTGAATGCTATTCTAAATAAATCTTGTTGCAATAATAAGGGATGCACCGATCCAATATTTGGGCCGGATATAGGTCCAGATATAGAAAAAATACTTGGATCGGGTTTTGGAAAAATTAGCCATGGGTCGATCTGTTTCCTAATGACCGCAAAAACCCTGCAACACCACTGTGCACTATTGTGCTAGTATGTGCTCAGCTGGCTTGCAAAGACATGGTATAACCATGTCAGCTAGGTGCAGCTGTATGAACACACAGATTTTCTATAGCTATTATAAGTGCAATAATCAATAATATTTAATAAAATGAATAATAAATGATCAATAAAATGATCATAAAGTTCATTTACTGTAAGTTTGTAGTTGTAATGAACAACCTACAAATATTTAACCTGAATGTTTCCTGTTAGCAAATTTAACTCACGTTGAGTCTGCTTGTCTGCAATGTAGCAGCCAAAAGGATTTTTTTTAAATTGTATATTGCAAGAAACATCTCTCCTATAATTATTTAATTTCTCTACACTGCATTACACTATTGCACTTTCAACTTAAAATAGTGCAGATTCTATGTTAGCAATATGCACTCCTTGTTAGTTCTTTCATTGTGTTGTAGCTTGAATGTTATCCTCTTTTGTAAGTCGCTTTGGATAAAAGCGTCTGCTAAACAGCCTGAATGTAAATGTAAATGTATAATCCAATGAAGATTCTGCTTAAGTTGTTTATGAATATTTATTTAAACTGATGCAATAGAAACCATAATCAACATCTGCAGCAGCCTACTGATTTCCACCAGCACTTTGCATATAATCAGTTTTTTTTTCACCAAAGTCTGTAACATTAGGCTCATGCTGACATTTCTTTAAAGTGACAGGCGGCTAATTAGATCCAAGACCACAAACATCAAACACAATGTAATGACACTGGCACACATTTGTTTATTTTCTAATTATATTCTGAAAAACCATTTATTATACCTAGATAGCATGCTCATTTTTACCGACATTGATAAATGGAGGGCACCAGCGGCAATAGGAGTTTTTTTTTTCCACCTGCACGCCAAATGTGACTTGTCGGTTTAAGATGGGTAAACCATCAGAAGACTTTGGGATCTGCAGAGGAACCATTCTACCGATCCCACTTTTTTCTTTCTTTCTTTTTTTATTTGTTCATGTGTTGCTGCCCACATCAAGCCGGCTGTGCAAACACGACCTCAGGTAGGTTCATTTTGTGCAAAATCCGTATGCTGTAAATGATATAATGATATAATATGATATGATATGGTTATTGTATTATTTTACATTCGGAAGAATGCATCCTTACAAGTGTAGGCTAACTGTTTGGAGACAGTAACACAAGTAAACGTTTCTCAAGCTATCTGGTTAGCTGCTAACTTAGATGACAAAACATAGGTATACTCATTGTAGAAGTGTTTTATCAGATATTTTATCCTGTTGTGGTTAGAAAACGCTTTAACTGGATGTGTTTTCAGTATATGAAACATTAGGTGGGTAGATTTATGCAAAGCTATGGGTCGCTAGCGTTAGCATTAGCGTAATAGCTTGCCACTTCACTGGCTATTTAAGGTAGTCATTGTGAATGTGAAGTTCGGTACATTGATCAATGTTGCTGGTTTAGACCAAAGATTCACGAGGAGGGGAGAAATGCTTATCAGGTTTTCTTTTTAAGTAAGAGCAGTTTGGGAATCTTTAGGCCATACTTACCATGATCATACAGACTGCTGCTTGAAAATTATTTTAAAAAGGTTTTTGTAGCCTATTGTTGCCTTACCATGTTTTTCTCCTGCAGGAATTGGTTCAGCGATGGACACTTAAAAATCAACATGGGTGCATTTTTTGTGTTAACAATGTTAATAAATAGGCATGGTCCCTATTAAATAAACCTGAAAAGAATTAAAATAAATGAAATAAAGTGTCTAATGTTGAACCCTCTGGCTCTTCATTGGTAAAACATGGCAAGAGTAAAATTTTGATGTAGCTGAAAAATCAGTAAAGTCTAATATAACGGTGGGATCCTACTAGAGCGGCCATAGCATTCAGACGCCTCGCTCTCTTTGACCTAACTTCGGAAGGGAAAATCTGAGGATGTTGCCGTTCTCCTAACGCAGTGGTTATATTGGATTGGTATTGATTATCGACTGATATGCAAAACCCATGTATTGGAATCAGAACTAAAAAAGTCAGATCGTTGCATTCAGATTCCCACTAAGATTGACGTGATTCCTCCGTCCACTTTTTTTGCTGTCTATGGAACAACCTTCACGGGTGTTTCAACTTCCGCGTGTATTCCTACCCATTTATATCTCCGACTTTTATTTTGAAAAAAAAAATGGCGCGGAGCGGACATGTTGGAATTCGAGTTTATTGCGGCTGCTGCACGTACTACGAGTCACTAGTGGGCATTCAATGACTGGCTTGGATTATAAAAGAAAGCTTTATAGATATTACGTTATAGAAAGTTCACTTTAATTACTTCTCCGTTAGATGAAACTGACCTAGGGTACAGATATTGCTTAAACTAGCTGACTGTTAACTTGTGGACAAGCAAGTTAGCTTCATCGCTATCTTAGATTAGCTTCCTTGCTAACAGAGTTGGCACGTTAATTTTACCTGACTGTTAACTACTGTATGCACTATAACGTGACACCGCTAAGAAACGTTATTAGGATTAATCAGTAATAACATTCAGGTTGTTGAAAATAATAATGGTTACACATAAACATTAGACAGTGTGACGTTACTGAGTGCTTGCACCGTTTTAGTTGCGTCACATTATCAAGCGTAACCGAATGGTTGAGGGCTCTGGTCAGTTTTGAAATCATCTTTACAAGGGCAACGTTGTCGAGCTAGATTTGTGAACTTGGTTGTCTAACGCCAGGGCTTCCCCTCTGACCTGTTGTGACTGTGATTAGACTAATATTAACATCAGCCAGTGGCTTCAGGACTTTGCATCAACTAGAACAGCGCCGGTAACGCAAACATGTCATCATTTTCCGAGTCTGCGTTGGAGAAGAAGTTATCGGAGCTAAGTAACTCTCAACAGAGTGTCCAGACTTTGTCACTATGGATAATTCACCATCGCAAACATTCATCTCTCATTGTACGAGTGTGGCACAGAGAAATGAAGAAAGGTAATCTTAATTTGACCTTTACAGTTTCAGTCATGTGAAATGTGAAATGCAAAATGTAATGTGAAGTGCGATAATGAATTTCGTGGAGTTCAAGTGTAGGCTTCTCGGGGGTCGTTTTCTGACTTGTTTGCACCAATCTAGGTACATTTTAATTCCCTTTAGAATATATATATTCGCCAATTTGGCAAAGTTTTGGCACGGCACATGGCCCTATTTTGGCCCTAAATAGGAATGCCTAAATAATAACCAAAGGAGGCTAAAATCAACCCTAAACCTGCCAAAAATCCACTATGGAACTCCAAAACATAGCCATAACTGCACAAAAAAATGTTACCCAGAATGGAGCCATAATTATACCAAAAGATGGCTTGCTTATTTCTTTCTTTCTTTCTTTCTTTCTTTCTTTACTTATCTATTCATCTGTCCATCCATCCTAGCACTCTATGCTCAAAAGGTTATATTGTTATGTTAAATGAACTATGTCCTAGTGTCCTAGGCTAATAAGGTTTTATTGTTAAATTTATATGGTATGTGTCTTATTTGTAGAAACAAAAAACAAGATTCAGTTTCACTGTAATTCATTTTTTATTAATTCATATTGATTTTTTTAATTTATTCCTTTTTTTAAAAAGAACTTACTACCATGTGTAAAAGGCATCCATTCCTTCCTCTCCCCTTCCCTATCCTTAGCCCAGTAAAACCAGCGCTTAATTGCTGCTGTGATGTCTGTGTCCGTGGTAGCGACACATGTGGGGGTTTTTCTCACAGCATCTGAAAGTGACAACACAGAGACCAAGAAAAAACAAACTGAATTACTCAATTTGTTATATAAGTAGCTACAACACCCTCCAAAATTACTGGGACTCTTGGTTGGAGTTTAAATGTGAACTGTTTCCGCGCATACACATCAAAACTGTAAGGAAAATTAAAAACTAACATTTGAATGTATAAATTCACGGGCATTGATCAGTCTTTTGGCTTGCCATAAAGGTGCCAAAATGCAACCTGAATACGTCACGATGCTGTCCCGCTCTTCACCCAGTCTTCGGGTTGACGTAACATATGCCATAACTCAGCCATATGATGACTTACCACTGACGCCTTTTGATGTATTATGGTAAGCCATAATCACACCACAATGAAGCCAAATGCCAGGAATTTGGCAAACCAGACATATGACCTAACTCAGCTGTATCACTGGCGCCTTTTAGTATTGTTTGGTAAACCATAATCATGCCAAAGTTTGGCCAAAGCTATAATGTTGTGCCAAAATAAATCCAAAAAATGCCAGATGTATGCCAAACCACAGCCAAAATGTTTGCTATCTGGGTACATGCTATAATAATTGCAATGTATATATATTTTATGTTAGCACAAAGGCTCAAAGTTCTTTATAATTAAATGGTTTTCATTTCTACTCACTTTTGTGGCCAATTCTTACCAATATTTTGAAACCAATTATTAGCCTACCAACAGAGAACAAAATAGGTTTAATACCTTTAAATAAAATGGTTCACAGACATAAATAACATCACAGACCATTGAAGTATAAGTCTTCAATAAAAAGTAATTTAGATAAGAATAAGTATTGAACAAGTTAAACTATAAACTGAAATGATTAAATAGCAAACGAATACATTCTTTGCAATACAATGCACAGGCCTCGCAAAGGCCTGAGGACTACCAACTGTTTGGACAATATGAAGGAACATCCTCTCTCAGAATGCTACCACTGTAGCAGTTTTACAGCTTTTATTTTTGATCTTCTTATTACTTCCACCAATGAAATTATGATTTTACTGGCGTTTATGTGTTTGTCTGACTGACTGACTTTGTCCAAAATAAATTGAAAAGTACTGCATGGATTTGAATGAAATTTTCAGACAACGTGTGTATTAGGACAAGCAACAGATGATTACATTTTGGTGGTGATCTGGAACGCCATCTGGAATTATGACCACCACTAGCAAAGCTAGCGAAAGCGGTCATATTGGTTTTGTCAATTTTTTTTCCCCCTTTTTTTTAACACTGATTTTTTGTCAACGATTGCCAGGACACTGAAACACTGGGGGACATGAATCTTTGTAGGCTTGTAGCCCTAGTAGGGTGGCAACGACTAGAAGCTTTTGGCACCCAAGGACCACCCCCCTGCTGTGCCAGTGTCCGTCAAAGAGGGGGACACGGGCAAAAGTTTTTGCTGAATAACTCAATGAACATTTAACCCAACAGCATGAAATTTTTGTGATATGTCATGTTATAGAGGAGTATCGACCCAGCCCATAAACACTCACTTGTAACATAGTGCCACCTAGTGACATGGGTAAATGCAAAAATTGGGATTCTTGGGCCGAGAAGGCGGGAACTGCACAAAATTTGTCATGTACGATCAGCACAGTGACCTCTGAAAACATAGCAAGTACCATAAAATTTGACCCATAGGAGGTGCTGTAATTGTACAAAATTTCATTTTGCCTATTATCTATGGAACGCTAAAGTTTGCAACCACATATTTTTGTCTTGATATCCATTGATTGATGTTTCTCGTCGAAACTAGGTGTCCAAAAACAGTTTTTGTTAAATAACTCTTAAAAGATTTTGCCCAAGAGAACACTTTTGTGTTAGTGTGCCAGTGTTACAGAGCAGAGGCGACTCCTCCATTGAGGAAACGGAGAAAGATCCTCCCTTAAATGTTTAAAGAAAGAACTTCCAGGAGAAATTTGTAAAAAATCACAGATATTTAATAGATAAGCATGCAAAAACATATCAAAACAGCTGAAATAATTCTATTTTATCACTTCGAAAACAAAAAAAGTCACCAAAGTATTGTCCTCCCTTACTCCCTCATTGACATCCATTATAAACACTACGAACCTAAGCGATTTGCAGGCTCCTCTTTTAACATTGAGCGGGTCACTTCAAAATGCTCATCTGTCATCAATCAGCCAATCACCGGAGCCACATTCGTCAATGGGCCCAATCAGAATGAAAGGGTGGGTTGACGGGTTGACACGCAAGGTCTTGTACTACTGTCATTGTCTACAGACCTGTCATTCGCGATGGTGCGGACGGCGGACAGTTTGAACCTATGTAGAGTTTTGCTTTGTTGTGTCAATAAAAAAAAGGATGGAAATCATGATGGGTGGGTGAATGAGCGGGTAAATGTAAGTAGATGGGATGGGTGGATTGTTGAGAGAGAGATAAAGAATTACAAAACCAGAAAGGTGTCTTGGTGCTTGCTCTTAGGGGGATTGTGTTTTTTGAGGACACGTCAGCATGGGAAATAACATCATGAATACAATGTCTCGTTTTTCCATCCTTTTTTTTATTGACACAACAATAATAATTCATGATGTTAAATACCCCATTTCACACAATGGAGAAAAATGAGAAAGTGAAAATCAAAACAGAGGGGTGACCGGTTCCAAAAATTGACATTGAAAAACCGAATGGTAAATTCAGTGTGTTTAACAACACATGGTATCAAAGATACCCATGGCTAACTGCTAGTTACCACTAGTCATCTATGCTGGCCTTGCCTGTTGGTAGTGAAATCTCAAACATGGTCTGTGCAGGGATTTAGTGACCCTTAAAAATTTGGACAGGGCCATCAAGCAGCACGACAAGTGCAACTACCACGTTGGTGCAGCTATTCGTGTAAAATTGCTAGGTAGCGTGCCCGTTGATTAACTTGTGGACGAGGGTGCCCGGTTGCAAGTGGCACAGCACAATGCTAAAGCGCGTCGTAATAGGGATACATGGAAGTGTTTGATTGATGCTATGCCATATTTGGGCATTTAGGGGACGGGATGAAGGGCCAAATTCAGATAACAAGGGCAACTATAGGGAGTTTGCAGAGTAGTTGCAGTCTTCTGGTGTTTCAAAATAATTTCTGCCACTTTCACAATATTGCAATGCACAAAAGACAACTGACATTACCACAAACAACCTATACTCATTGCACTGTATGGTATTTCCCATGCTGACGTGTCCTCAAAAAACAAATTAATTTTATTTAACACAATCCCCCTAAGAGTAAGCACCAAGACACCTTTCTGGTTTTGTAATTCTTTATCTCTCTCAGCAATCCACCCATCCCATCTACTTACATTTACCTGCTCATTCACCCACCTAACCACTTTACCCCTTCCTCCCCTATTTTTGTGACCACCAGTCGCCACTGTTACAGGCATATCAACCCAGCCCATAAACACTCATTTGTAGCACAGCGCCACCTAGTGATATGGGTAAATGCAAAAATTGGGATTTTGAATTGCCAATATCTTGGGCCGAGAAGGCGAGAACTGCACAAAATTTGTCATATCATCAAAATATAATTTTGCCTATTATCTATGGAACGCTAAAGTTTGCAACCAAATTTTTTTTGTCTTGAGATCCATTTACCCTCAAGCATTGAAAACACTGGCCGACAAGAGCCTTGGTGTTTGTGTCCTTGGAATCACCAACAAAAAATTTGTAACAAAGAGAACTCCAGTTTTCCATTCCGTTATCAATAAATATTAAATATGACACAGTTTTCTTGTTTTGGCCCCCTGTGTTTTTCAGTTGACACCCCTGATCTAAAACATATTATGCTCCATGGTGAGCAGATACTTTCTGCTTCAATCAGTTGCTACTGTTTGGTCATGACATATGTTACACACTGGAAAGCACAATTTGAATTCAAAGTTATCGCTTTCAGCTCTCCCTCTGTTCACTGATTGGCCCGTCCCATCTCAGAGACAGAGCAATCCGAAGCCTACTGTTGTGTCTCTGATGCAGTTGCGGAGCCATATAAAACTGAGCAGAAGCACTAGGTGGTGCTAGCCTGGCTACGGAACCATAGCACCCCGGTAAAAAAAATTTAGCTTCCTAGAAGCTATTTGGGTCCCCAGGGACAGCTACTCCCCTGTGCTGGTACCCCTGCAATAACTAATGCTTTGGCCTATGAAATTTTACTGATGCATAGGTCTCAAGGAGACGTATCTAGCCTTCAACCACCCTTGTGTGATGTAGTGACACCTATTAAGACCTAACATCTACTGGGGTTTTTACTTTTTACAAAATTTTCAGTCAATGATTCCCAAGACACTGAAACAATGGGTGTCTTAACTTGTTGAACATGTAGCCTCAGTAGGCTGATGGTGTATGGTAGTATTTGGTGCTACGGGCAGCTCCCCCATCGTTTGGTAAATAGGTATGTAGGTAAGAGCTGCATCAAACGAGCTCTCAACCAACAATATGTGATGTAGTGGCACCTAGACAAAAAATGAAAATGTCCCGACTTTTGGGTGGGTGCTTGTGCAGAATGTTTCGTCAGCGATACAGTGAAACATTGGGTATCTTGAAACTTTGGGCATGTAGCCCCAATAGGCACGTAGTGCAGGCACAGGATATATTCTATTTGTCAAAATAAAAGCCCAAATCTGCCATGTTAGCTATGTTTTATAGCATTTATGATATAAGCTCACTCATTTCTGAATGGATTTTCATCATGTTTGTACTGAATGAAAGTACATGAAGCCCTTAAGCAATGAGATTTAGGTTGAAATGCTGGAGGTCTCCTTTAACATGCTTTGAAATATTTCCCAACTTTCTCCACACGAGGAACCAATTTTTGTTTTGATCCTAAAATATCGCACTGTTGGCTAAAAGAACTATTAGCTGGGTTCCTATTCAACTTATTCGCATTTCATATTCACATTAATGAAAATCCAGCTCAAGAATATACACATTTGTGTGTGTTTTCATCAACTGTGTAGTGCAAATTAAAAATAGACTTTAGCCTAATCAAGGGACGTGTTCTGACCAGCTGTGGGATCAAACCGTAATATCGCTAGGTCAATGTCTATGGATAGAATCGCGGTAAATGCGGATATGCAAATTAAGGTTTTCATCAGCTTTAACATCTTTATGCCTTATTCACATCTGGAGTTAATCCACCCCCCTCAAACAACTGATGTGCATCTGCAGGTGTTTCTAACTGAGAATTTCTCACTAGCATAATTTAAATGTGCATTGAAACGTGGCTATTTTTCATTTTTCTGTTGTCTCTGCTTGGGCCTCGAATTATCAGCTGAATGTTGAACTTATTCCTTTAAATCACTCTTCTGTAAGGAATGTGACTTGTGGGTGTAATGTGGTAATCCTTAACTATGACTCATGCAGTACTACTAACATTATCATAATTTTTTTTGTATCTGTCCCTGTAGCTAAAAGCAACAGAAAGCTGACATTTCTCTACCTCGCAAATGATGTGATCCAGAACAGTAAGAAGAAAGGTCCTGAGTTTACTCGAGATTTTGAGGGTGTTCTTGTAGATGCCTGCTCACATGTTGCAAGGTGAGTGGAAAAGGCTCTGTGACCACACTATTATCTTAAGGTGTGAGTACCCAGAGTGCACTTTGAACACTCCAAAAGTGTAGCTTTCTGAATAAACAAACGAGAATTCTATTTCATAATACATTTGTCACTTTAACAGTGGAATTCTCAGAATTGGGTTGGAAGTTTGAAGGACGGTTTAATAAAAATCTCGGACATGACCTGCAAAGGTCTGGGGAAGTTAGGATGAAATCATCCTCTTAATATGTGTTTAAATATTTTGATAATGAGTTAGGTCAGGGTTATTGTGGAGACCAGGTCATCTCATGCAGCACTGCATTCTTTTTATTGGTCAAGTAGCCCTTACATAGCCTTAAAGTACACTGTCATGGTTCTGTTGCTGAAAAACAAATGATGTTCCCACTAAGTGCGAACCAGATGAGATGGCATGTCCATGCAGAATTCCATGGTAGCCATGCTGGTTAAATTTGCCTTGGATTTTGAATAAATCACCAACAGCGTCACCAGCAAAGCACCGCCATATCCTCACATCTCCTCCATGCTTTACAGTGGGAAACACATGTAGAAACCAGCTCCTCTCTTTTTTTGTGCCTCACAAAGACATGACTCCAGATACAGACAAAGACACTAAAAATCTGACCAAAGGACAGGAAAAAAATTGCTTGGGCCAGCAAAACAGAAAGAATGGACATTAGATCTGTCTTTCAGTCATAAGACAACATGTCAATTTTACAATAATATTGTCTCATGGCACTTTACAGTAAGGAGCACCCAAGAGCAAGAGGGGCAAGGAAATGTAAAGGAAAGGTCATGTCTATGTGAAATAATGTGGCTATTTTGAGTAATCTAAAATATATAAATATTTTAACACCGACTAACACTCCCCAGCCTCAGGTAGGTATCACCTTGACTGACAATATTTTGCGGTAAATACTGGAAAAAGTTAGAGAAATTGTGATCTGGAACTTGTCAAACACTGTAGGAGATGTTAGTTATTCATCTCCAGTGGCAACTCTTTTCAGGGAGGCGGATGAAGGTTGTAAAAAACACATGGAAAGACTTCTGACTATCTGGCAGGAGCGCAGCTTGTACCGTGCTGACTTCATCCAGCAGTTAAAGTTGGCCATTGAGGACTCCAACAGCCCAAAACAGAAGTCAGTAGGTACGGATGGCTACAAAAGCCAAGAGTGTACTTAAAGTTTGAAACTTTCAGTCTTTATTGAATGTGAAAAAGCAAACACTTTTTTGTCTTGTGAACTATTGATCTGCTTAAAGCCTCATCGGTTGGCTGTAAGATAAATTTATTTCTATTGCTGAAGAATTGATGTGACTGGTAAATTGTAAAACAAAAACAAAAAACATTCGGTAGCACTTTGCAGATTCATACTAAGACGGTTGTGTTGTGGTAACACATTGGTAAAATCATGGTAACAACTCGCGCTACTGAATAACAATTGAGTAATTTCTTTGTTACTATGTTATTTCTCAGTAATAGGTCTATTTTGGGGGTAATAAGTCCATCACTGGTAGTAACAAGGAATTTCCTTGTTATGGTGAGATTTGATGGCAAGACTTAAATAATTCTGGCACATTAGGAACTATGTTCCATTGCTAAAGGTCATTGAGTACTGTCAGTTGTAAAACAAATTGGTGCTAACTGGGCGGAGATATCTCGGTTGCAGTGAGCCAGCCAAGGCAGCTAATAAGTGGAGTGATGTGGGCAAATTTCTAATGTTAAGGTAAAATGCGCTCTTCACTTTCTAACCCCCATGCAACAAAGCCATGAGCCTTTGGAACAAAACACTATGCCTGATTGATAAACTCTAACATTATAAACAGTATTTATGCAGACTGTAACGTACCTCTGTTGATTTCCGCTGCACTCATGAAAGCCCCAAAGAGGCAATTGAGTTTGTTTCTATTCCCGTTTACGTTTTAATTTTATTTTTTCATAAAGCTATGGTTGAGACATAGCTCAACAGCATGAATGGGTATTCAGTGTTGCATTCTATCCTTATCTTCTAACATTGGCCTCACACAATATTTTATAACATATTGTAGTTCACCAAAATCTGCTAGATGTGAAAATTTACATGTGCTGATAGGCGTAACTACCTTCAAACTACTGAAGGTGGATTGAGTGGTTCCTCATCTTTCTGTGCTTTGGTTTACTAGGTGCGTTCAATACTTTTCCTCCAACTGTCCAACTACAAGCCTTCCCCCATTAGAAATATTTGATAGTTAGCTGTGGTAGCCCATTTCACTGGAGTGTGTGTTCACTCCTCTTCCTGCAACAATGAACACCCACAAGATTTCTGGGCATGACATGAGCTTCCTGCAATGTTAGAAGATAAGGATAGAACGCAATACCCAATACCTATTCACGTTGTTACATGCTCATTAATATTGTCGTGATTTAAATACTCAACTATAGCTTTTTGACAAAATTAAATTAATTCATAAATGGAAATTGAAACAAATTTGGGGCTTTCATGAGCGCTCAACAGAGACGTTACAGTCTGCTTAAAAAGTCATTTTATAACATTACTATAGCACTACTGAGTTAACCAGGCATAGCGTTTTCTCTGGCTTTGTTGCAAGAAGGTTAGATAGTGGTGTGTAGCCTATATAGTGGCACAAAAGAGCTTTTTACACTGATGTTTGAAATTTGCCCACATCACTTCGCTTATAAGCTGCCTTGGCAGGCTCGCTGCACCCACAGCGTCTCTGCCTAGGTTCCAATTTCTTTCATTTTTTGACAATTGACAATATTCGACAACCTTCAGCATTGGAATTTAGGTCCAAATGTGCTGGCATGTCCCTTTAAAATGCAACAATGAAATTGTAAGATCCTATGTTAATTTCCAGTAATTATACCGTAATTATCCATGTACTTTCACAGAAAGGAAATGGAATCAGGGCTGTAAAATACAACATTTCAATTTAATTACAGTGTAATAGCTACTTCATATATGAGAATGCATCAAATAATGTGTCAGAGATGTTTGTGTGGTCTGCAGAAGAAAAAAAGGCCACCAAAAGAACATTCCAAAAAATCCAGGATGAGGAAGAGGAGGAGGAAGATGACTACAGAGCACATTATTCTCCAAAGGATCCAGATGGCAGTGGACCGCAACTGGTATGAACTAGGGATGCAAAAAAAGGATTCGACTATCAATTAATTGTCGATAAGAACTTGGTCGAATAAATGAAATTAGTTTTCAGTTAATTGCCCTTTTCACTAGTGGGATCGCTAATAGAGTGCGCCGCTGAGCGCAACGTGAAATGCCAACGCGAGAGGCCCAGCTCAAAATGAAGTGGTCAAGACGAAGTTCGGTGTGGGAACATTTTGAGCTCATTAATTCTGACAAAGAAGCCAAATGTACTCTATGTGGTGCTGCATTTATATACAACAGTTCAACTACCTCACTGAGTTACCATCTCAACAGCGTGCATGCAGCTGTGTTTCATGGAACGAGTGCATCAGAACAACCTACAATCACAGCACTGTTGGGAAGGCGAGCATGCGATGATAGGAGAGTAGAGGGCATTTCTGACAGGATATGCAACATGATTGAAAATGATTTGATGCCAATCAGTACAGTTGACAACAAAGGATTTCGAGAGCTTCTTAAGTTCGTAGAGCCAGGGTACAATATTCCTTCGAGAGTGACTATAACTACCCGCCTGGAAGCCAGCTACCAAAAGAAGAAGGATGAGCTAAAAACAATGTTGACCATGGCGTCGAGCCTATTAAGTTTCCATTCCTAATAATTTTACTGTAAGCCTTCTCAGATTAAGGGAGATAAATGCTGATGTTTTAGGTTTTCCGAATTAACAGCCTATTAGGTTCATACTTTCTTAATAATATATACGCTACAGGTAAATAATATTCTGTTTGACTCTATTCAGAATTTCTTCTTTCTTCTTTTGTTTCTAATAAATAAATGTTTCAAATGCAACAAATGAGCCAGTCCACAATTTATTGTCCTGTTAGAGTAGCTGTAATATCTATAAAGAATGTATTTTGTTATACAACATAAATGCATTTGCCTGCACTGATAGTAATAGTACAATAAATCCTTCATTAAGGAATATAAGTATCAGTATTTTAACTATGTTTAGCTTATATTCTTACAGACCCTATCGAAACACTGAAATTCAGGGAAAAATCGCCGCTTATCAATTAATTGTTAATCGGTCAACAAGATCAGTCAACTAATGATAATGAATTAATCGATAATTTGCATCCCTAGTATGAATGCATTTCAGTTTGACTCTTCGGTGTCACTTAATTTTAAAGACTAATTCCGGTATTTTGGACTTAAAGCCTTATTTTGAATTTGTTCAATTTGTTTATGATAAAATACAATTGATAAAATAATTTTTTAGATGGAAATTCTGATGAATGGCTTGGTTTCAAGAAGTTTAGGTAATTGCAGTCCCTGTCTAATTGTACAATGGATGTCACTTTGCACTGGAGAAATGTCCTTGAGAACACTTTAAACATTTATTTGTAAAAACGTGAAACCAAGTGGTGAGTTTCTCCAGTGCACATTGTGTAAGTAGCCATTGGGAACATAAGGAAATACTTGCCTATTTCTAGTCATTAAATATGAAGGTGTAAATTAGGTGAATTCAAATAGAACTGCCATTAGCTGACAAATATCTTGATGTAAGGCCTGTTGCATTCTGTATCTCCTATGAGATCTCCTCACCCCATGTTCTGCTTTCTCATTAGACAGAGGAACTAGTCAAAGCCCTCCAGGATTTGGAGAATGCTGCTTCTGGTGATGCAGCTGTGAGGCAGAAGATTGCTTCTCTACCACAGGAGGTCCAGGATGTGTCACTACTGGAGAAAATCACTGGTGAGTTATCTGTCTGGTGCTTAATAGCCTTGTGTGATGTGGAGGGTTGTTGTGTGTTTTCTTACATGATTTCTTTTCAGATAAGGAGGCAGCTGATAGGTTATCCAAGACCGTAGATGAGGCTTGTCTCCTGCTGGCAGAGTACAATGGACGGCTTGCAGCAGAATTGGAGGACAGACGGCAGCTGGCACGCATGCTCTCTGAGTATATTCACAGCCAGAAAGAGGCACTCACTGAACGTGAGAAGAAACTAGAGGCACGTATTTCATATGAATTTGTGAAACATTGCTATTATTATTGTGTAATATTAACCCTTTGAGACCAATGCCTGCACTGTGCATCCAAGGACCGTACCCATTCTTCTCCGTCAGATTTCTCGAGTTTTTGTCATACATATCATGTGAAACCGCACAACCTTACCTTTCCAACGGTTTGCGAGAAAATTTGCATTGAATTTATATCAAAATTAAGGTCACCAATACAGCTGTCATACTCATTCTTCTCAGTGTAATATGTCATGATTTCTTAACATGGCAAACCCCATATCAAAATAAACAGGAGATCCTACTGATTCAAATAACGTATAGCAGTCCTCTAGACTGTCCTGAAAAAAGCAAGATATGGCATGTGTTGATGGGCCTTATAATGACTGAGAAAATAGTTTAAAAGTAAAGGTAGTGAAATTACCCCGAAAATAGTCTAGGTCTCACAGGGTTAAGATATTCAACTATGGCTTTTCATCAAAAGACATTGTGCAGGCAACTGTGACCTACTGGTTAGGGCCTTGGGCTTGAAACAGAAGGGTTGCCTGTAGGATAAATGTGGGCAGAGGAAGTGCTTCAACATCACTCTCCCATGCCCACAACCACAGACTGTGAGTTGAGCACTCTGGCAAGTGAGCTAGTTTCATTCACTAGCACAACTCTTATGGTGCAGACCTGCCAACCTCTACAGATTTTGCGTAGAAGCTACGCATTTTGACATCAAAATACACTGATAGGCTTAGTCACTTAAAAGTACACATATCTGTTGAGTTTACTTAGAAGGCTATGAAATTAACCGGGCGGGCTTCAGTGCTGCCACAGAGAATAAGATTGCCAATGAGCATTCATTAAAATAAGTTCAGACCAATCAAAGCACAGTATTCATTTTCGTTGACCCTCCTGTGCAAAAAGAAATATCAAGCGGGAATGACGAGCGCAGCGTCAGCATCAGTGCGAGTCCCCGACCCCTCCTACACTCTGCCTGTCTTCCCACTGTCAGGTTATGAGCTTCTTTGCACAGGTCTGGGAGGGAAATGGAAAACTGAGATTGTGAATTAAGTAGTCATAACGTAGTTAACGTGAAGCTTTCGGTGTATTTGCCCGTGCTTACTAGTTAGCTATTAGTTATTAGCTTGTGCTTATTAGTCAATGTTTGTTTAAGTTGGCAAAGTTGGCCATGTGTTGCGTAAAGTGCCCTTTTTCTTAACCCACACATAGTTAATGCATGAAGAGCACACTAGGAAAAAGCCATTTATTTGCATGTCATGTAAAGTCAACATAGTTGAAGTAAAATTAAATTACATCTTAGTAATTTGCCTGTTTAGACAAAACTTAAAATACATTACTGAACCACCATGTAATAACTGATTTTAACATTCAGAATTTCAAATCAATCCTCATGTAGGATATGTGTAAATTTAAGGGACTGCAACAAAAATGTCAACAGGTTTCTTGCTGTAGGCCTATATGAATAGATTTCTAACAAGTTGAGAGCTTATAGTATAATAATGACATTACTATATTAAAACAATCATTATAATAATGGTTACATTAATTAAACATTTTCAGACTGTATGTTGGAGACAGATGCAGAATTGTCAGGGAGGGAATTTTGTGTTTATGTAATCTACAGTGAATGGTTTAGTTTTTCGTGTACAGCTTTCTGACAAAAACTAGTCTAGAGATATTCCAAAGCGGCGTCTGTGACCCCCAGAAGGTTAATGATAGTGCATAGTGGCTATTGGCCACACATTAATATTGACCTGGTTTAGTAAGCTTTAGAGCCTTCCATGTTAAACTTTAGCTAATATTCCGCCAACTGTGTAACTGCAAGTTGACTCGTCCTTGACCCTCAAAACGTTTTAGGACTCTGAAGTAGACTATCCAAAACGAGTTACATGCCGGTGGACAGCTTGCTGGGCAGCTATCGACAAGCTCCCTACTGCTTGATTTAACTATAGCTTACTGACTACCTAAACATCCAGAGGAAATGATTCAGGCCTAGAAGAAAATTATGCCCAATAGCTTGGTAGCCTGTTGGATGTATTAATCGTATCGGTACCGTCAATTCTCATGACATCCCCAGCTGTAGTTGGTTAAGTGTTGTTCAATAAAGTAAAGTGGACTGATATTTAGCAGACACAGTCTCACAACTTGGGATTTGGAAATTGAATCCAGGTCGCCCAATTTTCAGTCAAACAACATAACCACTCTTCCACCACATCTGCATGTGTTTCTGTGTTACTTGGTGATTAGAACTTCAATGTATTTTATCTTTTGTTAATGCTCAGCTGTTTTGCAGGAGTACAAGCAGAAGCTTGCAAGAGTAACTCAGGTTCGGAAGGAGCTAAAATCGCATATTCAGAGCTTGCCTGATCTCTCTCTACTGCCAAATGTCACTGGTGGCCTGGCTCCTCTGCCCTCAGCTGGAGACCTCTTTTCTACAGACTGATTAGTAGTTTTTTGGATGGTTTCATAAAGGAGATGACATGTTTCACTGACCCTCTAATATTATTTGAAAGACATTCAAAGTGTGTTCTGAAAGACATTTTGTTTTTTAACAGCTGAACACCGTTTCAAATGGCAGAGATCTTTGAAAGTGAAAAGGACGTGATCTGATGCTACACTGGAAAAAGCAATCCAGTCTAGTCTAGTTTGGTGTGAAAAAATGTAATACACAGTTATATACAGAGTTATAATTACTGCAAGTTTTGTAGTACCTTTGGAAAGTTATTACATGGAGAAATGAATAGTGTTATTACTGTTGCTAAAGTCAATTTTCTGTAATTCAAAATACACGTATGAATAGGCATAAATTTTAGAACACCATTAGACCAGCAACTGATTTGGTTGTAGCTATTACAGGATAAACATTGCAACACTTTTGCCTATTGTGCTATCACTACTGCAGCAGAAGACAAAATTTAAAACAAAATTACTTGTTCATTGTTGAATGTTAAACTGTAATCCCTCCTTCTAAATTTACCTTTTCAGTAATTCAGCAACAGAATTTGGAAGTATAATTAGATTTTTTCTATATACATATTTAGCAGTGCCCAAGCTTGTTACAAGTTCTTTGGGAAATTATTGAGTCAAATGGTGCATTCTGATTTTTTTATGTTGTGGCAATGGAAGTATAAAATTTGCTTAATTTATCCATCAAAACATTGGCCCTTAGGTGTATATATGTCTTAACTCTGCTGCAATATGTATGGGATTATGTCTGCTAAATAATAACATAAAGTTGAATAAAAATATTTTGGTACAAGTTTATATAATGTAATTGTTTAACCCCCGAGCTTCTCAAGTACATCTGCTGGGAAAGATTTCATTATTACATTTACATTTACATTTAGGCATTTAGCAGACGCTTTTATCCAAAGCGACTTACAAAAGAGGATAACATTCATTATTACCTCCGGCCAGGAGGTTATGTTTTTTACCACCTCCAAGGAGGTGATGTTTTCGCTAGTGTTTGTCTGCCTGTCTGTGTACAAGATAACTCAAAGTACTGCATGGATTTGGACAATGGGTAGGGACAACATAGGTATTTGGACAATGAATAGATGATTACAATTTGGTGGTGATCTGGAACACCATCTGGATTGTTACCTCTGCCCAGGAAGTTATGTTTTCATTCATCTGTCTCTCTGTGTATAAAATATCTCAAAAAGTACTCTAAGGATTTCCATTTTCGGACAATGTGAGGACAAGGAACAGATGATTAAATTTTGGTGGTGATCCGGAACACCGTCTGGAATAGTGACCCCCTATTGCCTTAACTGAGGTCTGCGCTGTCTGACTGCTTTTCTAGTTTTTCTGTGTTCTTATTATTGGGGGTATAGCAGCAAAGTTGCAGAACCCGGTTGTGTTTATATGTATTCTTATTATTAGACCATTGTGTTCCGTCATGGAAGCCTATGGCAGCCTATAGAACCGTATGGAAAAAAGTTGGCCAATCCAAGTTCAACACACCATGTAACATTAATTTCTGCCATAGTGAATTTTGTCAAAAGTAAAACAAACTTTTCAGCAGTCACAAATGTTGCCCGATTGTCATGAAATTTGCCACACATGGTCTTCAGACTATTCCTCACAAGGGATCCTTACAGCCATTTTGAAATTCCAACGGGTTTGCCCGTCATAGCCAAATGAAAGCGGTGGCAAAGCCACCGAACAGGAACTGAGGACATATTTCAGGAATGGTTTGATGTTTAAAGTTCAAACTTGGTGCTGTTGTGATCATGTGACTGTGAGTGGTTGTCGTACAAGAGAGGAGAATATAAAGTGTCTGGTTAGTGAGAGGAGCGAAAGGCCAGTGTCTCAAAAACAGAGACAGGAAACAACAAGCCACTATCAGTCAAGAGGCCCCGAGAATACAGACATGTTTTTACCTAAGTCAGCTAAATACTACAGACCACTGTTGTATAAAAGAACCTTGAAGAGTCTAAAAAGCAGACCAGCTCCACAAGGCACCATTATGCAGGAGACGAGGTCAGATAGTTTCATGAATCGCACAGAGGAAGTTTCCAGCATGGTAGAGTGGATAATTTCAGCTAAATTTAAAAATGTAAAAGTTTAACATAGTGAAGTTCTTGTTATCACTGGGTTTCATGTTAATGCACATTTTTTAGTATGTTTCTATGTCTTAATTGTATCTTGAAAAACTGGTCACATGAATTACTGTCTTTAATTATATCTTGATACTACTGAATTTCAGGTCACAACATATCTAGCACATTATGTGTTCTTTTCTGTTCATCGAACTCTCTTCAAATATATGAATGCTCTGATCTAATGGGAAAGGAATGGAGTATCTGGGCAAATTAGGTGACTGGAAGACCGAACACATGATCTATGTGTTAGAAATTACTAACCAAAGAGGCCCATGGAAGAGTCAAGGTCAGGTATAGGGACTGAGAGAATTAGGTTCAGTTGTGGGTATACAACCCCATCTTATGGCTGAGTAACCTTACAGGGAAGGGGATGGAATTATGCATAAAACGGTTGATACATGAACATGTTATGTATTAGGATTTTTTCATTTCATTGTTCATATGCTAATTAAGTTCAGGGAGATTAAGAGTAAGGGATTTAGTTAGAGTACGATACAAATTAGGGGCACACACGCTACCGAAATTTGAAGAAAATTGATGGAATTTGAGCTGACATGACAAGAAGACACTCCACTTCTCCCTGGTAACTCTGCTTCCTCTTCCTGGTAACTCTGAAATAAAATCACCTTCAGCATTATTGCCTGCCATGGACTTTGGCTGCTTTGAAAAACTTTGAAAAAATCACAACAGTACATCCTGGGGTGCTCAGCTAATATAGTGATCTGTGACCTCTGGGGGGTGTTATAACTCGTGAAAATACCTTATGAAATATATAAGAACTAGTGCTGTCAAAAAAGACATTAATTGCACATTTAAAGTTCCAGATTTCTCCTTTATTTTTGTGAAGAAAGACGGTCACACATGCCCCTGGTTAGCACAGGCTTCAGCAAAGTGGCACTCCTTGGTTTCCTTCATACCCAATGTGAAAGGATGTAGTTGCCACAGGTTTATGAAGGGGTGACCGACCAGATTTTTTTTTTATCCCCCGCACTCACATCCCAGGTTCTGCACACCCCCCTTGCTTCAACTACACCATGGTTTGGCCATTTCCTTCATTTAATTCATTCTTACTCTCAAGTGTTTGTCAGCTCTTATAAATGCCATATTATGAAACATCCACAACTATCATTATTCTGCTTGTATTCAGTTTCAGTGATCTTTGGCGTGGTGCTATTCAACATATTGCTTTGAGTGGAACCCCTTTGACCACACAGTCGAGTCGAGAGAACTCCTTTGTCATGCATGTTAACAAGCAAACTTCTCATTACTGCCTACAAAGTACTTCCTGCTGACAAAGCACTGAATTTAAAACATTATTGAAAGATAGGCACAGTACAATCAAGAAATCCTGCCTCTGAATTCAAAATGATGTCTTAAGTTATTTACAAAATCTATATGGTGGACTAGCATTTTGCTAATAGTACAGTGGGTTGCTGAAATACTCTGGCAAACAAAACAAAGCGAGTGGACAAACTCGACCAATCAGTCTTTGCGGTCTGTGTAAGTGAGGAGGGTGCTGGCAGTTAGTGTGACGTATCCGTCTGCATGATTAATTGGTGAAAAAAAATTAATCACATGCGTTAACATGTTAACATTGACAACACTTATAAAAACCTTATAGCTCATTAACACCTAGGGTCAGTGTGTAAGTTTAGATGTTTTTCATCGATATTGGCATGGTTTCCAGGGAAGATAACTTCTGCAAGATGCATCATTTGAAAATTTGAAATCATTTGAAAATGTATGCATTCATTTTTATAGATTTCAAAAGATATAATAACAATATTTTACAAAATATGTCAAAAGGCTGGCATGGGCTTAATTTGTCCCATGGTACCATTTAAGCCCATGGATGTTCCAAATAAGCCCATATTTTTTAAATAAACATTTGCTATGTGCTTTACAATCATAAAAAAATTTACATCAGTTCAGTAACACGTTAAATAGATAAAAAACTGAAAATAACTCCTAAGAACTAACCTTTAATTATGAGGAACTTACAGGGACTGTGAAAGGGCACAGACAAAGTTACCTCAGCTTAATGTTCAATAAGATCAGATATGTGCTGTTTATCAGTGGACTCCATAAACCTAGGAATCATATATTTAATTAATGTATTTAAGTATTTAATTAAAATATAAAAGTGTTTAATTAAAAGGTCACAACACAGCATCCCTTCCTATGTTAAACAAGATATGCATATTAATGTTTCTTTTTATGGCCTTTTTATGGTCTGTGAACTTTAAACAGCTAACATGCACTTAGCTGTTGCCTATTGTATAATAATAAATAAAGTGCAAACAGTCTTTGGTCTATAATGTATGGAAACCTATTTTTATAGTTGTAAATTAGGTTAATAAGGTGAAATAACAAAAATAATGTTCATCATCAACACAACAGTTTAGAAAAAAATGGTTAAAGGGAGGAAATCATCGTTGAAAAACATTGAAGTGGGCTTATTGGTGCCTTACTGAGTAGTAGTTAAAAATTACAATATATCCCTCTCAGAATTAAAGATATGTTTACAGAACCATGCATAAAGCCAAAACATAATCTGAACTAAACATGAAAATGAATAACTTTGCATACATTTATGAATATGAACATATTATTCATTAAAGTTGGCTTATGTTGGCTGTACTTTGTGACACTACATCATTTAAGCCCACCTTTAAAAAATAGCAATTTTTTGAAAATGTTCAGTTCGCTAAAGGGATCAAAGGTGTGTTGATGTGTAGATTAATGTCATATCAATTACAAAACACTCATTATACACACCTGACATGTTAAATTTTTTTGCCAGTGTATCACTAAACAAGGCTTGTGTTTTAAATGACAGATTACCTCTAGTGCATAAAAGTTATCTTTCCAAATGTAGCTTAAAATGAGTCTTATGTCTTAATATATAATTGTCAAGTAATTTACCTCTCATTTTCATAAAATAAATTGAATTCTAAAGGAAGTGGGAAAAAAAACATGAAATACTTGTGAAGTTTTAACCCTCAAAACAACAAAACAACAAAAGGCAGACAGGCGGTGGTAGCAGTTAAGGAACCTGGCTAGCATGCAAGTAGCCTGAAAAGTTGTGGGTTCAAATCCCAGCTTCCACCGTTGTGCCCTTGAGCAAGGCACTTAACCCTAAGTTGCTCTAGGGGATACTGGCCCTGAACAATTAAGAGTTGACAAAATGTAGGTCCCTTTGGATAAAAGCGTCTGCTAAATGCATAAATGTAAATGTAAACTTAAAATTGGCTTATGTGATTGATTTGAAATTAAGAACACATGGAGTTAACAAACTGTAGGATTGACTGAAACAGTAAGTAAAACAAAATATATATTCTTTTTTTGTAAAATTAGACTTCCAAATTGAAAGTGGGCTTAAATGGTACTTTTACCCCTATATGTGTGTATTTGTGTATTTGATACATGGACTCATTATCACCTTTTACAATAGTATTGTCTCATGGCACTCCACAGCAAGGAACACCCAAGAGAAACATGGAAAAACTCCCATGGCTCCCATGACAGATCCATGGCTCAAGGGTCAACGCAACTGCTAGGGGTCATGCAGGAAAAGTCCAATCAGTGGTTAGCCTAATAGACTACAATTTTGGTTTTAGCTAAGCATCATAATAATTCTAAAATATTGTCCCACAAAATTATGGTAGTATGGAGTAGTAGCAACCGTACATAATTAAATACACGTTAAAGTCAAAGAGTGAGATCGATCATGGGGGTAGCATTAGGAAGGTCCATTCTGACAGTGCCATTTTGAATAAGGGTCAGTTGTGAGGCCTCTTGAAAGAAAGTTGGTCCTGGCATGGGCCTCCTGTGAAGTTGGTTTCAGTCCACTTAGGCAGTTGGTGAGAGGAGTCAGCCAGTAGGAGGCAGGGATGACACTCAGCAGAGATTATTTTGCCATAAGACACAGGTGTCAAACTCAAGGCCCGTGGGCCAAATGTGGCTCGCCACATCATTTTATGTGGCCCGCAAGAGCTGCAAAGTTCTGATTGTCTTTAAAAAAATAAAGCAAAAGCGTGCATTGACTATAAACTACATTTCCCACAATACATGCCAATTATGTTACTCGCGAATTGTTGCCATCCCGCCACCAGATTGCAGTGTATCTGCAATGCTATTTTTGAATGATAAATTAGTTTGATTGGCGCTTCTCTGACTTTAAAGCGCAGCACTCGGACTTTGCCATCTTTGCCGATCCTTTCACCACCGACGTCTGCACTGCACCGCACCCCAGCACCTTCAGATGGAGTTAATCGAGCTTCAAAGCAATCATAGCCTGAGAACAAAGTTCAAGGATGTTGCGATCCAGGACTTTTACCGTAAAATGCCCCCTGGTTCAATGCCACAGCTTTGACGTCAAACAGCCTGTGTTCTGTCTATGTTTGGGAGCACTTATCTGCGCGAACAGATATTTTCAATGATGAATCTAAACAAAAACAAACACAGATCAAGCATCACTGATGAGAACCTCCACGCTGTGTGTTCCAGGACAGGCATCTTCTCATGAACTTCACCTAAAAACTTGAGACAATATAGTTTTGAATTGAGACAACCCTGATTTTGTTATTTTGAGTTATTTACAAATATAACTTTATATGTGGAGTAATGCATTTAGTGTATACAGGTTTATATGTTTATGCAGACAAATCTGCAAGGCTGCAAGCAGCCATTTGTTTTTGTAAAATGCTACATCTGTGACATATGTTCTTAACAGCTCACAATTGTTGGTTGTACTTATTCTGTTATTCTGCCCCTCTTAGCTGTGACAAAAAGGATTTGAACAAAGTTATTGTCATAACTGATGTTGGATGATGTTTTTCTATTATTATTCACTTTTATTTATTACTACTATTATTCTACTATTCTACTATTATTCACAGATAGTTTGATCATTGATTGATGGAGTAATGTGGGTTTCTTAACCTGACAAAGTAATTTTTTATGTCATATTAACAGAGCTACTAGCAACCTTTGTTTACATCTATGCAAATGCATATGCATTGTGATTTGAATAAGTAATAGGCCTAAATTCAGAGTTATTTAACATTTAGGAGTAGTTACATTTGGTTACATTTATACTCTTAGTTGCATTTACACATATGAGAAAGCTGTTATTTCTTGCTTTGGCTGAATACTCTTAGTATAAATGTAGTCTTACAGTTACATGTGGCCCTTTGAGGGCAACCATTATGCTGATGTGGCCCTTGGTGAAAATGAGTTTGACACTCCTGCCATAAGAGGACAAAGGAAACAAATGAGTTAGGCCAGTCTCACACTTCCCTGATCATATGTGTCGTATATGCATATATAAATAAATATATATGTGTAAGAGGGAGAGAGAGTTGTATGGCATGACACATGAAAGGTTTGTAGCAGCACTAGGCTATAACATCATAACTAAGGTATGGTACATAGCTACCCAACACTACTGCAGAGATGGTCAGTGGCCGCCATGCCTCACAACTGGGGACAACAGCAGAGGCAGTCCTTCCCAAGGCCCATGAGGACTGATGAATTACCGTTCACAATCCCTAACTATAGGGAACAGTAAAGAAGAAGGTTTGATGTCTGGACTTAAAGGTATTGAGAGTGTCCGCTTGTCGAATGTGTGTGTGGGGGGGATTATTCCACAAGAAAGGTGCATGGTAGCAAAAAGCTCTTTCTCCTATCGTAGACTTTGATATTCTCAGGATTACAAGGAGATCAGCATTCTGGAATCTTAGGGGTCTAGCAGGGTAGTAAGGGACAAGTAAGTCATTAATATGTAAATGTACTATACTCCACATTCAACACCATTGCACAGACTCGCTTACTGAAACAAGCTGCTTGTAGACTTGAAAGGAAATGGTATGCCACTAAACTTGAAGTGTTCCGCCTTGCTTGGATAGAAAAGGTACAAGAAAAGAGTACAAGACAGCACTTAACAATGCCAAATCAACATATTATTCCTCACTTATACACAATAATAAAGATAATCCAAAATTCCTTTTTAACACTATATCCCGTTTAACAAAAAGCAGGAACGAGGTGTCCCATTCCATTCCAATAACTCTGAGCAGCAAGGACTTCATGGACTATTTTAATGACAAAATTGAATCTATTAGACCTAAAATAAACAACTCCCTTGTAACCTCAAATCCAGTTGGACCACATGTAATGGTTACAGCTAGCTCTAGTCAACCTGTAGCATACCTTGATTCATTCACACCCACCAATATATCAGAAATTACATCTTTGATCTCTTCAGCTAAAGCCTCAACATGCTTATTGGACCCTATCCCAACTGATCTTCTTAAGGCAGCTCTCCCTCTATTGGCTGAGACGATTCTTAAAATTATAAATGACTCACTCATAGCTGGGCATGTCCCAAAATCTTTCAAGACATCTGTTATTAAACCATCAATTAAAAAACCAAACCTTGATCCTAATGTCCTTGCTAATTACAGACCCATATCTAACCTCCCATTTGTTTCAAAAATACTTGAAAAAATAGTGTCTAAGCAAATCTGTAGCTTCTTAAATGACAATAATATCCAGGAACCCTTCCAGTCAGGCTTTAGAACTAATCATAGCACAGAATCAGCCCTAGTTAAAGTCTTCAATGACCTCCTTCTCGCATCTGATAATGGATATATATCAATATTAATCCTATTAGATCTTAGTGTGCCTTTAACACTATTGACCATGGTATCCAACTACACTGGCTTGAACACATGATAGGCATCAAAGACACTGCATTAGCCTGGTTCAAATCATACCTCTCTGGTCGCTACCAGTTTGTACATGCTCATAATGAGTCATCAACCCATACCAAACTAAAGTTTGGTGTACCCCAAGGCTCAGTGCTACGTCCCCTGCTGTTCTCCCTGTACATGTTACCTTTAGGATCTGTTATAAGGAAACATGGTATTACTTTCCACTCCTATGCTGATGATGTTTAAATTCTGATAAAACTGAAGTTATGATGATTGGCTCTAAACAGCTGACCAACACTCTTCCCCATCACCAAAACTTACTCAGTGGCCTGTCACTGTCATGTAACGCAAAAGTTAAAGACCTCGGGGTACTTATTGACCAGGACCTCTCTCTAAATAGTCATGTAAAACAAATTTCAAAAACATCTTTTTTCCACCTACAAAATATTGCTAAGGTTAATTAAAGTAAAGTTCCTATCCTTTGAGGATGCTGAAAAATCAATACACGCATTTATTACTTCCAGGCTCGATTATTGCAATGCTCTGTTCTCTGGGTGTAGTAATACTTGCATCAAAAACCTGCAACTAATACAAAATGCTGCGGCCCGAACACTCACCAGGACTAAAAAATATGAACATATCTCTCCTATTCTTGCTTCCCTATATTTGCTCCCTATTAACAGTCGAATTGATTTTAAAATACTCCTCCTAACCTACAAAGCCCTCAAGGGCGATGCACCAACATATATTAAAGACTTACTTGTCCCTTACCACCCTCCTAGAACCCTAAGATCCCAAAATGCTGGTCTCCTTGTAATCCCAAGAATATCAAAATCTACGATAGGAGGAAGAGCCTTTTGTTACCGTGCACCCCTCCTGTGGAACAATCCCCCCCCCCCCCCCCCCCACATTCGACAAGCAGACACTCTCAATACCTTTAAGTCTAAACCTTCCTCTTTACTGTTTCCCATAGTTAGGGATGGTGCATGGCAAATCATCACTTCTCATGGGTCTTTTGGGAGGGACTGCCTCTGCTGTTGCCCCCAGTTGCGAGGCACGGCGGCCACTGACCATCCCTGCAGTGGTGCTGGGTTGCCATGCATCATACCTTAGTTATGCTGCTATAGCCTAGTGCCGCCACACAACCTTCATGTGTCATGCCGTACAACTCTCTCTCTCTCTCTCTTTCAGCTCTCTCTCAATATATATATATATATTTATACACATATGTATGCCCAAATTACACATTTGCATTCTGATGTGTGAGCCTGGCCTAATTCACTATCTTCCTCTACTCGATTATCTTTGTTGAGTGTCATCCCTGCCTCATTCTGGCGGACTCCTGTCACCCTCCCCTCCTGAGTGGACTACAACCAACACGACGGGAGGCCCATGTCAGGACCGACTCCCCATCACAGAGGACCTTCCTGGATGCCGATGCTAGGCCCGACCCCCCCCCCCCCCACAATGGCGCTGTCAAATGGACCCTTACTGTTACCCCCATGACCCATCTCACTCCTTTGAGTTTTTCACTTATCTGGGCGCTGCTACATTGTCCAGCCATAATTCCTGATAACCACCTATAGACTGACTACTATGTAATGTAAAAGTGGGATAATACTCTATTATGAACTATTATGAACCTTAGCTAAAACCATAGGCAACTTATAGTCTGTCATGGTTACTACTGATTGTAATTTTTCTGCATGACCCCTGGCAGTTGGGTTAGCCCCTTGAGTCGTGGATCTGAGCTAATCTTCCTAGATTAACTGAACATAAGGGAGTTTTTCCTTGCCCCTGTTGCTCTTGGGTGCTCCTTCTGTGAAGCTCCACGAGACAATACTATTGTAAAAGGCGCTGTATAAATAAAACTGAATTGAATTGAATATATGTTGGAGCAAGGCCATTGAGACCCCTTATAGGTTAGGAGGAGTATTTTAAAATTGAATCTAGGGAGCCAGTTTAAAGAAGCCAAGAAAGGAGATATGTTCTTATTTTCTAGTCCTAGTGAGTGTTCATGCTGCAGCATTTTGTGTTGTTGCTGTAGGTTTTTAATACTGCATTGCATTCATGAACGTAACTTTTGAACCGTATGCTCGATTTTCGTCAAGCCGAGTTCAACGTATAATGTGACATCAATTTCCACCATATTGGATTTTCCGGCATTTTTAATTTTGTCAAAAGTGAAACTAACTGTTCAGTCATCATGAATTTTGCCCAGTTGTCACAAAAGTTGGCAAACATGGTCTTCACACGATTCCTTACAAAGGTTACTTACAGCCATTTCGAAATTCCAAAGCGCTGGCCTGTCACAGCCAAACAAAAACAGGAATTGAGGTCATATCACAGGAACCGTTTAATGCTCCAAGTTCAAACTTGGTACATGGACTTGTACCCCACTTGTGACCTTTGACCTCTGGGGGGTGCTATAATTTATGAAAATGGCTTATGGCGCAGTAATGCATTTACTTGTTGAAACCAAATTTCAGAACCCAATTCTGAGAATGATATGGTAACCTTTGACCTCTAAGGGGCGCTATTTTCCACTAAATTGGAACTAATTTTCAGTGGTTGCAAATTCTGCCCAATCTTAATGAAAATTGGCACAGAGCAAAGCATTTAACCCTTAACGGCCATTTAAAATTGCCAGACAGGAAGTGAGATTGTATCTCAGAAACGCTTTGATGTACCAACTTCAAACTTAATACATGGACTTGGGTCCAGATTCTAGTGGGGCTCAATAAAATTATATCTCAACAACGGCTGTACGTTTTAAAACCAAATTTTCTATATGGACTCATGACCCAATTCTGAGAACAGATTGGGGCCGCTACCATTGCTGCTAGATCCCCACATTGCTGCTTGCAGCTATATTTATTGGGGGCCAAGCAGCAAAGCTGCACCCATTGTGTTTTTACTTTTTCTTATTAGTGTGCTTGCCACTTATTAGTGTGCTTGATCTTCTTCAGTTTTCTTCTTGTTATTATTATCCTGACACTTTTTTTGGATCGACTACTCCTCCCAGGGCGTTCAAGATACGACACAGTTCCAACTCTGAGACGTCTGGCCTGATCCAGACATGAGCACTTGTTCATGTCTGTGCCATTGCTCGTGCTAATATCTGTGCCATTGAAATGAATGGGTAAAACTTTGAAGCGATAATGTCATAATGCACTGCTCCACTCTAGACGTTAATAAAATTGAAAATTATGTCAAAAGGAAGATGAGGAATTTCATGGTGTGAAGTGCCAGGAAATTCCTCCTCTAACCATGTAAAAGAGACTTCTAGCCACAGAAAGGCTGAGAGCTGTATACCAAAGCCATTCAAAAGAATCATTTAAAAGAACCCTTTCTTCCATGATAGTCTTTTACAGTGTGTGTAGGTTGGGTGGTGATTGGGTGAGAGAGAGGTAGAGAGAGAGAGAGAGAGAGACAAGCAGAGACTGTGGCTGTTGAAAGCAAAGGTTCTAGATAGATTACTTGTCGGAAAATGCACTGATTATGAGGAAGTACGGCACTATGAGTGCCATTTTGATAAGCTAAATATCGTCACAGAGGCTTTCTAAGACAGAAGTCCTATGCCGTCTATCCTGAAATTTTTATATTATTTATTCTTGAAAAGTATATTTTCAAGTTACAAGAATCCAGTCAGACTATTGTGAACATTTAGAACACATCTAGACCACTTGAATTCACATTTTGCTCAATGGCTTTACATGAATATTTCAAGGGTAAATGAGACCATATCAACCATACTTATAGCAAGGAGGACTGAAGCGGAGTAAGAGGTGTCTGAAGTAATAAAGGATCTCTGATTATATGCTGACTTTATTTTACTCTAACTGCTGTTCAGTAAAAACAAATGAAATTAATTGAAATAAATTGTTATTGTTGCTCAAGGCAAATAAAACTGTTTAATAATGTAAGGCTGCGGCGAACAACCACAAGATGCTGCTACAAACCACAACATAGCCAATTGCATTTCTCAAAAACTAACACTGGCTACCAGACTTCATGTCAATGTGTGACAATCCAGATCAGTGATTGTTGCAGAGCAATAATAAAAATAACTAATGTAATGTCTATAGCTGAAATAATGTGTTCATGCCTTGTTTATATTGGGATAATGAAACAGAGGCACACATGCAATTTTGCACACCGGAGGAGGGACAGGATAAATTAGCTCACTCACTAGCATCCTTGCCAGCTGAAGATATTAGTCAACAGTGAACAAGTGACAAAGAACCTAATGTGGACAACTAGTTGCCTACAAGATGGTCTGAAAAGTTATGGCCACATGGAAAGTAGCCTTTAATAATGGTCTAAAGCATGATTATTTACCCATGTGTTAATGTAGGCTAATAGAACCCGGCTTATCAGAATGGCGCCTGTTCTGGCCCAGGATGTACTTCATATCCATTGTCTCAGTAACCACGTGTTTACATGAATGCAGTGAAATCAGGTTATTCATATCCCTATTTATATGATAAAAAACTGATATTCCAGTTACTGATTATAGCATTCTTTGCGGTGTTCTCACCAAGAATTCTAAAGACCGCTGCTTGATTGCCGCTTATCAGCATTCCATCTGGCATGTCACGCTCTAGAATCTTCCTCCGCAACTGTCGGAAATCAGGATAAGGTGTTTATATGCTGCAGCATACCAGTTTCTTTCTCTCTCATGAAGTACTCCACCTAGCATATCCCGATTTCTCAGAAAACGGGATTGTCACCACCCTGTCCTGTCTTTCTCTGTTTCCTCCTGTTTCCTCCTGTCTCTACCATTTACAAGCTCAATTGACATTCAATCACGCTATCTTATTTCCTCATTCCCCCGTTAATCACTGGATGGTCTTCACCTGCTTTCACTGGCTGTTCCCTATTGTTCTCCCCAGCTGTGTCTTGTTTCCCCTAATTACTGTTAGTATTTATTTCCCCCTGTTTCAGCCACCCTTTGTCAGTTTATTAGCGAACCTGCACGCGTTTATTGCTGAAGGCAAGCATCTGAATCCTGACTCCTGTCTGCTCCTCTGTTTTCCTGTGTCTGTTACCTGCATCTGTTTCCAGCCCATTTCCTGTTTTTCCCCGCCTGGTTCCCAGTTCGGTTTCTGTTTGTCTCCGTCTCCTGTAAGATCGTCTGCCTGTTGCCGAGCCCGGACTGCCTGTGACCTACGCCTCTGTTCCTCTGCCCCTGGTTACCAACCCATTGCCTGCCCACAACCTACTCTTCTGCTCGCCTGTCCTGGATTCTGACCCGTGTTCTGTCTTCGACTGAAGCTCCGCGCTCCAGTCCCGGCTACTGATCCGCCGCCTGCCTGTGACGCTCGCCTGGTCTCCTGCCCCGGACCAACGCTCTACTCCTCTGCCCTGGTAACCTGACCCGACGCCTGTCCGACCACGAGTGCTCCTGCCTGCCCTTCCCTGCTCTACGCGCCTCCTGCACCTCCGTGCCGAGGGCGCTTTCACGGAGCACACTCCCACTCCCTTTTCCCCCTAATCCTTAATAAAGACTATTGCAACTTGCTGCAACTGTGGCCCACTCTGTCTGTTTCGTGACAGAATAAACTGACCAAAAACATGGACCCTGCTGCACCTGGAAAGCACGGAGGAGAGCATCAATCATTTGACTGGAGATGTCGCTTCCCTCCTGCAGCTCGGTCACCAACAACAACAACAGTTCCAACAACATCAGCTACTCATCCAGTCACAACAACAGCAACTCCAACAACAACAGAAGCAACTCGCCCAGATCACCCAGGTTCTTGTGAGACTCGCGCCATCTCCTGGCCACCCACCAGCCAGCCACACAGACAGCCAACCGACCGTTCCAGTCCCCTTTGATCCTCCTGCTTCCTCAGGCGCGGTGCCAGTTCTTCCCGTTGCCACATTGCCCGTTCCTGAACCCAGAATTGGCGACCTGGAACGCTTTAATGGTGACCCAACTCAAGTTCAGCCGTTCCTGACCAATTGCAGACTGCTCTTCACCCTACAGCCTCAGACTTTCGCTACTGAACCGGCCAAGGTGGCTTACGTAATTACCCACCTGACTCGGAGTTTGAGCGCCAGACCCCAGCGTGTATCTCATTCAAACTGTTTGCCCAGGAGATGCTCAAGGTGTTCGACACCAAGTCGTCTTCCACCGACGCCTCCCGGGCTCTGATGAGCATCCAGCAGGGTCGAAGGTCTGGCGCAGATTATTCCATCGATTTCCGCACCTTGGCCCACCGGCTCATGGAACATGGAGGCGTTGGTAGACGCCTTTTTGTGCAGCCTGGCGGATTACATGAAGGACGAGCTGGTGTCCCATGAGCCCCCGTCGACCCTGGATGAGGCCATCGCCCTGGCCACCCGAATAGACCGGAGGGTCCAAGCTCGTCGCCAGGAGAGGGCGCACCAGACTTCCACGACAGCCACGCCAAGGGGTCCCTCAGCCGGAGCAGCCAGAGTTTCACCGCCACCCAGTCCAGCCTGCCGGCTCCATCCTCCAAGCCCATGGAGGTAGGCCGCGCTGCACTCACCCCAGCTGAACGTCAGCGTCGTCTCACCTCCGGCCTATGTCTGTACTGCGGGGGTCATTGACATCGTGTTGCCTCCTGTCCAGCAAAAGACCAAGCTCACCGGACGTAGGGGGGTCCGGCTGAGCTCTATTTCATCCCAGCCCCCCACCGATTGTAGGCCTCTGCTCCAAGTCCGCCTCCACCTCCCGGGTGCCATCCGTTCGCTGGTAGCCCTGGTAGATTCTGGAGCAGAGGCCAACATAATGGACATTCAGTTCACCAACCAGCTGGGCCTGGAGGCCCATCAGTTGCCTTCTCCCATCCCTGCTCGAGCACTGGACGGGCATCATCTCAGCCCAGTGACTCATGTCACCAGCCCAGTACAGATGAGGACATCGGGCAATCATTTGGAGACTGTTGAGTTCCATCTGCTTCACTCTCCTGGCCAGCCCATCATCCTGAGATACCCGTGGCTTCGTCGCCACAACCCCCACCTCGACTGGAAGACCGGGACAGTCTGGGAGTGGCCTTGCCTGTTCGGAACCCTCAAGCCCGGCTCCGGACCTCTCCAATGTGCCCAGCTGTTATCAGGACCTACGGGAGGTTTTTAACAAGTCGAGAGCTACGTCCCTGCCTCCCCACCGACCGTACGACTGCGCAATCGACCTGCTCCCTGGCACGGCCCCTCCCAGGGGGCGAATCTACTCCCTCTCAGCCCCGGAGAGACGGTCCATGGAGGACTACATCTCCAGTTCACTAGCAGCTGGCATCATTCGTCCGTCCTCTCCAGCCGGAGCCGGGTTCTTCTTCGTGGGTAAGATGGATGGCTCCCTGCGCCCCTGCATAGATTACCGGGGGTTGAACGACATCACGATAAAGAACCGTTATCCTCTTCCTCTGCTCGCCCCCGCCTTTGAACTGCTTCAGGGGGCCACGGTCTTTACCAAGTTAGATCTCAACAACGCCTACCATCTGGATTGCATCTAGGAAGGTGACAAGTGGAAGACGGCATTCAACACCCCGACCAGCCACTACAAATACCTGGTAATGCCGTTTGGGCTTACCAACGCCCCGGGGGTTTTCCAGGCCATAGTCAATGAGGTGCTGCATGACATGCTAGATCGGTTTGTCTTCGTTTATTTGGATGACATCCTGATAATTTCCAAAGACCTGGCTGAACACACGAAGCACGTCCACCAAGTCCTCCGTCGCCTCCTGGAGAACTCGCTCTTCGTGAAGGCGGAGAAGCGCGAGTTTCATGTGAAGACCATGGCCTTCCTGGGGTACATCGTGTCGGAGGGGAGCATACAGATGGATCCAGCCAAGGTGTCGGCGGTCGCTTCCTGGCCAGTTCCAGATAGCAGGAAGAAGCTGCAGCAGTTCCTGGGCTTTGCTAACTTTTAGAGACGCTTTATACGGAATTACAGCCCTGTCGCCGCTCCACTCACAGCCATGACCAGCACAAAGCAGCGTTTTGAGTGGACCCCAGCTGCTGATAAGGTGTTTAACGTGCTGAAGAATCGCTTCACCTCAGCCCCCGTCCTCCTGATGCCAGATCCTGATCAACAGTTTGTGGTGGAGGTGGATGCCTCGGATGTGGGAGTCGGTGCTGTGTTCTCCCAGCGGTCAGCTGAGGATCAGAAGCTCCATCCGTGCACGTTCTTCTCCCGCCATCTGTCTCCCGCAAGCGCAACTATGACATAGGGGACTGGGAGCTGCTGGCGGTGAAACTCGCCCTGGAGGAGTGGTGTCACTGGCTGGAGGGGGCCACGGTTCCGTTTCAGGTATGGACAGATCATAAAAATCTGGAATATATATGCTCCGCCAAACACCTAAACCCCCGACAGTCCCGCTGGGCCTTGTTTTTTACCAGATTTAATTTCACTCTGTCCTACCGACCTGGATCCCGCAACACCAAACCTGACCCCTCTCCCGCCAGTTCCAGAAGGAGGACGCCACCCCCCAGGGGCCAGCATCCATTCTGCCCGGACCCTGTGTCGTAGGAGCCCTGGCCTGGGAGATAGAGGACCGGGAGCGAGAGGCCCTCCAAGATCAGCCTGGCCCCAGCGCTTGCCTAGATGATCGCCTGTTTGTTCCCGAACATCTACGGTCCCAGGTAATCCAGTGGGGTCACAACTCCCGCCTAGCTTGTCACCCGGGTGCCTCTTGCACCCACCTATTTCTCGCCCAGCGCTTCTGGTGGTCGACTATGAAGGGGGACGTCCAGGAGTTTGTTCGGGCCTGTCCTGTTTGCAGCCAACACAAGTCCTCCAACCGTCTGCCAGCCGGCCTCCTCCAGCCTCTGCCGGTTCCCACACGTCCCTGGTCCCACATCTCATTGGACTTTGTTACCGGCTTGCCAGCCTCGGAGGGGAAAACAACGATCCTCACCGTAGTGGACCGTTTTAGTAAGATGGCACATTTTATTCCCTTGCCCAAACTCCCATCTGCTCGAGAGACCACACAGGAGATGTTATACCATGTTTTCCGCCTCTATGGCATTTCACCGACATAGTCTCCGACCGTGGCCCCCAGTTTACCTCAATTTTTTGGAAGGAATTCTGCCAACTATTGGGGGCAACAGTCAGTCTGTCCTCCGGTTTCCACCCCCAATCTAATGGTCAATCTGAGAGGGTCAACCAGGAGTTGGAGAAGGCTCTCCGATGCATGGCTTCTCGAGGTCCTCTTGCTTGGGCCCAGCAACTCGTGTGGGTGGAATATTCACACAACTCCCTCTCCTGTTCGGCCACGGGCATGTCTCCTTTCCAGTTTACGGCTACCAGCCACCCCTGTTCCCCAGCCAGGAGAGGGAGGCGTCCTGCCCTTTGGCCCTCGCCCACGCCCGCTGCTGCCGCCGCGCCTGGGCGCGGGCTCGCGCCACACTCCTCCACTCCGTCACCATCTACTCAGCCGGAGCCAATCGCCGTCGGACCCCGGTCCCTCATACCATACCGGGTGGGTCAGAAGGTGTGGCTCTCGGCCAAAGACCTGCCCCTGCGTGTGGACTCACTCAAGCTGGCTCCCTGGTTCCTGGGTCCATTTTCCATTGAGAAGTCATTAGTCCGATGGTGGTTCGGCTCCGGCTCCCCAGCAGCATGAAAGTACACCCATCCTTCCATGTCTCCAAGGTAAAACCTGTGCACAGCAGCCCATTTGTGCCGGCGGCGCCACCGCCTCTGGACGATGGACCAGTGTACACCGTGCGTAGTCCGCTCTGGTCTCGACTGAGAGGCCACGGTATCCAGTACCTGGTGGACTGGGAGGGGTATGGGCCAGAGGAAAGATCCTGGGTCCCCACCAGCAGGATTCTGGACTGGACCCTGATCACGGACTTTCACTGGCAGCATCCGGACCAACCCCTTCTCCGCCGGGGACGTCCTATGGGCGCACAACGGGCTGTCCGCACAACCCCTGGTCCTGCGTCTGCACCTACCCGGCCCTCCAATGACGGTGAACCCCAGGCATCCTCCGGGGATGAGGCCATAGCATCTGACCATTCGGAGGAGTTCTAATGCACACGTTTATTGCTGAAGGCAAGCATCTGAATCCTGACTCCTGTCTGCTCCTCTGTTTTCCCGTGTCTGTTACCTGCATCTGTTTCCAGCCCGTTTCCTGTTTTTCCCCGTCTGGTTCCCGGTCTGTTTCTGTTTGTCTCTGTCTCCTGTAAGATCGTCTGCCTGTTGCCTAACCCGGACCGCCTGTGACCTACGCCTCTGTTCCTCTGCCCCTGGTTACCGACCCATTGCCTGCCCACGACCTACGCTTCTGCTCGCCTGTCCTGGATTCTGACCCGTGTTCTGTCTTCGACTGAAGCTCCGCGCTCCAGTCCCGGCTACTGATCCGCCGCCTGCCTGTGACGCTCGCCTGGTCTCCTGCCCCGGTTTCCGACTCGCCGCCCGTCCCCGACCAACGCTCTACTCCTCTGCACCGGTAACCCGACCCGACGCCTGTACGACCACGAGTGCTCCTGCCTGCCCTTCCCTGCTCTACGCGCCTCCTGCACCTCCGAGCCAAGGCCGCTTTCACGGAGCACCCTGCCACTCCCTTTTCCCCCTAATCCTTAATAAAGACTATTGCAACTTGCTGCAACTGTGGTCCACTCTGTCTGTTTCGTGACAGGGATAAGAGCTTATTCAGGATACTGAATTCAGGAAAAGATGTTTACATGTGCAAAACACAAAGCCGGGATACTTAATATCCTGATCATATTTGGGATACTTAAGTGCATGTAAACATAGTCTTATTTATCTTCTTTATCTGATTTATCTTGCTCCGCTCTAGAATCTTTGTTTGAAAACTGAGTGTAACTGTCATTTGAATGTTTAGTTGTTTGATAGGCCATAGGCTGCATCCAACAATCTTTACCAGTTCAACTACTAAAATAGCCTAGTTATCACCACATGTATTCTTGCAACTTCTTGCAAACCACCTCCACAATGATGGCCTAGCAATCAACATAGCAATTCAAAATCAACATGATTAACCTATCAACCAGTAAAGCAACCACTGTAACCAGCATAGCCTAGAAACGCAATAAGCAATATGAACGAAAAAGCAATATGAACCATCTCCACCAATTAAACTACTGAAACAACCAACATAAATAACCTAGCAACCAACATCACAACCAACATCACCATAACTGCCCTAGCAATGGCCTAGCAACCACCTCAAGTACCCTTGCTGCTTTCTAGCAACCACTTCCAGAATGACAACCCAGCAACCAACATAGGAACCAACCTCATTAACCATCAACATTACTTCACTTTTGGAGCAACATGACGCAGTCACAGGCTGCGTCCCACCATCTCAACCTGGTTGAATTCAACTACTGACACATTTTCGTCAATTATTAGTAGTTTAATAGTCTTTAAAAAGAATGAATAATAATAGTCAACTTTATAACACAATGAGCAACTTGTTAAGCAACCGTCAACATTATGTCCCTGCTGTGTCATTTGGTTTTTGTAATGTCTGCACCCCAGACAGTGTCAACTTTACATAACAAAAAGCAAATGAGTGCCATTATGCCATTAATGTTCATGATACATGTCAACACCTTCAAATAATGTGTTACCAAATATTTTTTCATCAATTACAGTATTAGGATAGAAGTTTAATAGCTGTGTCAAGCCATCTCCAACAAATTGTCAAGTGTAAGTAATAAATAACAAACTGCCACAGACTCAATGACAATGAATCTACCTTTTTTTCCTGCATTAATACCCTTTATTCAGCATGGTATTCTAAAGCATGTAAAGTGTTACTGTACTGTCTGATAATGCACATTATTAGCAATATGTGTGTGAGCCTCTGTTCACAGCCACCTAATCCATGTTGACTTTAAAATTCTTTCATTTTTGAGATTGCCCAAATGAAATTTTGTGCTGTTGCAACCACTTCAACAATGATGACCTAGCAACCAACATAGCAACTAACATGATTCCACTAGTAACTACCATAGCAACCACCATGACTACTCTAGCAATGGCCAAGCAACCAAACAACATCCTCAACAACCTCATTTTTTTTCTAGTCAGATATTGTCAGATATTTGTACAAAAAAAATGCACATTGCTAATTTCAGTTTGTGTCCACAAGATGGCAGTATAACACAAGGAATAGACTTTGCTCTACTGCTATCAAGCCTTGTAACTATTAAATGAATTATAAACCCAATTTCAAACAATTTGGGACATTGCGTAAACTGTAAATAAAAATAATGCTATAATTCTCAAATTGTATAAGCAATATATTTGTTTGAGAATAGGAGAACATATCAGTTGTTGAAACTGGATTTTTTATTGTTATTGGGTTATTTGTTATTTGTTATTTTTTTGTTATACGGGATATTTCCTTGTGTTGTTGTTATACAACTTTTGGCCCTGTCCCAACTTTTTTGAGACATGTTGCAAGTATCAAATTTCAAATAAGCGTATATTCCCCCGATATCAATAATGTACCCCGATTTTAACAGTTGATATGTGTTTCCACTATTGTCTATAAAATTTATGGCTTGCATGTTTTGAAAATGATAGTATTTTGTTTTTGTTGACATCTTACCAACTTTTTTAGGAATTGGACTTTTACATTTTCTTGTGCAACATTAGACCAACTAAGTTTATACAAATTAGGCCTAAGCTTTCAGTCCCCTTTTTCTTTCTTTTGCATTCTTACAGAGTGCATTAGCGCTAATTAGCCAAACAACAGTATAGAACTTCAGTGTAGACCTATTTATGAGTACTAAATGTTATACTATTGCATTTTTGTCCACTAGATGGCAGTATAAGACAAGGAATGAGCTTTACTGCTACTACTAATTATTATTATCTACGATAGGAGGAAGAGCCTTTTGTTACCGTGCACTCCTCCTGTGGAATAATCCCCCCCCCCCCCCCCCCCCACACATTTGACAAGCGGACACTCTCAATACCTTTAAGTCTAGACTTAAAAGCTTCCTCTTTACTGTTTCCCATAGTTAGGTATGGTGCATGGCAAATCATCACTTCTCATGGGTCTTTTGGGAGGGACTACCTCTGCTGTTGCCCCCAGTTGCGAGGCATGGCGGCCACTGACCATCCCTGCAGTGGTACTGTGTTGCCATGCATCATACCTTAGTTATGCTGCTATAGCCTAGTGCTGCCACAAAACCTTCATGTGTCATGCCGTGCAACTCTCTTTCTCTCTCTTACCCTCTCTCTCTCTTTCAGCTCTCTCTCAATATTTATATATATATATATATATATATATTTATATACATATATGTATGCCCAAATTACACATTTGCTCTCTGATGTGTTAGCCTGGCCTAATTCATTTTCTTCCTCTGTCCACAATTACCTTTGAATTGAATTAAATATCTTGGCAATACTTTGACAAATCACAACTAATTTTGAGACCTCATCCCAACTACGTCTCATGAATTTTGCCTCATTTGACCACTAGGGGGCACAGTAACTACAGCTGCATCTCTGACATTGGCTGAATTGTTTTGTCTCGACGGCTGCGTTGCAGCAGGTTCAAGCAAGCACACTCCAGCAGTTTCTGCCAAGGAAATGCAGTCTAGTTATTATTATTATTATTATTATGCCACGTTTTTGTGTGCCACTACTCCTCTCTGGGCTTTCGAGTCATCGTTCCAACTCTGAAATGTCTGGCCCGTTCAAATGGTCGTGCTACTTCCTGGGGGCACTATAGTTTGCAAAATTAACTCATATCTCAGTACTCCATTCTTAGGACCTATGCAAATTTGGGGATCACTGGGAATGCTACCATTTCTGCTAGACCCCCACATTGCTGCTTGCAGCTATATTTCCTTATTTTATTTTAAAAATCTCTGTGTACAGCCTACAGTCATACCTGCCAACATTTGAGGAGCAAAATGGAAGGAGCCTAATACGGAGATTTTCCTTATTAGGCTATTGTTTCTAGTTTTGTTTTGTTTTTTCTAACTTGGTCGCCTATTCATGCCCTCTCAGGGATCAGTCAGTGAACATCACAAATTGTGCTCAGTTTCTAGTAATTTGGATGAGGGTGTTTTTGTTCAGTGTGTTTGTAAGGTCTACACAGTCCTATATCTTTTCCTGGAGAAAAAATGCCTACTATAGTATATCAACAAATTCACATTTGAATAACTGACTTGGAGAAATGTTTGCATTGTACATACAATAGTTGTGCACTGTAGCCTACGTCACTGTGCATTGCTTTGGTCGCAACATGAATTGTAAATGCACCCTCTGGAATGTGCTGTTTATCATTCAAATGAACAGAGATTGCACCCAGATATCCATCTTGTTTGCGGTCCAAAAGTAATGACGCTTACATGGACAGCACATCTAATGACAAATAACAGTAACATTAGCTTTCAGCTTCCCGTATGTGCAGAGTAAGTGTCAAGTTGTGGTCGCCAGTTTGGCGTGACAAAATGACAAAATGGGAGGGGGACGGGAGGTGGGTATGAAATACAGGAGAAACCTGGTAAAAATGGGAGTGCTGGGAGCTATGCTTACAGTGGATGTAAGTCCACAGACCCCTGATAAAGATCATTATAAGATGTGCAAATTATGAATTTAGTTGCACCTATTAAGTTGCACCTTATGGAAAGACTCATGACTGGAAAAAAATTATATTTCAACTGTAAAATAACATTTATCAAATCAACAGAAACAATGTAATACGCTGTATAGCAATAATAAGCCCAATGACAGATAGACACAGCAGGAAATTCAAAATTTTCATAGTATCCATACATATAGATATTGATAAAGACAAAAAAGCAGATCCTGCAGACAATTACAGTACAATTAAGTATTAAGTATTAAGCATTCAGTACACTTAGTCCGCAAGTAGATTAATGTCAGGCCTGATATTATTATGTAGAGTTTTGTGAGCATTCTATTCCTTGCCATCTCTTCCAGTGTGTCTAGTTGGTATCCAGTGATAGATCCGGCCTTGCTGTTAATGCCTTCACCCCAGCACACCATAGCATAGAAGATGGTACTTGCAACAGCAGACTGGTAGAACATATTAAAGGAAAAATCTAGTATGAATCAATCAATATCTCTGTTGTTTGATGCTACTGAGAGCTGTTGGTAGGTATGAGAACGAGAGAATTTGATGCAATGTAGACGTATCCGAAACTGCAGCTAACTGACTAGGGCATAGGAACAGATTGGTTATCCCAAATGTAAAAATATAAGTAAATATTGTGATACATCTGAGCTATTCCATGAAAAGAAATATTTTTTTGTCACACCCATAACCCGAATAAAATGGCACATTATGACGTGAATACATGAGATTTCAGTATTTCTTGTTTTTGACTTTTACCTTACATGAAAGAATATACTAAACTTTTTAAGTAATCAGTCAATGTCATACAAATAGCATGGCATTTTTCTGCCATTATGGATGTGACAGAAAGTCCTTAAATTGTGTAAAACTCCAGTTGTAATGTTTGTATTGTTTTCATGATGCACAGACTGAGTAGTCCTGAAGTGCTGTGGCCTAACATCTGAATACAATACACAATTGCGTGAATCCAGTCAAAATTCTGCTTTAAGGTGTAAACACATGCACATCAAAATACTAATTTTTGAAATGAGGAATAAGTAAGAATAATCATACACATGCTCTCAATTGCAAATTTGCAGAAGCTAAGAAATCTGTAGCTCACAGGTTAGACCCAAAGCTTGGGCTTCAAGTTCAGCTTGTAAAGAATCTGATATCCATCATCCCAAGCATACAGCTGCTTCTCCTGGGGGTTGTACTTGAGACTGGAGTGTGAGCCATATCTGCGGGGGAAGTATAACAATGGAGCTTCTCCACTTGTTACCATGTCATTAACATCAAAAACACACTGGATTCGAGAGCGACTAGGTGGTCTGGTATTGTAGACAACATAGACTGTGCCACAAACCACAAATGCTGATTCTGCATTTTCCCTTGGACAGCCTGTATCCCACATCTGTTCAGTGTCTAGTGTATCTCTATCCATCTTGGCTAGGTTAATATTGTCCTTTGAGCCATACAAAGCCCACAAGCCTTCCTCATCTGCCACCAGGTCCACCACTGTTTCTGCATTCAATGTGTAAACAGGATTCCTGTCATCTACTGGGAACACAGCGCTATCCACCAAGGAGCCATTGTGTAGGTCAAACTTCATTATTTGCACCTCAGAGCCTTCGCTCACATAGTATATATGGTTACTGTGCACAGTATTCCCTGTTCCATTCCAGTATGTAGGTAGACTTATGGGCCGTGAGCTGGAAGTGGAGGATGAGAGGGCGCTCACCAAGCTGTACTCATGCACTGTATCACCTTCAGTGCCATTGAAAATGTATACCTTTGCTGTGACAGTGTCTCTTGTCCACACACCCTCTGGACTGCCCATTCGTTTTAAAATCTTCATAGCTCTAATGCTGGACACAATGTCTAGACAGCCTTGGGAAAGAAAAAGAAAGTTATATTAGACCCTGACACATTTAGCTATTACAAGGACACAATGCATACTAGAATTTCATAGACATTTCAAATGAAACATGTAGTAATGGAGTTTGTGTTTTAACTTTTTTAGTGTATAACCCAAAGTCCCAAAAATTACAATGCTGCTTAAAATGTGAGTAAAACAGAAACGTGTTAATCTACATTGAATTAAACATATCTGCTGCTGTAAAATTTAACCAAAAGGTTAAGCACGCATTTGATTTGATGCATAGCCTAATCAACACAGTCCAAAAAGAGTTTAGTGACCTTACAACTTCTCTGACTCGTGTGGCTCTGTCGCTCAGATCCCATGTGCTAGTGTATGCGGGCCACAACAACTATATAAATTAATATTAACTTTAACCCACTGTGATAACATTCGTTTAACTTTCAAAATGAAAAATTACTGAAAATGACTATGAAGAAGAAATTCTCTTCTGCGGTAGACTCCAACTTTATGGTTTTCGCATGTCCAGTGTGCCCTTTTCCCATAGATTTTATGACATATTTAAATCAGGCTACTAATTACAGTGTATGAAAAATGCACTTTACTGTTCTTCCAGGACTTATTATAGTGCATGAAAATGCTTGAAAATGCACTATACTGTTCTTTGAAGACTTCTTACACTGTTTGAAGCCATTCTAATAAAGCATCTATTTCAACTTAGTTAGCTAGTCAGCATCATTAGCACAGTTAGCAATGTTAGCATAATTGCTAACAAATATTAACTAAGTTAGCTCAGCAACACTGTTAGCATTGATAGCTACTTAGCATTAAAAGCATAATTAGCATTGTTAGCATAACTGCTAAAACATTGGTTGAGTTAGCTAAGTAACAGTGTTAGCATAGTAAGCATTATTAGCATAACTGCAAAAAACATTAGCTGAGTTAACCAAGTAATGGGAGTTAGCATAGTTAGCAAAATTAGCATTGTTAGCATAACTGCTAGCAAATGATAGCTAAGTTAGCTAGGTAACACTGTTAGTACATTTAGCTACTTACCATTGTTGGCATAATTAGCATAAGCAGCACTTAACTGTCAGCTGTCATCAATCATATGACTCCCTCAACTGTATCCTTTGCATACAACTGTTTAAAAATCAAGGTTGTCACTACAACAATTCACTATGAAATAATCTAACTATTTAAACTATTCAACTATGTAACTGTTAGCTGTGATCAACTATGCACCCCGCCTGCTGTCCTCTGTCTACAACTGTTGACAAAATAAGTCTTCACTACAATAATTCACTATAACTGTTCCACCATTCAAATTGTTGATTGTCATCAGCTATAATGTATCTCCAGCTATATTAAATCACCACCTACCTTGTAACCAACATAGCAACCACTGAAATGAAGCATCTACATCCGTTTCCAAATCACCATGATTATACTACCAACAGCTACAGTAACTCCTTTTTTCTGATAGTAGCCACCATGGATACCCTAGCAACCACCTAGCAACCACTTCCAGTTACAACCCAGCAACCAACATGTGTAAGCTAGCATTCAGCACAGCAACCACTCCAGTTACTATAGCCACTACCTTAACTAACCAGCTAACAACCTAGCTACCAATATCATAATGCAACTATTTGCCACAAAGCCCACATCAAGTAACTGCAGTTTGCATTTTTACGGACACATAATTCCCTGGAATTGCATTCCCTAGTTAATATTATTATTATAACTATTTAATGCGGCTTAAACCACATTACTTTGTGAGATATTAACTAAATATAACATTTTTTTCCCCTATGGACTTAACGGTAACACTTTACATTACAGAACGCTAATACGGGGGTAATTGTATGGTAATGTCTACAAGTAATATTACAAGTAATTTCCATGCAGTTTCTAGATAGTTACTGTGCAGTTTTTAGGTAATAACGATGTAAACAGCTTTCATTTAAAGTCTAATAAAATGGTAATTTGATTAAATGTTTAATTACTGAAATAATAAAGTTCTGTATTAACTTATTGTCAAGTAATAACTTTGTAATCACACCAGCATGGTAGTGTTACGAAAGAGTAAAATGAACAAATGAACACTGTCAAGTGTTATGACATAACACAGTGATGAGACTTTCCAAGTAATTGTAGTAATTAGATGGTAACATGACATTATGTATCTGTAACTAAACTGAAACAAATGAAGTAATTTCATGGAAGCTACAGGGTATCAGGGCTGTAAAATACACGATTGCCTCTTCCTGCTTCATTTCCTAGATGTATTGATAAACCCATCAAGTATGCTTTTGATACTAAGTGTTGTTTTGTGTATTTACCTTAGAATCAGTGAGGAAGTTTTAGGGAAAATACACAGTATCAGGGCTGTAAAATGCAAAATCACATATTTACACTCAATTACTTAGTTATTACCATCTGCCATGTTTAACACAGGCTACCATGGGTGTACTGACATTCATCAGACAAACACTTGTACTTTTATCGTAACTTTTATTGACTGTTTGCAATAGCTTAACATCTTTGGTTAAATTCTAAACTAAAACAATATGTTTCTCGTTTTTTTTTTAGTTTAAGTAAAAAAAAGTATCAAAACTCAAAAGAAGGTTCACATACTTAAACTAATACTTACACACGAAAAAAAAAATATCCAACTAAGATGTCATTTTATAAGACACAGGTAACAGCTCTCCATTTTGTTTTTGTGCTTTCATTTTTTCTTGAAGCTGTGACTCACTGTCAAGGAATGCTTTGCATTCCTTTGCATATTGCATCAATTTTGTGCCAGTGAATTTTGGGATTCAAACCTTCTCTTCATCAGTCACAAGAAACACTTCAGCTATAACAGCAGTTAAAGCTATTGTGTTGCGGTCCACATCATGGTATTCACAGCTTCAGGTTTTTTGTACGACCGTAACACAGCCCTGCACCTGTTGACAACATCTTCCGATGTCTTCACTGTAAAGAAAATAAATGGTAAGTACTACATTTTTCAACAATGTTCAGCAAACATTGCATTAGCCAACAACGCTTACTTCTTTTCCCAAATTTCACACGCTTTTTGGGTTTGGTCTTGCTGTGTCTTTTCTTCTTCCTCCCCCTGGTCTTTTTCCCTGCTTATCAGAGGAGGAGGAGAAGGAAGAACAGGTGGTTGGGGATGATGTGGTGCTGCCTGAGCCTGATATATCATGTCTCTTTTTTGCAGCTACAGCAATTACCATTTCATATGGATTACCAGATACATATAATTCAGTATAGTTATAAAGCAAAGTAGTGTAAACACCACTAACAAAAGCAATACAGCATATTTAGGCAACAAACAGTAAAAAACATCACAATTAAATCCCTTACAGTAGATAACTGTCATTAATAAATAAATTACTTACCATTTGGACGCTGCAATGCAGCCTTCAACTGTTCTCGAAGGAAATCCCTCTCTTCTTTCAGTGCACAGACCTCTTCCTGAAGTTTTTTCAATTTAGCTTGGGCTGTTGGAGCATCCTCTTGTGTTTGAATATCTTCTGTTAAAAACATAAAAAATTATAATATGATAAATTATAATATAATATAAATTATAATATGATATATTAATATGAGATATTGATTTTATTTATTTATCTATTCATTAGGTTTTAAAGGGACTACTGTAAATGTCATAGTTTGTCTTCTTTGACCACATCTGTAATGATCAACATTTATTAAAGAATGTTCTTCAGTAGCTTTTGCCCTACAGTGTATAATACAGCATAATTCAGTTTTGCTTGCTCCCTGGTCAAGTCAAAGTCTATATTCTGTCTTACTACCTATTAATTGCAGTATCTTGTGCAAGATCCTCACCTTCATCCTGAAGGAGTACTACTGCTTATGTTATAGATGTTATAGATATTTACTTTGAGGTCCAAGTGAAGATAATGAAAAATTGGAAAAAAAAAAAACCACACATTAGTTGCAAAGTAAAAAATTGCTAAATAATATGACAAGATACTGAAATTCTATGACATATGACTATTATAGAATCTAATATCATTAACACATGCTTAGGCTTACATAGCTGCTACTGCTATGTGAAAAACAACTAGCAAAGTCAGCTAGCTTGAGCCTACCCTTTTATGGCAAACTTTGTACAGGCTGGCTATTGGTTTCCATTGGTAATTCGGTCTGCTGTTCTGCTGTTGAAGTACAAACAGTTTATAATTGACAAGACATATTTACATAGGATTAAGATCCTTCAATGCTGTAAGACTGAATCCAAACAAAAACATTCAGTCAAAATCGAAACCTAGCTTCATTACATCCCTAGTTTGTAAAAATTTGATTTTTTTTAGCTTACCTTGCCAGAGCTTCACATGGACTTGAGTGGTGCCTGGTTCCTTCCTGATCATGCTTCTGTGGTTGCTGGGCAACCGAACTTTTGGGTAAAGCTGCCAGAACATGTCTCTCACCAAGAGGCTCGTGGACATACTCAGAAAGAGCAATAAAAAAATAATTCACTAGATGCAGAAAGAACAAACTTGGTGCAACATATTTCTTGTAATTGACTTGGCTATTTTGTTCAGGTTTTCACAGGGCCTCAGACTACGGCAGATTGATCTCATTGATGTGCCCTGAGCAGCCAAGATGTCAGCAAAACTGAGAGCCGTGTGCACAAGTTCAGTTAGGCGTTTAGAGTGAAAGACTGGTGGGAGAATAGGAGGGCAAAATTGTTTCATCGTCATTGATGAAAGTAAATTCTGCCACAAAAGAAAGGTTAGAGTAGGGGTAAATACATTATTCAGATTTTAATTGATGTTTTTTCTCTTTTTTGGTAATTCTATGGAGTTTCAAAGATTAAAAAAATGGATTTCAACAGAGTGCATTCAAATGCATATAGCAAATGCAAATAGATGGCTCAGTTTGAGTGAGTATTTTAACATAATTAAACGACTAAACTTGTTTGTGTGTGTGATGATGATGTATTTTAAACCACTGTGAAGTCGACTTTTTTTGCTGGGTTTTTTAATATTTTTAGAATGGGACGTGGCTGTTTTGGTGGAAGCTGGAGGAGGCAAGGATGGGTGTTTGGGTTATTGGAGGTTAAAGGCCAGCGTAGACGCCCTGTGTTGAAGTTTGTCAAACATACACCCCGACATTGTCTCATGCCCATTATTTAACGTTACGTTAGACCTGCGAGCGCCATTCTGTCAGATTCCTGACCTGCATATCGAAGACTTCAACAAGAGGGCTTCATTCACTACCAAGTCAACCACCATAGGTTTTTTGTGCATCCTAGAACTGGAGCACACACACAACACATAAAAACGGCGTGGAGAACTTTCAAAAAAGATGTATACCATTTCAGGGCAAACGTGACTGTAAAAAAACTGAAAGAGTGTCTAGCTTTTATTGAATGGCACTGTCGGTTGGTCAAGAAACATAAAAATGGTGCTCTTGGTCAGCTCAAGGAAGACATCATATCTAAATATAGTGTGTGATTATCAAGTTTATGTGTCTGTATCAATGCCATTATGGCTGTAACAGAACATTGTACATGCTTATATGTTTTCCTCAGTGTTTTGCCCAGTGTCATGCCTTTGTTACTGATTGAAAAAAATAAAATAAAAGTTGTACAGTCCAGGTATTTGTCTGTTTAATTCAACCATTTCCGCACACGGTAGCCTATTTCACATCACAGATGGTAATAACTAAGTAATTGAGTGTAAATATGTGATTCTGCATTTTACAGCCCTGATACTGTGTATTTTCCTTAAAACTTCCTAAGGTAATTACACAAAAACAACACTAAATATCATAAGCATACTTGATAGGTTTATCAATACATCTAGGAAATTAAGTAGGAAGAGGTGTGGTTAAAAATTATTATTACCATGAAATTACGTAAACATTACCATAAAAATACCCCCTTTATAGCGTTCTGTAATGTAAAGTGTTACCGACTTAACACTGAGCATTGTGGAATCATAACGATCAATTAAGAAACAATTAAAATACTCTTAGTCAAACCGATCCTAAACTGTGAACTATGATCAACCATCTCCACTATATTAAACCATTAATCCACCTAGTAACCAACATTGCAAACACTTAAATAAAGAAACTACATCAGTTTTCAAAGTAACCACATTAGTACTGGCAGTAATGACTGCTAGCAAAACCACTCATAAACATTAGCCAAGCTGCACGCTAGCAGAACTGGTTTAGTAGCACTGCTAGCAAAACTGATAGCAGTCATTAGCTAAGTTAGCTAAGTATGGATGCTAACATAGTTAGCTGAGTAGCACCGTTAGGTAAATATGTTTGCTTGCAAAGTTAGCTCCACGAGCAAAACCGCTAGCAAATATTAGCTACGTTGGCTAAGTCAATGCAATGTCATTCTGTATGTAACATTAATTGCTAACTTAACTTAAAGTAAACAACACTGACAGGCACAGGCTTTGGCTGTCATTGTTTCAGTGCTCATAAGCCTTGTCGCTTGGTGAAAAAAACTGTTCTTGAATCTGGTGGTCCAAGCCTTAAGCCGATATTGCTTGCCAAATGGTAGCAGCTGAAAAAGTAATGACTGGGATGGCTTGGGTCCTTACTGATTCTTTTGGCCTTCCTGATGCATCACCTCTTATAAGTCCTGGATGGAGGGCAGATCACATCAAAAGATGCTTTGTGCTGTGCACACAACTGTTTGCAGTGCCTTTTGTTTGGTAGCAGAGCAACTTCCAAACCATGCAGGGATGCTTCCGGTCAGGATGCTCTCTGTGGTGCTTCTGTAAACCGCCTTTAGGATCTTTGTTCGTATACCAAGATTCCTTAGTCGTCTGAGGTGGAAGACACGTTGCTGAGCTTTTAACAATCTGGTCAGTGTGGCTATCCCAGGTCAGGTCTTCTGTGATGTTAACACCAAGGACCTTGTAGTTTCTGACAATTTCCACTGTAGAACCATTGATGATAATGGGGTCAAATTGATCTCCTTTCTTCCCTAAGTTTACTATCAGCTCCTTGGTCTTTGCCATGTTGAGGGAAAGGTTGCCCTGACACCGCTGCGTTAAGTTGTTGACTTCGCTCCTGTAGGCTGCCTCATGTTGGTAATCAGGCCAATTACAGTGGTGTCTTCAGCAAACTTAATGATCATATTAAAGCTATATATAGCTGCACAGTCGTGAGTGTACAGGGAGTAAATGAGAGGGCTCAGGGCACAACCCTGAGGAGCATCTGTGTTGATACTCAAGGGGGTTGAAGTGATGGAGCCCACTCTCACCACCTGACGTTGCCCTGACAAGAAGTCCAAGATCCAGTTTCATAGACTGGTGTGTAGACCAAGACACCTGAGCTTACTGTCAAGTTAACGGGGGGAAATGGTGTTGAATGCAGAGCTATAGTATACAAACAGCATCCTTAAATAAGTATCCTTTTTCTCCAGATGTGTCAGTGAGGAATGCAGTGTGGTGGCAATAGCATCATTAGTGGATCTATTCTGTCTGTAGGTGGAATCATGCTGCAAACAGTATTGTAAACAAGTCTCTCAAAACATTTACTCATAATGGAAGTTAGTGCCACAGGATGCCAGTGATTAAAGGTGGTTTTGTTTTTCTTTGGTCCTGGAACAATGATGGATGACTTGAAGCTGCTTGGTACAACGCACGTGGACAAAGAGAGGTTGAATATGTCCGTAAACACACCAGCCACCTGCTCTGAGCATGCTCTGATGACATGACATGGTATTCTATCAGACCCTCAGAAATCATGTGTAGTCCCTGCCACATGCCTCTTGAATCACTAGCCTTCAGTTGCTCCTCAATCTTATGCCTGTAGTCTCATTTTGCTGCTTTGATTCTTTTACGCAGGTCGTATCGGGCTTTTTTCTCCAGCTAGCCGGACACAAAGGTTCAATCACTTCAATTTCTACTACACATAGCCTAATCTCTATGAAGAGATCTTAAAAGTTTTACTAAACGTAAGTACTAAAACAAGTGTGACTAAATAATGTCACTTAAAGTCACTTAAACTTGGCTTGTTCCTGACGAACCAGAGTTTGGTCCAGGTGCCGCAACTACTGTCCTACACAGTTCTCTGCCGCCCCGTTGTCACCCTAGCAGCAGACAGACAGTGAGAGTGTCTGCGATTAAAACATTCTCAGAAACGACCCGGTAGGGGTATAAATTATACTAACCTCACAAAAATAAAACCAGAAACAAATAAACAAACAAACAGTATAGCCAGAAATCACAACTGAAATTTGCTACTGAACTTAGTAAATATTCGTTCGCTCTCCTCAAAGATGACTTTAATAAATTAACTTATTTCTGATAATCAAATTGACATACTTTGTCTTACAGAAACTTGGCTAAAACCTGATGAATACCTCCCACTAAATGAAACCCTAGGGTTAACCCTAACCCTAACCCCCCCAACTCATTTAAATTTCCACATACCACGTCATTATGGCCGTGGTGGCGGAGTAGCCACAATTCACAGTTCAAATCTCATTATGGCCCCCAAGCTTAATTATATTTTTAAATCATTTGAAGTTCTTGTCCTTAACTTGATACAACGGCAATTGCGTTCCAATCTCTACTTGATCACATCAGCTTCTGCCAAAATGTAAATGCACCTACACATCAAGGTAACCACACCATTGATCTTGTACTAACATATGGAGTACAAATAGAACAACCTACAACCCTACCTCAACACCCTACACTAACTGACCACTACTTAATAACATTATACTATGTAGCACTTAACGCGATCTACTACTACACTTGAAACATAACACCCAAAACTACAGATGACTTCATTGCAAAAATTTCTTCTCTCCTTGAGCCTTTACTGAGCCAATATAGGCCTGCATCAGAAGGCTCTACTCCAAACCCAACCCAAGTTGATCAATTAACTGATAGTGTTGTAAATGTACAACACTCCACACTCAACACCATTGCACCACTCAAAAAGAAAACTAGGAAACAAGGAAAAATTGCCCCATGGTATACCACACAGACTTGCTCACTGAAACAAGCTGCACATAGACTTGAAAGGAAATGGTATGCCACGAAACTTGAAGTGTTCCGCCTTGCTTGCAAAGATAGCTTAAAAGTGTACAAGACAGCACTTAACAATGCCAAGTCAGTATATTATTCTTCACTTATATACAATAAAAAAAATAATCTGAAATTTCTTTTTAACACTATATCCCGTCTAACAAAAAGCAGGAATGAGGTGACCCTTTCCATTCCAATAACTCTAAGCAGCAATGATTTCATGGACTTTTTTTCAATGACAAAATTGAATCTATTAGACTTAAAATAAACAACTCTTGTAACCTCAAATCCAGTTGGACCACATGTAATGGTTACAGCTAGCTCTAGTCAACCTGTAGCATACCTTGATTCATTCACACCCACCAATATATCTGAAATAACGTCTTTGATCTCCTCAGCTAAAGCCTCAACATGCTTATTGGATCCTATACCAACTGATCTTATTAAGACTGCTCTCCCTCTATTGGCTGAAACGATTCTTAAAATTATAAATCATTCATAGCTGGTCATGTCCCAAAATCTTTCAAGACATCTGTTATTAAACCATAAAAACTTAAAAAACCTAACCTTGATCCTGATGTCCTTGCTAATTACCAATTCATATCTAACCTCCCATTTGTATCAAAAACACTTGTAAAAATATTGTCTTAGCAAATCTGTAGCTTCTTAAACGAAAATAATATCCAGGAAACCTTCCAGTCAGGCTTCAGAGCTAATCATAGTACAGATTCAGCCCTAGTTAAAGTCTTCAATCACCTCCTAATCTCATTTGATAATGGATATATATCAATATTAATCCTATTGGATCTTAGTGCTGCCTTTGACACTACTGACCATGGTATCCTACTACACAGGTTTGAACACATGATAGGCATCAAAGACTGCATTAGCTTGGTTCAAATCTTACATCTCTGGTCACTACCAGTTTGTACATGCTCATAATGAGTCATCATCCCACACCAAAGTAAAGTTTGGTGTACCCCAATGTTCAGTGCTAGGGCCCCGTTATTCTCCCTGTACATGTGACCTTTAGGATCTGTTATGAGGAAACATGGCATTACTTTCCACTCATATACTGATGATACCCGGGGGGCATGGAATATTGAGGTGGGATAGAATAATTTTAAGAAAGTTTCACACTACAATATTTCATAGAGCCAAGTACAACCTAAAAAATGAAATGAAGTAGCTTGTGTACAGTACCCTATTTCAGAGTTGGGCTGAGCAATGCGCAGATTTCAGTGGGGTCACAAGGTGATCACAGATGATAACTTTTGGGAGTAGCAGTGGGTAGGTGGATGTACACCCATGGATGGACTGTAATTTCGACATTACTTTCTACAAAAGCGTATTCAAAGAGATCTTTGTTTGATTAAATGAGTGTTCTGAAGCCATCTTCCCAGCTTTTTTGGGGGGGGGGGGCAGACCCCCTGCCATGGAAATTTCTTTGAAACAATGAAGACACAATTACATGGCAAAGCAAAATGAAAACTGCCAAAAGGGGTTGGGACCCGCATACCAACCCTGCCATGTATTGTGGATATGAATGCAGTCTATGAATATTATCAATACGAATGTAGACCTGACCTGACAACTCATATGCCGTTCACAGTATTTTACTGGATTTTCATTGTATTAAAATTGCTTGAATTTGAGGAAATTGGTCCTGGAAAGTCCTTGAAAGGTCCTTGAATTTGATGTTAACCACAGTGTGGGAACCCTGTCTGTATCAATCCAGTGACTGCCTCTGTATACATTTCTATATCACTGTTTGATACATACCCCAGTCAGCTCAATCAAAACAGTCTAGTAATGCACTGTCTGATATATCGGGATATAACGGGTCTGAAGACCACGGACACACACACAACATGTAGTTTTTATTGATGTGCAATGAATGTGGAGGTACTCAGACTGATAATTAACCATCCACTGCGGTAATTTTGTTGATTTCCATGGCGTCATTAATTTTTTCATAGGAATTTTTCGTTTGGAGCCAGGAAGTCTGAAATACTAATTTGCTGCATACAAAATGAGCCTTCATTCCGTTCTTGGCGATGCATTATGTCTGGCGCCGGTGATCAGTCTTCAAATATGTTGAACTTCATCTGTGTTGCAGTGGTGATTTGAGCAAAATCACTGGCACAGGATGATCTCTGTAACAGTGCTGCTGTGACCTGGACAGGAGTGAGGTTTAGGGAGTGAGTGTATGCCAGCTAGTCTAGCTGTGCAAGTACAGTGTTAGTAAACCTCCCTGGGCTTTTCCATGTGGTCTGGTGTTGCTGTTTTAAGGTCACGGGTTCTATCCCCAGGCTGGACTAGCACAGAATGACCTCTGTTACAGACAGCTGACTGCAAGCCAGGGATTTTTAGTTGACTGGCTAGGGCATTCAAGGTTGCTATGTTGTTGTGAAGTCACAGATTCAAGCCCTGGACTGGACGAGTGCAGGAGGACCTCTGTTACATATGGACCTTTCCTATATCAGTCAAATGCAAAATTGTTTCTAACAAGTGTTGCGGCAAAAACAAGCCAAGCAGTACAACGGCAGTCATGACTCATGCAACCACCTTTTGGGATTAACAGGAGAAGGGACTGTGCATTTCTTTTTTTAATCTTTTTTTGATAGGGTAAACAAACTTACTTTATGCAGAGCTGTAAGCTCTACACACAGGCTACAGCTCTGACTTTATGCTGATAATACCACCCCCTTTTAGTGTTGAGTGCGATGTATGAATTTAAAGCATCTGTTACCCATAGCCCCTTTAAGCACATTCTATAGAGCATCCTGGTATAGTGATGCAAAGCTTGAATAATTGAACACTTGTGTGTGTGTGTGTGTGCTGCTAAAGGAGACATCCTGAAAGTCTGTTGTAAGGGCTATTCATGTATTTTCCTTCCTATCATAATGACTTTGTATTTAGTCTCAATTGTCTCTGTTCAATTTTCACAACCTTGTAGATGGTCCTTAAAGGGATTGTCCAGAGAGAATCAACCTGTAGCCCTGTTGTTTCATGTTGCTTGTAAGACACATACTTACACATTCATCACACAGAACAACAAGGAAAAGAACAACACAAATGGAATGGACATGTAAATCACTGTGAGAGCACCAGTAGGGGGATAGTGCAAAAGGTGGGTAGATGTGTCCATGAGGCTTCAAATCAAAGTCTGTATTTACAGGGATACTGCAAAGTGGAGTTCAGATAAATATAATGTGTCAGTCAGAACAAGAAAGTACTGATTGCTGTGCTGGCTGGACATAAAAGAATGAAATGTGTTTCTAACTTTGCGAGATGGAGCAGGAACGCTGGCAAATTATCTTAAAGACAAGCTTGGCCGGGATGTCCTGTGTGAACGCATTGACAGATAGTAGTATTTTAAAGTATATTGAATGTAAAGATGTTGTGGACATAATTACCTATGTTTAAATTCTGATAAAACTGAGGTTATGATGATTGGCCCTTAACAGCTGACCAACACTTCAGCCCTTCATCAAAACTTACTAGTGGCCTGTCACTGTCATGTAATGCAAAAGACCTCGGGGTAATTATTGACCAGGACCCCTCTCTAAATAGTCATGTAAAACACATTTCAAAAACATCTTTTTTCGACCTCTGAAATATTGCTAAGATTAGAAAGTTCCTATCCTTTGAGGATGCTGAAAAATGTAGTAATACCTTTATCAAAAACCTACAACTAATACAAAATGCTGCGGCCCGAAAACCTATCTCTCCTATCCTTGCCTCCTTACATTGGCTCCCTATTAAAAGTTGAATTGATTTTAAAATACTCCTCCTAACCTACAAAGCCCTCAAGGGTGATGCGCCAACATATATTAAAGACTTACTTGTCCCTTACCACCCTCCTAGAACCCTAAGATCCCAAAAGGCTGGTCTCCTTGTAATCCCAAGAATATCAAAAAAACCTTAGTTATGCTGCTATAGCCTAGTGCCGCCACAAAAGCTTCATGTGTCATGCCGTACATGACACATGTACACATGTACACATCTTCCTCTGTCCACAATTATCTCTGCTGAGTGTCATCTCTGCCTCATTCCGGCGAACTCCTCTCACCCTCCCCTCCTGAGTGGACTACAACCAACACGGGAGGCCCATGTCAGGACCAACTCTCCATCATAGAGGCCCTTCCTGGACGCCCATGCTAAGCCCGACTCCCCTTCCTTGAGGCTTTTTGATTGACCCCCCCTTACAATGGCACTGTCAAATGGACCCTTATTGTTCCCCCCATGACCCATCTCACTCCTTTGAGTTTGACACTATGTCTGGCCGCTGCTACGTTGTCCAGCCATAATTCCTGATAACCACCTATGGACTGACTACCATGTAATGTAAAGTGGGGTAATACTCTATTATGAACTATTATGAACCTTAGCTAAAACTATAGGCAACTTGTAATCTGTCATGGTTACTACTGATTGTAATTTTTCTGCATGACCCCTGGCAGTTGGGTTAGCCCCTTGAGTCGTGGATCTGCCCAAGGTTTCTTCCTAGATTAACTGAACATAAGGGAGTTTTTCCTTGCCCCTGTTGCTCTTGGGTGCTCCTTCTGTGATGCGCCATGAGACAATACTATTGTAAAAGGCGCTGTATAAATAAAACTGAATTGAATTGAAAATAAACTTACCCTAAGGCTACACTGGTTGTGTTATGGAAGTCAAGTCATGTAAAAATTACATTGAAAAGACTGAGAATTCCGATTCCGTAACGCATCCAGTGTGGCCCGAGCGTAAGTCACATATACATACACTCACCCACACAAACACACAGACACACTACTTCCAGCCATTGTATTTACATTATATACCATTGTATTTTGAGACCTATCCAAATTGAATGTAACGTTCAACTAAATTTCAGCAAATCTTGCATAAAACATGTATGAGTGTGTGTGTGAAAGAGGAAATGATAAATAACAAAAATTTGGATCTTAGGTGAAAAATTATATAATATAAATATTTTTCTCATGTATCTCAAATATTTTTGGGATTTGCACTGATTGAGCTATGATTCTCATCAAGTCTCCCTAAAAATAAATTGGAAAATCTTTTCTTTTGTTTTATATTACTTAATTCCTACACTAGTTTATGTGAGCCATAAGTGTATTAAAATTTTTGACTACATGAACAACATAGGTTCTACTGTTTTTAAGGATACTGAAAACTTATATGTATGTTTATGTATCTACCAATTATGGCATGAATCTCCATTTTCATTTTTTAAACTGTGTAGACACCCCAAGAGGTCATATAGGCCTACCTACCATGTTCCCACCCCTTACAGAGACAAGGCTGTGGGGATTTTTCCTTAAGAAACTGTTTTCAGTTGTTGGTCATTAATGGGTTAAAACAATGAGAATCATCATATATAGTTTACAACATAGTTTACATGAATACAGAGAAATCAGGCGATTAAAATCCCTATTTACATAATATTATACTAATATTCCAATTACTGATGATAGCATTCTTTGTGGTGTTCTCACAGAGGATTCTAAAAAGCGCCACTTGATGGTCTTACAGGGAGGCTACACTGGATGCGTTAAGTCAAAGGCGTATCTGCCGTAAGAATAAGCTTCCACTATAGTTAATGGAACTGGCTACACCAAACAAGGCAGTGCAGCGAACATTCCCCAAAAAATTCCCAGTCTTTTCAATGTAATTTTTATGTGACTTAATGCTCCCGTAATGCATCCCGTATAGCCCTAGGGTTAGCCTTAGATGTTTTGCACTGTCGCCACCCTGTCATCATCGTCCTGAGCTCCTACAGCTCTCTACAAAAATAGAATATTGTGATTGGTCTGACCAAACCTGGGAGAACAGCTACTGAGGCCCTGTGGCTCATGGCTAGGCATACCAGCTGAGCAAAACTATTTGCTAACGAGTACCTCTAGATTTTTTGGCTAATTCGGGATACTTAAGGGCATGTAAAAGTAGTCAATGTTTTCTTTTGCTAGATTTGAGCATAAGTAGACTGTTAGACAGTCAGAGCTCTAATCTGCTGTGATGTAGTCACGGTTGCCATACTCATGAAGTGAATGTTTTCTTTGTGAATGCAGAGGTTAATAAAGTCACTGTGGAGTCCATGTGTTGACTGTCTTTTAATCACCCTAACTTCTAAAGCAGCTAGCACAACAAGGCCATCACACTTAGCTGCCAGTACACAAATTCGGTCTATATTGTTCCAAATGTTGTCATTTCTATACCTACCAACAGCACACGACAGCCTCAAAGAACAGGGATATAGGCTGATTGACATTTAAACTTTGTGAATTTTATGTTGAAAGTGATTTTTCTTGAAGTATTAATTGATAGCACCTCTTTATGATCAGACGTGATGAAATAAGTGGCATCTTATGCATTTTGTTGCATTTTTCATATTAATCTTAGAATTTTCTGAATTTTCCTTACTTCACTGGTTCCCTCACCTGGCACTGGAATGAGTTCATCTTTCTTCCTGCCTTGTTTGGCAGTTCCTTCTTGCTCGACCATTTTGTCCTGTACCTTGGTACAAGGCTTTGGGGGATTCTGGGTCTCAATGTAGTCCATTTCTCGCTCCACCCGCTCCATCCGTACCCCTGTTCCTTCTAGGTCCAGCTGCAGTTTCGAATGGTCTTTGCCAAGCCTTTCCATCAGATCAGTTGCTTGCTGACGAAAATCCTTCAGCTCCGAATTGTAACGATTGGATTGCTCATGCCACAGTGAAATTCGTTCCTGTCATCAGAAGACATTTGGTGTGGTTATTTCCTTTTAATTATCACTAGGCCTATTACCAAAGATCGTTCATCAACCATCTCTGCTGTTACACACACTCTTGTAATTTAATTGAATTAAATTAAATGAATTATAAACCCAATGTTTTGGGTAACATTCTCTATAGTCTGAAATCTATAACCTATATACTGCAATTTAGTTTATAAATTATTCAACATGAGACGCCCTTGCAGCACAAGCCACAGCATCTTTAGACAAATGAAATCCACATAGGATGACAAAAACCTACCTACTATGAACAGGGATTTTTGTTGGTAACATTTAGCCTAAACATTTTCATGTGTGCTTTGTGTGGATGGATTTTGAAATCAAGCACCCCTAGAGTCTCCTGGTCTCCTACTCTTGTGCAAACAGAAGCAGGTTTCTCTAGGTGCTTCTCTGTGTGTGTGGTATTTCCATGGTGGGATCCAGAGGCTATGCCTCTGTTGTGACTGTCTATTTATTTCCACTTTTATAAGCAATAAACCAGAAAAACTTTATGTCAGTTGTGGCGTCAAACATTTACACAACACAACGCAGAGTGAGCAAGAGAGAGGAGAGAGGGACAAACTCTGTCACACATACTTGTAGGACGTGGCACACTTTAGCCACTCTGAGCGCAAAACAATTTTAAAAAATTACTTTTCCTATCTGTTTCTGAGACTCCATACTGGAAACAACACAAAGTGGATGGGATGGGACCAAAATTCCGATGGGGACCACCATTTTGGTAGCACTTTATAATAACTACTCCCTGTTCAGCCTTTATTAAGCGTTGGTTAAGTCTTAGTTAACACTGTTAATCGTGTTATCAATCATCCCTTATTTCTCATCAATTAATCATTAATAAACATATTTATCAATATATTTTGGTGAATAAGTCCATCCAGAATTTTTTAAACGTTGTTTAACATTATTTTATTATGTGTTATTAGTTTTTATTTGTCAAGATTTTTGTAAACATCTGGGTTTTGTTGTTGATAAGGGCCATTAGCATAATGCTTATAAAACTGAAACTTCATACTTAATACCTGATTTACTAAACATTCATAAATGTGGTCATTTTTCAATTATTACTTTGTTGTTAACAGCTGTTACAACATGGGTTAATGAGACAATGGAATCTAAAAATGCTTATAAATTACTGCTTACATCAAACATGCACAGAATTGATTGCAAGTTATGGCGACATATTGACCAAAGTTCCATTTTTCATTTAGCCTTAAAATCAAGACGCACCCTAGTGTGTAGCAAATAGTTTTGCTCACCGATTACATCTAGCCATGCACTATTGGAGCACTAGCAGGTCTAGCATTGGTAGGCTTGGTAAGACCAGTCACAACGCTCTGTCTTCCTAGAGAGCCGCTGGATGGGCTTAGCACAGAACAGTAGGTCTGTGACGGTGCAAATCAATTGGTGGCCAAGTGGCCAACAAAACTAGATCATTTGAATTGACTTTGGCCATCGACTTTGGAAGGGTTAGACTTGGACTTTTCTTTGAAAGTTGAGCAGAAAAAGGCACTCAAGTCATTTGTTTCAAAGAAGGATGTATTTGCTATTTTGCTGACATTGCTCTGATTGGTTGTAGCATATCCAGTTTGAAAGACAACCGCTGATTCTGCCCCAAGGATTGAGCCCAGTCTATTGGTCTTGGCCAGACAATACTTTTTAATGTTACAGTTTGGCTTGTCAGGCTAATTTTTACCATGACCAGGCCTACTTCTATCTTTTTTGCTATGTCATGTATCAGATGTCAAGATGCGCCATGTTGATGTTTGTGGGCCAACCATTTGTTCCACTCAATGACGGACAGAGGATCACATCAAACTTTCTGTGTGGTTGCCCCTCAGTCGCCATATTTGCTCTTTGTTCTTCAGGCCTTCTCAACATGCTGAGCATGTGCGCTTGTGCGTGGATCCACATATCCTGATTGACTGTATGATGCTCATAGCCCAAAGCTGCACGCCCACCATTCATCACTTAGAAGTCCCAGGTCTAATATGGTGGACCATGAGAGGGACAAGGTGTCTCCGCCAATGCAGTTCATGAGGGCAGGGGAGCAGTCATCTTCTGCAAGGAAAATCAGCACCAACATCCTTCACGGCATGAGGATGGGAGATCAGAAAGCTGACCTGAGTAGGAAGTTGACTTTACCTCCCATTGTCCAGATAGGCATGGCTGTTTTCGGTGGAGGTGGGGTGTAGAGGGTTCCTGGAACAGTCTGTATGGTTGGTGCTCACTCCACTCACCGTATCAGGCAAAGAGCGTAAGACAGCTCTGCATAGGATTGAAGAGGCAGCAGAAAGGACCTGTTGTTGGGTTTGGTATAAAAGGGAGAAAGATGGAGGACTGGAGCTCTGCTGATCCGCCCACTGGAGGGTGTAGTGGTTAAGGGTCAAAACACCCAGAGAAGGTTTAGCTTTAGAGATGCATTAAAGAGACCCTATGCAGCATGTCCTTTGTCCTAAAACCACATAGAAGTCATTGTTTTGGATGATTGACCTGTTTGTGCTTAAACTGTGACTTTCACTGCCACCTACAAGTTGGCCATCTACTGCCCCATTACGGAAAATTGCATTTTGTTTTGAATCCTACATGTGCCAGTAGGTGCAACTACGCATAATGGTATACAGAGTCGCATTACTGAATGTAGGCCTAATATGTAATGTACAAAGAAGTTAATAAATGGAGGATGGATTACTCATGTCTCACTGCAATTATTAGTTATGCTTACTATTTTATGAATATAGGTTAAAAATCTCTTAGGATGCGTGAGGAATTAAAGACAGGGTGAACTTTTTCTGGATTGCAAGAGCTTTGAGAACGCGAAGCATGCAAAAGTGATGCTGACCTGGCTTTGCTATGATGTTAAGTAAGTTAAATTGTGCCTGTCTAGAGCAAAACAAGTTGTAGCCCGGGTTATGTCCAAAATGCCTGTAACTGGCTTTTTTCAGTAGAGGTAGGCTAACTATCTGTATCTGAGTAATTTTAGATATGTTTGGATGCAGCTTGCTGAAGTTGAACGTATTTCTTTGTTTATCATGGGATAAATAAGCAAGTAAGTATAGTAGGCAAAAAAACAGCTAACGTCGGCAGCAACAGCTAATGGCAGCATGGTCACCGGCTCTTTCAGAAATAAATGCATGTGTGTAGGTACAGTGGTGGAATGGAAAGGAGGAGTGAGGGAGGTTTACATCAGTATTGGGATCTTGTCATGTTCTTTCTCTCTGTGAAGCTCCCCCTACAGCTTTTGGCTAGGCTAATGCTGAGTGCTTCTTTAAGCAAAATATATACCTATAAATACCTACTTAATTTTATATTTAGGCAATTCTATGGAAAGTGTACTTTTTGTCAAATCTATAATACCAATAAAATGCCATGGTATTTAAAGGATGTGAATCATTACATGAACACCTGTTAAAACTCTTGAGTTACTTGTGGGCAAGCCTTAACATTTGTAAATGTTTTGTAAAGCATAGACAAGCCTCACTTTGAAAGAGCTCCCAAAAATACTTAACTATCCAGTTATAACTCTTGAGTTAATTATTTTTTATTCATTTTTGATAAGCATTTGTAAAACATTTATTCATACACAAACGGCTATTAATGAAGGTCTGTCAAACATTGCATCCATGAAGTGTAGCCATGTAAGCCTAAACAGTTTAATGTATTCTAACTAATCTTACCATGCACAGATGTCTAGCAACTGGTTAATAATGGAAATATAACCACATTAAGAATAAGAAACAGATAACACGTCAATTATTAAGTGAGTGGGTTAATTATTAGATACATTTGGAAATAGTTAATTCATAATAACATAACACTTACCTAGTAGTTTAGATATGGAAGTCAGATAACTTCAACATGAGTAATTTTGGTTAATAAACCTTTTTTTATTATTTAAGGTTCAGTTATAAGACAGTTTAGTAGTGGCTTTCTTAGCCAATGTCTAGTAAATGATTTATTAAGTACACATTTGTAGGTATTATTTAAATAGCCATAGTCACCACACACAACATTAATAGATCTGTTTATTAATGATTAACTGATGAGAAATAAGTAAGGGATAATTGATCAAAAATGACTAAGAAAGTGTTAACTAAGACTTAACCAACACTTAATAAATGCTTTTATTAGGGAGTAATTATTATAAAGTGCTACCAGTTTCTTTTTCTCATCAGCCTAATGGGTCTACATGCCCACAAAGTTTCATGTGACCAGATGGTACAGTTCTGGGATTGTTAACTAATCAGGGTAAACTCGCTGTGCTGTGGCAATCGTAATAATGTGTTTTAATAGTTGTTTCCTGCTGCATAATAGCCTGACAAGCCATCTTATAACATCGATAGACTGGGCTCAATTCTAGGGGTAGAATCAGCAGGTGTCTTTCAAACTGGATAGCGCTACAACCAATCACAGCAGCGTCGGCAAAACAGCAAATAGCCTATGTCCTTCATTGAAATGCCTTTTTCTGCTCAACTTTAAAGGAAAAGCCCAAGTCTAACTCCTTCAAAGTCGATGCCAAAGCCAATTGAAACGGCTGCTATTCCTTGGCCACTGTTGACAGCCCTATTGTTATCTTGCTAAGCTCGCCCAATTACTCTCCACAAAGATAGAGACTTGTGATTGGTCTTTATGGTGTGTGGCTAGACGTACATTTGCTACCACTTGGGTGCGTCAAGATTTCTAGGCTAGCTGCATGACTCTTTTAAATTTAATTCTTATGTAATGTTAGAATTTGCAATTGATGAAAGCGCATCCACTGTGTAAACATAAACATAGACCTCTGTACACTGAAATCTTATGACAAGCATGTCAGAGAGAAGAAAAAAACACTCTCCATTAGCATCAGTAAACTAACCATAAGATTTCACCACCTCTTCTTTATAGCTCAGTTTGAAAGGCTGAGGGTTACTCGTTGGGCTAGGACTAGAAATAAGTCATGGAATTGGGGCTAAGGCTAAAACTAAATAGAATGTCTTTCAAAATGAACACTGGTAATGAACACTTGTAAATTGCTTTTGCATTGTTAGTATTATAGTCAAAGTTTTATTTGAATTTGTGGATGACAAGTGTGGCATACTAAAGAGTGTTTTTGCAGAAGAGAAAGATATGAGTCTATGGACACACTGTCAGTCTGTTCTCAGGAGATTCCCTATATATGATTGATGACATTTGTAATGAACACATTTAAGTACCAGATTGAACTGTGTTGTACTGAAAGACTGTCTGAACCCATTAGCTATGCCAGACTTTAGAACCCACAAGTTGATTTTTCAATTAGTCATGCAAGTTATGCAACAGTTTACCAGCTACAAGAAAGACATGCCTGGATTAAATTAGCACCCAATAGTCTAATAATAGACAGAGAAAACAAACCATTCTTCATGGCAAAAGTGATTGTGTATTAGTCTGTTAAAAAGTTAAAGAGAAGAGAAGATTTTTACTTTAGCTAAGAGCCTAGTTCTTACCTCCATGGCCAACATTCTGTTTTCTAAGTAGTTCATCAAACCCTGGTAGTGGTATTGTGCCCAAGATGGCCTCAGTCTTGCATTAAACAGAAGCAAAATGAAGAATGGACAGATGGCTCTCATGATGTTTTCGTCCAGATGAAACAGTGTGTTTTATTTGAATGTGTTTGTCCGACACAAGAACAGTCTCTTGTTCCTTTCAGACATGCAGCTGGTGCAGCAGACTTCCTGCAGTGGAGACAGTGAGTCAGTGTGTGTGTGTGTGTGTGTGTGTGTGTGTGTGTGTGTGTGTGTGCGTGACGAAGGATTAGACTTCCAGAGATTTAGTTTCTCTCCCTTGGCTGGAATGTTTGGACACAGGCAGAGGGAGGAGTTACTGTGCATTTGCTTCCTTGATGTCCTGCAAGAATGATGCCACTCAACAGGCACAATATTCACCCTTGATATGTTCTTATTTTGAAAAAATGTGGCTTTTTTCCATACCTGTGGCAGACACTCTCAAGCACTATTATTTTTGTGATTGTTATTTTTATTTTTCCTGTTCACCTGTTTTTTTTTTTTTACCTTAATACTCCTCCTAGGGTTTTCGAGATGGAGATACTGTTCCATCTCTCATACATCCGACCTGACTGGAAGTTACGGGCTGGTATAAAGCTTTTTGCTGCATCCTTTTGCTCTTCTAGCCTGGTTATAAAACCAGCCTCTCTTCTACACTCCGCTCTGTTCAGAGGGTGAGGGTGAGAAATGATTGCTTGATGGGGATGTTTAAAGAAGCCCTCAGCAACTCTGGTTTTCTTTTTTTGCGTTGTTATTACATTAGACTAGCCAAAAGCTCAAGGGGGAGCTCCACAGAGAGAAAGAACACTCGCTCACACAAGAGCTATGAATGCAGTTTTCTGTAATGGGGCAGTGGATGTGGCAGTGAAAGTCACCGTTAACGACAAAACAAGTCAACATACCAAAACAATGATTTCTAAACAGTTTTATGACTATAAAAATGGCTGCATAGGATCTCTTTAAGTTTAAAAAGATTGGATCAGCCCTTGACTGATAGCCTGTCTTAGGAGGGAGCTTCTCTAACACTTAGAAAAGAGACAGAAATTAAGACACGTCTAATTTTGATAAAGTGCAAAAACCAAGTGCTAAACTTAGGACACCATTCTTGCACTCCATTCTTACATAGCTACCTCTTACCTACCTTCCTCTACTTAATATCCAGTAACTTTTACTGCCAATTTGGTCCATGCAATTTGTGGCTGTACATTTCAGGTGGATGCTGTATCATTGCAGAACAGCAATTTAGCTGGATAGACTTATCACTGCATATCTGTAAAATATCTTTGGCACGTAGGTTTGATATTTATATCTTCTTTCTTTAATTTTATATTTTATGTCTTATTTTTTGTTCTTTATACTCTTTATAATCATAGGTTTCTATTTTTACAATTTCCTACATAATTATTTATATTTGTATTGTGTAAACTGCTGAATGCTGTAATTTCCTTTAGGATCAACAAAGTAACTAGGCCTAAATATCTAAAAACAAAATTGTATGCTTTCCCCCGCAGATCAAGTAATCTGTAGTTGTTTGGTTTTCCAGTAGGTGGCAGTAGTGTTACTTTGGGTAAATGAATATAGAGGGCGAAGAAGAGGAAAAGGAAAGGGAAGCATTCGTTTTTCCAGCACCGTGGAGTCAGCGACAGTAAGCGACAGTAGCGAGCAATATGGCGGCTAAGAAGCATCAAAATAAGAGTCTACGTGGTATTACGTTTTAAAACTCGATTTGGGGGTATTGTTTATAACATCTGCACAAAAAATAAAAGTCGTGTTCATGTTTCTATATCGCCTAGGTTAGGTAGGTACAGTGTGCAATACATTGAACTTAAAATCACTACAATTATCTGCAACAGCAAAAAATACAGCAGATGGGTCTACCTCTATGGCAAGTTCTCTGTTATGCAGAATGACGTTGGATTCGAGTAGTGTCATGTACAAGAATAAAGATATTCATATTTATGAACAAATAGGCTACTTCCCGCTTCAACGTTTTTGGCCATGCAGCAGTCAGTGTCAAGTTATAATAAACAAATGTGTGTTCGTGCGCACAAGAGTGTCTCCCTCCCTCTCCCTTCTCTGATACCGATGAGTTTTGATTAGGATATGTGTCGGTAGGCCAGGGCGGTAATAATATAGTGCAGGGGTATTCAAAAATAAGTTTACAGGGTCCGCACACCAAAGTTTATCTGATTCGAGGGCCGGGACAAGCACAGATCAATTGTTCAAATTACACGAAAAACATACAATTTTGTGGTTTTAATCAGGTTTTGCTGCAATATATACAGTTTTAATGGATGATGCTCATAGCTGCAGGTCTGTGCAAAATTTACTCCTGACTTGTCTTGCACTTGTACAACTTCAAAAACCACATGCATAATCTGTAGTTCCCATTGTCAGGCATAATCATGCAATTTCTAAATGCTGTGAAATAGGCCTAATAATTCAGTATGCATAATACTAAAATATTCGGTTTAGTTTGAATTAACTGTAAATGTTGATCGAAAATGCATTCCATCACATGTAGAAAAATAAATATAGGCTTACATTCAACTTTTAAGTGACTGACACACGGAAATGCGCGATGTGCAATAACAGCCTTCTTAATATGCAGTAATGCAATTCAGTTGCCTGTTGTTTAATTTTTCTCCACATAGGCTACCGTCGCCTGTGCGCCGTTCATCCTGATTCGACCTCACTAACCTCCACGGGTAGCTGAGCTAAAAGATGACAGGCAGGCAAAACCATCTGTCTAGCTAGACCAGGTGATGAAGAAAATGTAACTAGATTTATAATACAAATGTAGGCCTATACCAGCACTGCCGTCACTGTGCGCTGTAAATAGGCCTATGGTTAGACAAATCTGTGTCCAAAGGTAGCTGATCACAGTAAACTATATCTAAAGTACTGTCTATATGTTTGGGTGTGTGTGGCCGGCCATGCTGTGTTCAAGCAACGGCCTTGATGAGTGCAGTAAACGCAGTTTTAAGGGTTCCAGCTCAACTACCGATTAGCCTACATGCGCAGAATTTGTCCATTTACTCATTTGTGCTCTTGTTCCGTGTTCACGGAACAAAAACTGTAACTTGATGGGTTCAACTTTTCATTGTTTAGGGTGAGGGCGAAAATCTAATCTGATTTGGTCTGGGACAAAAAAGGTAAGTGTGGTGGCAGGCTGGCACCTTGCATGGCAGGCTCCGCCACTGGTGTGTGAATGGGTGAATGTGTGGCATACTCTGTAAAGCGCTTAGAGCAGGCCTAGTTGTAGGAGTAGAAAAGCGCTATATAAATGCAGCCCATTTACCATTTAGTGCAGAACGCGGCCGTCATGTTACGTGTTGCACATGTTGCACATGATGTGCCTACCCTGTTGTTCTTCTCAGATCCCTGCTCAACTTAATGATTCTAAAGAGCAAAGTAAACATGTTCCTGTGCATTACTCAGACCATAAGCCTTACTCGCGAGATTCGGGTTTGCCAAACGTATGTCGCATAAAACCGCACAACCGGACTTCTCCATAGTGTTACCAGCTAGATAGTGTAATGAACGGTTCGTGAGAAAAATAGCTTTGAATTTACAAAAGGCATATGTAGTATGACAACAACACGGCCAGATTTGGATTGCCAGCCTGTCCTGAAAAAAACAAAAACAAAAAAACTATAGCGTGTGAAGAGGGCCCTTATAATGACTGACGTCATCAATTAACTATCAATTGTTCAGGCCCAGTCTTCACTAGAGCAACTTAGGGTTAAGCGCCTTGCTTAGGGCGGCAGCTGGGATTTGAACCAAGGCTGTAGGCTGTGAGATTCCAAGATGTTGAATCTATGAATAAGGGTTGGCATGCTATGTAAATAAAATTATTAGAACAGAGAAGAAAATAAAGTGTTTAGAAATCCATGTGTGTTTAAGTTTTGAGCCCCTGCAAGGCTCTCTGCACAGCCCTGGAGTGTGGACATTCACAAAAACTAGCTGGGAATCTGTTATTTGTGCCCTGTGAAAACATCACATAGCCTAAATGATGGACACGCAGATTATTACCCACGATGGGATAGGTCTGGGTCCCCTCATCTGGGTCCGTATCCAGAACCAGGTCCGCCCATTGAGTATAGGGTATGAGATGCCTTGTAGGCTGTTTTGAGCTGAGAAGATTGAGTTGCAGTCGTTTAGCTTTCTTGATAGCTGTACTACTAGGCCTACTACTACTAATACCTGTACTACTAGGCCTACTACTGCATTTCACATACACAGCTTGATATTTTTTTTTTAATCAGAAAATTTGCATCATGTTAGGATTTCATTTTTTCCTCCTTTTATTACATATGCACAACTTGTTTTCACAGCCACACTATTGGAAGGTCAACTATAGTGGTAGGCCTAATGCATACCATTCGGTTGGCATTTAGAATCAGAATCAATTTTATCGTCCAAGTATACTGACATACACAAGGAATTTGACTTTGGAAGGTGTTAACTCTATACATTCAACAAACAGACATGTAGTAGTACACTGTACATTCAGTAGACAAAAAGTACTGTAGATACATACTGTACAATATTAATTTAATATAGTCTGGAACCTACACAGACAAATTCTACATGACTACCTGTTAATATTCTTAAAGAACATTGTGTTAGTATTTCATTTTATTCCCCTTTTCTGTATGCACAACTTTCTGATCTCACAGCCACACAATTAGAAGGTAAAGTGGGTACTATAGTGGTAGGCCAAACACATACCAATTGGCTGGCGTTTCTTATGACCTGATACCTACACGGATGAATTCATAACTACTGGTCATTAATGATTTTTACTCCCTTTCCCTTTTTTAAACAAATACACAACCTGTTTTCTCAGCCACACTATTTGAAAATCAAGTGTGTACTATGTGGCCTAATTTATACCATTGGCCTAATTTATACCATTCGGTTGCCATTTTCCATGGCCTAGTACCCAAACGGACAAATTTTGCATAAATACCTGTTTATATTCTGTTTATATTCTTAAAGTATGTCGTGTCATATTCATTTTACCCCCCTTTTGCACAGCTTGCTTGTAGCTTGTATGTTGCTATGTTGATGGCACCATACCATGGCAGCCAGCTCACCCTTTCCACTATTTTTCACCTTACTTTTCACCTTTTGTGACTAGCATTGTGCTGGATCATGCCTTTTAATTGTCCATTACTCTTTGTTTAGTTTTTAGTTAGTCTCTAACAGTTTGGAAAGTTTATATTAGTGTTTAACGGAGTGCCTCTTTTCAAATAATGCATTCTGACTGTTTGCATACAAGATGAAGCTCCATCTGTGTGGTGCGGTATCCTCTTTTGCTGTGTGTTTATTATTTTTATTAATTTATGCAATTTCACTACGTCTTACATTAGTATTTAAATGTATGTGACAAATAAACTCCTTGATCCTTGATCCTATTTGAATGTAAGGTGTGCATTTTACCAATAGGCCTAATTCATATCATTCCACTGCCATTTCCTATGGGCTGGTACCTAAACAGACAAATTTAGCATAAATATCTGTTTATAATCTTAAAGAATATCATTTCAGGATTTTATTTGACCCACCATTCGCATATGCACAACTTGTTTTCACAGCCACACAATTTGAATGAAAGGAGTGCATTATACCAATAGGCCTTATACATACCATTTGGCTGGCGTTTTCTGTAGGCGGATTTACACGGACGAATTCTGCGCAAATACCTGTTTATAATTTCAAGGTTTCATTTTACCCCTCTTTCACATATGTAGGCCTACAACTTGTTGTTTTCACAGCCACACAATTACACGATCAAGTGTGTGCTATAATGGCAGTTAATCACCATTTGACTGGGGTCTGACATGGGCTGGGACCTACACAGACAAATTCTGCCTAACTACCTGTTAATATTTTTAGAGAGTTATTATTTTTTTTCGCACCCACACAATTTGAAGGCCAGGTGTGCAACATAGAAACTAGTATATTACATGCCATTCAGATAGTGACGTCAAAGTACATGGATGTATTCTGCATAACCACCAGTTTATATTTTTAAAGAATATCATGTAAGGATTTCATTTCACCCTTTATATGTATGGACAATGTGTAGTTTTCACTGCCACATTCTTTGAACCTTAGATGTGCATTATAGCAATTAGGCCTATAAATTTATTCTATTCAGCAATTGACTGGCATCTAAATAGACAAATTCTTCATACCTGTTTATGTTGTTAAAGTTTGACTTAAAAGACTATATTTTGACCCTCTTTTGTATTACAAACTGTCTTTTTTTAAAAAATAATAATAATTTCCACTTTATTCAGGATTTTATTTATTTGTAGTCAACGAAAATGTTAAGTTATTTTTTAAAAAGGTATTTCTTGTGTAACATCTGAGGAAAAGTAAGCGTTGGTGGAAACTTTTATTTTGAAAAAAAAAAATAATAATACCGGAGGGCGGCCGTGTTGAAAATGTCAGTACTGTCGCTGCCTTCACGCTGACTTCAGGCTAGTTTTTCCTGTAACACCGATTTGGAGCGCGCACGGACTAAATTTCAGGTAAGATAGCACGCTAGCTTGGAGATCGAACCACATTTTTCTGTGGTTATATTATACTTAATATTTGTCGCATGTTATTCCATTCTGACATCTTGGATGGTGTGAAAGCACGTGGTCGAGGTGTTCAGTAGGTAAACTGATGGAAAGATGGTACGTTTTTACCCATCCGTTGTCTACCGTTAACGTTGATATAGGCTAACGTTGATGTTATTAGTAACACTATTAGTAACTTTGAAAGTTGCTATGCGATTGATAAAACGTAGATTACTTCTTGGAAGGACGGCATAAATTTGCAAAACAATTTTGTTTCTTTCACACTGCATGACAGTATGACACACTGCAGACAACTTGAAAGTGTTTGATAGGCCTACATTTTTCTTGTTTTCTATTGTTTTGGGTCTCAAGTTGGAAATTCAAGTCAACTCGAGCCAAAATGGTCATTTGGGTTTCAATTACATGACACTTCTGGAAGGTGCAGACCCTACTGCTGTATTTGTGGCCATTGTATGCCACCTTGATGGCAGATTAAAAGTGTTTTCTTTTATGCTTTCATGAGTCCACATAGGACAGGACAGAAAATCACGAAAAATATAAACGTGATTAACTTAAAGATTAAATGATGAGGTAGGTTCAGTGATGCCAAACTGGTAAAAATATATGGATGAGACAATGAGAGATAACATAAGATGTCTGATGCCTCAAGACCAACTTTGACCTGATGAGCTTTGACCCCAGTACCTAGCTAATGTTCATACTCACAAAAGCATATTTTTAAGTAACAGGATGTAAGAATGATGAACACTTAAAATTTCAAAACTTTGCAGAAGTGTACTGAAGAAGTTTTGAGGTAGTAATTTGTTTATAATCAGAAGCAACAGGCTCTTTAAGATAGATGAAATAGTTATTTTCACCTAAAAGTCTCAACTATTGAGAGTGAGGAGTTGCCACAGCTGTTGTCACGGCTTTTTGACTCCACCATTTCGAAAGGCAGAGAGGTTCTCTATGACCGTAGTACACTTGTCAAGAAATTTCTCTGTCAGAATGACATTGGAGATTTTGTCATGCCTACAATCTGCTGTGTGAAGAACTGCCACAACAGACAGTGCGATCAACGAGGGAACAAGACTGCGTTTTGTTTCGGTTCCTTCAATGAAAAAAACTGTATGGAGAACAGGTTGCTGAGATGATGAAGAGACATTGGATGGCCTGGCTAGCTGCTGTGAGAAGAAAGCACATCACTTTAGATAAAATTCCTGCGACTATGAGAATGTATATTCATTCCGGTAAGCTCCCAAAATGTGTCATAAAATATTTTTGCTCTTTGGACTGTTAATGCTAATATTGCTAGTGTATCCAAAGTCTATCTGTCGTTGTTAGGCTACCACCTGATGCCTGCTGCCACTTGCTTCCTATGTGTAACTCTGTAGCCCAGACTGCCAGCTTTGTCACTTAGACTGCTCTACTGAAAAAAAATCTTGTGATTGACATTATATTTTAGTTTATTTTAAGCTAAATCACTCCGAAATGCCATCGCCTTAGTTGATTCTCCTGGCTTTCCCCATTCCCCTCCACCACTTGTCACCTTATAATATTTACCCTCATTATGCCAGCTGGCCTTTGTCATGGTATTTTCATTTAATAGGTTGTTTAATGGGTCTGCCAGCTGAATACGTTATGTAAGTTCACACATTTTCACAATGATTGTGAGTTTGAAAAACAATTGCTATAGATTTTGTATTTACAAATAAGTTATAATCATTTACGTATTAAATAATTTATTTTGACAAGTTTTTGTAATGACAATGTCATTTTGGAAATGAGTTTAGATATTTTAAAAAAATGAGAATAGCAAAATTAAATGGTTGGTTACACCACATACTGGCAGCATGATGGGCGGATGCTGAATTCCCATATCACCATTAACTTTCTCAGTAGTGACTGAAGAAATTTTAAGGGAATCTACATTGGTTGTTGGTCGTGAAAGGTTATGTAATGACGCCTAAATATCCTAGTCTGAATGTAGGTACAATGTCAATATTTAATACATTTCAGAATTTTTAAAAAATCATATAAAATTAACCTTAGTCTCATTACCGAAACAAATTTATCATTACCGAAATGACGAAATCGGTGCAGCAATGAAAGAATGTAACAGAAAAGCTGCCATAAGTTGTGCTGATATTATGACATTGAAAAAAAAAAAGACCTTTGTCACATTGGGAATTTCAACACCTTAATATTACAGACGTATGTGCCAAGAAAATCATTTTTATCATGGTGATTTGATTAACTTTGATAATGAGAACCTGTGGGTCGTCTAGACAAGATTTTGAGAGAAATTATAGATTTTAAAGGCCGTAAAAAAATAGACAGCCTTGACTTGTAGTGATCTTCAATCTTCTCTTCCCAGTGATGTATGACAAGAAATTTAACACGAATTTCAACATTCCTTTTATTTTTATAGCATTGCAAAAAACAATGCAGTAATGAGAACTACGTTGGTGTTCTCAAGGTGTTTTTGTTATAATACTAATATAATCTTAATAATACTAATATAATCTTAATGTTTATTTTCTAGAAAGATACAGTTGGTCAACTATAAAACATACAGCAATAAGTCTCAAGTTTCAAATGTAAGATAAGTTGTAAAGAGTTTTCGTATCCTCAGGGAGCTGAAAAATTGGTGTGGACATATTGCGGTAATGAGAATTTTCTTAGAAAAAGCAACGAAATAACAAAATAATAAAAATGGAAAAACTGGCTTGTGTGCAAGAAAGTATGTATTAGCCCTTTAAGGAAACTGGTATTGTCAGTAGGATCTATAAAACATCAAAACATCAAAACAAAAAGGGCCATATGATTTGTTGGTTTTCATGAGAATGACCCAGCCACGATCAGTTGCTTCATTTATTAAGGGAAATGGATGCTGAACATCTTGGGACATCTTTCTTTGCTCTTGATCCTGAACTCACTCCTTTGCAATTATTTATAGATTTCGCTTAGTTTAATTAATTTTGTGTTTTGTACTTATCTTCTAAAGTCTTTATTTGATTATTTTGATTCGATAAATGTAAATACAACTTTTGTATTCTGCTTTCAATTAATAATGATTTGTCCAGCCGAAGCTTGTTAGCACTTTGTCTCATCTTGAAGGTTGATGTTGGAGGGTTCACATCAACATAATTTTGGGCCCAAAACATAAACATTCTGAAATCAAATCAGATAGCTCATTATTTTTGGAGAAAAGTACATTTTGTGTCTCCTGATCAGTACTGCACATTTTTTTTATCTCAATGGACTGTCTATGCTTGAAATTATATTGCAGTTTGAATTTTAGGCCATATCACCCTGCCCTATGCAAAATGCAGAAATTGGGTTGCATCCTCCAGAAGTGCCATGGAATTGAAACCAAAATTACCATTTTTGCCTTTTTTTTTTTTTTTTTTTTTAATTTAGACATGTCCCAAGAAAAACTATATCTAACACTTTCAAGTAGTCTACAATGTGTCACTATTGGAACAAACAAAAATAATGGGTTTGCAATTTATGTTGTTCCTCCAAGAGGGTAATAGTTTTTGGAATTTTATCTAAAAATCGCTATTTTAGGCCAACTTTAAAAGCTTATAGCTTTATATAATACCAAATACCATCTAAAAATTTCTAAAAAGTATATACCTCTCCTCATGGCTTACAGGTCTGTAAAGTATTCAAATTATAGGTACTAGGCAATCAAATTCACTTTATACCAAACAATTTTTCCAGTTGCATAAAAACAATTGTCTGCATTTCTTTCAGTTAATTGAACATTACAGTGTCCCAGATAGAAATTCCATGGTCATGTCAGAAATTAACACATGATGTGTTATTACATTAGTGTGCACATTTTCAGCTGTTTGAAGAAAAAAAATTGCAAAATTCTTAGACCCTGTTGACAAGGCTGCTCGAACGTATGCCAAATTTATAAAAATATGCAAATGATCTCATTACCTATGCATGACACTAAAATGTATTCCATGCAAAAAAGCATCATAGAATCATCTGAGTTTTCTCTTGACTCAAACATAGGCCTAGATGCTAGCACAGTTATTCAGAACTTGATACAAGCAAATTTAGATTGTTTTGTGTATTTTTACGAGTTTAATAAATTTTTTAGGAAGTTGTTATTATCTGGATCTGCCAAGTTAGGCACTGCCTACCTTTCCAACTCTGACCGCACCTCAATGGTGCGTTCAACCCAAGAGCTACTAAAGCTGTATTGCCAAAATTTGAATTTGAATCTGTAGAATTTTGAGTGGGAGTGAATAAACAGAAAATAATTAGCACAGCCTGTCACAAGTGACATCACAGGGTAACGCTAGTCTTACTGGGATTTATAAGCATTTAAGCAACAGGTTTCATAGCAATTGAAAAAGCCAAGAGTCACAGAATAAAGCACATCAGGTAAAGGGTATGTTTCCATAAACTGCTGCGAAGTGACCTTGCAGGTAGCATGCAGAAACCATTAGCTAGCATGGCAACTAACCATATTGTCAATTGTGACGTTTATTAACCCAGACAAGAGTGTAGTCTGCTGAGCGGTCTGCCAAAAAACAGTTCTGTCTCTGTGGAAGAAAATCTTTAAATTTTGCAAGCAACATGTGTTAAATTCATGGTGCATCTCAAAAGGGACCAGAAATTAATTTTTATCTTTCCATCGACTCCTTTTGTAAATAAAGGTCCCATTGACCGAAGCGGAAGGGCGGGACTATGCTAGTCTATTCATAGATTACTTTATTGGTGTGCTGATTTTGATTATTTATTAGCCCACCAGGTGGAATTTTGGGTGTTAAGCATGCCTGCTGTCATAAGCAATGCATTATAAGTGAATAGGATAAGTTGCATGATTCTATCAGACCTAGATTCCACCATGGGGCTTTTGTGGTGGCTCGGTTTGGACACTTAAGGGAATTCTTTCTCTGAAGTGTACAAATTAATCAACCACAGAAGTTTCATGGAGATATTTCTGTCATGTTTTCATAACAGTGTCGTATAATTTAGACCATGAATGCTATATAAAGAAATCATGTTCAAATCTTCAGAATGGAAGGTATGCATCATAAGTTAAACATGTAAATGTGGTTTATGTTTGAGCTGCTGAAGCAGACATTGAAATGAATTCGGTAACAAATTAAATGAATTAAATAATAAATGCATAGAAAAGTCGATTTAATTGCACAATGAGCAAAATGACTTAGTGATTTATCATTCATAATACACTATAGCCTAGCTAATGTTTTGATAGAGGCTGGCAGTCTACTTCACCCTCAGACAGAGACTAGTTCACCCCAAGGACAAAACTCAAGACACAACCTCAACAATGTAGTTTATGCAGTACAATGCATAAGTGAGTGAGGAGTGCCCAGATCCGTATATTGGAGAAACCAAGCAACCACTTCACAGACGCATGGCCCAACACAGGAGGGTGACCTCAACAGGACAGGATTCAGCAGTACATCCACATCTAAGGGAGAAGGGACACTCCTTTCAAAGCACTGATGTGCACATTTTGGACAAGGAAGTCAGGTGGTTTGAGAGAGGAGTAAAGAAGGCCATCTATGTCCATCTGGAACAACCAACTTTGAACAGAGGATGGGGGCTGCATCATCATCTGTCTGCTACATACCATTCTGCCTTGAGATCCCATCCCAGAAAGCTTTTCACCATCAAATCATAAAGGCTCACTCCTATTTACACCATACGTATTGGTGTGACCCATGTGACCCATTGTCACATGATGAGGGGTGTGGTCTACAGATCACAGCCCCACCTACAGTGTTCCAGAGATATGCCCAAGGGGGTAGGAATACACGCAGAAGTTGAAGCACCTCTGGAGGTTATTCCCGGCTGGTCCCCCTCTAGTCGTTAGTGTTTCATTGGCTGGAATTCACTGTAGTGCAATCAAATAACTTGTGAAACACCCGGTACCTCAATTTTGGTACTGTTGTACACCTGAGTAAACACAACAATGCATATCAGGTCCATTATCTCCTGTGTCATGTTATTCCCTTGTAAGAAACTTTTATGTGGACTGATGCTAAGAGTAACGACACAAATTCAGCAATGGCTAGTGACTGTGCCTGTTGCATATGAGGGATTTACCATACTTTCTTGATAGTGAAACTGTGAAACTGAATTGGAGCACTTAAGGACGGTTAGGTTTCACAGACAGTAGAAGATTTCCATCTGTGTCATATCTGAGAATTTCTGTTGCTACATCTAGTTGCCAAATAACTGTGTTTAGGTTCATCAGATCACCGTGACTACGTCAGCTAGGAGTATGCGCAGTAGACACCGGACATGGAATAACACATCATGGTTTTGTTGTCCATCTGGCATGAACAGTATGTATTGATATGATTTGAAATGGTTGGTTTTCCCTACCAGTATAAGCCTAACTTCTGATTATTTGCAGTTGGTGGTGTGTTGGAGCTGATGGGGGACGAAAAGGAGACCTGGAAAGTCAAAACACTTGATGAAATTCTTCTAGAGAAAAAACGGAGACGAGAACTGGAAGAGAGAACGGACTGTAAACGCCAAAAAAATGTGAGATTTTAATTCCTTGTAATAACTTTGTGTAATAACCATTACCATGTATTTTCAAATTAGAATCAATTAATCTTTTGGCATTGTTGACAAAACCAAGAGGTTGATTAGTTTGGCATGAAATCTTAAGCATGATTAAGCATACCCTACTTGGAAGGAATTAAGCAGGTCTAGGTTTACTGTGAATAGAAGCTTTTTGTCCCCTGCCCCCCACCTCCAGCACACACAAACACACACACAAACAAAATCCAGGTTGGCTTTTGCAGAATAACTCTTCAACCATTGTGTACAAGATTAAAAACTGTTTGTTGCATGTTGGACTAAAAAAGCCACACCAAACAAAGTCAAAACACATTTATGTTGTATTGGCACCTAGAGATAAAAATATAAAAACCTGACACAACAATTAAATAACTCATGACAGTCATGATAGGCTCTTTTTGTGACCTGGACCCATACTATGCATTCTTTCAATGCTAGACGGATGAGCGAGAACCCAAGCGGGACACTCTGGAGGAAGGTGAGCTTCGGGACCACAGGATGGAGATAACCATCCGTAATTCACCGTACATTCGCGAAGAGACTGCAGAGGACAGGTATTTGAACATGGGCTCTTCTGAAAGTTTTTAAGCTTTTGTGGAGTCAGTGTCTGAGCCTAAGTTTAAATTGATGTCAAAAACATAGTAAATGCCTAAGCTCAGGGGCGGACAATTTGTTTGTAGCACAATTGCATGTTTGCACTGCAGCTGGCAGTCATATTTGTCACATTTCTCTCAAAGCTGAACTCAGAAGTTGTCATCCCAGAGATGCCCATCTTTAGCTTAGAAATCTAGATATCCCAGCAGTAACAAATAGCTTTGCTCAGGAGGTAGCCATGCACTATAGGGCCTTAGTAGGTCTTCTACCAAGGCTTCGTAGGACAAGTCACAACACTCTGTCTTTGTCGAGTTGTTGGGCGGGCGTAGCACAATGATGACAGGGCTGTGGCGTTGGAAAAAAACAGCTAACATGGCTGTGGCAAGGTCCAACGGTTGTTTGAATTGGCTTTGGCATCGACTTTGGAAGAGCTAGACTTGGGCTTTCAGAGAATGCCGTATTAGCTGTTTTGCCAACGTTGCTTGGTTGCTTGATTGGTCATAGCACTATCCTATACAACTGCTGATTCCGCCCCTAGGATTGAGCCTGGTCTATCGGTCATGTCCACACTACATTTTGATGTTATAGTCCGGCTTGTCAGGCTACCTTGATACTGTGCATCAAAGTTGTAGGTCTCTTCAGTTCTGTTAAAATAGTCTTTTATAGATAGATTCCAGTAAGACTCTCAAGCCCCCTTATTATTAGGCCCTCATTGCCATAATTGATGGCCATAATTGATGAAAGGTATGAGGCAAATAATACATTAATAATCTATAATTTTTGCAAGATGGCCACTGCTGCAGTTTCCACAGAGGGTGTTTTAGGTATTGTTTTTCAATAGCATGTTTTGGCATCTACTTTTGTGTATCTATGGCACATTGCACTACCTTGTATCTATGTCACATACTGTACACACATACATACACTATCAGCAAACTATATAGTGTAGGTTACAGAAATGACCAACCAACTCGGCGCCACCCCCCATATCACCTTATTGCCCAGCTCTTCAAAGAAGAATATATATTTTTTGTTTTAGAATTGATCAAAATTATATTTGAGTTAACATTGAAGTGTACACATAGTGGTGAAAATGTAGTATGCACTTTGCAGAGGGGAAGAAGATGACTCACTGGCTATTAAGCCTCCTCAGCAGATGACCAGGAAAGACAAATCTCATCACAGAAAAGATGAAAAGCGTAAGGACAAAAGGCACAGGCGCAGCCACTCAGCTGAAGAAGGTAACGAAGTGTCACCCAGATACATGTATTGCTCTGTACACAATAATAACAACTAGATGTGCACAGTTCATGCAAATGTTTAAAAAGTTTTTTTTTCCCCAATTTTTGTGCACAAATATCTGACAATAGGAACCAAAAAATCTTGAGGTTATTAGGTTGCTTGTTTTTTTTTGCCATTGTTAGGGTAGTCATGGTGGTGTGGAATCAGTTAGTTTTCATGTTGGTTGCCAGGTCTTCATTGTTGAAGTTGGTGCAAAAGCACAAAATTGCATTTGAGCAGTTTTGAAAATTGAAGAAATTCATAGTCAGAAGTGAACAGAAGCTCATGCACATGCTGTTAATAATGTGCATTATTTGCGTAGGCCTTTTATTAGAAAGCATTGTTTGACAAGCTTCAGAAGTAACAGTAACAATTTCAATGGGACTTTTTTTGCTTGTTTTTTTCTTGTTTATCATCGATATCGCAAAAAGTGTTGAATGAAGTTTGTGTGTTAAACGTTTGAAGCTGAATTAATTGATCGATCCCAAGTTCTGCCCGTCGATTGTTATGTATTGCCTCAGAGTAATTTGGTCAAAACAGCACAGCAGAAGCATGAGATGCCTGTGTAAATCTGTTTTACCTGCTGCTCCTGTGGTGGAACTCAGATAGCCTAATACTGACATTATCGCTTAAAAAAGTTAACAGCAATAAAAACTTCACTAGCCAACGCGATGGATTCGTAAGTGTGACTTTTTACCATTTCCCTTTGGATTATTTTGATTTCGACAGCTCAGGTTAAAAAGTTAGCTAACCTTAACCTATAGCCTAAGTTGCCATATGCCTGCACATGGTATGATGCGAAATATAGCTTCTCCTAACAATTTTCTCAGAGTTTCTAATTAAAGTAATGCCTCTTCTGAATGGGGATGTCACTGACATTGTTTATATGAAGAAGTTAACATTTTTATCTCGCATAGGCTATAGCCATCTGCTGCGTGCACCCCATTGGTAGCCCATGTATCAGCAGCTTCATGTAGACCTATGGTTGTGTGCAAAACATTTTATTTGTGAGTGTGATAGCCTCCCTATAACTCTCAGTTAACTAGTCGTCCTGGGATGTTTGGCTGATCAGAGCTGCTGATGTTTCGATGATCAGAGGTAATGTTAATCTGCTGAATGCACTGTTGCACAGGCAGAGGCTCTCCTTTAGCAGGCTACACGGGTTGACAGAGGCTAAGATCACCGTATTATCAACAAGCTAGTGATGGCATGAACTGAGGTTAAAATACTGTGTCAACAATAAGCAAAAGACACACATTTGTGTGGAAGGTATAGACTAAAGACTATATTACAACATTGCCATCACTGTTGGTGATGCTGTATAACAAACTATTGCATGCATCTTTATTCCCCTGCACCTTAAAAATAAGAGTTAGATATAGCCTACAGTGGTTGCTAAGCTGGTTAAACTAGTAATAATTGATATTGGATATTGATTTTGGCCCCAAAGGGCCACCCCCCCGCTGTGCCAGTGTCCGTCAAAGAGGGGGGCACGGGCAAAAGTTTTTGCTGAATAACTCAATGAACATTTCGCCCAACATGAAATTTTTGTGATACGTCGGTGTTACAGAGGAGTATCGGCTCAGCCCATAAAGATTCACTTGTAGCATCGAGCCATCTAGTGATATAGGTAAATGCAAAAATTAAGATTATGAATTGCCAATATCTTGGGCCGAGAAGGCAGGAACTGCACAAAATTTGTTGTGTACAATCATCACAATGACCTCTGAAAACATAGGAAGCACCATAAAATTTGGCCAATAGGGGGGTGCTGTAATTGTACAAAATGTAATTTTGCCTATTATCTATGGAACAATAAAGTTTGAAATCTAATTTTTTTTGTCTTGAATTCCATTGAACCTCACGCATTGAAAACATTGATCAACGCCCAGTTGCAATAAAAACAATTTCCGTGAAATTTTAAAATCGCAAAAGTGAAAGTAAACAAACTCGTTGTAGGCCGTTCAGGTGAATTTCACCAAATTTGGTATATGTCATCTATAGACAATGCTGACAAGAAGTCAAAGAATTTATCTTGAAATGAACCGTTTCAAAGTAACATGTCAATCAGAATTCAAAAGGTAGCTTAAAATTCTTTAAAAGTCCATATCTTGGCTTCTAATTGCTCAAATTTGATTAAAGTTGACATGCAAACTCTAAGCAGCTTTCTTGTGCACCAAATTTTGTAACATTTCGTCACAGGGGGCGATGTTTCTCGTCTAAGCTAGGTGTCCAAAAACATTTTTTGTTAAATAACTTGTCAAAAATTTTGCCCAAGAAAACGGTTCTTTATTTTAGTATCCCGGTGTTACAGAGGTGTATCGACCCAGCCCAGAAACACTCACTTCAATCATAGCGCTACCTAGTGATGCGTGTAAATGCAAAAATTGGGATTTTCAGTTTCCAATATCTTGGACTGAGAAGGTGGGAACTGCACAAAAGATGTCATGAACGATCAACACAAAGACCTCTAAAAGCACAGCACATACCATAAAAATCTTCTTACTACTGTAGAAAGATGATGCTTTCACAAATCACTCTTACACACTACACAAACACACAAAATGTCATTTATTCAAAACCTTCCCACTTCTAGCAAATCATTTCCACACAAATTCTCACCTCACAACACTGACCTACCACAAACTCATCATACAACGGTTCCCACATTTCAATACACTGCGGCGATCATACCATGTACTGCTATGCTAGTTGTTACGACCACAAGTGAGAAGTTATGAAGCCTGCTGTATTTGCCAAAGTTGACAAGTCCAAACATTATATCCACATGCATTTCATGCAGACGTACAACTATGGTAAGTTTATGGTAACATTAGACTGAGTTGAAGGTCTTGGCATCCAACAGCTGTAGGCTATACTTCTAAACGAGGCTATGCTGCGGTCTAGAGTGCCGTCATTACATTATTACAGCATTACAACATTATAGGCTACGCAGTTGTGAATAATTTATGCCTAGTTAATACAACTCTATCTGAGACAACTGATGTCTCAAGTCAAAAATATGAATCAATATCCGAGACTTAAACCAAAAGGAGCTAATCTGCTGTATAGCTGCAATGAAGCTGAACATACCTCAGTTGGGTTAATTCATTTCATTAATAAATATATATTATGTTGTTTAAAAACAGAAGATTTGCTTTCCCATAATCCAAATAAGGAAAATACACCAAAACCATAAATGACAAGGTGATTTTCAGGGAAACGCCACAAGTTCTCTGTGGCCCTCTGTGACGAACCCAGCTTACCAAAATGGTGCCAATAGCGCCGTACTTTCTCATAATCAACATACTTTACGGTCAGTAATCTTGCCCATAGTTCTCTAGAATCTTTGATTACAACAATGGAAAAGTTTAATTAATCACACATATTTGGCCAGCTAAATAATATTTATCCTGTAGGATAAATAAAGTATCTATCTCTCTGTTTATCTATCTATCTATCTATCTACCTACTTATCTATCTACTTGTGGTCCTGTGCAGGGAAGCACATACGGACAAAAGAGAAGGAGAAAGAACGTGAGAGTGAGCGGCGGAAAAGGCACTGGGAGGAACAAGATAAAGCCAGAAGAGACTGGGAAAGACAGAAACGAAGAGAACAAGCTAGAGCTCACTCCCGCAGGGAAAGGTAATCATGTACTCTGACATGCACACTCATCTATTAGGCCTAGTGATTTTTTAGGAAAGTGTCCTAGTTAAGATCTAAGCTGCTGGTTAAAACACCAATGCGTCACATTATGTCAAAGATTGCATTGCATTGTATTGTCTGATGCTATGGTTAAAACATACCAACAAGGACAGAAACAGCTTGATCCAGTTCTCTGAGTAAGGGATAATAAACAACACGGTGTGCGTATATCAGATATTATTGCATGACAGTAGTGGTTATAAGGCCACGAAAAGAGTACATTATCCCGTTTATACAATCATCTGTCTTTGTCAAGTATCAAGGCTTTTGTAGAATTACCGTTTCCCATACACCTAAATGCAGTTCAACAGACTTAAAAACCATCTTGGTCACAAGTTACAATGTTGTTGTGCTGTACACGTCGGTCAGGCCACTATATTGTGACCCTGTGTTGCTGGTTCATTTAAGCTTCACAATGAGTTGGGCGAATTGATATACAAGTGTAATACGACCAGAAAAGTGGAACTACTTCATAGGTGTACGGTTATCGGAAAATATTGCATGTTCTAAATTGTGCATCGGAGTAGAACATTTTACCAAGCAGTGGTATAATTCTTGTTATCACCAAGAGAAACAAAACAGTTGAACTAGCTAGTAACAATGGAATCAGCTGTCAAGCTCACTGTGGTCAGTAACTGAAGAAGATAATACAGCAGCTGGACAGGTTAGCCTCTCAAAATTGAACCCTGTCTGTCTTTTATCACTAGCTTATTGTACGCAGGAGTTGCAAATGGGAGATAAGTAATGTCCATCGACGTGTCCTAATATTGGGGAATAATGGAGCGGAGGTTGTGCTGTTCTTTGCCCCATCTCATCCATTATTCCCCTAAATCGGGGCACCTCGGAGGCCCTTATTCTTAACTTATTACACTGTTGAAATAGCAATAATGGTAATACTAACAAGAGGAAGAAGAAAAATAATACATTGGTTTTGTGGAGCACTTTTCTAGTTTCTCAATTTTTTTTTACCGAGAACATTACAGCGGGATAAAGGAAAAAAAGACAAACAGGTAGCAAATGTTTGGTGCTAGTTCAGCTAATTGAAGTGAAACCAATTGAAAATTTGTGTGGAGGCTGTAGACGATCTTTAACAATCCCTTTGTATCAATAAACTGTGTGTGGCTTAGAGACCGGCTAGAGCAGCTGGAGCGACAGCGGGAGCGCGAGAGGAAACAGAGGGAGCAGCTGCAGAAAGAACAGCGCGAGCACAAAGAACGGGACAGGAGGGTAGACGAACGTCGGAAAGAGCGTGACCCCAGAAGAGAAGGTTCGAAAACTTAAAGTAACATTCCTCAGACATGATTATGCTATGATTGTGGAGTAATGGAATCTAGAAGAAAGCTTTCTAACCATCAGCATGATGGTGCCACAAATTACTTGTATGTTACTGATCCATTTTTGTTCTTAACAAATCACCAATGTTATCATCATTACATTTGTCTGAATATTCTGAAATTTGTGCTACCTGCATAAAATATAGATTTAATTTTGCATGCAGGTGACTTAAGTCATCACTTTTCATCAGTGTCACTTTTACCCTAACAGTTCCTCTACACCACCGTGGCCAACCAGATGATTATGAAGTCAAACCAAGGCATCGCAGCCGCAGTCCCAATCGACATCATCGTGAGCGTCTTGAACATGGTGACCAAGACAGAATTTGTGAGTAATCAGAAATAGAATTGCTTCTAGTTAACAGTGTTGTGAAATATTTTTCTTGACTCTATGAGCAACTCAAAATTGTTATAGGACTGTCAGACATGTTTTGTATGTTTAAAACTGTTGTGTATGGAAGGTATGCAAATTCACTTTGGTGAAAAATTTTCAGGGACAGTTTTTACATGCACATGTATAACCCCACACTTGATTAAGCACTAATTTAGCACCAGGGTCCAGTTGTTCAAACTCTTTAATTCAGATCAAAGTAATCCGGATTTGGGAATCTCTTGTTTTGCTACCTGATATCGATAACCCATCTTTTCCACTTTTATTCTGTTTTTTCAAAACAATTTTGGATTGGATCGCCCTTTACTGCCATTTCTCAATGATAAATTGTGCCAGAGTTTTTCTTTGTTTTCCTTTTCTTAAGGAATAAAATGCTAATTTGAATGGTTGTCCATCAACAGAAAAGTTTTTTTTCCACCCAAGAAAATAAGTCTTTCTCAGACTGTAGGTTTTTTTGGGGGGGGGGGGGGGCTTGCGGCAGCGGTGGTTGTGATGGGGTGAGGATCTCTTGCCAATGGCTTCAGTCATCCATGTTTAACTTAGCTGTCAATTTATTTCAGATTCCATAGTGATGTGGGGAGTAGTATCTTCCACAGGTTTGACAACAAGTTCAGAAAATGCTTGATGATGAACAGTGAAGTTACTAGCTATGGCAAGAACTAGAAGGGATTGGTTTAAGTACGCCAACTTGTGCCCACAGCTGTGTTACCACTTCATGTCTTCTTTAAACTTGGCTGGCTGCTATGTTGCTTGCTGCCGCTGCCCTTGGCACAAGCTGATATTATTAGACTGGTCAGACCAACATTAATTACATAGTGTACTAATTTGGGTAGATATCTCAGCAGCCCAATACATAGTTGTCTTTTTCATCACATCCCTCCCCTTATTTCTTCACATTTCCTTGCATTTTAGATATTTTAACAGAAAGTATTACACATAGCTCCTTTAATACTTGCCTTGATCATGTAGCAATATAGATATTGCATTGTGAAATAATCTGTTACTTACCTGCTTGTTTGTGATGTAAACAAGTAGCCCCTATATGATCCTTAATGAGGCAACTGAAATGTTTGCTGGTTTTCCAGCTTCATACATCACACACAGCAATTTGAGCCCTTACCCCTTCTTTAAAATTGTTTTAAGGAACACACCACCTTTTGGGGAAATATATATACTAATTTTCACCTCCCCTTTAGTTAAACAATTGAGTTTATTTATATTTCCGCAAAAGCCGGTGTGTTCCTTCAAGATGAATGCCCCAGTTGAAGACACATTGGGACACTGAGAGAGGGGGCACTGTTCATTTTAATGTAAATTGTTTGTCTCTCTTCTCATATGTAGTAAAAGATGAAAAACCTGAAGACCGTGATCTGCTGTCTGACCTGCAGGATATCAGTGACAGTGAGAGAAAGACCAGCACTGCAGAGTCCTCAATTGGTAACTCAACACTGATGCATGCACATGTATATTGTGGTCTAAAACAAGCCTGCTCAAGAAATGACCACCAGTAAACTGAGAGAAGAGAATTGATGAAGGGCCTAGTGAGAAACATAGTCAGCCATTCTGTGTCAACTCCGAGAGATTTGGGGAGGTTGGTTGCTTGACCACCTCAGAATCTCTTGAAACTTTCTTGGAATTACTTTTGGCATCTGAAATTGACATTTGCCATTTTCTTTAGCTGAAATTCCAACATTCCTTACTTTTTAGCCAAATAGACTAATGAATGAAATCGCCCTAAATTGCCTTGGCATAAAAGATCCCAGTGGGTCCTGTCAACAGCTTATCCTGAAGTTGTTCTGTGGTGTTCCCCTGTCTGTATCATCACCATCATGATAATTAATCCAATGCTGAGTTATCTGACAAAAGTAATATCTTTTGACTCTCACCCGATGATTGATTAACACTACAAACAACCTGTATGAGTACGGTGTGCTGTGCTTGTAATTGAGAGTCCTACTTGCCTTTCGGTGATCATTTTTGTATCATTTATTTACATTTTTGATAACTGTTTTGTCCACTTAAGTTCCTTAAGTTTATTTTGTGTCAGAAAATGGTATTTTAATTGCAGCTTTATATTTAAGCACAATTTGCAGGTCAGTTTTCAATTTTTTAATATCATTTATAATAATTCATAATTTATCTGAGTGAATTGTATTTTGAATTTCATTCAACCCACTACACAATTTTACCATTACATGTCTAGTGGCAATCATAGCAAGTCTCACCAAAAATTGTCCGAGTTATGATCTCACTTCATATTTGACCAAATTCAATCAGTTAGGTAAAATACAGCATGTATTGCATGCCAATTATGCAGCTCCCTTCATTGGTTGTGTGTCATATAATGCCTGCCCCATGCTAGATAAGCAGTTGTGTCAAATAATGGTTCTTCACTTAGAGAAACAGACCATGATTTTCATTTGATGTATGCTAAAGCCTGTAATGTGAATGTAGTTGAAGGAACTAAGGGAACAATCACCTAACTGTATGGTGAAATCATGAGTCTTAAACTGTTGATCTAAGAACGTAGTGCCAAGATTTGATTCAAAATTTCTCACGACTCATCTCATTGGTCATTGCATTGTTCATGCTGGATGAGAGATGGTTAAAGGTTTTTTTTTTTTTTTTTCATGTATTAGGTTCTTGCTCTGGTTCTGAGGAGGATGATGATGAATCTAGCAGCCAAAGTGAAGAAGAGGAGTCTGTTTCTAATACAGCTGGATCAGAACAAAGTGGAGGTAATGCACCCACACACAGAAAAAGAGAGACTTTCAAAATATGATTTTGTCTCTGAAAAGACAGATGACAAATAGATTTTTCCTCTGGAAACAAAATACTTTTTTTTTTTAAAAGAAAAGGCAATTCCTGATTGTAAATGTATGCTTGTGCTCCTATTTACTTAGACGATATGACAGAGGATGATCAGTCAGAGGAAGGGGAAGAGGAGAAAGAAAATGGCAACCTTGCTCTTCCAGGTAGGTAAATGTCATGTCATGTCATGTCATGTGAGCCCTTAGAGTTTCCCTGTGAACTTCATGATGAAATCGTGAAAGGAACAGCTACCTGCAATAAGGAAAAAGCCAGGGATAATGAAATGTTATCATAAATCACTGACTATAAATTTGAGACTGATACAGGGTACCTGCAGGGTCTTGAATTTCATGTTTGGAAATTAAGACTTTGAAAAGATCTTAAATTTATGTCAGGGCCTTAATTTTTTTCTTGCAATCTACAAGAATTTAAGTATACTGTACTGTCTTAAGTAATATGTTTGTGTCGGTAACATCATGTCCATCACATAAGTTTCAGCAAAGGAGTTTTATTTCCAAAGCATTCGTGATTTGTAGCATAGATATTTATTTTGGCAGAGCTCTATGCGCTGAAGAAACATTTGAACTACATCTGTACTTTTTGGAGTTGCTCCTGATTGTATGGTTAGAAACAGAGTTTTCTCAAAGTAAACATTAGTTTCAGCAATGAGTTTTATATTTTATTTTATTTTTCACCTGTAACATATTGTCTAGAAGTCTATGTTGTTATGCTAAATATGAGGTCTTTGGATCTGTGGGACCCATTTTTAGTTTTCAGCTTATGAAAAAATATACAAATAATGAGATTCATTGGCTCATTTCCTGTGAGGAACATAAATCAGAAAACATTTTCATTGGTACAATGACACCCTCTAGTGGCAGCCTATTCCCATGAATTTCTCATTGGGCTACCACTAGAGAAAGCGCCATTAAAGCACCATTAAAATTATTTACTATTTACCGTAAATTCCGGTCTATAAGCCACTACTTTTTTTCTACACTTTAAACACTGCGGCTTATACTACGGTGAGGCTTATTCATGTTTTTTTCGTGGCGCCAAAAACATTTTGCCTGGCAACAGTAGACCAATAAAATTGATAAGAGGTCCAGACAGAGGTCCAATGAAATTGTATGATCAGTCAAGCGCACCCAAGTCACAACCATTGTGAATCAGTCATTTTTACTAACCCTCATCAACATGGAAAATACTAGAAGGAAAGCATATGATGTGGCTTGTAAGTTAAAAGCGATCACTCTGGCAGTTGAAGAAGGAAATCAAGCTGCCACACGTAATCTTGGCATAAATGAATTAATGGTGAGAAGGTGGAGACGCCAGCATGAATAACTGATCCAATGCAAAAGACGACAAAAGCTTTCAGAGGTAATCATAGCAGGTGGCCTGAGCTTGAAAACTTTCTGGAAGACTGGGTCAACACACAGAGAGCAGGCGGCCGCGGTGTTTCCACTGTACAAATCAGACTGAAGGCAAAAGCAATCCACCGGGCCACCGAGATGAAACTGGAAGATTTTAGAGGTGGGCCATCGTGGTGTTTTAGATTCATGAAACGAAAAGGCCTGTCCGTTAGGGCACGCACGACTTTGTGTCAGCAGCTCCCTCCCGACTATGAGGAGAAACTTGCTCCATTCCACACATTCACTCAAACAAAGATAATGAAGAATTCCATCTGGCCAGATGATATCATAAATATGGATGAAGTACCTCTGACGTTTGACCTGCCTCTTACTCGGACTGTAAATAAAAAAGGTGACTCGTCTATCACACTGAAAACAAGCGGCCATGAGAGAACGCATTTTACCTGTGTTCTGAGTTGCACAGCATCCGGACTGAAGCTTCCTCCTATGGTGATTGTTAAGCGGCTGACAAGGAAAAATTCCCAAAAGAAATTGTGGTGAAATTAAATAAGAAAGGTTGGATTATGGAGAGCCTGATGAAGGATTGGCTCAGAGAGTGTTACTCAAAGCGACTGGGGGGCTTTTTTCGCAAAAAAAAAGCATTGCTCATTATGGACAGCATGAGAGCCCATGTAACAGAGTTGGTGAAAGCTGCCATCAAGAGCACAAACTCAATTCCAGCTGTGATTCCTGGAGGTACCACTAAGTATCTCCAGCCACTGGACATCAGCGTGAACGGGGCATTTAAAGTGGCACTGCGCGAAGAGTGGGAGACTTGGATGACAAGCGGCAAAAAATCTTTTACCAAAACAGGCTGCATGCAAAGAGCATCTTTAAATCAAGTCTGCCAGTGGATCCTAAATGCGTGGCGCCGAGTCAAAACATCAACTATCACCAACGGATTCCGACGCATTATGAAGAGGAAGGTGCGCACTCAAGTGACATCGAAAATGAGGAGAATGATGTAGTAAGTGATGAGATCCTGAGGCTGTTTAATTCAGACACTGAAGTAGAGGACTTTGATGGTTTTAGTGCGCAGGAGGAAAATGAAGAAAGCGATCAGTGACTTTTCTGGTAGGATGCAGTATATGGTATATGCTTTTACCAGTTATTAGGAGATACTGGAATGCTGTTCACGTACTTTCATGTTCATTGTTTGAGTAAAAAAGCATAAGCAACGTCATTTGTGTATAGCTGATACAAACATATATTTCAAGGTAGCTGCATTACAGACACCGTTAGAAAAAAAGCATTTACAATATATTTGTTTATGTTGCTAAGCGGATTAAATTAAAAGAAAAGTAAAAAAATCCTTACATGTGATAAATTGGATTTAAGTCCTCTGTATAAAGATACAAGTGAAAATAGTGGATGTTGTTTCTTACCTGTCTGTTTGTCACTCGCTGTCAGTGACTCATTTGTTACAGTAATAAAAACATATAATGAATGTTTTTGAGCTAATTTTTCATATTACTACGTGGGATACCTGCGGCTTAAAATACGGTGCGGCTTGTATAAGTACAAAATTGATTTTCTTTCTAAAATTACAGTATGCGGCTTTTAATCAGGTGCGCTCTGTAGTCCGGAATTTACGGTAAGTACTTTTGTACCCTGATATAGAAGTAATTCCTGAGAGAGGCTCTGCCAGGTGTCATTTATTCAGCTAATTGGTTAAAGCAAAGATCATTGAATACTGACCAAGACAAAGCAACATAATACGTTGCAGTGGGCATAATACGCATAATATGTTTTCAATGATCTTCTGTATCAGCGTATGAGGGCTTGACTCTGGTCTGCATAAAGGGTGTTGTTTTTTGTCCTTGCAAAAGTAAAACACAGAACTTAATGAACGTTTCTTGTTGAAGTAGCCATGCAGGGCAAAGTGTGACAATTACTGCTTTATTTCCAATGGTTCCCGTTACTTACAGCTGCTACAGCTTATTGGTTTAAAATTCTGCCACCAATCGCTTCCCCAGTAACCTCCCCAGTAAAGATGTAGATAAAGTAGCGTGTAGAGAGGCTCCAGGTGTCATTTATTTAGTAAAATAGTTAGCAACTAATTAAGTAGACTAGCAGGAACTGAGTCTAAGTTAAGCGTGAAGGAGAGGCACAGACAATGCACTATGAAACTCAACCCCTTAATTTTGCCCCTTAAAACTCTTTAAGTTCACCTTAAAAAAAACTGTTTTTTCAGTTCAGTAGAAAAATGCCCAAATTAAGAGGGAAAGTGTGAGAATCTTGACCAATTAATGAATGAAACTACTGAATTTCCCACCTTTAATTTCCCATTTTTTACTTACTTTTCCCCCTACGGAGTTTCCCCCCTTAGTTTCCCATTTTCTAGTTTAATCCTTAAACCCTTACACCAGGCTTGGATTTGCCCCTTAAAAACCCTGGGTGTACCTCTTAAAAACTCATTTACATATCCCCCTTCCTTAATTACTTTCTGAAAGTGTTCTTACCATCACCCTTACATTTTTTTTTTTACTTTAATGGCTTTATAAGGATTTTTTCCAATGCTCTTGACTACTTAAAAAGCACTTAACCCAAACCTTTTCTTCTGATAAGGGGTTATTTAAGATCCTTTTAAAGTCTTTATTTAATTAAGAGGTGATTTAATCCGTCAAAAACCCCTTACACCAAGCATTAATTTCCATGAATTAAGGGGCATTTCAAACCCTTTTCTAAATCTATCTATCCATCTATAAAAAGCCTGTATACCAAGCGTTAATTTCCATGCATTAAGGGATGTTTCAAGACTATTTTAAGGTCACTGAACTCTTAAAATCCCCCTCACACGAAGTCTTAATTCTGATACAGTATGGGACAATTTAAGACCTTTCAAATGTTTACGAAACCTTAAAATACTCTTATACCAGGCTTTAATTTTGATAAATTAAGGGGAGTTTCAAGCCCCTCCACCTTTTCAGTTACACTTATTCCAGACCTTACTTTCAATACGTTAAGGGGTAATTCAAGAACTTAAGTCTGAGAAACTTAAAATATCCTTATACAAGGCATGATGTGGTTTGCACAACCTAAAATGGGGGCACATATGACAATATTAGTTGTGCCTACATCAACACCACGACTTGAGTCCTTTAAGACTGTAGGTTCTGTATTTTGTGTGAGGCATGATCCACCTATATGTAACCCCTCTCCCACTTGTTATATTGCTTTTTTGCATAAATTACATAGGAAGTGATGTTGAAAAGGTCTTCAAAAGTTTTAAATTTAAATTGAAAAATCCTGGGGGTACCCTGTAGTAGCAGCAAGATGACCATTTAACATGAAGAGAACGCGGCCATTTGGAGCATTTATATTAAGTCAAAAGTTGCCTTAGTAAGCAGAGCAATGGCATACAGCTCACCAGCAAAATCCTGTCTTGAGTAAGATGCTTGAGAGATCATCTCTCCCACCATTTTCTCATCCATATTTGACTGCATCAAATAGAAGAGCCCATGAGGAGTGTGGAGTAGCAAAAATACATGCCGTAAAGCTTTGCTAAGTGCCATTTTAAATGCTGAGAAATCTGACGTCGGACGTTTCAACCATTTTTTTAACTTAATGTCAGAGAATTCCTAAACCTAAATAGGATTTGGGGTTTAAAGGAAGCATATTATCATCTTTACAGGAAAAGGTGGATTGTGCATGAAGTGATGCCCAGTAACTGTATGAATATGACACAAAAAAACTGTCCTTGTATCCTTGAAAAGCAAGAGAAAATTTGATACAGCAGCTAACGGCATAGCCAAATAAAACTTAAGGTGAATTTCTGTGCCCTATTCAGTCTGTGTTAGCTGCCACTCTTTGGTCTATGTTTTACCATATATTTTTTTTTTCTTACGGATAGCACGTGGTGACCTTGAGCAATACAGCTATGGACTGATTCACACCGGATTTCTCCTTAAAGCTTTCACCTGCTGAGTTGCTTCTGCTTCTGTTACTTCTGTTATTAGTAATGGAGTCACGCTTTGACCATGACTCTGGGGACAGTGCAGAAGAGGATGAGGAAGACGAGGAGGGAGATGAACTTGATGAAGATGAGGGTGGCGGTGATGTAACACCTCAGTCCCACACACAGTCAGCCACACCTGAGAATTACCTTCCCAATTCACCACCCCTTTCTCCAGTGGAGTTAAAGAAGGAGCTACCAAAGTACCTTCCAGCACTTCAGGTGATTTGCGCTTAAGATAATAAAAATACTTATATAATAGTAATAATAATACTGTTATCTAGTATTGTCATAGTATCATTATCAGGAGTAATTTTTGCCATCTATACTTCTACTATTACTGAAAGCGGTACCAGACACGCCTCCGATTTTTTTTCTTTTGGAGCTGCCCTCACAGTAATAGGTTAAGTAACAGTTTAGATTTTGTTTAACATGACCCACCTTTTCAAAATGAAAGTGCTTGTAACTACATTAATAAGTAATAGAGAGTGCTGAAAAAGCCTTTGTTCACCCTTGTGAGAGGCCCGAGCGGCCAGCTCACGAGAAGGGATGTGGACTGAGAAGTGGAGGTGGTAAGGATTCACAGAAGAGAGGGTTGTTGGCCCAAAAGTGAACAGTATTTATTTTCCAAAATCACACTAATAAACAAAAACACTTGCACCTAACAAAATAAATCAAAATTCAGCTTCAGTCAACACAGTTACAAGGCAGTTCAAATGGCTCACTACACCAACTCTACCTCTTCACCAGGAGAGTAATAGGTCACCCAGCTGAACCACCCGAGGCACTGAGCTACCCCCCATTTTATGCACTGCTGTATTAGCGCAAATTGGCCATAAATTGGGACACATAGATTATAACAATAAGCCAGGGATACAGAACATGCAAAGTTGACAAAATTACACGCTGGAATTTGATATTTGATATTTTGATATTTTATTAGGATCCCCATTAGCTGATGATCCCATCAGCTACTCTTCCTGGGGTCCACACATAACATACAGTAACAAACAGGACATCAACATACAACACTACTATAAAACAGGAAAAGATTAAATCATTCCCTGAGGTTCACATACAGTCCAAAAAAAAAAAAACAAAAAACAAAAAAAGACATTATTGAAAACATACAAAACAGACAAAAACTCACCATACAGACAACAATACAATCAATTTTCAAATTTAGATACATTCAAGCATAAAATACTGTTTTATTTGTTTTTTAAAAGTAATTTTACTTTGGGCTTTTAAAATGTGATCTGGGAGGGCATTCCATTCAGCCATTGCTCTGTATAAGACAGTGCGTTGTTTTGAGTTTGTGTTGGTTGCTGGTATTGTGTAGTTACCACTAGCAGCATGCCTTGTGGGGTATGTATGCAAAGAGGAGCTAAGTGTAAGATTCTTAAACAAATCGTCAGGTTTGTGTAATGTATTTATATTTCTAATGAAAATAAGCAGGGATAGTGTTAACCTCTTATCAACTTTAAGCCAAGAGAGGTGGCGATACATGGTGTCTATATTGGCTCTTTGTGTGCAATTAAGGGCGAGCCTGGCTGCTCTGTTTTGTACCCGTTGAAGTTTCTCCAGATTAGTTTTCATGGTACTTGACCAGACCACTGAACAGTAGTCTAGGTGAGATAGTACCAGTGTCTGCAAGACTTGTTTGGTCAACTGTGGTGATAAAAAAGTAGTGCACCTTTTGACAACAGATATATTCCTGCCCATCTTTTGTACCAGGCGATCTGTGTGACCTGACCATGATAAATTACAGTCTAAGGTTACCCCTAACAGCTTTGTTTCATGTACCTGCTCCACAACAACATTATTGAGTACGAGACTCAGCTGAGGTTTGGATCTTAAGGAGTGTTTACTACCAAAAACAATACTCTTAGTCTTAGATATATTAAGAACCAGTTTGTTTTCAGAGACCCAGTTAAACACCAGTTGCAGCTCTTTGTTAAGAACTGAGTTGATTTCCTCAACTGTTCGCGCAGATGTATATAATGTTGAGTCATCAGCATACATAGACACACAAGCATTTTTACAGACAAGTGGAAGGTCGTTTGTAAAAATGGAAAAGAGCAGGGGCCCTAATGAAGAGCCTTGTGGGATTCCACATTGCAATTGAATCATTATACAATTTCTAATGTTAACCGGATTCCGCGTATTAATAACAAAGCAAGACTCAAAAGTACATAGAAACATTGTGGCTTTGCAAAGGAAATTATAAAATACAATACAAACATAATGAACACCCCTGCGTGAGTATGGCCGGAATTAGGGTGTCCCCACCCCTGCAGAATGACATAAAGATTGTCCCATTGCAGCCCGCGCTACCGCAAAGGGACGGCTTCAGAGGTGTTGGAGGACCAGGAAGAACTGTGAGTTAATGTGTGAATGAATTTTATGGGAAACATACAGAGTTGAGAAACGACAAATGAAAGTTTGGTCGGTGGGTACCACACTGCTTATTGTTATTATTGATGTTGTGCAACCAAAGATTATGGAATGAGGGATTAATTTATAAAATCACGGTAGGACAACAAAGGACGATGAACAAATGCCGAACTGGCGGCAAACCTCTTTCAATCACCAACACCCAACAATGCCCCACATCACATACTATACATAATATTAAACGCAGAATATATACATTCAGATTGTTCCCCAAAGCGGCGCACATTACCGCACATATGCGCGCATAAATTGGGAACCAACACAACGTCTCTCGCCCTCTCCCCTACCGACGCTTGCCGAGCAACACACACAGTTTAAATTAAACGGTGAGAAGGGGAGAGTTCAGCTTCTCACAACCCTGTAATGAGCCATTTAACCATTTTAAGTGACTATGAAGCTGGGAAAATAACCTAAAAATGTTGCCTTGTATTCCTTTAAATGTTTTGGTGAACAGGCCTATTAGATTTAAAATTTTAGCCAGTTCTTTGTTAATGTATTATTTGTTTTATACATTGCTTTGAATAAAAGCATCTGCAAAGAAACCATTATAATGTGCTGACTCGCACTATTACTGTTACTAATGTAAAGCAACAAAACAAGAAAATTAGCTTTCTCATATTTACATTATGCAGATATTACTGTTGCATTACTACTATTTAATTGACACACACAGTTCTTTTACATGCACTAAGAGAAAAGCGAATTATTGCCTTTTTTAAAATCCATGCAAGCACCTTTTTCTGGCTGAAATCGAACCAAACTGGACTGTTCATAGTCTGATTAGTACACCTAGTTAATCCCATTGAAAGTCAAACGAACCTTGTATGTACACGGCAGTTGGACTGAAGTTGGACTGAGGCGCCTTGTATGCCATGTTGTCTGCCCTCTGCTCAGTACACACAATAACCGACCCATTTATAGGCAACATTTAAGTATTTATTTTATTTAGCGTAGGCCCTACATCTCCAATACACCACCATAAAACTCTACCTTACAGCATCACCAACCATTTTTGGCTTATTACTAATACTAGTTCAGTGCCTGCACAAACAATGTATTCCAGGGAACTGGTAGTACAGTTAATATGTGCAGCTAGGTCCATATTGAATCTGTGATGATATAGGCTGGAATCAGGCCATTGTAGTTAGAAGAGGCACTTTTTTATTAAAAGCTACAAAGATGGTCAAAAATAATGAGAGCTGCAGTAGGGCCTACCATTTTTGGCTTTCAGGTAAGGAAACGGTGCGTTTTAAAATGCCCTACAGAGCCTACCTGTTTGTTTCTCTGTTGCTTAAATGCTCACCAACTGCACAGGCTATGTGTATGCTACATGATCGAGTCGAGAAGGGTTTTTTGGCTAATGTTAATTGTCATTGCTAATTGGCTAATAATTGTTATTGTTAATTGGCTAACGGGGATTGGAATGGTGGGCTAGGAGGTGAATATGTCAACGAAATGTGGAATGGCCTTTTTTCTCTACGCTGGTTCAGTATTGCACTGGGAGTATGTGTGAAGGGGAGTGGCTACAGCAGATAGAGAAGCAGAAGGCAGCTGTGCTTCTTTTAACAACACCTTTAGTATGCACTCAGCGAGGCCATCGGCAAGACACATACCAAATTTAAGGTCAGTCAGATGAATGGTTTGAGAGTTATGCGAAAGACAGACAGACAGACAGACATTCCTTGCATTTGTAGACATTTGTAGACCGATGCCAGAGGACACCACCATTTCTGTGGGAGCATCTAAATATTTCCCGTCATTAACAGATTTTTAAAATGATGACAAAAATATTAGGTTTTTGTTGCGAGTGCAAAACTAATAGACTGTTGGTATGTGCGTAAAGAAGTTTGGCTGATTAGACTAGCCTTGTTTGCATGAATGAACAAACACAAGATCTTGAGAAAGCGCCAGAGAAGTAGAAGGATTAATATAATTATTGATATAATTAGTGTATAGAGGAATAGGTGATGAGTGGGCAGTCACATCCCTTCTGGAGTGTAATGGAAGGATTGCAGATTTATTCCAATTGATTGAGTGTTCAGAGATATTAGAGAATGTGTCAATGAGTTTAGTAGTTTCTAGTTTCTTCATCTTGGTGTCAATATATTTTGTTTTATTACAGGGCTGTCGAAGTGTCGAGGAGTTCCAGTGCCTGAATCGTATCGAAGAGGGAACATATGGTGTTGTGTACAGAGCTAAAGACAAAAAAACAGGTAATTGTACATCCGATGGAATGATTTCCAAGAAAAAAAAAATTTTCTTTGCATTTTATAACCATACTTGGAATTTTCATTTGACATGGAGGTACTGTTATTTTAGCAAATTCCTTAACTTCGACATTAAAATTTAGTCACTGCAACAGCAGTATGTGGAGACAACAGTATGTGGAGTCCATGTTGTGTCGGAATGACTAATTGACTTATTGATGTGGAAATTGCATCTTTGCTCAGGTATTCTTTAGCGTTCTTTAGAAATCATAATAAATTATTTGTATATAATTGTATAAACTGGAAAGAACTGTATAATTTGGCGGACAGTAAGTATAACTCCAGGACATTAAAGACTTGTCTTTCTTGTAGATGAGATAGTAGCTTTGAAGAGGTTGAAGATGGAGAAAGAGAAAGAGGGATTCCCTATTACATCACTTCGCGAGATCAATACCATTCTGAAGGCCCAACACCCCAACATTGTGACTGTGCGTGAAATAGTTGTTGGTAGCAATATGGACAAGATCTACATTGTGATGAACTATGTGGAACATGACCTGAAGAGCCTAATGGAAACCATGAAACAGCCTTTTCTTCCAGGTGAAATAAGTGCCATAATCTTGGCATATGATATTTAAATTATAGATATGTTTATGCTTTAATTAAAAAAAAAAAAAAAAAATTCTGACCTCATTTATATGGTGATGACGTCTGGTTATGATGTGGCTCCAGGTAGGAATACAGTGCATACTTTAATTCCATCTTGATGTCAAAAATGCTAGTCAATTTGAATTTACACACGTAATGTAAATATGGAACATTAAGGGCTCTATTTTCACGATCATATGCGCATTGTCTAAAGTTTGTCGCGCAAGTTGCTTTGGGGGCGTGCCTGACACAATTTGGTATTTTGACGGCGGGAAAAGCGAACATTGCGCCAGGCGCATGGTTCAAAAGGGTTGGTCTTAAAGTACTTCATTAGTCATGGGTGTGTTTTGGGCGTAACATACAATTAACCAATCAGGATTTATACTCTCATTCCCTTTAAAAGCCAGCGGTGCATTTTCCTTGGTGTGTTGCCATTACGATGGCGAATTTACCCGGAAGACAGGAGCGTTTTTTGATGGAGGAGACCGATCTGCTAGTGCGTGAGGTAAAAGCGCGTGAACAGGTTATCTTCGGGGATGGAAAGAATCCCCCCAAACCTCCACGAATCAAGGAAGTATAGGAGGAAATATCCTCAGTTGTGTCCTCTGCCTTTGGCAAAAAAAAGAACATCCGAACAGTGCCGAAAGCGGTACAATGATGTTAGAAGACGGGGGAAACAAAAGCTTTCAACGCAAATTAATAAATATTGTGATATATGTGATGTACATTTATATTTCATATTTCCAGGGACTCCATCATTTTTTTCTGCACATGAAAACCTTTTGTATAAACCCTGCTGCGCGCTTCTGCTGATGAGAGAAGCAGGGTGTGTGCACATTGTGCACGCTTTCATATCCCAAAGCTTTTCAGCAATGCGCAACTGACGACAGACCAGGGTTTTGTTGGTCACTGGCGGATTTAATTTTTGCGTCCTTATAATAGCATCTGGCACGCTTTGCGCCAGACCACACCTCTTCTTTTCGCCGACACACCCATGACGGCGCAGTGTCATCTGCTATCTAGACAACGTGATTTTTTGCCGGAAAAAATGAACGATGCGCTGGCACAGAATAGTAATGACACCATGCGCGTGTCGCGAATGCACAGTGCACCGCGGCATGATAGGGCCCTAAGTGGTTTATCAAATGATAAGATGCAATTATTCAGATTATTAATTATTCACATGTCCAGTAGACTATGGTCAATCAAAACAATATTAAGCACACACTGAAATATGCAGACCAGCATAGGTCCTTGTTTTTAAAATCTGTCCTGAATGAATTTCTAATTGAATATCCCTGCTGTAGGGACACTGCGCTAGTTGAGCAAGTAACAACATTAACGTTTTTAATGTCTGTCATGCAGGTGAGGTAAAAACGTTGATGATACAGTTGTTACGGGGTGTTCGCCATCTTCATGACAATTGGATCCTTCATCGTGACCTAAAAACATCCAACCTACTTCTCAGCCACAAGGGCATCTTGAAAGTACGTCTACCTAACTCGTACACCAACATGCTTATTGAGTTACCTACCATAATCATGAACTGTGTTCATTTTGTGCACTTTTGTTGTTATGCATGTGTGGTTTTGACTTAGATTGGAGACTTTGGCCTGGCCCGTGAATATGGCTCTCCTCTGAAACCATATACACCTGTAGTTGTGACTCTGTGGTACCGTTCACCTGACCTCCTCCTTGGTGCAAAGGTTCGTCTGATGTCATGTATTGGCAACCCTGATAAAATTGGACCAAAAGAGGCATTTTAAAAAACTCTCCTTTTAAACAAATATCAACCCCCTGCCTCAGGGTGGTGTGTCTCCTCTAGACATGATCTATTATACCTCTACCTTTACAAAGGCTACCAATAAATGTGGAGAGTGGCACTCTTTTTATTCTAAATTGAACTTCTACTGGTCAGAAAAACCAACCAACCATGCTATGTCCCTTTTTTTAAGGAATATTCTACAGCAGTGGATATGTGGTCTGTTGGGTGCATTTTCGGTGAGCTACTTACTCAAAAACCCCTCTTCCCAGGAAAGTCTGAAATTGATCAGATCAACAAAATCTTCAAGGTAAAAACTAATTTTCTTTGGATTTATTATCCCATTAAGGTGAACTATCGAGGGGCTCTTGTCAAAACACTTTTTGCCAGTTGATGGATGAAGAAGCTGAGAATTGCAGTATTTGGTCGACCTGAAAGCCTCAACTGGTTTCTTTATTATTTATTAATTATTATACTTTATTATTATACTATTATTTATTATTTGATCTCGAGAGTGATTTAAGCTGTGGAGGATTAGCTGATTAGCTGAAACATGTTGTCATGTCAACAGCGTTGTGGGAAACACTCATAGTCAGGGGGAAAACTGGCAAAATCCAGAAATGTAAACGAGAGATTCTATGGACTCAAGCTTTTTTTAAGTGGTTCAGCTGGATTTTTTCCCTTGCTGTCATGGCAGCTCCCTTGTTTCATGGCAACTGATGAAAATACATTGCAGCCATACTTTTTATTGGTGTTTTCAATAACTGTTTCAATAGAACACCTTGAAACTTTCTTTGTAAAACAAATATCACGGGGATTACAGGCAAAACAGCTGTGTGTGTTTGTGTGTAACTAGTATAATACCCTAAAATCCTCCGTGAATATGCTCCCTCCTCAGGATTTGGGCTCCCCAAGTGAGAAAATCTGGCCTGGTTACAATGAGCTTCCTGCAGTCAAGAAAATGACCTTCACAGAGTATCCCTACAACAACCTGCGGAAACGCTTTGGGGCACTTCTCTCTGATCAAGGCTTTGACCTTATCAACAAGTAAGAACATGCATGAAAATGTTCACATCAGTGTCAAGTTGAGATGGCTATAGATCACTTGAGCTGTTTGATCTTATGGAGGGACATCAGTGTGTAAGTAATTTGTCTAGAACATCTGTATTGCTCATGAATGAGAATAATGTATAGCACAATCACTATGTATTAAATAAAAAATAAGAAAATAAGAAGAAAATAAAATAAAAAACAGGCACTGCAAACATTCGGCCCTCAAGCAAAGGACAAACACAAAAATGCTGAGACAAGCTTGCTGCTCTCCAGACTGACTGAGCACTAGCTAATTAAAAGGGCCAGGACACCTGTGCACTGGTGTGCTCAATCAAAAACACCAGCACACCTGTATAGGAAAACTCACAAGTAGGGATACACCGAAATCTAGTTATCTAGGGGTGAGAATTGATGAGAACTAATAGGTGTCAATATTGACGTCAATGTCAATTCTGTTTATCATAATCAGGATGCCTAAGCTCCATCCCACCAAAGAAAAATATTCCTAAGCCCCTCTAACACTTACCCGATTCACAGTGGCTTACAGGTCAGGCCTTCAAGCTTGAAATTGAAAGGTTGCCAGTTCAGTTCCTGACCAGTAAGAAAACATGACTCCTCCATGCCCACATCCCCACTCCTTTGAGCAAGGCACTAAACCCCTCACTGCTCAGCAGGCTGCCCACTGTGGGAGAGTGTGTACGTTCACCTCACTGTGTGCTGTGTGTCACAATCTGAATAAGAGTAGGTACCCTGAGAGAGAATGTGTGTAACAGCTCGTTGGCCAGCCAGATGTCGTCATTCGTATCTGATTTCGTAATAATATCCAAGTGTCTTTTTGAGGGCATGTCAATGTAGTTTTCTGCATAGCATTTTGCCACTTACTGATTTCTGTTCTGTTCCATATGTCAATAAGTCTCTTGACTCTGATTTAGTAGTCTCTTGACTACTGGATCAGAATGAATAAGGCAGCTGTAACCACCTAGAGTGCACACTCTAGAGGCTTCATTCAATTCAATTCAGTTTTATTTATACAGCGCCTTTTACAATAGTATTGTCTCATGGCGCTTCACAGAAGGAGCACCCAAGAGCAACAGGGGCATGGAAAAACTCCCTTATGTTCAGTTAATCTAGGAAGAAATCTTGGGCAGATCCACGACTCAAGGGGCTAACCCAACTGCCAGGGGTCTTGGAGAAAAATTACAATCAGTAGTAACCGTGACAGACTATAAGTTGCCTATGGTTTAGCTAAGGTTCATAATAGAGTATTATCCCACTTTTACATTACATGGTAGTCTATAGGTGGTTATCAGGAATTATGGCTGGACAATGTAGCAGCGGCCAGGCATAGTGACAAACTCAAAGGAGTGAGATGGGTCATGGGGGTAACAGTAAGGGTCCATTTGACAGCGCCATTGTGAGGGGGGGTCAATCACACAGCCTCAGGAAGGGGAGTCGGGCCCAGCATCGGCGTCCAGGAAGGTCCACTGTTTCATTGTCCATTAGACAATGCTCAGATCTGTACGGTAGCCTAGCGTACAGAGTTATTGCTGTTGTTGTTTTGGTCATGGTCATAAGTCACATAAGATCAGCCTATGGCAATTTTTTTCCTAGACTATTTTGTCAATATTGGGACCAATATCCAAATACTGGATTGGTGCATCCCTACTCTCAAGCAAACAGACACAGGTACGAGGCTACGTCACAGCGTCCCCCTTCAGCCATGTATTTCCTGAATTTTAGTCTTAATAGATATCAATAACATGAAAATAATTGAATTTAGAAATGCTGGTATAGGCTTAATTATCAAAGCAAAACTCCCCAGTATACCCACCACCACCAGCAGCACCCAGGTAGCACGATAATGGGTAAGAGAAGGCATACAACCTAAAGAAGTGTACTAAGCATACATTTTTTGGCTACATTCAGTTTGGTTAGCGGGGAGGCTCACCTCCAGACAGGTTATGATTTCGTGTTCTCTAACTGAATCTAGGTCAAAATGAAAATATACAGATGTTATGCTGGTCAAATTCTTGCCAGAAGAGCGTGATCAATGGTGACATCAGCATCACACACACGCACGCACATACATGTTGAACATTCACACGCTGACCCACAGCAGTGATCATTCCAGGCCCACTTGGGAGGCTCACTCGAGTGCGTGAAACTGAGCAATATTCTCTCAGTCACCAGCAGTCCTGATTGAAAGGTTATAGCGGGTGCTATATTAGGCCTACACATTTACTGTTTCACTTTGCAAGCAGAATTACATTTATGAACACAGATGAATTAGTTGTGGTTAAAGACTCCTGCCAAGTGCACAGTGTAAAACTGAACTAAAATCGCGGAGCTCACCAATGTTACTGTTGCGTGCCAAAGAGAGCTGACGCACCTAGACAGTTTAATTAGGCTGGGAGGAGTGGTTTGTTACTGTAGCTTCACAACAATAAAATTGCATTACACTAAATGTTTATGAACGCTATAAATCAGTTGGGCTATGTGTTTTGAAACTACATTTTACTGCTTATACCGAAACAAAAATTAGATATTGTGTATGCGAGGCCTAAATAAACATGAAAAATGCGAGGTTAGTCGATTTGCAAGCTGTATGTGCGTAAAACACTTATCTACTGTTTATTTGCATGGCACATCTTATCTCGGGGAAAGTGCCCTTTCATAGGTTGGCTGCTGATGTCTCACAATAAGTGCAATGAGAAGAGGGGCGCTTTCACTTTCAAATTACAAAGCCTACAAGCGTAAAGCAAATGGTTAAATCAGGTGCACTGATTTACTCCTGTCCTGCGGTAATCCCATGACCCATGGGAGTCCAGAAAAATTGTCACCCTCTTGTTTGACCCTGCTAGTGCCCTAGTACAAAGTCCACAGGTTGTCGGAGTGTGCTTACATGAATACAGCAGGTGATTGTCCAAAGGATTCACACCAACAAAGTAGACATGTTGATGACACTTCTTGCCTTTTAAGATTGCTTCAGTCATACATTGCTGAAACAAATATTGTATATTTTCAGGGCCGTTGAAGGTAATACAATAATAGTGTGTTCAGTCTCACTTTATCTTAACTCTATGGAGTTAGCTGCTTTGCTAACCTAAAAATGTGCCTTTAAAACATTTAAATGTCTCTCAACATCCACTTTCCATTTTCCGAGGAAGGAGTAAAAACATACACATATCAGTCTACTTTGTGCCCTAGGGCTGACTGAACATTTGAACATCTGAACATATGAGGACGGTGTACAAAAATACACAGGTTTTCTTCATGCCATAGGGCTGTAAACATGTGGACGGCAGCAAAGTTTTTTAAACTGTCTCTGGCGGCAGCAAGTTCTCCAGGAGCAATGAATGAAGCTACCTCTCTTACATTTTTAATATAGTGAAGGTTATGTTGGACAAAAGCTTTTGCTATGAAAGTTAAATACTAACATAATCAAACCTGATTTCATCCAGCAACTTTGACGGTGTGAGGGTTGCTAACTGAGAGGGCTACCGAGGCAAAATGTGATGTAGGCTATCTACGTTGTCTTGAATCGATAAGGTTAATATTGACTGAAGAATTTCAGTTCTTAAAATGCCATTCTGCTCTATGTTAGTTGTCAGTATGTGATGTAGCCTGATGCCAGAGAACTATACTAACCATCTAGAATTCTTCGCACCATGCCATAACATAATGGATGTTCAAATCAAAGATGTCAGCACCCATGTATCAAAATCAACAAACTAAATTGACTACTTAATCAGTTTTAAGTATCTTGCCAATAAAAAGATAGAGAGCACATCTGTCATGTCACCTTTACTTTCAATTTTATTTCAGTTCCTCTTCAGCTTTTAAACATAAACCTGTGCTATATCGCTTCTGTATTACATGGCAAAATGGTTATAGTATGATATGTTTGCTTCTATATTGCTTGTGACATCATGCCAGTTTCTGTTAAACGTTGAAATGATTTAAGTAGTTTCCTTGCTGCAATTACTAACCCCAAAATCCCCCCCCCCCCCAGGTTTCTTACGTACTGTCCCAGTAAGCGCATCATAGCAGAGGAGGCTCTTAAACATGAGTATTTTCGTGAGACACCGCTCCCTATAGAGCCATCCATGTTCCCAACATGGCCTGCTAAGAGTGAGCAGCAGCGTGTAAAGAGAGGCACAAGCCCCAGACCACCTGAAGGAGGGCTTGGCTACAGCCAGCTGGTGAGAACTGAAGGCACTTGAACATGTTATGAGCAAATTTTATTGTTTATCCATGCATGACTTCCAGACCCACAAAATAGGTTCACACACAATTCTGACAATGAGATAAATAAAGTAATCTATCTCTCTATTTAACAAACAATAATGCTGGAATGCCAGAATGTTATTCTTGTAACCAGAGCTAAGTAGCTAGCTCACAAAGGCCTTTAGGTTAGTGTAGGAGGGCAAGGACACTCTCAAAGTTTAGTTTTGCTCTTGGCTGTCTGTTTATCTAATGCTATATGCAGCCATATGTGATAGCATACTGCACTATGTAGCGGTGTCAATTTTTGTTGTTACCCACACAGAAAATACCACTAAATTGTCCCAAGGTCCTTGATTTGAGAAACAATTAATCAACTCAAAATCAACTTTAATCTGTTTTTTTTTTTTTTTTTTTTTAGGGGGATGATGACCTTAAAGACACAGGTTTCCATCTGACTGTGGCTAATCAAGGAGCATCTAAAGCAGGCCCAGGCTTCAGTCTGAAGTTTTAACCCAACACATCCATGAGCAAGTGAGCATCACTTAAACTAACTTAAAAGACTTCAGTGTGAATTGTGAAAGAACTCCTCATACTCAGGCACAGGCTATGATTGGACAATAATATACACTGTATTTCACTGTGTGTTTTACTTCCTCTTGCAAAACTAGCCAGTTAACCGACATGATTCACTCCCCTTTATTTTGTTGATGTTGATTCAAAAAGTTAGCTTTTTCTTTTTTTTTTTTCAGTAAAAATGTGCGTCTCAGTTAGCCTCATCTTCACAGCTTTTTTTTTTTTAAATTGAAGAATGGCCAACATTGCTGTTTTAACATGACTTGTGTAAGCACCTGGGATGTTTTACTGAAAATGAACTCTAATTATCTTGAGCCATTCAAAATGCAGACCTACAAAGCATTTTCTCATTTTCTCCCTAACAATTGGATAAATATTACATTATATAATTTTTGCTGGTGCATCCTGTGAAATACTCTGAATGCTTGGAATACATAATTTGATGTAAATGTTCTCATCCATAAAACAATAAACCATGGCTGGTTAAAGATGAAAAGAGTGAAACAAAACAGAGCTAGATTGTTTAGCTCTCACAGATTCACAGAGCTAAAGGTCACAGATTTACTAAGAAAACATCAGTTTTTTGTGCTTTCAGCATGTCTAACTGTGAATGTTGGTGCAGAAGACATTAATGGCTTGTATATACAGCTCAGAGTAGCTTTATCTCTGTGTGGAAGGTGGTCCCTGATGATGGGATCTTATATCTTCAGTTGATGAAAGGTGATCTAATTTTAAATTTGATACATTTTAGTGCAGGACTAAACAGTTTCTTTTTCCCTCATTATTATTTTTTGATTAGACAGGTTTGGTCTGTTATGGTCTGCACACATGCAGTCATGATTGTTGTAGTTTATGTAAGAAAATAAATGAAATTTTACAAGAATACGTGTATTGGAAGTTTTGTTTAACATCAGATTATTTACGCCTTTCTCTATCTGAAATATTTTAATGAAGACAAAGACATTTTTATTGATGTTTTTTTATCCTCTGAAACCACAGCCTCTCTAGAAAAATGTCAACACAGGAATTGTTGAAACCAAAATGACCATGTCATGAAAAATGTTAGTAAAAAAGTTGGGAAATGGACATGTTTTGTAATGTTCCAGCTCTTTTAATTAGCAGTGGTCTGTTAATGTTTGCATTTATGTATTTAGCAAACGCTTTTATCCAAAGCGACTTACAACTTGTCAACTATCAATTGTTCAGGGCCAGTCTCCCCTAGAGCAACTTGGGGTTAAGCGCCTTGCTCAAGGGCACAACGGTGGCAGCTGGGATTCGAACCCACGACTTTTCAGGCTACTTGACAGGTTCCTTAACCACTACGCTACCACCACCAGTTTGCAAGCTGATTGAGACCAGTTGCTAGAGTTTTGAGATTGAAATATAGGCCAGGGTCCAGTTCAAGATGCATGACTCATAGCAAAATGTTTAATTCAACAGAAACAGAGGTCTACTGAATGCTTTGTTGCTTGCAAAGGTGCAGCTGATAGTGTCATCACTTGCTATTTGTTTTGTGTTTTTATTCAAGCCTGATGAAATGCATGTACTAATGGGCTTTACTGTCTTTTTGACTTTTCATCATTCAGCTGGAGGTGGATACTGTGCTTATTGTCTTTTTAATGCAGCGTCTTTTTCCATACACATCAGTGCTGATAGGATGACATCTCTGACATACCCACCAAATGAAAGAAAACAACAACAGAAGCTTGCGAAGTGTACAAGATTGCAGCCAAACACCTCATTTAATCAGTATACAGTGCAACAGCTGAACTGGCCCAATATGATATGAGTTGCTCAACACTCAGTGGCATTAATGGCCATTGGTTGAGCTCTTTATTCTAGCCCACAGGGTATTTTTGAAATCGTTTCATATCAAAGGCTGGTTTGTCAAGAATGGGTTGCACTCTCCAGAGTAGCATAAAATCAGTTCTGACTTGTCCATATTATAGTAACATGTCTTGTCAAAGCTGACTACAGTTTAGCTTCTAATTAAGCTGCCAATTTATAGACTCCACCAGCTAGCACCAAGACAAGGTATCTCCTGCCATACATGTTGTACACAAATAAAAAAAATGTGGCATGTGGCAAAATGTTTGCTCGCTCCCGTTCTGAGGTCTTCTTGACTGTTTGCACACTCCCCTTCTGAAGTCTTTTGACGGTTTCATTCAGTTTCATATGGAGACAGGTCTGGTCTGCAAGCCGGCCATTTTAGTACCTGTTCTATGCAGCCATACGGTTGTAATATGTGCAGAATGTTGTATGACCTTGATTTGTTGAAATATTGTCTTCTTTGCAAGACTTCTGGATTGCAGGATACATTGCTTCAATTCTGCATCTTTTAGCATCTTCAGTTTCTGTTAAATGCTTACAACAATAAAACCAAATTCCAAGAACATGATCTCAACATCTTTTTTGTGTGGGAATATACTGTACCTTGAACACATGCAGCTTTCCAACTCTGTAACACAACACACCTTCTTACATTGGACCCCTCATTCAAAAATGAAATCTCATTTGGTCATTGGGGAAACTAATATAGTGACTGAAAACACTCACCCACACCTAATCACACTTGCACAGAAATCTGATCAGCACCAATTGGTTTGTATAAGTACTACAAATATACCTCAGGTACACCATTGTGTAACTAACTTTTGTATTAGTAAACTGTTTTAAAGTTTTCTGTAAAACTCCCAAAGGCAGACTTTCCGAATAAAATGTATACTGGTTGGACTGTTTGAGTTAAATGAACATAGTTCTATTATCCATTTGGCCTCCTGGTGCAATGTTATATCTGAAGTTAATCATTCCCAAGGAACAGACTGATTCTGAAACAATGCAAAGATCAGAATACAATGTTTATTTATCTTTGAAAAGGCTTACATTTATTGGTGAATGCAATGTTGATTTTAGCATAATAGCCATTTACTAGCCTATCATAATTGTGTTTACCAGTGAGTTAACTCATTAGCACATTCTTGTACACTGAATGATTGGGATTGCATTGTTCCAGTTTCCAGTGCATTAGCTGAACCCATGCAAGGGGTAAAGATATATTGTTCAATTTAAAACAGCTGATTTTTTTATTTAAAAAAGAAAAAACTTTAAGTCTAATCACACCAGGAAAGTCCGTTAGTTCACTGGCTTTGGTCCAGACCATTTTTTTGTTTATTTTTTTATTTGGTGCTCTTTCACATTGCATTTTTTTGCGAGTGGACCAGAATTTATGAATAAAATCATGCGTGTAGTAAGGTCACTCAATCATTGGACAGAAATATTTGGGGCAGGGGAGGCAGAAAGTGAGAGAGAACATGCGCCTGTCTACAACAAAAGACAAAACTGTAGCCTAGTTTGAAATGGAGCTGTCAAAGCAACAAATGTTTAACATTTTCCCCATAATGTGTGACAAAGGGAGCTAGTTAGGTCCAAAAACATGCTTTTTGCGTTTGGGTCGGATCGAGGTAGGCTCATTTTCACACCTCAAGCGAATCGCACAAGGGTTCATTAGGAACCGCTCTGAGACCACCTCCTCAGCTGGGTCTCGGTACACTTGTTTGGTTCGCACCAGAGTTTGAGTGCTTGTATTCACATCTGCCCAAAAGGTCCGAACCAAAGCAGGAAACAAACTTGAGTTAATTTTAAGCAAACTAAACAAGGCAGGTGTGAAGTTTTATTAGTTTGCCAAATGCTTACAATGCACTTACTTCACTGTGTTTTAGGATGTATGTGTAAATACAAGCGTCTTTCAGAAAATCACAAATTCATATAAATGTGAGATGATAAATTAATGGCAAAAGTGGACAAGAACAAAATCTTTATTCAACAGTTGTAATTAAACTTCCGTACATAGTTCCCAAGTTGAAATTGGTGTGCGTATTGTGTGATCAACAAAATGCCTTTCAGAAGCGTACACGGACTCTCCAAGAGTAATTAGTGAGTACTTTGTTCTTCTTCCGTACAATACATGTGTATGTGCCTTCATTGATTGCATTAGCAACTATGCTGATATGGTCATTCTCGAGGGTGATGTAACCTGGGTGAGAGAACTCCAGCAGCTCCCCATCCTTATACCAGCTGTAGAGACCAAATAAAAAATGTTAAGGTTATGCATGGTCAAGCTGGTAAGCACAGCTGAGGGTATATCCTGTCCCGACCAAACAAGACCTCAGTGCTTCAAGACTATGCATTCATAACGTATTCCTTTCACAGAGTAAACTTCAAGGTCAAAAATCACCGCTCATTTGTCCAGGTGCACAGTGGATAACTTATGAAAGAAAGAAGAAAAGTCTGCACACTCAAATCTGTGCAAAATGTTTGCAAGTTTTTGGTCATTAGACCTTCCTCAGGCAGAGTAAATAATTTATTTACGTATTTATTATATAGCTAGTGGCGTTAAGATTATACAGTAGACTCATTAGCAAAGACATTGAAAAAGTAACAGGGAAATGACCTATTGTGAGTACAGAGTTGAAAGATTTTGGGAATGAGTAAAGACTGTTCAATCATTAGAATCTTTGTTCCCACAGGGTTTCTGTTTTAACATTCCAATTGATCTGAAATGTATCTGAAGTAGTTGGAAGAATGAAATAGAACATTCAGTCATTGTGTTTTGTTTTTACCACTGAAAGGGTCTATCCCAGCCTCCCCCCACCACCCCCCGTGAAAATATAAGAACTAAATGTTCTGCCTCTCACTCTGCTTTTACCCTCTCTGCTCATATGGCTGCCGCTAACGATGACGTGGTATGGCACACTACTCCCATCCATACAAAAAGTTGGATGAAATTTTCTTTGTGAAAGGAATAACAAATAAATGTGTAATCCTGAAGTTGTCCTCTGTGTCAATTGACTAAATGACAACTATGGAAAATACTGTTTTTGCAGAATCTAGGTAGGCTATCATTTAAATAGCTTTTATGACTTTCAGGGGGATGAAAAGCCTGGGTGAACCCATATGACCTTGTTATGCATCTGGAGCTGATCGCACTACAGCCCACTTCTGAGTCACCAAAACCCCAGGAACCAATCACAAGAATTAATCTGGTACTAGGCAGGCCGTACATGATAACAGACAGAGCAGGGAAATCTGCACAATGTATGGCTGCATCAGCGTTAGACCTGGAAAAACCTGGGTGTTTATTTTCCTTTGAAATGAGGTAAACATCTGAATTTAAATTATTTTTACAAGAAATATGTTGCTGCACTGCTGAAAGATTTATGCTGCTGGGAATGGGTTTAGAAGCACTGAAATTGATATTTGAGAAGCAATCTGAGTTTACCCAGGCTAGGGGTTGAACACTTTTGCACAGCACTGTGCACATATGCCATGACACTTTCTATTGTTTACCACAGTTCTACTTACAACACTTTGCCCAGTTTTGCAGCAATTTTCTTTCCACAGCGGAAGGTGAGGGTCTTTCCCTCAGCGACAAGTTTCTGTTTTGTTCTAGCAGGAAGGGGGGTGGGGGCAGGTGTGGGGATAGGAAACTCTGTACAGAGAGATGTTAAAGAACAAATGATATACTATACAGTACTGCAGCTTCTCTAAATTATTACAATACATTATATTTAATCACAGTGCATGCAGAGCAATGCACAGTATTGTTTTTTCTAGCTTATTAAAGTGCATGAAAATGCACTACACTGTTCTCCAAAATCATCTTCTCATTACAGTGCAATACAAAGATATGCACTGTACCGTTATCCAAAAGCTTTTCTACAATGCAATAGAAAGCAATGTACTAGCAATCAGATGGCTTTTTATTAGTGTAGTGTACAGAGCAATGCACAGTATTGTTATTCGAATTCTTCTTATTATAGTGCATGCAGAGCAATGCACTGTTATCCGGATTCTTCTTATTACACTGCATGCAGAGCAGTGTATTGTATTGTTATCCATAACTAGACTCTCCACTGTAAACGTTCCACAGTCCTTTCTGCAGTCTGTACGAGGATACAAGGAAATTTTATATAAGGGTATTCCTGAGAATGGCCATAGGTGATGTCTGGGGTGAAGTGTGTTGGGGGGGCAGTTACAGTATGTATGGGGACAAGAGGGAGTAATGGTGAAGACGGGTGGACGCAGTGTGCTGTGGGATGAGAGTGGGAGGGGGTAGTGTGCTGTATATGTGGGGAAAGGGCTACTGGTGATGTAGTCGGGTGTGTGTGTGTGGGGAGTGGGGGGCAGTGTGCTGTATGTATGGGGGGGGCACTTGCTGGTGATGGCAGTGGTGTGTGTGGGGGGGGGCATTGTTTTGTATGTATGTATGTTTTGTATGTAAAAAGGCAGGGCAACCAAGGTTTTTAGATTGGTGGGTGGTGTAGAGGAAGGAATGTTGTGTGGAGAGATGTAAGACAAGTCCATGAAGTAGTTGGGGATGTATAAGCGCTGCAAGTCAGGTGCGTGTGTGTGTGTGTAAATTTTCTGTTCAGAAGTTCGAAAGTCAAATAAAATTCTAATCAATATTCTAATTTTAGAATAGACAGTAGTCCAGAAGTTTTGGTTCAGCTGATGCAGCCTGCTTTACTTGTGAGGTAGATGTATTCATAAGTTTACTCATGTCATAGTGATAATTCACAGGCATCTGCATCTTTATTCAAACCATTATCAACTGTCTGAACAAAATTTCACTCATCTCATTCCCAAATATAAGCCTACCCGAAGCCCACCCAACAAGCATCTCCATCTTTTTATACCCCTTTAATGCCCCTTTTACAACCCTGAGATAAAGTGTTTTTTGGTAAAAGAAAGTCTCCTTGACAAATTTTTTAACACAAGGCACACATGCATTTTCACTACACTATTTTTTTTCTTTGCTTGATAAATAGACACAAAATAAGCTCGACTGAAAATTGGTAGTTACATACTGTTGACAGTTAGCAAATTATTGTTTATTGTACTAAAAGCCTGATAAAATACAAAAAATATCTCAGCAGTTGATGTGCTTTATAGTTTGATCAAGAATGACTGTAGAAATGACTGTGGAATGTTTACAGAAAAGACTAGGTAGTTAGGTAGAGTATAATGGGAAATAGAATTTTCATGGGATTCCAAAGTTCCACCATTCATTTTCAATGAGACATTTTTGCTTGTTTATCATTGATATCTCAAGAAACGTAAATGTTACAAAAATGACAATGTAAGAGCAGAAGTTTCCGAAAAACAAAGAACAAAGATCTAGAGCAATGGTTGAATGAAGTTGCTATGTTAAATGGTTTAAGACGGATTAATCGCACAAATTTGGTCAGTGGAATAATAATAAAAGCGGCTCCAAGCAGCAATGAGGTGGCCAAGCAGCAAAGCAGACTGAAGTTGCCATGGCAACAGAATGTAGGTAGGTCAGACAGATGGCCATAAGCACCCATAAACACATCAAAGTTTGGCTGAGATGTAAGGCCACTTCCTGGCCTTCACCAGCTTCACCATCGAATTCAATTGGCTGTGATCACTGAATGCTTTGCCAGACAAAACATTCAATTGATAACTTTTATCAGGCATGGTCTGAAGACTATCTGTGCAAAGTTTCGTGACATTCGGATAAACTATGTGGCCTGTGAAAAATTAATTTTGGTTTCCATAAAACGCAATATCGCAATCAAATTATTATGCTGACATAGAAAGTTGGCAAGAACCATCAATGAGACTACAAACAGTATGACCGGAAACTAGGATTCAGTTTCTAACCCAAACACATCATGAGATATAAACCAAAACACATTTTTACTAATTATAGAGCCCCCCAGTGGCCATATTGTTGTGTCCCCTTTGGGTGTGGTCAGGAGTTACGTGATCAAGTTTGGTTAAGATACAACAAAGCACTGCCAAGATGATAGCTCACTTCGTGTTTGGTGACTTTGCTGCCGAATTCAATAGGCTGTAGCGACTGAACGCTTTTGAAACTCATGCTTGTCTGCTTGTCTATGGAACAACCCACAGCATGACGAGACATTGGGATTTTGGGTAACACTTTAGATTAAGGTACACATATTCACCATTAACTAGCAGCTTATTACAATGCAAATTAATAGCATACTAGTTACAAGTAACTTTTTAATACTTTATTCTACATTAGATTATACTACCTATGGTAGAGCATTAACTAGGATTTTTCCAATATAAACTCCTAATTACTGCTTATTATTAAGCTAGTTGTTGTATATGAATTATGATCTCAATATGCTTTGCTCAATAAAAGGCTTATAAGGTGGTAGCGCAACAGTTATTCTCAAGAACAGTTATTCTCAATTAAAAAGACGTAATTAGGATTTATATAGACACTACTAGGCACTTGTAATTTTGGGTACTGTTCCTATGAATAGACCATCTTTTCTAAATATTATTGAAGGAGAATAACTGTTCCTTATAAGCCCCATACTAACCAAAGCATATTAAGATCATACTTCATATACAACAACTATGTTACTTGTAATGACTAACAAATGGCTAGTATGTTACTAATTTGCATGTTAATAGGCTGCTAGCTAATGGTGAATATGTGTACCCTAATCTAAAGTGTTATTGAATATTGTTGCTAACCCAAACACATCATGAGGTATGAGCCAAAACACATTTTTGCTAATTATAGCGCCCGTCCTAGTGGCCAAACTGAGCCAAATTAGTTGTGACCAATTGTGATGTGGTCAAGAGTCATGTGCCCAAGTTTGGTTATGATATGTCAAAGCACTGCCAAAATATGAGCTCCCTTCCTGTTTGGTAACTTCACCGCCGAATTTGATTGGCCATAGCAGGCGAACACTTCGAAAATTTTGTGAGGCTTCGTCTGAAGATGACGTGTACCAAGTTTCGTGCTGAGCAGACAAACTATGTGACTGCTGAAAGTTTAGTTAAATTTTCAACAAAATTCAAATGAGTGGAAAATCCAATATGGCAGAATTTGACAACAAAGGGTGCATTGGAACTGGCTTGGTCCAAGGATTCCAGCAGTACCAGTTGCTCAAAAATCGGTCACAGGGGTCAAAAGTTGCATACAAGAATGCACTTCCAACTTTGACCACTTCCAACTTTGACCACCTTTGGAGGTGCTAGAGGGGGTGAGGTGACGCCATGAAATTTGGTCAGAATGATCATGGTACTGTGTCTAGTCAGTCTGCCAAATTTCATAGCTTTTTACCAAGTGGTTCTATGGGCTGCCATTAAGACTTCAGTGGCAGAAGAAAGATGAATAAATATAGTTGCAAGTAGCAATTAGGTGGCCAAGCAGTGAAGCAGGCTGAAGTTGCCATGGCAACATGATGTAGGTAGGTGAGACAGATGGCCATAAACACTCACAGTAAGTTTCATGTCAATACGCTAAAATTTGGCTGAGATATAAGGCCGCTTCCTGTTTGGCTTCATGATAGCAGAATGCTTTGGCGGACAAAAAATTCAAGTGATAACTTTTAGAGTTTGAAGATCATCTGTGTAGAGTTTTGTGACAGTCAGATAAAATATGTGGCCTTTGAAAAATTTTGGTTTCCATAAAACACAATATGGCAACTAAATTATTATGCCGACATGGAAAGTTGGCAAGAACCTTTAATGGGACTACCAACAGTATGACCAGAAATTGGAATTCAGTTTCTAACCCAAACACATCATGAAACATGAGCCAAAACATATTTTTGCAACATATAGCGCCGCCTAGTGACCATGTTGTATCAAATTTGTTGTGCCCTCTTGAAATGCAGTCAGCAGTCATGTGACCAAGTTTAAGATACGTCAAAGGATTGCAGAGATATGAGCTTACTTCCTGTTTGCCAACTTCAGTCAAATTAGTTTTCGGTTTCCATGAAACGCAATATGTCAGTCAAATTATTATGCTGATATAGAAAGTTGGACTACCAACAGTATGACCAGAAATTGGAAGTCAGTTTCGAAACCAAACACATCATGAGATATGACCCAAAACACATTTTTGCCAATTATAGTGCCCCCCACTGTTGGTATTGTACCACATTTCTTGTGCCCCCTTGGGTTGTGGTAAGGAGTCATGTGACCAAAGTTGGTTAATGAATTTTTATGGTTTTTAATATCTCGCCAAATAAGGATTATGTTGACATAATCCAGACACCCAGTGTGCTTGCCTGGTATATCCTAGCCACGCCCAACAGGAAGTGAGAAAGTTGGAATTTTGTGCATTTGGACACGTGGTGAATTTTGACGTACTTGTCAGAGATGGTTTGTAAGATTGATGTGAAATTTGGTATACATAATGGCAAGATGTCGCTTATGTTAAATTGTGAAGGAATTTTTGATATGTTGTAGCTGCGCCCAACAGGAAGTCACATAATTGGGATTTTGTGTGTTTTGATACATAGTCAGTTTTAATGTACTCCCCGGAAATGGTTTATCATATTCATGTGAAATTTGGCACAATGCCAAGATGTTGCTAATTTAAATTGCCCCCGATTTACCACAATCAAATTCAACGCCGAGGCCGCCAAACAGTGAACCATATCTCGGTAACTCAGCAGGGACTCAGGGTCTTGGGATGGACTCAGGACCCTGTTATAACCATACAGAACAACAATATGTTGAAATGGTGAATTCATAATTTTTTTATGGTTTTTAATATCTCACCACATAAACAGGGAGTGTGGCATAAAGTCACACTGCATTAAATGAAGAATCTGAAACTTCACAGGTTAATAGATATTATTATTATGATGACATCCAGACACCCAATGTGCTTGCCTGGTATAGCCTAGCCACGGCCAACAGGAATTGAGGTAATTGGAATTTTGTGCGTGGTCAACTGGTCAACTTTAATGTACTCCTCGGAGATGGTTTGTCATATTTATGTGAAATTTGGCATACATGATACCAAGATGTTGCTGATGTTAAATTGAGCCCGCTACAGCGAATCAAATTTTTGTCAAAGCCACCAAACAGGAAGTGAACCATATCTTGGCAACGCTTTGACATATCATAACCAAACTTCGTATACAGAGTCAGGACCCTGTCCTGACCACTCAGAACCAATTACGTCAAACTGTCTAGCGCCCCCACTGGTCAAACGTCATATCTTCGTAATGCTTTGATGTACCGTAACCTAAGAAATGTGTCATAAAACCACACTACATTGAAAGAATGGTCTGAATTTTCTCAGGTTAATAGATCTTAAAATTATAAATATACCTAGACAGTTTTTGGAATCTGAAGCCTTCGGCCACTACAGCCGATGAAATGCCGGTGATGCTTTGATGTATCATAACCAAACTTGGTAGATGGGCTCAGGACCCTGTTCTAACCATTTAGAACAGAGTTTAGAACAGAAGTTTGGACTCTCAAGCCTTCGCCCACTATATCCAATCAAATTTGACGTTGAAGGCGCAAAACAGGAAGTGAGCCATATCTTGGCAAAGCTTTGACGTATTGTAACCAAACTTGGTACGTAGGACCCTGTTCTGTCAACTCTGAATGATCGATTTCAATGCTCTAGTGCCACCTCTGGTCAAAAGTTATATCTTACCAACGGTGTGACATATAGCAATCAAACTTGTCAGTCATTGCACCCACTACTCACATAGGCTTTGGCCCCAGGCATGGCCCAGAGACTCCATAGAGCCCCTTTATGTCATTGAGTCCCATGGTAGGCATATAGTTTCAGCTATACACACCAAATTTGGTAGGTGTGTGGGGCTCCCCAAGACGAGCAACTTTCGTATGTACATTGCATTAGCAACATTCAACAGGAGGTGAAGCAATTAGGATTATGTGCATTTGGACATGTCAGTTTTAACACACTCATTGGAGACAGTTTGTCAGATTCATGTGAAGTACATGAATCTACATACATGATGTCAAGATATTGCTGATGTTAAATTGCAAAGGTATTTTTGATACATTGTAATATCTTGAAATGGCGAATTAATGAATTTTTATTGTTTTAATATCTTGCCACATGAACAGGGAATGTGTCATAAAGTCACAGTGCATTGAATGAATAGTCTGAAACTTCACAGGTTAAATATTATGATTATGATGATATCCAGACATCCATTGGACTCTGAAGCCTTCACCAACTACAGCCAATCAAGTTCAATGGTGAAGCCGTCAAACAGGAAGTAAACCCATGTCTCTGCAACGCTTTAACGCATCATAACCAAACTTGGTATACAGACTCAGGACCCTATTTAACCATTTAGAATAATTTATTTCAAACTCTCTAGCGACACCACTGGTCAAGCATCATATCTTGACAACGCTTTGATGTATTGGCAAAATAATAAATTTTTATGATTTTAATATCTTGCCATTAACAGGAAATGTGTCATAAAATCACACTGCATTTAATGAATGGTATGAAATTTCTCAGATTAACAGACATTATAATGATGACATCCAGACACCCAATGTTCCTGCCTGGTGTAGCGCCATCATCTGACCAAGCAGGAAATGTGCCAGAAATTTTCAATACTTTGACAGATTGATCTGAAACTTCCAATTCCAACTTCAAACAACCAATTATTGGATATCATGATTGTAATTGTGCCAATGTGTTGCTGATGTTAAATTGCTAAGATTTTTTATATGTTGTAATATGTTGAAATAGCGATATTATGAATATTAACGTTTCACCACATAAACAGGAACTGTGTCATAAAGTCAAAAAACATTGAATGAATGGTCTGAAACTTCTCAGGGTATTAGATATTATGATAGTGATGACAAGTAGACACCCAATATGCCTGTCCAAACTCACAAATGCTTTCAAAATAAAAATCCCACTTTCTTTGCGTTCTTTGTTAATATAGCCGTTATTGAAGTGGTGAAGCAGTAACATCACTGACTGACAGTCGTTTGACCCTCATACTGCAAATCCATGTTGCTGTGAATACACTTAAGTTTAACTTTTTGCTCTGCATGCACTGCATGCACTTTTTTGCTCTACATGCACTGGTAATTACTTCAGGAATTGCGTCTCTAGTTTGCTTTGTTTCCTTGCTACCATGGGCTATTTCAACTTGTATAGAGTCAAGGTAATCACCAATGTAAATGTTGATTACTTACTAATAATACTTTCATATTATCAGTACTAATAATTGTTGTTAAAACTACGTAACAGTCAGAATAACTGGCTTTTCACTGGGCTTTTCAAGAAGGGGTTCTCACTGAATTAGGCCTACAACTCATGCAGAAGCAGCAAAAGTAGTGTCTGATATCCTGGACTCATACACCTCCTCAACCATGATGGATTCTGTTTCAATAAAGACCAACAAATTCTTCAGTCATTCCTGTACATTGCTGTGGGTGTTTATGATCCAATCAGCAGCATAGCCCAAATCTTGTTGCTCTGGTCAATAGAAGGTGAATTACAGATTTACAGATTTAGCAGCTCTTGACGTGAACACACAATAAGGACAGGGACAATGCCATTTTAATTTAGCATTCCATCTTACCTTAACGAACCTCTTTAAGCTAGAGCAACTGTATAACAGTTAAATTTCTGTAATGTTTCTGTTATACCAAAAATCCCCCAAATCATTGCTGAACTGAGGAAAGATTATGTAATGAGGCCCTGAAGGTTTAAGTCATGAAAGGTAGAACAGGGCTTCATTACTTACCATAGCAAAAATCACAACTTGAAGGGCAATGTTTCTGCATGAGTTTTCTCTTACTTTCACAGTAACCCCTCCGAGCCCATGCAGAACATATAAACAGCCTATCCAAACATCCTACAGACAAGAACAGTGAGAGACAAAGGGAAAGAATTTGTAGAAAGAATATCTTCAAAACTTTGAGATTGTCACGGGTTTTATATATCCCACCATGACATAATTGATACTAGCAAGAAACAATTTAGCGTTAATATGTGCTGTACAACTGATAGGCAGAGATAGACCTAAATGTAAACATGTCTGCATTCTATAAAGTACTGACATGCAATTACAGAAGGCTTAATAAGGCAAATATCACACATATTTTATAACATAACTACACTCAAAATAATACATGCATGTACTACAGCATAGTCGACTATAACAAATAATGCAGCATCTTTCCAGAGTTAATCAACCCACAGCACTGTTGTTCAAGTTTGCTGAGTACTTTTGGTAGGAATATAAGAATGAATTTGAATTGGTACAAATGTAGACTGAATAGCAAAATGGCAGCCAAAGCCTGAGTAGCATGTTGCCAAAGAAATGCTATTATCATTAGTGATCTTCTTTGCTTGCTAAAAAGTTTGACCGTCATACTTAATTACTTAATTTGTTTCCTATAAAATTAGACCTAAAAGGTATCAGAAGTGTCTTTGATCAGTTGTTCACTTTTTCTTTTTTGTTTTTGCTAGACCATACAACATATTATGACGTGTTAGCATCTTTTTGACATTGTACAATTCCAGGAGCTGCTATCATCCTTCTCATCCAGTGTCACTTCTTCGAAAAAGGCTTTCTACCATGACAAGATTCACAATGCCACAGACAACAAGAAACTCTTCTCCACCTTAAAGACACCGGCGGATTGTTGTCTCTGCCTGGGTTCTGATCAAGGTTGTCTCCATGGCTACTGGCTGTGTTATCGCTATGTCACCCTGCGAACTGAGGCTCACAGATTGGAGGCCAGGAGAAGCAACTCTCTGGGCCTTACACACACAAACTTATCCACTTCCACTTCTGACATGCAATCACCACCCCACGCTTCGCCGCTTCATACCCTCAGTGAGACAGGCGGGTCTGGGACAAGAGCCAGGATGGCTGCAGGACCGGACGCTGTTTGCCCATGCTGACTGTATCTCTACCCCACACACACACACCTCCTTTTCTCCCTTCCCTGTTGCAGGTCATGTATCTTATATTATATGTGCTTATGTGTGCTGAGGTGTTTTTTTGCCCCCCTACACTGTGCTCCCCATTGGAGCATAGTCTGGTTGTGCCTTTTTTTGTCCTCCTCTCTCCTCATGTTATGCTGTATTGTGCCTTTCATCCCCCCCAATTTGGGACATTGGTGACTCGTCTCTGACGCAGCGACCTCTTGCTCTCCCCACCACAGGGGGAGTAGGAAATATATTTCGATTCCTTTGTATGTCTTGTACCTGTGAAGAAATTGACAACAAAAAGCTACTTATACTTATAAACCAACTGCTTCTTTTTCTTCTTTCACTTCTCTCTCCGAGGGCGAGGTGTCTAAACTTCTCATAGACAGCCGGCCTACCTCTTCTCTTCCGGACCCTATTCCAACAACCCTTCTTCAGGCCATGACCCCCACCATTGTGACAGCAGCCACTCACCACTGCTCAAAAAAACCATCCCTTGCTCCCACTCAAGTGGAGAACTACCGGCCTGTCTCCCTTCTTCCCTTCCTTTCCAAAACCAGAACAACCTCCTCGACTCCAACCAATCCAGCTTCAGAAGTGGCCACTCCACTGAAACTGTGTTTCTGTCTGTGACGGAAGCATTATAAGAGGCCAGAGCAGCAGGTCAATCCTCAGTACTCATCCTGCTGGACCTATCAGCAGCATTTGAAATGGTCAACCACTGCATCAAACTGACCAACATGGGCATCGATGGCACAGCGCACTCCTGGTTCAAATCCTATCTTACTGGACGGTCTTTCAACGTATCATGGCTAGGACAGACATCGGCACTTCACCAACTCGCCACAGGAGTACCTCAAGGATATGTGCTGGGGCCCCTTCTCTTCGCATTCTATATCACCTCGATGGGCTCGATCATCCACTCCCATGGCTTCTCTTATCACTGCTATGCTGATGATACCCAGCTCTATCTGTCCTTTCCGCCTGACGACTCCGCAATGTCAACACAGATCTTAGACTGTCTTTCTGACATATCTGCATGGATGAAAGGACATCACCTCCAACTAAATCTCTCCAAAACTGAACTGCTGGTCCTCCCAGCCAAACAAGCCATATATCACAACATCAGCATCAAGATCGATTCCCTGTCTGTTTCTTCCATCAAGGTGGCAAGAAACCTAGGTGTCATGATCGATGACCAACTGATCTTTGAGCATCACGTTGCCTCTGTGGCTTGGTCGTGCCATTTCTCCCTATTCAACATAAGGAAGGTCAGGCCGTACCTAACCCAACATGCAACCCAGCTCCTGGTACAGACCCTGGTTATCTCTCGTCTTGACTACTGCAATGCCCTCCTATCAGGTCTTCCAGCCTGTGCTGTGAGACCGCTACAGATGATCCAGAATGCAGCTGCACGTCTGGTTTTTAACCAGCCAAAAAGAGCGCATGTCACACCTCTGTTCATTGAGCTCCACTGGCTACCCTTAGCTGCTCGCATCAAATTCAAGGCATTAATGGTGGCCTACAGGGTGACAGATGGTTCTGCTCCCATCTACCTGAATACTCTTCTAAAGCCCTATGTCACCCGCTGACCACTTCGCTCCTCTAAGGAACCTTATCTAGCACAGTCAACACCTTGTGCAGGTCAATCCAGACTCTTCTCATGTGTTGTTCCACGCTGCTGGAGTGACCTTCCAAATGCTACCAGATCAACAGATACCCTCTCCACCTTCAAGAAACTCTTGAAGTTCCAGCTCTTCCAAGAATATCTCCTGGCTTGAATTTTGAGAATATACTTAACCTCTTATATTTCTCTCTTTTATATTGCACTTTTATTACACTATTGCACTTTCAACTTAAAATAGTGCAGTTTTTGTGTTAGCAATATGCACTCTTTGTTAGTTTCTTTCATTGTGTTGTGGCTTGAATGTTATCCTCTTTTGTAAGTGGCTTTGGATAAAAGCCTCTGCTAAATGCATAAATGTAAACGTAATGTAAAATGTACAATACACAAACCATAGAGTCGGTGGAGGCCCCAAATCTCATCCTGAGTAATATGCTTCCTGCCTGTCAGTGTTGCATTCAGATGCATCAGGGCTTTAGGATTCTGGGAGTGCATGAGACCAAGAGCATGTCCAATCTCATGAGCTGCCACATGGACCAGATCTGTTAGCCAAACTCCTATAAAATAACACATAACAGGGGGTTGACAAAATGTACTGCCTACGAGTCAATGATTGAGTAATTTGACAGGTGTCTGTCAACTGTAAATTGCTGTGTCTAGAAGTGATATGCTTGCTGAAGTCCCTGAGTTTTAAAGGGATTATTCAGAGTGAATCAACCCATAGACCTACAGCTTGATGATTCCGAGTGCTGTTGGTATGAGAACAACAAAAATTGGTATAGCATAGACCAAATAGCAAAACAGCAGCCAACGCTCACTGATGAGGACATGGAAACATTTTTTCAGTTTTGTTTTCCAGTGCCCCCATCAGTCAGTTAGCGCTAGCTGTCAGTTCGCAAATCAGGTCCACAAATCAGTCTAAGTTGTACCAAATGCTGTCCTTCTTATACCTACCAACAGCACTCAGCAACCTCAAAGAACAGGGATATGGGCTGACTGATTCCAGATTTTTTCTATAAAGTTCTACTCACCCTTCTTCCAGCTGAATCGCATATTACCCAATATCCAATATTCGTCGTCATCAAAATGGATTTCCCCAGTTGGGGGAAAGAAGGCATGGGCCAGCTCTCCAGTAATTCCATCAAAGCAGTGGTGGAGATATGACTGCAAGCAGTCTGTGTGGTTAACCGGGTAGAAGCCTTTGAAAGTCAAAGCATATCACAGATAATCAAACTAATTTTAAGGTATAATGAGAGGATCTTGCTTTTCAAGAGAGGAAACACTGGGGTACACACTGCAGTAGAGTACCCCCAAAATGTTTCAACTTAAATTTCAGACTTTTTAAGACCTTTTCAAGACCACTTCCAATGAAATTTAAGACCAACCTTGCACCAATTCCAGCATGCATATGAATGAAATAATGCAAAAACAAACAAACAAAAAACAATAACATTTAAGCGATATAGCACGAGTGGGAGTGGGGCTGCAGATAGACTATACCCACAGCTGTGGTTTGGCTCCAGGCACAAAGCCATGGGTGTACATGCATCACACAAAATACAGAACCTACAGCCATAAATCCAGTCCATAGCCTTGTTGTTCGAGAACCAGCGAATTTGGTAGCATACTGGCAGCTAACACTAACTAAATGGGTCACAAAAACCCACTTTCAGTTTCATTTTCCTATGCCCCTGTCAACAGGACATGTATTGACCAACCCATCCACCCCACCCCCAGGTCTAGATATTACTCAGGCTTCCATCATGTGTGTGATGAGGATAATTAGAAACTCTCATAACCCTCCTGTGTGCTCACCTAATACTGTGTCTGGGACTACTTTTCCCAATCAAAAAAAAAGCTAGACTGGCCTGCTCTGCTGTCTCCATTATTTTGCTGCAACTTGCATGTCGCGAAGGACCACATTCTGTTTCAAAGTCCGTGCGCATCAGTGTCGGGTAGCCACCAAACCTCTCTATGGCCTCTGCATAGTAGGTTACCCAATAACACACAGGTCACTATTTGTAAATGCAGCCAAATAATTTTCCTGCCAAAGCTGTCTATGAAGCCGTTTATGCAGATTCCATAAATTCTCTGTTTATTATAGGAGTCGACGTGCCATATGAAATTAGGTCCTCAAGACAAGTAGTCTCCTTCTCCGGTGGCACCACCAGCGATACTGGGAGCCTTCAGGATCGAGCTTACTTAGAACGATGCACACCTCTTCTTTTCTGACCCGCAAACCATTCTCTACTCATTTCTTGTGCATCCAGCCATACCCATGGAACCTCCCTGCACCTTGGAGTTGGTCCAAAATAAAATCAATAATGGGACCTAAATCATCAGCGGTTAAGGAACCTGGCTAGCGTGCAAGTAGCCTGAGAAGTTGTGGGTTTGAATCCCAGCTGCCACCGTTGTGCCCTTGAGCAAGGCACTTAACCCTAAGTTGCTCTAGGGGAGACTGGTCCTGAACAATTGATAGTTGACAAAATGTAAGACGCTTTGGATAAAAGCGTCTGCTAAATGCATAAATGTAAATGTAATCATAGGCAAGGAAGCAAAAACTGCTTGTCCTCAGCATTCTTTTATTACTACTACTATAAGTACTAAGACTTATAATTATACCATGCTGGGTGGCTAGAGTAGTAGCTAGAGCAAGTAGCTCATGTCTTTGTGCGCCATACATAAACCATGGTAAACCCTTACTAGATCCATGTCAAAATGCCTCAGATTATTCAATCTGGCCCACTATGTGTACTTGGCCAAGTACACAGTAACAGTGTTGCCATTAAAAGTAAATCGTGCTCACGTTATACTTACTAACTTACTATTTTTATTTACAAAGTTACTATTTACTAATTTACATTTTACTAATTCCTGTTCACATTTTTGAATAACATCATACTTACAATTTTCTATACCGTGAGCACATTTTATAATCGTGCTCACATTATATGCATGAAGATGCTTAAAAAATCACATGAGCTTACCAGGGCGCAGTACTGTTTACATGTATCTAGATATTTTTATAAACGGATATTTTTTTCCATGTATTTTTTAATATCATTGACGCGCATCCAGTGGAATCCAGAAAATACAGCGATTTGAAAAATCTCAACTTTGGAGGCGGTTTTAAAAAAATACCCGTTTGAGGTGTCTGGAACTCTGTTTACATGTAAACAAGAGGCCCAAACAGATAAAAACATATCCATTCATAAAAATATCTAGATACACGTAAACAAGGCCTTCATGCCTAAAGCAGGGGCGACATTAGACCTGGGCATTTGAGCTTACAGTGTGGATATTTTCATAATAGAATGGAAGAGGAATTACGAGCTAATGTAAGCTTCATTGTGCCCCATTAATGTATATGAACTCTTTATGATTGTATTTTTTAAATAAACTAAGAAACAACAAACAAGGTGGATATTAACACCCTGTGTCAAGCTGGTGGTGTGCTTGTATCACACTGTAGTGGGAAAATTATTTGTTTGACAGCTAATGTTAGTGTTAGCCGCGAACGTGATGCCTGAGAAAAACTATGCTAAATTAACTATGTCAACTTTGCAAAATTCTTACAAATTATAGCATAAAACGTAAAGACCCCCACTCATTTTGTGCATTACAGCACACGTTAGTGATTAACTTTAAGGTAGTTACCCTCGTTTTGAGCAGACTGCATAGCAAGCTATAGGTGATATAAATGAGCATTAGCTCAACGCTACTAACGTAACTTATACACACAATGCAAGCCTACCTGGTGAACAACAACATTATGCAGTGTTTATATACTGTACTGTGTATAGCATACATTATGTTAGCAAGCTAACATTGACTTTTAATCATTATGGACAGACTACGTGACTAAAAAAAACACATGCTTGTGTTATGTTTTAGATATTCAAGAATATTTTATTGATCGGCTGGCCTCCGTTAACCAGAAAAACGGCAAATACAGGATAGAGGGTCAAAATTACCTCAGCTCCGGATGCGGAGAAGTCGGGAAGTGTTGTGTAAGAACTGTGTATCTGGTATAAAGTTTTCTTCCAATTTGGAGTTTTCAGCTTTTATTAGAACAGCCAATGATGGCACACATCCTCCCAGCCTTTCTACACATGTTCGCAGAAGAAAATTCAAAAGCCCACCTTGCGCACAGTGCCCATGGCTGCCTGACTGGTAGATCTCACTGCAGTAATGGCAGCCGCTCGACTTCCAGTTATTTCGCCAAATCGGTGTATAAACTACAGAAACAACTGTTGATAAGTGACGAATGTCACAATGGCTCAACACATTATCTGAAAAGTCAAAGTTATTTCCGGTCCATGGACAGAAAGTATGTTGATTAGTGTGAACAGTCTGTACTGGGACTGAAGCAAGAAGTTACATGAAAACCAGAGCCATAGAGAGAGAATATGAAGTCTGGCATGCATTGCTTTCAGACATCTGAAAGAAGGTAAATTTTAACTTACTTACTTCAGATAAAATAATACCAAAATGATAAAATAATAGACTAAATCATCACTGACAGACCTTAAGCCATCTTCAGTGTAGTCTTGGAGCTTTGGGTTTTGTTCCTATGAATAGACCATCTTTTCTCAGTATTACCAGTGCTTTAAGTGGGCCAGTACACACCAATACGGAGTACCAACACTTCTCAATTTTGGCCTCTAGCGTGCCAGGACTTTTTACGGCATAGCGGAATTCAGCTTATAGTATCCTGTCTTGTTCTATTTCTCCTTGCGATTTGTGTATAATTTATCTGAAAGTTGAAAGTTCACCTCCTGAGTGGACTACAACCAACACTACGGGAGGCCCATGTCAGGACCGACTCCCCATCACAGAGGACCTTACTGACGCCGATACTGGACCCGACTCCCCTTCCTGAGGCTTTGTGATTGACCCCCCCTCACAATGGCGCTGTCATATGGATCCTTACTGTTACCCCCATGACCCATCTCACTCCTTTGAGTTTGTCACTATGCCTGGCCGCTGCTACATTGTCCAGCCATAATTCCTGATAACCACCTATAGACTGACTACCATGTAATGTAAAAGTGGGATAATACTCAATTATGAACTATTATGAACCTTGGCTAAAACCATAGGCAACTTATAGTCTGTCATGGTTACTACTGATTGTAATTTTTCTCCATGACCCCTGGCAGTTGGGTTAGCCCCTTGAGTCGTGGATCTGCCCAAGGTTTCTTCCTAGATTAACTGAATATAAGGGAGTTTTTCCTTGCCCCTGTTGCTCTTGGGGGCTCCTTATGTGAAGCGCCACGAGACAATACTATTGCAAAAGGCGCTGTATAAATAAAACTGAATTGAATTGAATTGAATTGAAAAGAGTACCATGTCCTATTATTCAAATATACCACTTAATGATCTGCTGTTACCCACCGTCTAATTTACCTGGCAACAGTCGAATAAGGGGAATACCAGCATTTATTTTTTTCCACTTAAAGCACTGAGTATTACTGAAGGAGAATAACTGTTCCTGTTGTACTACCATCTTCCAAACATCACACTAACCAAAGCATATTGAGATCAAATAAACGGTAATTAGTAGTTAATATTGGAAAAATTCTTAGTTAATGGTCTATTATGGGTAGAATAAAGTCATGCAGAATAAGGTATTAATACGTGATTTGTAGTGACTAACAAATGGCTAGTGTGTTATTAATTTGCAGCAGCTTGCAGCTTGTTAATGGATCTGTGTGTGCTAAAATACTGACGGAGTTGACTCAAAGATAGTTTGATAAGCACATTTTTATAGAAATTAAAATTTAAAGTTCACTTAATGTCATCTGTGATATTCTATAGAAACACAAAATTCTTTTGGTATTAGTATTTTTAGTTATTGGATTTTTAACCACTTTTGTTTCACTGTTTTACATTGAAATCTCTTGATGAGGGCAGGATAAATTGCATACACTTTCAGCACGTAGTCGTAGTATTTTAACAAAGAAAGATTAAATGATTTTGAAATACATTAAATAAATGTCATGAGTATACACAGAACCTCCAGACTAAACTTTTGGTGCCCTTTTTAATTTTCAATTCCTTGAATTTTGACAGAGATTATCATTTTCATATGGAGGACATGTTTTGTCCCTTATCTCAAGAATAACTGACCAGCAATGTTCTCGGAATTTTCTCACCAATTTTGATATCAGCCTCTTCATCAGATGATACCTCTCTAAAACTGAATGGTGAAACATCACTCCACATACTGAAGGCCTTGGCTATGCCCCGCCGTGTGTCACTGGCATTCATCAAATTCCTTGGAAATGATATCAATCTGCATAAAATTTATATCCCATTAAATTCACTTTCATTCATAAAAGGCAAAATGTGTAGGGAAATATGCTGATATGATGAACAGAATTCTTGGCAGGTGAGCCAAAAAAAGGAATTCCAGACCTATAAGAAACATTAAAATCATACATTTATTTCCTTGTTCTCAACTTAGCTTACTTATAGGTGAGCTTGAACTTGTCCCATTTCAGCTTCTCTGGTGTTAGAGTGTATCTCTTGATTCTATTCAGGTGCAGGACATGTGCACGGGCATCTTTGCGAATCCCAATGATCAAAACCCCAGATCTATGAACTTCTTCCTTGGACAAAAATATAAGGTCATTAAACATAATGAATGAAACACCTAAACTATTCTAAAAATACCATTCTGTTTTGAATGATTATTTCTTGGTAGGCTAAATGGTATCTTTTCATGCAATGTACATGATGCATATATAATACATCCCGAGATATGTGGATGGTTATAATTGTGGGTTCTATGGATAAACCGCATATTGGGTTGGTCAGGTAAAAAAACTAATTGCAAGTGGGTTGCGTGGATAGATGAGATGAGGTCATTAATGACGAAAATATTGTAGCACCCAGGCTAGTTGCTTCATGTTGAACTGTTCTCCATGTTCCCTATGTGTGGGCCAGTGCATCTGCTGTACATGAGTGTCTCTGTCTCCTCCTCCTTCCCATGTCATTTTGAATTTTTTTTCCAGATTTTTGGGGGTTTTGATTGCAAGTTGCGGGTAAGATGGCTTTTACAGCTATTGTCTACAATTTTGCCAAAGACAAAATGTGTGGAGAAAGCATTGTATACTTTTTTGTAACATTTCAATCTTCAATCACATTTAATAACTGAACTAGAAAAGCACTTGGAGAGTGCAGACCTCCGCCAAGGCAATATAGGGTCCTTGATGCAATACACATTCCAGTCGGTGTTTATCGGTTTATCCTTGTCATAATGCCCACGTTCTCCAAAAATTTCATCCAAATCCGTACAGTACTTTTCGAGTTATTTTGTACACAGACAGACAAAGAAGACAGATAGACAGACAAACATAACCTCCTTGGCGGAGGTGATAATTAGTAAGATTGGTGTAGGTTAGGATCAGATACCTAAATTGGAGAAAACAGTTTATTAGACATGCATTAGTGGCAGGTGAATGACTTAGAGTAGCAGGTTCAGGTGACAACAGAGTAAAGCTTTTCTATCCCACATAGCCATTTACTCTCTGGCAGGCAGTCTGGTCATTTAACTATTTTACTATTAATCTAGCCTATAATTTGACTATAATGTATTAGTATAATAAAAACAATGTAGGGCTTTTATTTGCTATTTGATGCTAGGTAGCGGGAATGGCCATGGTTCATTTATGAAATGATAGTAGCCTACAACAGCATACTGTGCACGCTCAAATTTGGTATTCATCAATCTGAATGTGAACTAATCTTTACATCCATGAAAAATTCATTGATGAGACTATGGCAGTCTGGTAAGTCTGTTTTGTTTCCTATAGGCTACTTCAAAGTACTTCAGCACCACTAATTCAGGCCTGTTGTGGTGTATAAAAATGATCTTGAAGCTGCACACACACACACATACAGTGAAAGATGATGTGTCTGTGCACCTATGCATATTCTTTGCCTTGAGGCTTCATTAAATTCCTATAAACAAAGTTACTCTTTTGAAAAAGTCTCTGCTATATCACTCGCATTTCATAGCCTACTACTAAGCTCCAAAGAGTTATTATTGAAGCACATTCAAAGCTGCGTGGTTTCTTTTACTGTCTATGGCAATGATGAAAAATCAAGCTCATGATGGGTAAAAGGTAGAAAAGGCTAGAGTTTATAGCTTTGACCCAACAATTGGAATGTTGGAATTGGAGTAAAACTCTATTTTGATCAGGAATTCTAGCCAATTGCTTGGTCATGTTTATATCAATAGTCAACACACTATTCATATTGTACAAAACTAAGCATTATCTGATTACTCAATTAATCAATGAAAAAAATAGACAGAACACTCTATTCCAAAAATATTTGATAGTCATAGTGCTTATAGAAGTCAGTAGATTTTTGGGGGGAATTTAGTCGTTTAGGTTAGTTGATTGAAAAATTAGTGGAAAGATTAGTCGATAGAAAATTAGTTGTAGTGGCAGCACTACAGAAGAGCCAGGAGGCAGACTTAAACAGGATTTTTTACAGTGTGACTAATACATGGGACAGCTGTTTTCGGCACCTCTCATCACATCACTTGAATGATGTGTGTTCTACACAGTTACTGCTACGCAGGATACCACAAGACCTGGATAGTCTGCTGCATCCAGCCCCTGCCACACACTGACAAATAACTGACTACGGCTGGAATTATCACCCCTTTTTACATGGCACAGCCAGTGTTTTTTGCAATGAAATAAAAGCTTACATGACTAATGTGTTATGGTTATACCTCATTTGAACGCATTATTATTCAGGTAGACCACATATAGTCATGTCAGAAATGGTAATAAAAGTACTTTCAATGAGGAAGTGAAACACTAGATGAAGTTATCTTAATTTACAAGATTGGTTCCCACTAAAAATATCCAAAAGGTTTAATACCGTCAGGGTCACTGGTTTATGAATAATAAGTGGCCTAATGTTAAATTTCCCACACATGTGTAGTGCCATCTTTTAACTGGTGAATGGTTCACCATCATCACACAGCTTTTGCTAAGTTAATGCTATCGGTTATCACTACATAATGAATGCCTCTATCTTGACTGTTCTTGCTTAAACATATATATGGTCAGTGCAAGATAGCATCCTATGCATTGCTCAGTTTTGTTTTGCTTTTACAAGTAGGCTAACTTCATATTCTAACTTTTCTGAAACCTAACTGAGCCTAATGCAGTTTATTGTGCTCTGCATATCTCCTCTGTGTCCCACCGTTCCATGTACTAATTCTGTGAGGCAGACATTATGGCAAATGGAATGCAGGGATGCAGTATGTTTCAGATGGTCAGTACAATATAAAAATAATCAATGTAATAGCCTAGCATAAAGATATTTATTAGCATGCAAATATTAAGGCTCTTATAGTTTTGTTTCTCTCACACAAGAGTAACCTTGGGTAAAAGTAGCCATTAAGCCCATGTACCATTTAAGCCCACTTTCAACTTGAAAGTCAAATTTTACAAAAAGAAAAAAATATTTAGTTTTACTCATTGTTATAATCAATCCAACCTTTTGTTAACTCCACATGCTCGTCATTTCAAATCAGTCACATAAGCCAATTTTAAGTTCGCCTGACATCTTTGCATAGAGTGTCAAGGTTACTGAGAAAAAGTGAACTCAAAATTTGGTATTTTGAGACCCCAGTATTTCACTGTTTTAGCCACCTCCTTCAGAATTCTAAACATTAGATTAGCATATTGCATATGCATATCTTGTTTAACATAGGCAGGTATGCAATGTTGTGGCTTTCTAATCAAATATATATATATATATATATATATATGATTCCTACGTTGTGAGAGTTCACTAATAAACAGCACAGATCTGATCTTATTGATCTTATTGAGCTGTAGATTTTGTTTGCAGTGAGAAATACCCTGCTGACAACCCTGCTCTGCATTCACAAAGCCTTCCTCTGTTCGCTGACTGGACAAGTTAAAATGCCTCCTGAGACAAGAGCTCAATGAGATCAAATCCAGACTAACACTGTAGGGAGATGATAATCAAGTGGAAGTGCTAGGAAGGCATAGTCAGGATAATCTGACACCATTTGAAACCAATGGGTTTTTTTCAGCTGGACCATAACAATACAATCCAGTAGAGACCAGTTACATACCAGCATAATGTGTTTCAATTTCCAGTTGACTTTTCTACTGGTTAACAAATAATTTTCAACTGGTTTTCAACTGGAATTTCCACTACATATCACTAACATGCTAACATTAAGTACATGCGTGGTGCCATATAGCCAATTTTGTCCAGGTCAGTTTAAGACATGATACAATGCAAGTACAATGTAAGAAATCTGTCTTTCATTTGAGACTTTTAAACGGAAAGAGGCTATTTTGTTCCTCCGATTCCAACATGAGCAGCCTTAGCAAAAGAGTAGATAGGCTAGCGTTACATTTGAGTTTCTCACTCTGTTTCAAGTAACGTTCACACATTTTTGCTATGACTTCAGTATAACATGAAACTGATAACATAAACCAGCCATGCTCAATTATGTACTCACTGTGGTCACAGACCGTATATAAAAACTATTAGGGTCGTAATGTGTACTGTTATCCACCGTCACTTTACGTCCTACAAAAGTTAGCATTAGCATCCTCTGTTCAAAGTGACGTTCACTGCCACAGACAGACAAAAGTTTCCTGCCCATTTAGCCAATCCATCCATGGAGGTATTATAAGAACCGAAGAAAGTCTCGTCCCCATTCATTTCAATGGGAAATGCTAGGCTAGTGAATTCTGTTGAATTCTGTAGTGAAGTTTTCAATATGATGTTTTAATGGGGCTAATTTCCGGCACAATTTCATTTAACCAATTAGGTCCCAGGTTACTAATTGAGATAATGGTGGTACAAAGCTATTTCATGGAAGAAATTGGACATTCTCACAAAGGACAAAAATGTGCACACGCAAGGAAACTTGTGCTACACTAATCCCACAAATCAGCACAGGGACTGGTACCGGAAATTATGCAGAATTATGTGATTTCTGAAAAACGGCAACGAGGAAGTGCGTTGCTAATCGGCTTAAGCTGACCAGCCAAATCCTGAGTCCCTAAATCCATTGCATTTACGCATTTAGCAGACGCTTTTATCCAGAGCGACTTACATTTTTTGTCAATTATCCAGGGACAGTCTCCCCTCGAGCAACTTAGGGTTAAGTGTCTTGCTCAGGGGCACAACGGTGGCAGCTGGAATTCAAACCACTACACCACCATTGATTTACATTACATTACATTTATGCATTTAGCAGATGATTTTATCCAAAGCGACTGACATATTTGTCAACTATCAATTACATCAGGGCCAGTCTCCCTTTGAGCAACTTAGGGCTAAGTGCCTTGCTCAAGGGCACAACGGTGGTAGCCAGGATTCAAACCCACAATTTTCGAGGCTACCTGCATGCTAGCCAGGTTCCTTAACCACTACGCAACCACCGCCCGATTTAGACCACAGCAGAATGCAAACAATTTGTCACACCCTTCACAGCTATCACAGCCTTCATCCCATTTTTATTTTTAGCTTCCCCCACAACAGCAAATTAGTTCTTCTACTCAGAGTCATTACACTGTGCAAGCTGCCATCAGTGCAAGACAGCTTACTCATGGGTCGTAATGTGTACAGTTATCCATTGCCACCTATGTCTAAATTTCACCTTAACGTTAGCATCCTCTGTGGGTGGTAATTAAAGTTTACCAAGTTGATTGATCCAAATGTATTTAAGCTTTTTCTCCCAACAAGCCAAATTATTCCTGGTGTTTATCCAGTCTTGTTGCTGGCAACTAATTTCATCTGCCTTCACATGGCTCATTTGTTGCTTAAACAAGTAATTCAAAAACAAAGTTTTTGTCTTCTTTTTCTTTTTATTCTACACTATGTCACTAAATCATCTCTCAAATGTGGTTGTGACATTATAGCAGCATAGGATAATTAAACTATCTGTGACTGTGACTTGCTCCTTTCATGGTTCTGCACTGACTAAACTTCTCAGAATTTTCAACCCACCAACTCAGTAATGTAGCCAGATGGCCAAATCTGTAGCAAGATGTAGCAAATATGAAATTAGTATTAATCTGATGTGTGGACATCAAAATTACTGAATGATCTGAAAATACATCTGAGCACGTTAGGTTCCGAATATAATAAATCAAAATTAGCAGTGCTTCATGTCCTCTTTAAAAGAAAGTATGCTTTTGTCACCATTTTGGCCAAGTTATTGCACTTTTACTTGTTTACAGCCTATTTGCCCTTATAAATTTAAAGATTTTTGTTGATATGGTTGATAATTTTGCTGTTTGAATAGAAGCCAATTCAAAGTCTTTGAGAGAGAGAAGATATTTCATGTTTCAAGAAGGGCAAAAGTTAGATATATAAAAATGAGGTGAGGGTAGCCTGCACACTCTCACTCAGGATGCCGGCAGCAGGCTGAGGGTTGATTTTTCCTGGCTTGTCATCCTCACCTTAAGCGGGCTGATTAATTGACATTCAGAATTCCATACTCAACTCAGCTCCGATGGCTTGTGTGGGCTTGACTTAGATTCACTCCCGAGTCTCGACTGAGTGTTTTTTCTGTAAGCGTGCCACTTTCAGTTTGTGGACTTTGGCAACTATCAGTGTCAGAAGCAGGCCAATTTCTCAGCATGCGGCATTCCATTTACGGGCTGTGTTCGATCTAAGTGCTCGGCTATGACTCGGACCTAGATTCAATCTCGAGTTTCGGACGAGTGTTGTTGCCTTGGGGCCAGTTCATAGTCAACGCAAGCACAAGCAAACACAAGGACGCCATGATCCATGGGCCCGTTTTGACATCTATGTTTGTCATTAGGTGGCGCAACAGCACAAGTGGGTGGTTGAGGGCTCCTTGAATGTGGCTCATTGAGACGTATGGACCACCAAAATTTTGCTGGCTTGTGCACTTGTAGAAATTTACCCAAATTTCTACAGTGTTATCTTCCTAAGACTGTCTGTTTTGCACAGGCTTATTGAGATGTACACATCTTTGTGGTATAAAGGCTGTCTACTTAGATGTGCCCAGCTCACTCTGCTTTATAGACACCGTGGTAGTTTCGGTGCTATGACATCTCTGCTATTGTAGCACAGACTTCGTACATCTTTGGGTATTGCAGTAATCAAGTCCTCAACATATAGGTTCTCTTTTAAAGGACGTTGGGTTTTTTTTACACTTTTTTACAGGACACATTCTTAATTGTGGGCTTATTTTTTCAAATTCCTCACACCAGTATCCTTTCGCCTAAGAGTTTGAAGAAATATAAGTAATGATGGAAGTCACACTTTGTAATAATTTTTGTGTCAGCAACAACCTACTGCTACTGCAACAACCGAAAATTCTCAGAACATAAGCATTCATCAAAATTTTAATCTTGACCATATTTCATCATAATCAGAAAACAAGGCTTTAAGTGTAAAAAATGAACTTGTCCTTTAAGCATGGCAAGAGTAAGAGTGCCTCTGGTGGCAGATATTGCCATGCCAGTGATTTGACACCCATAGTGATAATCCACCACACCACAGTTCCACTACCAACAAGGCTGTTCAGAAAGAACTTCAGATTCAGAATTACTTCAGATTATCCATTTTATGATGTATATACAATGGTTTTTATTGGGTCTGTTCCACTGTGTCACTTGCTCTGAGGGGATCAATATAATATCCATTCAAAACAGATATTAAACGGAGCTCCGTTAAAGACAGGCTCCATGGATGAAAAAAATGTACTGTCTTTTTATAAGGAAGGGGCACAATATCAACTGTATCCCAGTAGAAACTCAAGAAGCCTGACATGAGTCAGATTTAGGCCACTGCATCATGATCCGTGTTTTCAATTTCATGCTGTGGACCTTTAGTTGGTCTAAGTAGCTGGTAGGTTACAATGTGGGGGGTGAACAAAGTCTTATTTTCCCCTTCAGAACAGACTATATAAAGGCCTTTACAATCACCAAGTTCAGTTAAAGCTTTTTGCTGGAACATAGCCCAGACTCTGCAGTCTGACTGTGCTGTAGTCCAGTGCCACGTGACACACGCTTGCAAATTTCTTTTTTTTCTCACCAAATTTCAACATCACAGAAAATTGTGGGTTGCAAACTACTAATTGTTAGACTCGTTTAGGCATAATAGTCCACTGTTAGCTGATGTTTCGACACTTTGATATTTTTTCAGAAATGATTCGCTTCAGCCAAAAACCCCTGCGCTGTAGCCGTAGCAAAGTCGCTTCTTGGAGAGTTTGATTCGGGCTGAACTGCAAGCCACGAATCAATCCATTGCGTTAGCATAGAAGATAATATCTGCTCAGAAACTGGCTAAAGGTTAGTAAACTACAACATAACTCGATAGATGGGGGTAAAAGGGTTTGGGGAAAGTGATAGCAGGAACGGGTGCCGCACTGCCCTCTCGGACCACTAACGACCCTTCAGACTGATTTAAAACGAGAATATTACAATGACCTACCTCAAAGTTCCATATAGGAAATGCTGTTGCTTCTTGAGGCCCGACTAGGACGAATCCAGTCATCACCACTAAGATGATAAGTTCGACACGATCGCCCTTAGGAAGAGTTATTTTTGACTGGTACACCATCACTGCAGTGTCGCCGTGCTGCAATGTCTCCAAAGAAAATGATGATCAGATAACTCCGACATTGACTTCCTATGTTTTACTGACCATTTATCAAATCGACCTTTTCTCTAATGGGCAGAACAAAACTGGAGGGCCTCCGTAGGGAGGAGTTGTGTATTCATAGTGGCTTACTCTGGCCGCGGTCATTCACTAGCGAGACAGTAGTCTTTGCATATTCCAATACAGATGAGTACCCCAAAAATGGTTTCACATTACTTCAGAAGGGGGACATGTCGGTAAATATTGGTCTAGCCTGAACTTACGATGAACCAAGAGTTTTTGGTTTAGGTGACACCCTTGAAAAAAATAACTGCAGTAAAATTTTATAACAATTTCACACGTCGTCTTGCTTTTCACTGTATGAAATATATGCCTTTGAACTAGAGATTCACAGGATAATCACTGCATCATATGCATTTTTGAATTGAAAGTTGTTAAAGTAATCGACTGCTTTGTTTTGCGAATGATCCCCTGACGGTCCGTGTAACGCTCTGCAGTGCTTTGTTTTATTTTTTAGCTTTCAGACTACTCAAATAAAAGCAAATAGATCATTTATGTTATTTTTTTAATTTTACTGCTGTTCGAGTTGGGGTTTTTTGAAATGGTAAATACTGAATTTGAAACTAATGAAAAATTAGTCAATATTCCAATTTTCAATTTCTGCGTCGTGGTTGGACTAAACCATCCACGCAAGGGGATGTCCCAGTCATTGGGATGCCCTGGTTCAGGTGGCACCACTCGCCATTCGTAATGGTATATATAAGATGGATGGATATCAAGTTATGAAGTCCAGTACAGCTTATAGTACACCAAGTGAGTTCGAGACGTACAGTAGTCCTATACCTACCAGACCGACTGGAGGCGATTGAGGACCGCTTCAATCCTTAGTCCCACTTAACCTGGCAGGTCAGGAGGGACCGCCTCGATGTTTAGGCTTCAGACCTTCACATAGTCTAACTTGCCACTTGCTCTTGTGGCATATTGCTTGGCCTAGGCTACTCTTAAAGTTGTCGCACGGGTTAATATTTTCATGTTTTGGCGATATGAACATTACAAAAGACTTTTCGAACCGTAGGCTAGGCAGGTTAGACCACAGTTGAAACGTCTCAGTCCCTCACTCAATTGGTTTCTGAATTGTGTTAAAGGGGGGTAAAGAGAAGTGATGCGTGTTGCGTGTATATGCCATCTGACGCCGATATTTGGGTACTATGCAAGAGCGAAACTGTTCGATTGATGATTTTACTATAGGTGCGTAACCCCCACCCACTGCGCATCAACAAAAAATCTCCGAAAAATCCGAAACTTCTGGGCCACAACGGACCTGTCCACGGTAACCGCCGGCGCTCATAGTTCAGTCCAACTCAAAGCGCAAAAACTTTTGAATATTGAGTCATTGTTTGACTTCTGAGCTTCTGAACAGAAACCCCAAAGCACACTCAATACAAAAAATAAAACAAGCAACGGTAATTAATTTGCTGACCAGTCTGAAAATGGATAATCGAAGTTCTAAGCCAAATTTTCATACGTTTCATGTTAAATCTTTAAATACCATAAAACACTGCAAAGCGTTACACGGACCCCTGACGTAGGCTACTGTCAAGAACTACTTGTCTGTGCGTGACCATCTATCAGCAGACAGATTGAAAGACAACTGCCCCCGTAAGCATGCACGCACACATAAACACACACACACACACACAAACACACTGGTCTGTCTCATGAGCACACATGCACACACCTTATGCACATGTTCCTGTTCGTTCCCCAGCTATGTTTTTACTCATCTTTAAGGTCGCCCATATATCAAATGGATTATTGGATGAAAATATTTTGCTGCAAAGATTGTTAGATTCATGGATATAGTTATTCACCCCAAAACTAAAAAAGAACAAAATACAGCCTGGCCATATGGGACTTAAGACATATAAACTGATACAGAGAATTTTCAGTTTTTCTTGATTGCTAAGAAGCACTTAATGAAACTGGGATCCACTTAATCTTCATCCTAACTTTCTTAGCACAGCAGAAACCAGTACTTGCAATTGTGTTAACCTGTTTTACGCATTTTTCACATAGTTTTGCAAAACATTTAACACAGCTTTCATAGAAATTTTCTAAACTCCATTGAATCTATAGCTTGAACTACTGGAAAGAATCTATTCACAGCCAAAAAGAGATTGTTTGTGGACATATGAATTTCTAATGTCACTGTGTTAATCTCCTCCACAATTCCATCCACAATCATAATATGTTTGCAGAATGTCCTCATTTACTTTGTGTTTGTCTGCCAGGGAATTTCATAGAAACACATATGATGGCTTGTTAGAAAGGTGGGGCTATGCTGAATCAAGCTATATCAAATATGTAGAAGGTGTCCCAAATGAAGACAGTGAAACATTTACAAAATCAAATCTCCAGTCCAAAGTCCATGGTCAGCAGTGAGAAGAATGTTGACAAATTGAATGGTATAGCAAGGAAAGTTACATGAGCTAATTACTGCTCTGTATTTAGGATACATTAAAGAAAAATAAATTTCATAAGACACCTTTTACTATACAGCAGGGGTCATAAACTATGGCACAGGGGTTGCTATAGGCTTGTATAAATACAATGCTATTATAGTGTAATAGTTTGACTTTAGTTAGTTAAGTTAGTTTTCACAGTTAATTCCACCTTAATAGTCTAATTCTGTGGACTTCCAGCAACATACACAAGGAAAAACAAAAACCTATTGGCAGTAAGGTAGCCTTAGCTTTTAAAAAAACATAAAAATTAAAGCCATGTAGCCATAATTATACCATGACTAACATGGTATAGGTAGCCTTATCACTTCAGAGGCATGGAATTGGACTGTTCCTCCATTTCCTGAATGCAGATCATTATACCAGTAAGTCTATTACATGAATCTATTGACTCAAAGTTTGCACTGTTTTAATATTTGTGCATAAAATATTCCATGTCTGTAATAAAGTGCAGTACTTTGATGCATGCGGTGTGTATACGTCCAATATATCACATAAGCCTGACCTCCACATTTATGGTCCGCATATTATTTGTTAAATGTCCGACAGTGTCCACTCAAATGAATTGTGCATTAAAAGATTCTCTTTCTATTATATGAAGACGTATCACAGTTTGCACAATCATAAGAGGAGTATATCTGGAATTACTTCTAATTCACCAATGTCCATAAGAATATTTCTTAGAAAATGAAGGTAATCATTACAGCAGTGTCAGCAGACTCAGAGAGGGCAGACAAGACAGACTCAGCAGATACAAGTCACGTGACAGATCCAGTGGACACAGACGAGACAGACGCCACAGATTCAGATGGAACTAAGAGTGGGCAGACTTAGATGTGAACAGGGCAGACACAAAGACACAGACAAGATGCAACAGACACAGAATTGGGAACACTAACTGGAACAAACAAAGGAACAGTAACAAGCACAGTTACAGGCACAGAGATAGGCAATGTAACATGGCACTTTGACAGGGACAAGAACAAGCAATGTAACACAAACAGTGGTTGGTACTGTGACAGAAAGAACATATATAAGTATACATAATCTTTTGATCCCGTGAGGGAAATTCAATCTTTGCATTTATCCCAATTGTGAATTTGTGAGACAACACACAGAAAGGTCAAGCACACAGTAGCCTACCTGCTACAGCAGTGCCTGGGGAGCAGTTAGGTTAGGTACCTTGCTTAAAGGCACCTCAGCCATGGGTGTGGGCAACTACTTCCCACAGCCACATTCAATACACAGACACGCAGTTGTATTCACAGAGAGGTTTACCTTTCACAGTTCTCCAACATATGTCTGTGTACCATGTACACCAACACACATCACTAGACACTGGTTGGTGTGGCACTAGTCTACCCACATACCAATACAATGATTAAAAAGTCATTTGGCTTTGTCTTACTATCATTGTCTTAATGTTGCCAATAGAGACATAGCACTTCTTAACAGTAAAGTTATTCACATTATTTATTTACTGGCAAATTATGAGTTTTCTAAAAGCCAATTGTTCTGTTAGCTTGTGAACTTCTCATGCCTGCCTACAAAGTAATGCCTGCTGACGAAGTGCTGATTTCAAAATTTTATTGAAATATAGGCACTGTAGAATTGGGAAATCCTTCCACTGCATGTCTGCGTGCGGGCTTGCATGTCTGTGTGGTGTCGGAGTGGGATGAGCATATATTGTCCAGTAGGCCATGGCTGCCACTTATAGGCAATGTAAAATGGACAGAGGTTGGCACTGTGACAGGTACAGGCACCTAGGGCTACCTGGCTCACAGATGGCAAGGCAGACGCTCAGATATTTTGGACTGGGACGCAAAACTGGGTTTGGGAGAGGAGTTACTATTGCTCAGAGCCATAATCAGAAGCACACACATATACAGATGCAGGTCTTGCTTTGAGGGACACACTGTTGAAAAATATTAAATAACATTGAAGATCTTGAACTTTGAGCTACAAGGGAAATGGTAGTTGTAGTAGACTGCCACAGCCGAAAAAAGCCTTGAACATATAGTCATTATCATTATATTGCTTTGTATGCCTTAATAATAACCTAATAGTTATTGACTGCTTAATAACCTATGTTTTCAATGCTTGACGCCCGCTGTGTGGGGCTCTGTTTGGAAACGCAAGGCCTAGTTTTCACAGTGCCCAGAGCACGGACAACTCCCTGACGATAAGCAGCTCTTGCCATAAAAAGAGTGGAAGGATACCGCTTATCAGATCTTATTTCTACTTTCTTGGCGAACTAGAATAAGAGTTGAAATGAAAATAGGAGAGGCTGAATTTTTTTAAAAGTTAAAATTGCGTATGATGCAAACTGGAGCAAGAGGGTGTGGAAAACTAATGTAGTTAGTTGCACTAATGCTAATACTATTGTCAAACGACTCAGGCTAACTGTATTCGCTACAGTGTCACTGTCTGTATCCATAAGAGTAACCAGAACAAGGGGAAACGAGGACTAGGAACTGCAGCTCCATATGGAACCGCATTGCACTGGATAGAGACCATGACATCACACAGTGACTGGGCTGAAACCTAGGATCCAGCACTAGTGGATGAGGAACCATTACCTACTTTTGCGCAACTGCTCTCTCGCTTAAGCCAAGCCTTAAGCCCTGAGACTGGTGGGGCTCAAGTGACTAATACGTTTGGCTCAAGTGACTAATACATACTGTGCGACTCAGAGACAATTCAAGGGCAGTTCTAAGAGATATACTAAACCTTGATTTCAGGATAAGGAACATAACATTTCTCAATCCAACCAACACCCATCTGACACATGCTGTTGGAGTAGGAACAGCAGTCAGACGGAGATGGAGTGAAATAACTGACATAAATACTGATAAATTCAGCGACTTCCAAAGCGACTTACAACTTTGTTAACTATCAATTGTTCAGGCCCAGCCTCCCCAAGGGCAACTTAGGGTTAAGTGCCTTGCTCAAGGGCGCAACGGGTTCCTTAACCACTATGCTACCACCGCCCCAATATTATTACAATGATGCAGAAACCCAGATGGATGACTTAACAAATGCGTTTAAACATAGCATATTGGATGCCATGGATGACGAAGAACAAATGCTTACTATTAGGTTAAGAATACAAAGAAGGAAAGTAGCTGGTTTAGCACAACAGGACCTTTATGAAGTGAAGTGGTATATCCGTGGGGGGTGCTTTTACCTGGAAGGACCATTAGATTCCTTGAGAGAGGGCAATCCCACATCATATGGGGGAAAGTTCCAGGTGAACTTAGTGAACAAAAAGAGCTCAAGAAAGAGTATCAAACCCATGTAAAAAAAATTGCAAGGGGTTAAATCTAGTTCTGTGCACAAAATGTATCCGTTGGTGATCAGGGTTACAAGAAGCCTCCTTAATGCTGACCCAGACGTCCCCCCAGTCAAATTCTGGATCCAAAGCAGGGTAGTTGGCCCACCACACTCTGTCTAGAGGCAAGTCTGAATTAGAAAACTCTAACATGAAATTATAAAGTGAAGACACCAAACCCTTGGTACTTTGTACTGTAACCAGTATAGGGGGTGAGCAGGTAGGGGTTGTTGCCAAGGAACACTGTAAACTTTGAGGGCTGATCTGATCTGCAAATAAAAGAAGAAGGAGAAACTTCATTGTCAATGTCAGAGACATTGTAAAAAAGTATATCTTCCAAACACCATGGTCTCACTATATTGTTTTCTAAATCATGCCAAGATACTGGTGTACTGGCTTCATGCCAAGAGTGGACGAAGAACAAATGGCCAAAAATAATACTTGAAATTATGGACTGCTAAACCTCCCTGCGCCTATGTAAAGTGGAAAGTTTTAAACATGGTCATTTTTTGTTTCAAATAAACTTGGAGATATCATAGTGTCTTACCAAAAGAAAGTGCTGGACAACAGGGATATCAGCAGGGAAAGACATAGCTCTCGCGGCATTGTTAAGTGCTTATTTGGACCAGTTGATCCTAAATTAATAGGTTAGGTATGGACTGCATCAGGTTTCCCATGAAGACTAATATATCATCTGCAAATAAAGCCACTTTGTGAGTAGTATTATGAATGGAAATGGGCCCAATGTTGGCTGACTGTCAGATCATCTGTGCTAGAGGTTCAAGGGACAATGCAAAAAGTGACAGACTCAAGGTGCAGCCCTGAAGAGATGACTTGGAGACACAGAATGGGGTAGAATATAAATGCCCAGTCAGTATCTGAGATGAGGGGTCAGAATATAAGCATATGAATACATAACTATATATATAATATATAACCAGGCAGACCACAAAAAGGACCACTCTAGCCTATCAAAGGCCTTCATGGCATCCAGGGATAACAGAGCTAATAGCATTTTAATGCTAAATAGAGCATCAATTACATGTAAAAGCTGTCTGACATTATCATTAAAGTCAGAATTTAATATATGCTGTCTGATCATAATGAACTAAAGGGCATGTGTTGTTGAATATATAGAGCAAGTAACTTAGCACATATTTTAAGTTCTGAGTTTAATAACTCAGAGGTCAGTAGCTAGCACAATTTACAGAGCCTTTGTCTTTCTTTAAGAGCAAGGATTCAAGAGCTGTATTAACATCTCTTGAAAAAGTACCCCTGTCAGTTGAAGCTGTTATTATTCCTAGAAGTAAAGGGCCTAATTTTTCCAAAATGACAAATAAAACTCTGCATGGAGAGTACTGCTTCCTGCAATTCTTCCAGTGTTATGGGCTGGTCAAGACTCAACAAATCCCCAATTGTTAATTGTGGCAAATCAAATTGAAAGTCCTCACACCTTATCCAGTGGAACCGTTGATTTATATAAAATAGAGTAAAAATCTCAAAATACCTGACTAATTTGTTTAGGATCTATTGTAGTGGCTCCTTGCAACTCTAATAGCGGGAATGTCTGCAAAGCGGTCACTGGATCTGATTTTCATGACCAGTAAATGGCTGGGCCTAGAGCCATGAAAGTAATAATGTTGTCTGGTTCTGTGGATTAAGAATTCTGATTGTTGTCACAAAATGTTATTGATATCTTTCTTAACAATGTCATGTTGGGCTTCTACATGTTCAGAACAATTATTCTGCAAAATGAAACTAAGGCAAGATAATTCTGCTTGTAGAGTTTGCAATTTAGCAGATTTTGCCTTACCCAAATTGGAACAAAAACTAATGTAATTGCTTCTGGTAAATTCCTTCACAGCATCCCATAAAATCCTGGGGTCCTGTACTGAACCAACATTGAAAGAAAGGAATTTGTCCAGTTCAGTAATGAATTGAGCTTTGTATTCCTCATTCCTCAATAATGAGGAGTTCATGCACCACCTAGTGGCCCACCTAGTTACGCAGCTGAGAATAGCGTGACACAAAACCCCTTTCTGGTCAGACAAGGCAATAGGAAGCAACACCACAGTGTTAATAGTTTCAAAGAGTTGCAGGGAATAGAAACGAAAATCAATTCTTGAAAAAGATTTATGAAGGAATAGTGTTTCAAAGTAGGATTAACAGATTGCCATATAAGACTCAAATTTGCCACCCAAGATTGCAGTGCAGCAGTAGCCTGCACTTGGTCACCAGAGGCATTTGGGTTGGAGCATTGACTGTATATATAGATGGACACTGCATCAACCGTAAAACTTGAAGCACCCAAAGTCTAGTCGCCCCCTGGCACCCCCTGAACTTTTAACAACTTTCTACCTCATAGTCAAACCATTTGCTTGTGGTATAGCAGCGTTTCAGCTGATCCAATCAAGCAAAAGGGAGAAATGCGGTCTGTGCTTTAAAACTCGATGAGATGCACTTGCATACCATGACAGAATATGCTGGGGATCAACTCCATGGTTATGTTGACATCGGCTCTGGCGAAATTGAAAATAACATGGCAAAGGAGGCCTTGGTTGTCATGGTGGTCGCCATCAATGAGTCATGGGAAGTTCCCATAGTATACTTCCTCATCAGTCGCATGGATGCTACAGACAAGGCAAATCTTGTGAGAGAAAGTCTTAGCAGGCTTTATGAAGTTGGTGTCAGGGTAGTGTCAATTACTTTTGATGGCTTAAAAACCAACATAGCCATGGCAAGAGCTCTTGGTGCCAATATTAACATCAAGAACATGAAGCCCTAAGTGGGTCCTTGTACTTCTAAATGCTTGCCATATGCTGAAACTCCTCTGAAATGCTTTTGACATGCTGCGAGTACTCCATACTGAGGATGGGCAGAAGACTGAGTACAGAAGATTGAGTTAAGTACAAGGAAGCGCTGAACACAATTCAAGAGAAAGAAGGTCTGAGGCTGGGTAACAAACTGAAACTAGCACATATCCAGTAAAGTAAACAGAAGATGACGGTCAATCTAGCAGCACAGCTTTTCAGTAGCAGTGTTGCTGATGCCATCAAATTCTGCCACCAGGGGCTCAAGCTGAAGAATGTTTCAGGTAGCGCTGCAACGGTGCATTTTTTGCGCACTGTAGATGCTGCTTTTGATATTCGCAATAGCCACAATCCGCCTGGGAAAGGCTTCAAAGCACCACTGAAGCCAGCCACAAAAGATTGCGCTGAGGCCGCCTTGAACCAGACAGAAGCCATGCTCTGTGGGTTGATTCAACACCAGCAACAGTCAGTGTTGCGAGAAGAGCTGACGTGGAGTTGGTGGAAGTGGATCTATCTGAAGCTGTTATTCCTCACCTCCCAGATGTCGACTGCCTCTCTGAATTCAAAGAGGCTGCAGTAAACTACATTGCAGGTTTTGTGGTGAAGAAGATTGGCAAAAACATCCTGCCTTGCATGTTCACAGGCATTGACAGCTGATGATACCTCTGCACACCTTTTCATTCTTCTGAAGAGTCGAGGTGGTCTCAAGAAACCATCAAGAGGCATTGTTTCCATCTATTTGACCACGGAGCAGGTTATTAGACTGAACGATGGTCAGCTTCCCCATAGATGTGGGATTTAAAAAGATGTTGTTGCTCAGGTTCTAGCTGAAGCTGAGGACAAAGATCTTTTCCCACAGCTCCATGATCAAATGTTTGAAACATGTGTCGAAGTAAACCATGTTCATGTTCTGGTGAAGATGACATCCTTCATTGGCATTGCAAAGTTCGATTCAATCATTTTGCAAGAAGAGAGAGTGAAATGTCCAAGGCAAAATTGTACGTGGGGAACTGAATAAGCTGATCCACTTCTTAATGGACAATAGTGAGAGGATGTCCAGTGTCACAGTATATATATTGTCATGTCTTATATATCTGTGTGTGTACATATTGCTGTCATGTGTTACATATTTGTGTATATATATATTTGTGTGTATGTACTTCGACTATGTAGTGTCCATAGTCGGGCTTTGCTTAATGCCTGCATTACAGGGCATAAGCAATAGCTGAAGGACATCCACCTCTTATGATGCCACAGGTTTTATTTGTTTTGGCTTTGCTTAGAGCCTGCATTAGGGGGCATGTGCAATAGCTGAACTAGGCTGTCCGCTTCTCCTGCCATGATTGTTGCTGATTTCAGTTTTGCTTAAAGCCTGCATTACGGGGCATAAGCAATAGCTGAATATGGCTGTTCACCTCTGCTGCCCTTGTTACTTGTTTTGGCTTTGCCTAGACCCTGCATTACGGGGCATAAACAGTAGATAACAATCCTGTTCATATTTTTTCAATTTGTTTTAAATGAAATCTCCAGTGACAGTGTTTAAATCTGTTCTGAATATGGTTAATGTAGCTTTTTTGATAAAATGGCTTTTTTGATAGTCTATCTACATTAAATCTTCAATCAGTTAATAGAGGATTTAGTTAAGTTACTAAAGTTTTAAAGTTTCCTTAAATTAAGATTAAAATTGTTTTACATTTCTGATGTCTTTTAAGCAAAATGAGTGTTATGTATTGCCTGAAGTAAATAAACATACTTACAAACCACAACAGCTAGCTGTTCGACTCACTTGGAGAATGCAGCTGTATAAATATGTAAATATGTGTATGGGTTGTGTAAATATTTACATGTGCACAGCAGATATGTGGTTGTGTAAATATGTAGATGTGTACAATAGATATGAGGTTGTGTAAATATGTGAATGTTTTTGTCTCAAAGGAAATGCAAAGTGTCACACTCTGAACCTTTTTATTCTGTCGCACTATGGACTTTTTGTTTTCACCACTAGATGTTACCCTCATGAGCTGTCCCTATGTTTTGTTAATTTTCCATTATGTCCTAGGTTGATTACACTCACCTGCACGCTGTTACACTGGTCATGTGCCTGCCTTGTTTTCCAATTACCCACTAGTATTTTAGCCCTGGGTTTCTCTTCACTCTTTGCTGAGTCCTCAAGGAGTAACACCTTAAGGTAACTTTGGTTCATGCTATTGTGCTTACTTCTTTGTTCTTGAGAATCTTGCCCTTGGATGCCCTTTGTGTCTGACTGCCTGTTTTTGCCTTGTGGAATACTTTTTGCCTTTGGCCTGTCTAAGTCGGAATTTTCCTTAGATTACTTACCTCATTGTTTCATCTTTTGGATCTTCTGAGCTTTTGTATTTTTTTCTGTTTGGATTAAAACCTTTGCTAACCAAAGACTTTCCTCTGTCTGCGACTGAGTTAAATCACTGTCAGCTTGGTGGATTAGTGGGATAGCCTACAGACTGTCACCCAGGAAACCTGGGTTCAAAACCAAGTGTAACACAAAGTCTTTGGAATATCAGCTCATTTGCAGTTTATTCAAGAGTTTGGTGTAAGGGTGCATAGGCATTTGCATATTACAAAATACAGTTTCTCTTACTACTTCCATTTGTGTTTTTCATGCGATTTATCACCCTTCCTCGCCTTCATATCATCATGCACTGCTAAATGGCTGACATTTTCCCCTTTAGTGACTTTAAGTGCGGTCATTATTTTCTCCAATAATTTTGCAATGCTTTGAGCAGGTCATGGTGTTTGAGTGATTACAAATAATGACATTACTGTGAAGATGACATTTGTTTCTTTGCACTGTTGCAGATAATAGATCTTCGTCATGGAGCAGCAGGTAGCATACTTCAGCCACAGTATTCGCACAAGTGTCAAGTGAAGCTTTTTGGCAGGGGGTATATGACAAACTTTTCCTTCTCAGTGTGGATCATAGGGAGCAGCTACATCCGAAGAGCATGTCAACAGTCAAATGTAAGGGTTGGGGAAAAATTTGGGCCTTCTGGCAAATGTTTCATGGTTTGGAGTGGGTGGCCTACGGTGGGGATCCTTTGTTAGGTTTCTAGATTCCCTGGTGCACTCCCGACCAGCCCCTCATGGCCTTGTCATTCATGTTGGAGGTAACGACTTAAGACTGGGAAAAGGTCTGTGTTGATGGACTTTTACAGCTCTAGAGTTCACAAGGCACACTGCAAGCTTCACTTTCTCAACGAAATGGACGTGAGGGGACTTTCTTCAAACCACCACAGCTGAAGACTCCATCTAGCCATTCCTTCATAGTTTAGTTCTCCGGGTGAGATCTGTGAAAAACGTTTTAGCCAAGGACACACTTTTAGTTGACATGTACAGAAAACATATGATCTATACTTCTAAATAGGTTGTACTACGGTAGATCCTAGATATGTTTTTTGCGAACCCAGGCTACTTATGTTACATTACGTTTAAAAGAACACATTAACTTACATGTTCCTAAAACTGCTAAAATAATGTGAAAAGTAGGCAGCATTGATAAACTGAGGCAAATTTCCACTTTCATACACAAAAAGATGAAAAATGACACTCCTATAATTGTAAACCTGTTAATCCAACTAGCTAACCAGTTACTAGTAGTACAAATGTAAGCAGAGTCTATGTACATTTTCACATTTGTTGTTATTCATATTAACCAGACTAAACACTCACCGCTTACGTTTACATATTGTAATTCTGTATACTAATAAGCAATAACTTTATCGGAGATACTTACCTGAAAGAGATTCATGTGGCCACCGCTTTTGAACCGTCAACGTTTAGAAACGGCGGATCTTTCTGCAGCCGACTCGAGCGCTATATTGGTAAAAAGGGGCGGGCTTACATACGGAGTGGGCGTGCCTGACTAGCGTATCCTCCTCACTGCACATGCTCAAAGTACTATGTAGCGCGTAAGTTCTTCCGATTGCAGATTTTACAGTTGCGGAGGCTTCAGTTCCATAGAACGGCATTAATTGAGATGCACTGTCCATCTATACATACTGTCATTGGGTTGGAGCGATCTCAATTTGCGTCGAAAACAGCGTTCATATCTGTCCCAACCACAATAGAATAATCTGTCAAATGCCCACATTTTTAGCATCAAGTGGTCATAAAAACCTTTATAAAATTAGTTTGGAGCATTGACAGAAGTCAGGGCAATTTCCGTCCATATATGGAGTTTAAGTCATGCTTATCTATTTCTGGTCAATGGGACCTCACTTAATGAAAACTATGAATGGGACTTAGCGGTTAAATGGAAAGTTATACCTTACCTGATGTGTTTTATCCTGCTAATCTATTCAGCTCAGTGGACTCTTGGTCTTTTCATAACAAAAAGTAGTCCAATGTTGCTACAAGACCTGTTGCTGATATGCTGGTGAATCACGGTAAGACCAGCGTTATCTTTAGTGATGTCATGTATGCGACTGACAGGCTGTAGTCATTGGAGTTACAAACTTTAAAAATTCAGTTTACTTCCTGCTACGTCGCGCTTTAAGTATGCAGGGTTAGGATGAGAAACGAATAAGAAAACTGAATGAAGAATCCAAAGAAAACCAAGTTAGTTACCAACAGATTATGTCTCTGTCCACGCTAATGTGTACTTGCTATCATGCACCAAACTAGCACTTTGAGTTACAACAGTTGCTTGTTAACTTTAGCCAGACAGTTATCACGTTCTTGGAGTTCATTCCTAAGCTAGTATTTGCATTTATAATACTGTCGTGACATTATCACGATACATATTCAAAATTATTACCTGTCTAATGTGTATTTTATTTACAAACATACAAGAGCTTTGCGGTTAATACATCACTTACCTGACAAACTTCAAAGTCCACTCTTGGTCCGAATCGAAGTTTACCCAAGGTAATCAAAAAGGAGATGCAGGGGAGGGGGGCAGGACTGCACACTAAGTGGGCATATCTAATGGCTATCCTCCTCACTGCATTCAATGCTGCCTCTTCATGAATAGTTTCAATGCCCATTAACACCGTTTCAATGCCCCCGTTAGCACTGTGTACTGACTGGTAATGTTAGAGAGCTAGCTACACAAGACAGATTGCTGACAGGTAAGTAACAACAGATATTTCGTAACCCTTCTTGTCGACAGCGAATGCTAATTTCTCTTAAGCTGTCACTATTTATTACTGCTAGCTTTGTAGTTCATTTTAATGTTAGGTGGAGGGCTTAATGAGAGGTATCTATCTTGAAGGAATTGTCTTTATTATTGTAAAGTCACGGGGCAGTGACAATGTGCTGAGTTTTAAGCAACACTCCGTGGTGGAGGCTTTATATGATCGTCTGGTTTGATAGATACAGTCAGTGCAGTTAAACCAGGGGTCTCCAACCTTTTTTCGTCTTAGAGCTACTTTGACAATATCAATGTGGTCAAACTACTCAACTACTGTTTATATCAGTATTATTGCTAGACCTATAACGTTACATTAGTTATCATCTTTCACACTTACAACGCAAAGTGCTTTTCTAAAGTGTCATCTAATTTTTTGGGAAGAAATATATTTCTAATAATATATCTTTATTGGCCCCTCTATTTTCCATAGCTTTCCAACCAAATCTTGTGTATACTAAACATTAACATTAAAGAACAGTAAATCTGTGAGAGAATCATTTTGTACCTGACAGGGCAGGATGTTTTTGAATTTCATTTCACAGAAACTTCCCCAGACAGCATTCATACACTATAGCATCCTATAGCAGTGCAGTAATAACTAGGTAATTTATGTATCAAATGACAAGCATATTTGTTGCATTATTAATGTCTTGGATCTGTCAGACACTGAAAAGAGGACCAGGGGAGGGACAGTGAGTCCTTTGTGAGGGCAGCAGGCACCCAGGAGCCGGGGAAAGCGGCAGGCAACGGCACGTTCTGGCAAAGAGCTGGGCAGGAGCGCAATGCAGGTAGGGTAAGCAGAGGCAGGGGCGGAGATATGGAGTAAAGCACCACAGGCGGGGAATGCAGCAGGCAGGCGAGACACCAGGATGAGCATTGGTGGCACTGGAGACCATTGAACCCCGCTGACTTTCAGGAAGTGACCGGCGAGCTGAAGTCCGGTCATGCACAGGACAACCACGGCTCGCAACGAGCTGGGTCTTCCCCTCGGGAAGCAGAAGCACAAACAAGGGTTCAGGCAGAAACAGGGTCCAAGACAGGCAGCAGATCAGGTTATCGGGTTTGGAGAGCAGGGAAAGCCAAGACAGTCCAGATCGGTAGTCAGGAGTCAGAGTTTCAAGATTGCAGAGCTGATTCACTATATAAACATGAAGACGATCTGACGCTGGACGTCTGAAAGCCTAGGACTTAAATACAGGGACAAACAGCAAGCAACAAGCAGCAACGAGTGGGGACTGCAAACAGGTGAGTAGACTGATTGAATGAGTACCGATAGGTGTGGCTGGTAACAGGTGAGTGTGGTGGAAAACTACCCCAGACCAGAGAGGCAGCGAGCAGGCTCATGACAGGATCAGGCAATGTGTGTGATTAGTTACAAGTTTTGCAGGACTGTAAATTTGCTATATTATGTGCTTGTTACTTAATGCTATTCGTTTGGTTTGTTTTTCCTCATATCCAGCACCAATGACTTTCACCACAACTTTCACCTGAAGCGGGGGTGGGAAGTTGGTCCTGGCTAGGAACTGGCTGAAGTGGCAGAGAGTTGGCAGGTAACTGTACTGACTGTTGTTGCTAGGATGTGCCACTTGCTTCTTGTCCAGTGTCATCTCCACCACACTATCCCGTGACACTTAGGCTAGACTGCTCTATGACATTTGTTTGCTTATTATAATGAATGTATCAGCATAACAATTCATTATAGAATGTCATGTCAACTTAACTTAAGGTTATACTCCTATGGCCTTTCAACTGTGGGACTATTGTATGGCTGGTAAGCTTACTCCAACACAAATGGTTTAGTCTGGCTTTATCAATCACAAGTAGCAGTATGGCATAACAAGATGAATTTCCTTGAACTGTTGGCAAGTGTCCCAAAACAGCAGACAAATGGCACGTACCATCAACAATAATACAGCATATTTTGTTTTGTTGCTGTGAACCTGGAATTAACCTGACTGCCCAGATGAAACAGTCAGGCTGAGATCGACTGAAGTGGGATGCCTTTCTCCTTGTCTTCAACTGATATGTTCGAATGTCCAACTCATCCACTGTGATGCAAACGACTTTGAATGCATAAGGAGTGTTGCTATTGTCAAAAAGTTTGTGTTCTCAACAATAAACCAGTGTGACTAAACCCATGCTTCAGAGAGCTATTTGAACCTGCTATGGGCAGTGCACATGCCACTGTAGTTTTACTGGCCACTGATTAATATTACTAAACTTACACTATGGGTTGTCACCTGGGACTGTCAATGTATGTATACTTGCATTGTTAATGTTACCAAATTAACACAATTGAATCTGTACATGTCACTGTTTCTAGATTATGTAGCCTCTCATAACTTGCAGCATTGATGCCACTCCATGTGGATGCCCCTGAACTCAGTTGAAATGTTTTCACTTTCCCTGTTTCCCTGTTTAGACCACCAACCTTACTCATATGATTGGCCACTTATGCTGTTTTATGTTTTAGACACACCTTTTAAGTATGAATGGATTCTTAATGTTGAAGATTTGTTAACTTGTGGACATCTCTGTATGATCTTAACCTGTCATTACTTTTGACAATGTCTTCATGAAATCTAGAAATGTGCGTCAACAGAATAGGACTAGGTCTTTTAGCTAAATTACAAGGAAAAAACTCGATGATGTGTCAGAGACTCATGTTGGCCGCATGAAAATAATCCAGCGAAATTGAAGGTAATGTTAAGACTAAGTACAGGTTAAGGTTAGTAGCTAGTTGTATTTCATTATATTAATACTCCTCCAAATGTTCTGATGGTGTCATATTTACTGATGAACAAGTAATTGGCAGATTTGAATAACGAAGCTCCCTTAAATGTGTGCTTTAAGAAGTTGCTGTTTCTAACCCAGGCTTGGGCTAAAGCTTTTGCTGCCACTCGACCAAAACTTAATTGCTCACAAACAGTAGTTACAACAGCAATATGACCCAAAATAGGGGATCGTATTCATCCAGGAAATACCAATTCATTGTAAACATGTAATGATGGAGCAATGAGGATGACCGGGTAAGGTAAATGACATTACTTTTACCGTTCGCTATCTACAATTAACATATGGCTAGCTAGCAAAAGTGCTAAACACAGGGGTAATAAGAGAATGTTAGCAAGCTAGTATTAGGCTTACCAAAATAACTACTGAGAACTCCCCAACTGATACCCTGGTTAAGTTGAAGCCAACGAACAATATAATCATCAAAACAAAGCATTATTATAGCATGATTTTGGGTTTGATAGCATCACAAGAGTAAGTTCACAGTCCACAATAAACCCGACAGCTTCGTAATGAACAATGGTGTGGGGATGGGAAGTGCTATCTGCAGCAACAGCTGTCAATCATGTGTCAAACATGCCAATTTTTTAAAGGACAAGGAAAGTTTTTTTTTGGAATAAAATGCCTTGGATCAAACGATAATTTTAAAGGTGAAAAGTTATACGGAGAATGGGCAATTTGGCCGTAGAGATACTTGGGAATGGGCGGGGTTATAAATTGTACTGCAACCATCCGCCAGGGGGCGACTAGACTTCTGAATGTTTAAAGTTTTATGATTGATGCGCTGTCCATCTATATATACAGTCATTGTTTGAAACACCCATTGAGAAAGGGAATTCGACCCGGAAAGGGTCCACTCGCTGTTAGCGTTTTATTGGCTGGAATTACTTTTAGCATCACGTCAAAACCAAATGACTTTACATGTGAAACACCTGGTACCTCTATTTTGGCGTTGTTGTCCTCCGAAACTAACACAACAATGCACATTGGCTTCATTATCTCCTGTGTCATGTTATTGCCTTGTAAGAAACTTTTATGTGTGGTGATGCTAAGAGTGATGACACAAATTCAGCGACAGCTAGTGATGTTCTCTCGCACAGGACGGAATTTACCGTACTTTCTTGGTAGTGTTCTGTCAGACTTTGGGAGCCCATGTATACTAGCATCACATATACAAAATGCAATAACCAACAGGATATCACTTAGAGAGGCACATGGTTCAATCAACATAAGTCACTGTAAATACACAAATCATCGTCCCCCCACACGTTACTACCAGGTAGGTCAAATACAATGACATGAAATATACATTGCTTACTGTTCTACATTCAAAGCAAGGTTCTGAGTCGCGTGCTGCATTAAACTACAACAACGTTCGAGTGACGTTAATATTTAGATAAGTGCATCTTAAAAATAGTATTTAAAATTTAGTCAATGGTAAATTACGAATGTCATGAAAATCATTAAATAGTCGAAATACATTAAGGGAGTAAATACTAAACATCGTGAACTATATCCGGACACAACACGACTACATATAGCCTATGCTCCTAAGCACTGTGTTTAAATTACTTTAAACTGCAGGTAGGCAAGCTAATATTGTCATTTTATTTATTCATGAGTTGCTGGTTACTCTGAGTGAGGCAGGAGTGACTAACGTTGATTGAACCCTGTGCCTCTATGTGTGACATTATGTTAAACTGCAGCATCAATAAAAGAGTAAACCGTGTTCCTTTGTTGTGGGTTTGGGAGAAACTCATTACACCCATTAATGTGCCATTAAGCCCACTTTAAACTCTGAAGTCAAATTTTACCAAAAAAAGTATGTGTTTGTATTGCAGCACTCATAATCTTCATCAATCCAGCAGTTTGTTATCTTCATGTGTTTTTAATTTCAAATTTTACATTTTTAGGTTAGCCTGACATCTTTGTTTAGAGTGTCAAGGTAAAAAAGTCAGCTCAAAACTTTGGTATTTTGCCACCCCTCAAATCTCAACAACTATTTTACTTGTTTTACCAGCCATTTCCTTCAGTATTTCATTTATCTTAATGACTTGATATTTGTATATTAAGACATATTGTCATTTTAAGCACCTTTATATCTAATTTTGACAGTAGGCAACAGCTAAGTCCATATCAGTTGTTTTTTAGTTAGAAAAAGGCAAGAAAAAGAAAAATGAATATGTACAGTATATCTTGTTTGACATAAGTAGGGATGCGCTGTTGTGACTTTCTAATCAAATACTCATACAATTCCTAGGTTTTGGGAGTCCACTATTAAACAGCACCGATATGATCTTATTGAAAATTAAGCTGACGGAATCTGAATAGATAATTCTCAGTCAAAGTACCATTTATAGGTGTGCATCTTAACAGAAGTTAGGCCTGCAAAGTTTGTGTGATGACATGAATAAAAAAATTAACAAATTAAGAAAGAAAGAAGAGAGGATAAAACTATAACAGAAATTCAGGCTAGAGGCAACTGTGTCTGTGCTTTTTCATAGTCCCTGTAGGTACCATAACTGTACTGTAAATCAGGGTTAGGACTTAGACACCTGAGCATATTATTTCTAATTTATTTTCTGTTTTCTATTTTTTATCTTTTTAACATGTTATGGAATTGACGTATTGCTGTTTTTTCTTGTTGAGCAAAAATTTATTATAAAAAATATATATAATGTAGGCTTATTTGGAACACCCATGGGCTTAAATGCTATCTCAGATAGCAGGCGGTGATGAAAACGACACAGAGACCAAGAGGAACCAATGTAATTTAGATAATGTGTTGGTAGGACTATTTTCTTGTCGTGCGAACAGTACGTGGACAAAATGGCGACTGAGTGGTTACGTGAAATGCAACTCTGAAGACTGTACCAGTAAACGGGCTCTGACTGTGCTGTGGGACTAAAGAAAGTTTACCAACTGTTATGGCAGTGATATGCGAGGAGTGACATGCGACATGTCAGTTCATCATGAGCATTATACTAACCACAAAATGAATTTCAAGTCTTGTAAGAAGGAGGTCACCAAGATATTTCGGTAACGTTAAGTTTTATTCTCTTCATTGCCATGTAACGTTGTGGCTAGTTAACGATGTGTGAATTGCCCGGCATTGCACTCTTGGCTCGTGTAATAATCTGCTTAGTTAGCTAGCTAACTGTTAACTTGCTAGCATTACAGACGTATGATGATCTGCTAGAAATAACAGTAATGCTAATATCCACTTCTGCTCTAAGTTACTTAATTCGCGAGAAATCTAAAGTTGGTTGATTTGGGCATCTGAGTTTCAAATGGTCAATACACGTGTATTGTATAGCTTAGGTTTGGTTGGTTAAAACTAGCAGTAGTGCTAACGTTAACTCTAGCTCAAACGTTATCACAATGTCATTTGGAGCTAAAGTGGGATTTGCATGATGCCATTACCTCAATCTACATGTCGACATGCAACCCATATTGTGCGTGTATGGCTGTGCGTCATGAGCGTAAATTGACCAGTCAATTAAATTCTGGATTTAATGTTGTAATGTATAAATGTATCTATACATAGAGCACTTTTGGAAGAATTTGTGCATGTTCAGGTTAGGGGCCCAGCCTGTAAAAGCATTTAGTTGATCTGATCATGTACCTCACTCTGAATTGTAGGCTACCTCACTTTTAGTGAACTGGGGCTTGAGCAGAGGAAGCCTCTATAAGACCACAGGTGAAACAATGTTTCAACAAAAAATAAATACAAAAACATTTCCTCAGAACGGCCTCTTTTTTATTAATGTGAAACCAAAAAATGGTCTAAAACGAAGCAGCTCTCCTAATTTCAACTCCTCAATAATATTACAGTGGTCAAAAACGTGAAACAGCGCCACGGTGAAACAGATAATTATAGTGAAACGTGTTAAACTACCATATTATCTTTCCCCATTGTTTTCAATGTGAATCTAGCTCAAACCCTGCGTGACACATTAATGCAAGTGAGAAAATCGAAATAATTTTATAGTGAAATATAAACAACACTACAGTATAGTTTTCTATGTAGTTACAGGAATAATCCAGAGTAAAATGCTTCAGTATAACACTTTACGCTAAGGGTACATGAACACACTACGGTAAGAGTACATGAATTATCATGAATTCATGCATGAATGCATACATGATTAATGCATTATTTCATCTCTGAATATCTCATGAATCATCAGGAATTAACATGAACTCATTGTTTGTTATTAATGACCTCATAAATAATACATCGTCATCGTCACATGTAAGCATTAATTACGGTGGGTACATCATTAAGAATCATGATTAATTACAATTATGATCATGATGTCTTTTTTTTTGACAAAATTGTGGATATCACTGTTCATGGAAATAAAGATAGGATGATTATTCATGAATTATCATGAATTACTGAATGTTATGAATTGTGGTTAATATTTTATATTTTTATTTGGAAAATATCCATATCCATATCCTATTTCATGCATGTATGTCATCATCAACTAGGGGAAGTGTACCCATTAAACATTTTATTTGATATCGACATGGTTTGCAGGGGAGATATCTTGTGGATCTGCAAGATAAATCTCTCATTTGAAAATGTATGCATTGATTTTTATAGATTTTAAAAGATATAATGAAGATATTTATAAAATATGTCAAAAGTCTGGCATGGGCTTAATTGGTCCCGTGGCACCATGTAAGCCCATGGGTGTTCCGGATAAGCCCACATTATATTTAATTTTTAAAAATAAAATAGAGTAAATTATTGCTTTACAAGAATAAAAAACAGCAATGCATCAATTTAGTAGCACAGTAAATAGATAAAAAGTAGAAAATAACTTCAACTAGATCTAGGCCTGCTTAGGTGAAGTTCTAACCTTCATTTATATGGGACCCACAGGGATTGTGAAAAGACACAGACACAGTTGTCTCTAGACTGAATCATAACCTCCTCACAGGTGTCCTCTATTTATTATGACCGCCGCAGCGAAAGCGGTCATATTGGTGTTGCTGCACGTTTTTTCCCTTTTTTTTTTTTTTTTTTTTTTTTTTTTTTCTTTCACCGATTTTCCGTCAACGATTCCCGGGACACTGAAACTCAGGGGGAGATGAATGTTTGTAGGCATGTAGCCCTAGAAGTTTGTGAGCGAATATGAGCTTTTGGCCCCCAAGGGCCCCCCCCCCCCACTGTGCCAGTGTCCGTCAAAGAGGCGGAGACCGGCTGAATAACTGAATAACTCGATGAACCTTTCACCCAACAACACGAAATTTTTGTAATATGTCGGTGTTACAGAGACGTGTCGACCCAGCCCATAAACACTCACTTGAAGCATAGCGCCACCTACTGATATGGGTAAATGCAAAAATTGGGATTTTGAGTTGGCAATATCTTGGACCGAGAAGCTGGGAACTGCGCAAAATATGTCATGCACAATCACCCTAAAGACTTCTAAAACCACAGCACAAGCCATGAAATTTGGACCATAGGGGGCGCTGTAATTGCAGAAAATGTAATTTTGCCTATTATCTAGAGAATGCTAATGTTTACAGCAATTTTCTTTTTATTGTGAAAACTACTGACCCTCACGCATTGAAAACACTGGTCGACGCCCACTTCCAACGAAAACGGTTTACGTGAAATTTTAACATTGCCAAAACAAATCTGAACGAACTCGTCATAGGCCGTTAATGTGAATCTCACCAAATTTGGTATACGTCATCTACAGACAATGCTGACAAAAAGTTATCAAAGGATTTATCTTGAGATAAATTGTTTCGAAGTTACACGTCAATGAACATTTAACACGTAGCTTAAAATTCTTTAAAAGTACATATCTTGGCTTTTAATTGCTCAAATTTGGTCAAACTTGGCATGCCATCTCTAAACAGCTTTTTTGTCATGTGTACTAAATTTTGTGACATTTCGTCATAGGGGGCGCTGTTTATCGCCGAAGCTAGGTGTCAAAAAACAGTTTTTGTTAAATAACTCGTTAACATTTTTGCCCATGATAACGATTTTGTGTTCGTATGTTGGTGTTACAGAGACGTATCGACCCAGCCCATAAACGCTCACGTGAAGCATAGCGCCACCTAATGATAAGGGTAAATGCAAAAATTGGGATTTTGAGTTGCCAATATCTTGGACCGAGAAGGTGGGAACTGCACGAAATATGTCATGCACGATCACCACAAAGACCTCTGAAACCACAGCACATGCCATAAAATTTGGTCCATAGGGGGCGCTGTAATTGTAGAAAATGTCATTTTGCCTATTATCTAGAGAATGCTAATGTTTACAACATTTTTTTTTTTATCGTGAAATCTATTGAACCTCACGCATGGAAAACACTGGTCGACGCCCACTTCCAACGAAAACAATTTACATGAAATTTGAACATTGCGAAAACGAATCTGAACGAACTCGTCATAGGCCGTTAATATGAATCTCACCAAATTTGGTATACGTCATCTACAGACAATGCTGACAAAAAGTTATCAAAGGATTTATCTTGAGATAAATTGTTTCGAAGTTACACGTCAATGAACATTTAACACGTAGCTTAAAATTCTTTAAAAGTACATATCTTGGCTTTTAATTGCTCAAATTTGGTCAAACTTGGCATGCCATCTCTAAACAGCTTTTTTGTCATGTGTACTGAATTTTGTGACATTTCGTCATAGGGGCGCTGTTTATCGCCGAAGCTAGGTGTCAAAAAACAGTTTTTGTTAAATAACTCGTTAACATTTTTGCCCAAGATAACGATTTTGTGTTAGTATGTTGGTGTTACAGAGACGTATCAACCCAGCCCATAAACGCTCACGTGAAGCATAGCGCCACCTAGTGATAAGGGTAAATGCAAAAATTGGGATTTTGAGTTGCCAATATCTTGGACCGAGAAGGTGGGAACTGCACGAAATATGTCATGTACGATCACCACAAAGACCTCTGAAACCACAGCACATGCCATAAAATTTGGTCCATAGGGGGCGCTGTAATTGTAGAAAATGTCATTTTGCCTATTATCTAGAGAATGCTAATGTTTACAACATTTTTTTTTTTATCGTGAAATCTATTGAACCTCACGCATGGAAAACACTGGTCGACGCCCACTTCCAACAAAAACAATTTACATGAAATTTGAACATTGCGAAAATGAATCTGAACGAACCCGTCATAGGCCGTTAATGAGAATCTCACCAAATTTGGTATACGTCATCTGCAGACAATGCTGACAAAAAGTTATCAAAGGATTTATCTTGAGATAAATTGTTTCGAAGTTACACGTCAATGAACATTGAACACGTAGCTTAAAATTTTTCAAAAGTACATATCTTGGCTTTTAATTGCTCAAATTTGGTCAAAGTTGACATGCCATCTCTAAACAGCTTTCTTGTCATGTGTACTAAATTTTGTGGCATTTCGTCATGGGGGCGCTGTTTATCGCCATATATAAGTGTCAAAAGACCTATATATATATATATTTTTTTTTTTTTTATATAATACTCCATACAAGACAATCTTATGACTACCATCTCTACACAAACACCAAGTGGCAAGAGTTCAAATTAACACATGTAGGCTACATACATACTATGACAACACCTACCCTTTCATAAATCACTCCTACACACTACAAAATCACACACAATCTCATTCATTCAAAAAACACATCCATACCCACTTCCAAGACATAATTTCCAATCTAATTCCCACCTCACAACACTGTTCTACCACACACTTGTCATGCCAACAGTTCTCACATTTCAATACATTGCGGCGGTCATACCATGTATCGCTATGCGGTACATCTAGTTTCTGTTGTTTTATTTCCTTTACTTTGTTTCTTTCTATCTTTCTTAATTAGTTTATTTCCTCATTCATTCCCCCATACAAAACCTAACTTTGCAGGTCAAACTTTTGTTAAGAGGCACACCTAAAATAGTACTTTGACTTGGATCTGAATAGATCATCATATGTTAAGTTCATGTTTATGTTTAGATTGTCAGCAGGGTATTTCTCACTGCAAACGAAATCTACTGCTTAATGTTGAATAAGATCAGATCCGTGCTGTTTATCAGTAAGCTCCCCAAACCTAGGAATCGTATCAGTATTTGATTAGAAAGTTACAACAGTGCATCCCTACCTATGTTAAACAAGATATGCACATTCACTTTTTTTTGTTTTTGCCCTGGTTGTAAAAATGGTTACAGGGAGAAAATCCCCATTGAAATACATGGAAGTCGGCTTAAATGGGGCATGGTGGGCTTGGTACTTTGCAGAGTAGTGGTTAAAAATAACAATATATTCCTTTCCAAATTAAAGATATTTTTATAGAATCGTGTGCCAAAATATGATCTGAACTAATCATAAAAATCATGACCACATACAATTATGAGTATTAAGTTGTTCATCAAAGTTGGCTTATGCTGGCTGTAGATTGTGCTGTACCATTTAAGCCCATATTTAAAAAAAAACAATTGTTTTAAAATATTCAATTCTCCAAAGGAGTCAAAGATGTGTTAATGTGTAGATGAATGTAATATCAATTACAATTACAATTACATTCATTAGACACACCTGACTTTTCATTTTTTGCCCATGCATCACTTGACAAGGCTTGTGACTAGCCAGTTAGCTCTGTGCACTTATAAAAAGTCATCTTTCCAAATGTAGAAAAATAGCTTAAAGCCTCAATGTGTAAGAATTTCTCCCTTCTAGCGGTGGGTAACGTGGTATAGCGAACTCGGGGCACAAGGGCCTTCATGTATGAAACTATTGCACAACAGAAAACGCTCATTCCTATGCAAAACTTGGTGTTTATCAATTTGAACGTGAGCTAGAATGATTGGTAGGCCATTTACGTACAAATTCATTGTTGAATTCATTGTCATCAAGTTGGGACATAGTGTACAAACGGTTTCAAGTTAGGGGATCACAGCACAGCGCATGTCAGAGAACTGTGAAGTTCTAAGTTATATTCATGAAATGGCCTATAGCCGATAGTGGACAACACTACCCCTATGTACTTACCGCCTGTCCTGCTAGTTTCAACGTTCATTTGATAAATGAGGGCCAAGGTACATCAAGGTTTCCCTTTACACTATAAGAATATAGCCCAATATCAGGTAGGCTACAAGACGGTAAAAATAATATTGTATTTTCTTTATAGTTTTCATACGACTGCTTCATTCAAGGTAAAAGGCCTGCAACCTTGAAAATTTCCATCCATAATTGGCATCCCATTAGTTTTCACTTGTTTTGTAATGCTAATAAGATGGAGTGACAACTAATAAGATGGATAGTTAGCCTTTCTGCACCTTTCCTATTACGTTTGCAGAACTGCCATCTTATGATATCGGCTACAGATACAGCATACACAGCACTATTTTCATCAAAGTATGCAATTGCTATGTTAGGGATAATGTTCAACGAGGCGGTCATTATCACTGAATAACTCCAGAGTGATGAGAGCCCGACGTGGAGTGGATGCACCTACTGGGGTTTGGGGAAAAAGGGGCTGTGTACCCATTAAGCCCATATACCCTTTAAACCCACTTTAAACTTGGAAGTCAAATTACAAGAAGAAAAAAATATTTTGTTCTACTCAGCATCATAATCAATTCAGCAGTTTGTTAACTTCATGTGTTTTTAATTACAAAAACACAAAAGCCAATTTTAAGTTAGCCTGAAACTTTGGTGTTTTGGCACCCCTCAAACCTCATCTAGTATTTTACTGTTTTAGGCGCTTCCTTCAGAATTTTATTTAGCTTATGAAAAATTAGAGGTAAATGATTTTATATTTGTATATTAAGACTGTTATTACTTTGTCATTACTTTGGAAAGATGACATTTATGCACTAGTAAGGTACCAATTAAGCCCACTATGACCATCTAAATATAACCATGAACTTAACATAGACTGAATCTGAATAGGTCATCCTAACTCAAAGTACCATTTACAGGTATGCATCTAAACAGAAATTAGGCCAGCAAAGTTTGTATGATGAATGAAAAAATAAACAAATTAAAAAAGAAATATAAAAGAGGAGATAAAACAATAACAGAAATAAAGAAAGGACAACTGTGAAGAGGTTAGAGGCAACTTTATCTGTGCTTTTTTACAGTTCCTGAAGGTCCCATATAAAAGAGGGTTAGGACTTCACCTGAGCAGATGTAGATCTAGTTGAAATGTTATTTTCTATTCTTATCTATTTAACATGTTACTGAATTGATGCATTGCTGTTTTTTATTCTTTTAAAGCAATAATTTATTATATTTTATTAAAAAAATCTGATGTGGGCTTATTTGGAACACTCATGGGCTTTAAAATAGATATTAAAACTATCCCAGACTTTTGACATATTTTGTAGCGTATCTTTATTGTGTCTTTTAAAACCTATAAAAATGAATGCATACATTTTCAAACGAGAGATTAATCTTGCAGTTTGATGAGTTATCTCCCCTGCAAAACACGTCAATATTGATGAAAAACATCTCAACTTGGATTTCGGTGGGCTTAATGGATAGACTTGCGTTAAAAACTTTCAATTTAGTTTGTTTGAATTACCTGTCAGGAAGAAAGCAGAGAACTTCAGGGCAGAGAGGTATCTCATTGGAAGTTCTTTTCCCTCAGTAACTCTTTCCATTTGGGAAAAGTTGCTCCAGTGTTCACTCTTGTTCTGGCGTGTTGCTGGTTTTGTTCTCTATTTTGTTCTCTTTTGCGTTTTCTTGGAGATGGATTCTGCTCATCATACGTTTGAAATGATCCCCATCTTGAGAGTTTTCAAATAGGTGCACCTTCATTCATTTTTCCTGAGCTGTGATCCCTGTGAGTTTGTGCCTAATTTCCGCTTGCTTCGGCACTGAACGTAAAACACAGAAGACGGAGCTATATTTACCTGGTTGCTTGCCAGGGCCTGTAGTTTCAAGATGGCAGCGCAACGAGCATGGCAGTCTGCAATGACTATGCCAACGCAATGCATATATAAATGGCGAATACGAAGCCTACCTGGACATTCCGTTTTTATTCACTGAGGTAATTACTAATTAATGAGGTCATATTTGTGAATGGAAAAAATATATTTTTGTCAATAGAGAACCAGAGAAATTATACAGTGTTTCTTGAAAATAAGTATTATGTCTTAATATACAAATATCAAATCATTTACCTCTCATTTTTCATGAGCTAAATGAAATAATGAAGGACGTGGCTAAAAACAATAAGATACTTAAAGATTTAGGGGTCCCAAAGCGCCAAAGTTTTGGGGTAACATTTTGTGAGATTGGCGTATGTGATTATTTAATTTATAATATAATAATAGAAATAAAATTTATTTTATTTTTTTTGTAAAATTTTACTTCAAAGGTGAAAGTAGACTTAATTGTACATGGGCTTAACGGGTACTCTTACCCTAAGCATTATTTTTTTTCTTGAGTTCATCATATTTGTGGCCCCTCAGCTAAAGTGGTGAACATGTCCTTTACCACTGATTAGTAGTTATTTTGATGGCAAAAATGGGGAATTTACATGAATGAAAAGTTAATTGGTAATGAGTTCATTTGGTCCCTCAACTAAAGTGGTGAATGGAGTGAATTCTTTGCTATTCCTTAGGTCTACTCTTTTATTCATTTTATTTTTAACAAGCACTTTACACCAGCAAATGCACTTAAACAACACTTTGACATTATTTACAGACCAGGCACAAGTTGTCAAGTGTAAATGATGCTCATTCTGTGCTCCCCCATCTCACTGTCACTCTCTCCTGCTGCTTTTGTCACTTGACTGCTTCTGAAATTTGTGCGGTTACGGGACTTACGGGAAAATTCTCAGTCACTCAGGGGCGTCCGGTAGCCAATATCTAAAGAAACATTCGCAGCAAATCTGAGGTTAAAATAAACAGGTACGATTAATTGTAACCTATCAGTAGGCTACCTTGGATATCATGGCCTACCCAAGTATTGGCTGTTATATGACTATGTGCAGCTGTGCAGTCCACTGCAAACTTGTATGAATTCTCCATAGGTAAAATTTAATGATTCACAGATATTTATAAATAGCCTACTTTGCACATATTTGAAGGCCAATTCTATGGATGTGAACATTTGATGTCAACATCTGCAGTTTAATACAGTAATTACTCAAATTCCATATAGCTTAATTTTTCATGTCATACAAATGCATTTAATTGCAGTATGACCGTGACCACAGTGCATTGTGCAACTCTATCTCTGTGACCCATTTTCAACTCATCCATGAATTGGAAAGTTCTTTTGTCTTACAGTAAAAACACCATACAACTTTATTTCGAAAATGTGAGAAAGGACCAGGTCAGCAAAGCTGAAGCATATGCCAAGCTGGGGGTAGAGGGTACTTCAGACATCCTTCCAAGTAGTTTATGTGTCATGTAGGCCTACATCTATATACTTTTTTTAAAAAGCACTGTTTTTTATGTTCTGACCAAATTTTGAAACCTTTTTGTGTGACTTCAGGTTCATAATTTCTGCACAAATGTGAACTTGAAATGACACACTTTACCTTCAGATATAGTTACAATATAGTATGTCAGTGTTGAGCCCCTATTCTGATGTAGTGCACTTGTATTAACTGTCTATTAGCAAAAATAAAGGAATAAGGGAAAGACCAATTTCTGCATCATCCATAAGACCATGTAATTGTGCAATTTGTGAAATTTTTAACCATATGTCAACACTTTAATTGAGGGACAACAAACATGATGAACCATGAGCAACTCATCTTTAGTTTATGTAATTGTCCAATATGCCAACAATATCACCACTTATTGTTAATCTCAGTGTCAGCCACGAAATATGAACTCATGAAAAAATTATGTTTAGTTGATGATTACATTCATGAATATAGTAACATGGAATATTCTCTATACAATAAGTAGGAATTCATGATAACTCATGTACAATCATCCTATCTTACAATCCCATGTATATTGATTAAAAAACATCAAGAATCAAGGAGTTTATTTGTCACATACATTGAAATACTAATGTAAGACATGTAGTGAAATTGCATAAAGTATTAGTTCAACAAAACAGGAAAAGAAAGATACAGGAAAAGCAAAAGCAAATAAAAGCGTTAAGGAGAAATGTGAAAATAGTGTAAAGGGTGTAAGCAAGAGTGGGAGCTCTGGTATCAGGCTGCCATTGGGCAGCGCCATTACGATAGCATCACATCATGATCATGTGTGATTAATCACGACTTATGATGTACCCACAGTACTTAATTCTTAAGATGATGTATTATTTATGCATGAGGTCAATAATGACAAACAATGAATTTATGTTAATTCCTGATGATTCATGAGATATTCAGAGATGAAGTAATGCATAAATCATGTATGAATTCATGCATAAATTCATGATAATTCATGTACCCTTACCGTAAAATGTTACCAATGCTTCCTAGGCCAAAGAAGAACGAAGGAGAGAGAGCAGTCAGGCTTTTACAGATGTTTGCCTCAAGATGGCACTGACGGCAAGAAAACGTCAGGTAATGAAGGCTACTGGCTTTATAAAAAGTCCTCTACAGAATCTGTCCTTGCCTTTGCAGAGTTAGGAACGCTTTAATTTCTTTGTAGGAACCCTCAACTCACTACCACAAAAGTGTAGTAATGTTTTGGCTGTAGAATGAAGTTTTGTATTGGCACAGTGACATGCCCCATACACTGCCATTTTATCGCTTTTGGTTGAAATAGCCCAAAACGCATCCGATTGACGTATGAACTCCTAGTCATCCAATTTGCCTAGGAAGCATTTTACCCTTTTGTTTATTTGGAAATATATGTATATGTGTCTCCTCATATAGCCTAGTCGTTTCCTGAATGTATCAGAATGTTCATGGAAAGGGAATTGTGAAGTGATGACCATCACAGAAAACTTTGGCGGGTCGGTGGTAGCGTAGTGGTTAAGGAACCTGGCTAGCGTACAAGAAGCCTGAAAAAAAAAAAGTTGGGAGTTCAAATCCCAGCTGCCACTGTTGTGCCCCTGAGCAAGGCACTTAACCCTCAGTTGCTTTGGATAAAAGCGTCTGCTAAATGTATTAATGTAATGGTAAAGGTAATGTAAACTTTGTTTTATGGGGAGAAATTAAAAGAGAAAGTTCTGAGGTGACAAGGCCGAGCCTACTATCAAAATGCCTCAAGCAAGCAGGAAAGACCATGATGAGGAAAAAGACACCATGTTAGTAATTCATTTTTTTGGCAATGCGGACCAGTACAGAACAGGCCAGTCCCGCCCCCTCAACAAATCGCTTCAGGTTTACAGAAGGACGTTTCCCATTAATTTTCTCAATTGACATTTCAAGCACTTTAAGCCATGACTTATTCTAACCAGCTACGGGGTAGGTGATGACTGCATAACCTTCCATTCTGAGTAAAAAAAAAAAAAGACTTCGATACAATTCTCTGCATGATTTTTTAAAATATAAATTGAAGTGCCTGTTTGAATTTAGGCCTAGAATTATTTTTGCCCTAAAAACTGTACGATGTCAAAATAGGTAATCAACACTGATTGCACAGAACAACATTATTATAACCTAACTAGGGCATTGTGTTATTTGTGAGGATAAATTAGGTGAGGAATAGGCTACATTGCGACCTCGGACAAGAATGCAAAATGTTCATTCTCTTTAAGGCAAAAGAGACCCCACAGAAGTGCGTTGTCCACCAAATCTTGCCCCGCATCCGCCCACACTATCATGTCATTATGAGATTTCATTTAGTTCCGTTTTTGGAAAACACGTCTCTGAAGATGCACACAGCTAGACAGTATGTAGGCCTATAGACTATGTTAGGTTAATCACTAGGCTGCAATGATGCTGCAGTACATTTCTATGATGGGACTTTTTAAGTGTTGTGTCTCCAACATAATTTACGACTTTTAAGACGTCTTAAAACGTCTTAAATGTTGGAAAGGTAAGTGTACCCATTAAGCCCACCAAAATCTAAGATTTTTTCCATCGATATTGACATGGTTTGCAGGGGAGATATCGTTTCAAACTGTAAGATTAATCTGTCATAAATCGATAAATAGATTTTTTTGATTAATTCGAATAATCTTGCTCCACCAACGCTCCACTTTGGGGGGTCCCGTTCAGAGGCTCACCATCCCTGTGCGCAAGTCAAACAGCAGCACAGCGTAGGGGGAGAGCCAGAGCTTGTTTCCAAGAAGTGGCAGCTTCATCCTGCTCTGGAATTATTCTGTTTTTATCATGTCGGACAAACATAAAATTTAGATAAAAGTTATCATTGTTAAGCATGTTTTAAGACTGTTACTTCTGACAGAAGCAGCACAACAAATTTATTCCAGAACCTAAAACATTTCCACCACCATAGCACCAAGTCTCACAACTTCACCTCTTTACATCCCACATACCTTTATCATACCAAATTTTCACAGTCTGAATTTTCAGAGATACGTGCATTAGACAGAAGGTAGATTTAACATATTTTGGCAACTATGCTACAGTGGAGAACGATGTGACTTGCACTTCTTTCACAGTGCACAAGATACCCATCTTGATAATATCAACTATGCATTGACCTGACCAAGTTGTAAGGTCTTATTAATTCTGTTCGGATTAAAAACAGTAAGACTTCCAAACCCATTTGTAATTAGACCCTTATTATTGCTGTGCTTTGTCTGTCTCTAAGTCACATACACAAAGACACACATTATAGGCAAACAATATGTGTAAATGACAGAAATTACCCCCCCCGCTATGCTGAGTCTCCTATGAGGTTAATTTTAAGTGGGGGGGGGGGGATCTATTAAAACCAAAAATTTTGTTTTTAGTTTACCAAATGTAGATTAACCAGGCAGGGGTTGAGGCGCACAAATACATTAATTCTATTTTATTGGCTTCTTTCAACTGTACAAAATTGTACAGTAAAGCTATCTGTTCAGTAGGGGCCATGAACACATGTCCCACAATTCTCTGCGACATGATGACACATTCCCGAGTTCAATTGCTTTTTGAAGGATTATTATTATTAGGACCTGAGCACCGAGGGGGTGGACCGGGACGGCCTTGCACACGAGTCAGTGCAAAGCCCTATTGCTTTTCGAAGGATTATTGTTGGGGGCCGAGCATCAAGGCGCGTGGGCCCGGATCAGACTTGCACAAGGGTCAGCGCAAAGCCCTGTTACTTTCCTAAGGATTATTAATGTGAGGAAATAGTGATTTTGTGCGTTTGGACACATGGTCAGTTTGAACATACTCTTCAGAGACGGTTTGTCAGATTCATGTGAAATTTGTCATACATGATGCCAAGATGTTGCTGATGTTAAATTGCGAGAGGATTTTGATTAATATTTTTTTAGTGTTTCAATATCTTGCAATATAAACAGAAAATGTGTCATAAAGTCACAGTGCATAGAATGAATAGTCTGAAACCTCACAGGTTAATAGATATTATTATTATGATATCCAGATGCCCTTTGGACTCTGAAGCCTTTGCCCACTGCAGCCAATCAAATTTGACAGCGAAGCTGCCAAACAGGGACTGAACCCATGTCTCGGCAACGCTTTGACACATCATAACCAAACTTGGTATACAGACTCAGGACCTTGTGCTCACCACTCTGAATGATCTAGTTCAACGCTCTAGCACCTAGGTACATAGACTGATGACACACATACACACACATAGTTACATAGGCTGACACTAAAAGCATTCTAATTACCATGCCCAGGCAAGACATATTAGACTCACAGCACATCACATTACTGCATTTGTTTGGCAGTAATGACATTTAAATCATACAGATTACATTTGTACATGTGATGGATACGACATATGAGTGTAGTGTTGGGTGGTGGAATTTCATGGGTGGTAGAACCACATGTGCGAGGGCCCATCTCAACCGCTTGCATCTTTAGTAGTTGCCATCTCTGATAATAAACAAAGCGCATGCTTAGATACAACTACTCCAAATTACCGAAAATTTGACATTGGTGTGTGCTTGTTTTTTTTCTGATATTAGGTAACAATACTTAACAATGTTTATATATTTTTTTACGTCATTGGTTTAACCCTTTGAGCCCTCGGCAGTTTCAGGGCAGTTTCACTACCTTTACTTTTAAGTTCGTATCTCAGTCATTGTAAATGCAGTCTACACATTTTTTTCAGGACAGTCTAGGCTATCCAAATCTGGCAGTGTTTGATTTGATACTCAGGGTGGAGGGGCCCACAGTCCAAAGGGCTGCGCTCATATCCCTTCCATACTTGACAACTGGGAGGAAAATATTTTCTGAATGTGGCCTAGTTCAACTGTAACCTGTCGGAAGCAGCATTTTGTCCAGTGGTCACGTCCATCTGACTGCAATTTAGGCCTATGATTTCATGTCAGTAACGTCATGTCTTGTCATGATGAAATCCACTGTTTGCTAAAAAATTTTATAACAATTTTGGATGTCTTGATTCGCAAATTGGCATTTGGGTTTGTCAGGCTCATACTGCAATGTGAATTTAACAGTGTTTTTTTAATAATTGTAGGTCGTTCAGTCATTTTCTTAACATTCATAACATATGCATACGTTCTTCATATATAATCTAGAAGCAGTTAGTCAGCAGGCTACATTGCGAAATAATTAGGGTAAGTGTGCCCATTAAGCCCATGTACCATTTAAGCCCACTGTCAACTTGGAAGTCAAATTTTACAAAAAGAAGAAAGTATTTTGTTCAACTCATCGTAATTAATCCAGCAGTTTGTTAACTCTATATGTTGAAAATTTCATCTTATCTTATCAATCTTAAATTAGCCCAACATCTTTGAATGAGTGTCAAGGTAAACTCACAAAAACTTTGGTGTTTTGGCACCCTCAAACTTCAAGTATTTTACTGTTTTTAGCCACTTCCTTCAGAATTTTACTTATCTAGGTCTATGATTTGATATTTGTGTATTAAGACATAATACTTTGTCAATTTAAGATATTTTTATACATTTGGAAAGATGACTTTTATCCACTAGTGCACAGATCTAATCTGTCAGTGAAACCACAAGCCTTGTTGAGTGATACATTGGCAAAAAGTGAAACATGTCAGGTGTGTATAATGAATGTTTTGTAATTGATATGACCTTAATCTACACATTAACACATCTCTGATCCCTTTAGAGAATTTAATATTTTCAAAAAAAGGCTGTTTTTTAAATGTGGGTTTAAATGGTACAGTGCCACAAACTATAGCCAACATAAGCCAACTTTGATTTATAATAATTTCATATTCATAACTGTATGCAAAGCTTTATTAATTTTCATGTTTAGTTCAGATTATATTTTGGCTTCATGCTTGATTCCGTAAACATATCTTTGATTTTGAGAGGAATATATCGGCATTTTTCACCACTACTGACTAAGATACCAATTAAGCCCACTATGCCCCATTTAAGCCCACTTCAGTGTATTTCAATGGGGATTTCTTCCCTGTAACCAGTTTTTTCTAAACTCTTGTGTGGCAAGTATGGATAATAACCATGATTTTTGTTCTTTCACTTTTTTAACCTAATTTACAATAATAAAAATAGGCCGTCATACATTGTAGACCAAAGGCCGCTTGCGCTTTTATATCTAATTTAGATAGTAAGCAATAGCTAAGTCCATATCAGTTGTTTTCAGTTAGAAAAGGGCAACAAAAAGAAAACTGGATATGCATATCTTGTTTGACATAGGTAGGGATGCACTGTTTTAACTTCCTAATCAAATACCCTGCTGACAACCTGAACATAAACCTGAACTTAACATAGACTGAATCTGAATAGATTATCCTCAGTCAAAGTACCATTTGTAGGTGTGCTTAGGCCTGCAATGTTTCTATGATGAAATGAGTGAAGAGATAAATAAGTTAAGAAAGAAAGAAAGAAGAGGAGAAAAAAGCAGTAACAGAAATAAAGGACAACTGTGAGGAGGTTATGATTCAGTCTAGAGGCAACTGTGTCGGATTTTTTACAGCCCTGTAGGTCCCGTATAAATGAGGGTTTTTATCTATTTAACATGTTACTGAATTGATGGATTGCTGTTTTTTTATTCTTGTAAAGCAATAATTTATTACATGTTATTAAAAAATATATGATGTGGGCTTATTTGGAACACCCATGGGCTTAAATGGTGCCACGAGACCAATTAAACCCATGCCAGACTTTTGACATATTTTGCATGATGTCTGTATAATATCTTTTAAAATCTATAAATCTGTGTGCATACATTTTCAAATAAATGATTAATCTTGAATTAAATTAAATTATCATGCATTATACCTTAGGCTATAGCCCTACATTTGATGCTTTATTTCACTATATAGGGATTTAAATTAAAAAGGAAAACATCTGTCTTATAAATAGTGAGAAACAATCCGGTTAAGGTAGGTGTAGCCTACTCTTTGAAATGTTTTAGCTCAGTCATTTTAGGCTTATATGATCATGTGAAGCACGCATTGTCCATCCTGAATGCAAGTTTTGTGTTCAGGGCAGCAAATCTCATTGCACTTCATGTGTGCATTACACCTACCCGCTCAAATGGACTTCAGAGGGAGGGCCCTGTTTGGTTTCCTGCTGGGGGAAGTCGTGCGTTTGCATTACCCCACTGGTGATGCTACTTATATATGGCATACATCAGGCTTAAAATAAAAAAATATATATATTTTCAGTCTTAATTTTTTTTACCTTCTTGCAGATATCTCACCATTGGAAGCATGCCAGCTCAAATATCTTTTCACATTTGGCCCGATAGGGTTGTCCAGAATCAGACAATATAAGAATCATGATGGTGGGATACTGTATGACTACATTTGGGCCATGCACATTGCATGTTGTTTACAGCAGTAGGCCACTGTTTTGTGGTAACAAGGCAGTTGATGAATATGCACTTCATGGAAAATATGCGCTTACTCTGCATTGTATGTCAAATAAGCCTACATTGTTACCTTGTTAATCTTAACATGCTGCCGAAATTGTCTTTTATTCCTAGAGGTCTTAGAAAATCATTCAATTTGTAAATGAGAAATGTGCAGATACCCTGTTCTTTGGTGTTGAGTGTCAAGCAAGGATTTTCAGTAGAATTTGAAATTTCAAAACTACCAGTTCAACCTCCAAATCACCAAATGACTGATAACCAAGGCCTACATCTTCACATTGTATTTTTATTGCTCCCAACAAACAGAATATTTTTGCTCATAATTATCTGCTATTTTTTTTTTCAACATTATCAGTTATCAGTTGCTAATGTCAGGTTGGTCAAAATGCAGAAACAAAAGGCCTTGACTAAAAAATGTTGTACTAGTTGTCATATGCAATTTGCTATTTCTGGCTTATGTTGGCTTGCACTTAGTATGAGATTTGTATGATCTCCCAGTCTCTTGACAACATGAAGTCATTTTGAAGTCCAGTCATATTTGTGGGACAGGAACCTTTCATTCTGATGGTAAAAGTTTCATTGGCATTTTATAGACATAAACTAAGCATTTTAAGTGACAAGTGACATGGTTTTGCAGGCTATCCACCTCGTTATGCAGTTTGTGGGGTAATTGTTTTGAGAAATGTACATTGTTTCTAACCTTGATAATCATAATAGGAAGTCAAGGTCTAATCAGCTGTACAGGTTTTGCTATGTCAATATAAAATAACCTAGGACTTTTAGTTCTCTGATACTATGTTACTTAGCTAACCAAAATTCAGGGAAACGCACACTTTTTTCACCTAAGATTTGGCCCAGCAGCTGCCATTGGGCTAGAGTATTCTTAACTGTCTTTAAATTTGGAATGTACATTGCTGATACTCTTTTTCCATTTGTTTTCTTTGTAGGGAAAGCTTTGACTCCTTGTAGTCTTAATATTTTTCACCTTGTATGAGGTGTTTTGGAGACCTGCAAGTGGATGCTGTATGTTAATCTGTGACCAGGCAATGGCCCAGGGTAAATCTGCCTGCTCCGATTCATCCATGTGTGTCCTAGCAGCTGGTTCCAATGGTCAGCAAGAATTCAAACAGTCTGCGGATGGTAATTACACAGGATTGAGTTTTGGACATGACCACAACTACACAGAGAACAGCTCATCAGGAATGGCAAAGGTGGCAATGGATGTCAAACACAAATGTGCGGCCTATGTGCTAGCTCTACGTCCTTGGAGTTTTAGTGCTTCCCTAACACCAGTTGCTCTGGGCAGTGCCTTGGCTTATAAACTTGAAGGTCAAGTGGACCTGCTGGTGTTGTTGGTGTGTGCGGTGGCAGTGCTCGTCGTGCATGGTGCTGGCAATTTGGTTAATACATACTATGACTTCTCCAAGGGTATTGACCATAAGAAGAGTGATGATCGCACTTTGGTGGACCAGATCCTTGAACCACAGGATGTGGTGATGTTCGGAGCCGTCTTGTACTCTGTTGGATGTCTTTGTGCCACAGTGCTCTTCTTCCTCTCCACCCTTAGGCTGGAACACCTGGCTCTCATTTATTTTGGTGGCCTGTCAAGCTCCTTTCTGTACACAGGAGGTAAATCAGAATATTAATTTCATATTCCTACAATTTACTGCAGTTGTTCCCAAACAGGCTCCCAGTGTGGCACAATTGGAGCAACTGGGTGTGATTTAAGGTGGAAAAAAAATCATTCAGATGCAGTATAGCCAAATTTGTTGTAACATAACTTTCCTTTCTTAGATATTTGCCGTCTTACTGTCAAAGGGAACCACTGTTTTTCACACAAGATTCTGGTGTGAATTAATTATTAGCCCTGTTGCTTATGATCACGGAGTGCTGTTGGACAGAAACAGAGAAAATTTGATGCAACTTAGACTAAATAGTGAATCAGCAGCTAACACTAGCCAAATGGGGCTCATAAAGTCACTTTCAGTTTTATTTTCCTTTGCCCCATTCAGTTAATTTTAGATGCCGTTTTTGTTATTTGGCCAGTGTTGCAACAGACAGCATTAAGTGACGTATAACAGTAAGGATCACAATGGATTTCTCTTTTAATATCATGAAATATAAATCACAGAAATCATATGAAAATACTCTGCTGATAGATAGATACACTTGCAGACTTACAGATTCACTTGCATGAATATTGAGACTTACTTGACAGCTGAGTTGAGGGGGGAAAAAATTGTTTGTTGGGATAACCCCAGACCAGGGGCTAGATTGGCAAACATTTTCTTAAAATAAAACTTGGGTAAATTCTTAAGAAAAAAAGAAGTTCTTACAAAGTTGTTATTTTATGTGCAATTCCCAAATATTTTCTTAAGAGTCTTCTTACAAACTTCTCAGGCGAACATTTAATAGGGCTGTGATTGGTCAGCTTCTTCTGTGCTGACAGTAGGTGCACTAGCAGCTTACTATGGATAGTTAGCCACATGATGGTTCACTGGCAGACACTCTATTAATAACCTCAGCCATCAAGTTGGTTAATGACAAAGTTACCCGACTGCATAGGCTTAAAACCAGTATACATCACTAAGTACATCAGTAATACATACAGTATACATTAATACTGACTCTCCAGAATGAACAAACTGCCCATACCAAACACACTAATGCACCTACACATCATCAAAGATGCTGGCTTTGGAACTGACCACTCAAACAATTAGGATGAGTTAGTCTCCTCTACAGCACAGAAGATGTCCATGATTTCCTTGAAGTCTTTATTTGTGTAACCATAGAACAGTTTGGTATGGTCGAGTTTTCTCTAGCATCTGTCGTCAGAGTGTCAAAGTGTGTTCATAAACAATGGCCATTTTATGATGCCTGCACCCATCCAATGATTTTCAATACAGAGTTTGCTCTTCTATGCAGTGCCACAAAAATATTGGTACTGCAATATTTTATGTAAGAAGTAAGTAGGGAATGCCTCTACATCTTTAATTCTGAGAGACCTCTCTGCCTCTCTGTTAATCTTTTATATACACATTCATATTGACAGTAAATATAATTAGCTCTGAAATGTTCCTCCTTGCATTGTTGGCTGAATAATGAACTGTTGAATAGTTTAATAGTTTAAATAGTTAAATTATTTAATAGTTATTGTAGAATTATTGTAGGGAGGACTTTTATTTTAAACAGTTCTAGACAGAGGAAAGAGTTGACGGTAGTCATAGTTGATGACAACTGACAGTTGGAATGGCTGAACTGGTAAATAGTTGAGTAGTAGGGCTGGGTATTGATGCAGATTTTCTAAATCAATTTGATTCCAATCCACAAGGTCACAACTGAGTTCGATTTACAATTCTATTCGATATCGATTCTAGAGCCATTTTAATCTCTAAACCAGGATATGAAATGAGTACGTGGAGCATATTTCATAGCCAGTATGTTTACATCAGTGATTCTCAACCTTTCATACATGGCAATAACAAACAAAGTCACAAAATGCACATCCTACTTGTTTTTATGGTGACATGGCCCCTTTAAGACCAATAAACAATTAAATAAACCTATGAGTGCAGCTGATAGTGTTTGATAATAAGAAAGACAGCGTAGAGAGCCAGAAGTTGACTAAGAAGTTGAAGTTGAAGGCTGAATGCCATTTTGACCCCTCAGCCCTCTGTTTAGCCCCTCCCCTTGTTTTTTGCGTGTTCACGCGAGGTGAAGGGGTGTCCCAATTCTCTTCTGGGGTAAGAGCTAGGGCTAGGGCTACCTGGAACTTCAAACGAAGAATTTCCACAACCTCACTCAAAACGAAGGGGAACGAGAATTCTCCCAGCATTTAACACACGTAAGTTTCAGCTGGAAGATAAACACCACTTTGGTTGACGGACTGGCAAAAACATTTAAATTCGGTGTTCATAATAAATTTTAGAGTCATGGTAGTGATGCTTTGTGTTATATTCAGTCTTAGGACTACAAAATATACAATATTCAGACGTTTTTTTGATAATACGTAATAGCATTTGTCTATCACGAAAATGAGCAGTGCTAACGTAATATTAACGTATGTTATGACGTTCCCGTTCCTCGTTCCCCAGGTGTCTTTTTATGGTATGTTGTCACATCTTATTTGGTAGTCCGCGAAATTACAGTATATCAAAAGTTGGATTTGGACCAAGTCCATAGGCAGGGTATTTTTTGAAGGTGGCAAATTGACATATCTCGTCATTTCCTAGAGGAATACATTCACCCCTATCACTTGTCCCTCTGTTTTAAGGGATAAGGGATAAAGAAAGGGGGAGGGCTAGGGTATGGAGACAGCAGCAAACAAACTTTGGAAATGTTTGCATAATGTCAGGCACCATCTAGTCAAAGGCGTTAATGTGCAGCATCTGCTGCTAACATCTCGTTGTCATCTCCTACACTCAAGTGAACAAAATCCTAGAGAAGATTTTTTGTTTGACACGTCAAAAGAGATTATTGCATTTTCCCAGTGCTGAGAAGTTCTGTGTATAGTCATGCCTACCAGCAACACGTCATTATGATCGCCGCTGGCGAAAGCGGTCATATTGGTTTTGTCAGAAAAAAATTACCATTTTTTTTAACCAATTTTCCGTCAACGATTGCCGGGACACTGAAACGCTGGGGGACATGAATCTTTGTAGGCATGTAGCCCTAGTAGGATGGCAACGACTAAAAGTTTTTGGCCCCAAAGGGCCACCCCCCGCTGTGCCAGTGTCCGTCAAAGAGGGGGACACGGCCAAAAGCTTTTGCTGAATAACTCAATGAACATTTCACCCAACATGACACTTTTGTGATATGTCGGTGTTACAGAGGAGTATCGACCCAGCCCATAAAGACTCACTTGTAGCATAGCGCCACCTAGTGATATTGGTAAATGCAAAAATTGAGATTTTGAGTTGCCAATGTCTTGGGCTGAGAAGGCGGGAACAGCAGAAATTTTTTTGTGTACGATCATCACAATAACCTCTGAAAACATAGGAAGTACCATAACATTTGGCCCATAGGGGGTGCTATAATTGTACAAAATGTCATTTTGCCTATTATCTATGTACCGCTAAAGTTTGCAACCTTTTTTACACAACCCTGAGGAGTAGGGTCAAGGGGGTCCCACGACTCATATCCTGACGCTTGCAAGCAACACTGGTTGGCTAAGCTTGTAGCTTATGAGTTTAATGTGAAATATGTCCCTGGAAGTAAAAACATTGTTGTTGATTGCACTGAGCCGGATTCCTTTTGTTGCAAATAAACTGAGTCACAGACTTAGTCTTATTAAAGGTTATTTGTAATGTGTATGTTGTGTGATAATGTTCTGAAGTGTATAATAATCCTTGTACCTGGGCATTTTTCTGCTGTGAATGTTTACTTGTTACTGGGATGTCCAATGCAGGAGTGTGGGTGGAAGGGTTTTGTGGGTTTTTTTTTTTTTGCAATTATGGAATTAAGAGGGGGGAAATGTAGCACTCTAGAAGCAGCATGGGGTGGTATAGTTGGAATCACAGAATTGGACCATTAAAAGGTTGTTAAGCAATTTGCTCTGTGACATCACAACAGGCAATGAAGAAACAATTTTATAAGCTGTTAAGCAATAACGAATAATGGTCAACTCATGTACAGCCAATTAACTGCTTCAGCCTCTAATCATACAGTCTGACTCCCTTAAAACTACAATGTGGCTTCAACTGCTTAACATAGATCCTTCATTCAAACGGTGTTGCGTTGGACTTACTTTGGACACCTGTGCTATGTAATTGCCATTTTTGTAACTTTTATACTTTTTGAATTATTAATTCAAAACTAATAAAACTATTTCCCCATTTCCCCAAACGTATATTGGGTTAGATGACATCACAATAGGGCCATTAAGCAATTCACCTTTGGCTCAGTCACTGCTATGGCCTGCCCTCTTATTTACTGTTAACTCGGACATGCTGTCGCAGCTGACTGCATGTTTACAATGACTGTTAGACTTCATACCATACTGCAAGAGGCTCTTGACAACTTTTGGAGCCAACAAAAATGAATCTCTTCAGGGAGCCTTCAGAAAGGTCGGGAATATGCAATTGAGGGCTATGTGCAAATTTTTAAACTGTATATGGCTGGCAAAAAGGTAACGTTAGAGTCACAGATCTTCAGATCCCAAAGCAAGAGGGAGAAGACTCATTTAACGTAGGTTATCTTTGGTGACAACAACATCGAAGACCAGCACTGTTTGTACACAGCAGGGTAATTAATAAGTAATTTGTATTAATAATTTTTATTTTATTAATAAGTATTAATAATTAATTAATAAGTCATTTACCATCCGTTAACTTTACAATAGTGTAATACTGCAGAGGCACTGACATTTAGCCACACCCATTTGAGAACTGGCATAGACTTTCCTGACATATTAGCCTAGTTAGCGCAGCTAAAGTTAGTGGAATCTATCGCAAGCATATTATTGCTATACAGTTACTGATTAACATTATAGCTTTTCTAACAATAAAGCTAATAAAAGTATGGCACACAGCTTAATTCACTTGAGACATTTACCCATGTTTTGTTTGGTTTTGGGAAATGGGATAAAATAAACCCCATTAAGTAATCTCTCGGGATATCGTGTCTCGCTGTTGCCTGTGCCCCAGACACATCATTTGATCATTTTTGATTCCTGAAAACGTGGTTAAAAAACAACGAAAATGGTGCAGGCTCTAATGGTTCCCTATGGAGTTGGACACTGAGAATGTCCACGTCTGGACTCTGGGCGGCTGGCAGTTAAATGCTATTGGTTCGTTTGCCTTCAGGGGCGGGACTGAGCCAAAGGTCAGTTACAATCCTGTATCAGGTGTCCAGGCCACCTGCACCAACTGTCACTTTCTAAGGCTTTAAGCATACAGCCTGGCTCTCTTAATATTACAAATCCTGAGTTCCTCTGCCAACAACTGTTTCAAAATAAAAATCCTCACTACAATAATTCACAATTTTACTGTGTAAAGTTTTGAACTATTCAACTATTTAACTGTCTAACCATTCCAACTTTTGCTTGTCATTAAGTATGATTCCTGCCTATACCTGTTTTAAAATAAGTCCTCACTACAATATTTCACTATTAACTCTATTAATTTCAACTATTTAACTCCATCAACTATAACTCCTGCCAACTGTTTTCTCTGCCAGCAACTGTTTCAAAATAATTCACTATCAAATAATTAGAACTACTCAATAGGGCTGGCTTTAAAAAAAACTGATTCAGCAATTAATATTGATTCTGGTTTGAAAACTTCAATATTGATTCATTATGGATGGACTCATTTGTGGATCGATCTTTTGTCTATGATATGTCCACTTAATATATCCACGACCACGCAAGAGATGTGCACGTCAGAGACTAGTCAATTAAAACAGAGGCTGCTCCGTTGAAATCACTGGAAGGGCTATCCATATGATGTGTGGCATTGTTCAGTATTTTAAAAGTTAGTTGTATAGGCATTAGTTTAAACCAGAATTTCCCAACTGGGGCACCAGCAAATAATCAGAGTGCAACATTTAGGTCACCTTAAATTGCCGTTAAGCCACGTTTATTTATTACACAAAGCAGACAGCAAAATACCAAAGATCTGTGTGCTATTCAGACTTTTAGTGAGTGGCTCCATTGAAATGAAATGCAAACTAGATGTACCGCATAGTGGTACATAGTATGACCGCTGCAGTGTATTGAAATGTGGGAACCGTTGGTATGATAAGTTTCTGGTTGTGGTAGGTGTCATGAGGTGAGAATTTGTGTGGAAATGATTAGCTAGAAGTGGGAATGGATGTGGGTTTTGAATGAATGACATTCTGTGTTTATGTAGAGTGTAAGAGTGATTTGCGAAAGCATCATCTTTCTACAGTAGTAAGAAGGTTTTTATGGTCTGTGCTGTGCTTTAAGAGGTCTTTGTGCTGATCGTGCATGACATCTTTTGTGCAGTTCCCACCTTCTCGGTCCAAGATATTGGAAACTCAAAATCCCAATTTTTGCATTTTAATGTATCACTAGGTGGTGCTATGGTTCAAGTGAGTGTTTCTGGGCTGGGTCGATACGCCTCTGTAACACCGGCATACTAACACAAAATCATGGGGCAAAAATTTTGACGATACATTTAACACGCTCATTGACAGCCCAAGCCTGTGCCTGTCAGTCTTTTCACAACACTTTGCTCTGCCTGCACTGTAATAACAAGAAAAATTCAAATAACAATACAGTGCATTGCGCTGCAAACACTGTAATAAGACTTCAGATAACAGGTGCAATTTCATGCATTGTAATAATAAGACTTTGTTGAACAGTACAGTGCGTTTTCATATATTCCCCCCAAAACAGTAATCTTCCCCAGTTTCAACAATTGATAGCTGTCTTTGCACTATTCTCTCTCAAATACATGGTTTGGAGTAATTTGTTTTTATTAACATTTTACAAACATCCCAACCCACTTCGGAATTGACAATGTAAAGCAATCTTAATTAATTTCACATTGAATTAAAGCAGTGGTTCTTAAACTATTTTGGAAGGGGGAGGATTTTCAAGTCTCACCTGTCCCCCACTGTGCGAAATAGGTCCAAATTTATATTATTTTATGTTTTGATGTATATATATCTTGATTTATGATTCATTTCTCTTTCAAAATGGGCCCTACTGAAATACTGTTCTGAAATCACATTTCTACTTGTGCCCTGGCTATATGAGAACAATAAAATCTGAGAACAGCTTTTCATATAGAAAGGAAAAAAAATATTTTGGTTGGGGTTGCAGGCCTGCGAAATGTACGCATTTTGCATAGTGGGCATGCATTTTGACCTTCCAATATGCTTGTACGATTTCATGTTCTAAAATACGCCTATCATTTGATCTCATATTTCGTCAGTTTCAGTCAAGTTGTCACTGAAGTTGATTTTGCCTCTGTGCCACAGAGCCATAGAGTCATTTTTGTATGTGACAATTAGTGGAAGATTAGTACTCCCACCCCCAGTACAATTTTTTCAGGGTTGGCACAATGCAGACACTTGATATGATTTCAAGACCAGATCACTGTGCACCGTTTATCTTAGAGAATGTAATAAAAACACATGGCAAATAACACCGTTGGACAGCCCAGGTCATGCAGTTTCACATGACCAGTGCATGGTATCTGTGACGAAAACTAAACAAAAAAGTGTGTAATTTGACAGAGAAGAATGGGTGTGAATTCGGGGGTGTGGCTGTCAGACAGGTTAGTGTAACGTCTTGCGCCCCACTTGTCATGTGTTAATGCCCCACAGTTTGAATTGAATTGATTTTAACTGAATTAAAGCAAAGGAGTGTAAAGACCAATCTGAGACTATGCCATGATGCCAAGGTAATGTGATTACCCACTTACGACCAATGAGTGACATTTAATTAGATGCCATTGGCACAATAGTTCCAGTTTCGCTGATTTCTTATTCATATGTTGCCGATGCATTGGTGAAACTTTGTACCCCTTGACAGCAATTTGTATAACTGGTCAGAATATGCCGACAATTTGAGTAGAGGCTGATACTATTGTGACAAAAAACAGTACTGTTACTGCCATGAAAGCATTAAATAAGGTAATCAGTGCACTAGATAGTAAAAATGAATGTGCTGCATTATTCATTGATTTAACCAAAGCTTTTGATATGGTCAACCATGACATTCTATGATCAGGAAATGGCTGTGTGAGGTAGGTGGTGGTTTTGAACTGCAATATAGCAATATATGCTCACATAAAAGTGTCATTATTCAGTGTTATGTTTTGTCATACAATCTAATGTAATTTCTGTCTCATTACAGTAGCATGCATTACAAATAACAGAATAGCTAAAAAAGACCAACAGGACCTAAAGCAATTCTCAATTAAGATCTGGGGTACATTTCACAAAACCATAGTTACTAACCAGTTAGCAAAACCTTAGGAAAAAAAAAATCTTAAGTGGTGCCTTCCTCTTAACTTTTGACAAAATGTAAGAAGAGTTTTTTTTTCTTAGCTTTCTTATGTTTCATCCTATGAAAAAGCTTAAGAATAAATGAGATTATTGAAAATTCTTCCCAATTTTAAGATAACCCTACATTTGTCTTAACATGGACAAAGGTCATTTGTGTCATTTTCATTTGTAGTCCAGTACCATCTGTATCAACGCCACTTCTCCCCCTTCCAATAAAAGAGTCAAGATGATATGAGTGGCTACTGTGTTGACGTGATAAACTCTATGACCTATTGAGGTTCAGCCATCACACTACTGATTTGGAGTGGCATATTGACCTGCTCATTTAAACATTTAAGTAATTTAAGTGGCCTTGTCTTGCCTCGATCTTGTAGACATTGCTGATAATCAGATACATCCAGCAACCTCACTATAGTAGGCTATGGAAAAACACATGAGGTTGCACGGTCGTCTCTCCCAGTTAATATTAGCTAAATGCTATGTTATTAGCAAACAAACTTGCTCCCTAACCCAACTACCCACAAAACACTACTTGTTGGTGAAGCGATGTTTGATCGAAACATTATTGAAATGTAGGCCCTATATAATTGGATAACTTTCATTAACCAAAATCGATACCTAAGGTTATTAATAGAGTTCTGCCAGTGAACTAGCGTGTTGTTAACTGTCCATAGTAGGCTGCTAGTGCACCCACTGTCGACACAAAATGAGCCCTGTGAAGAGTTCATCTGAAAAGCTCTTAAGTAAGAAAACAAAGAAGATCGTAAGAAATGAGACTGATCTTAAGAAAATGTTTGGGAATTGCACATAAATAAAACATTTTTTCTGAAAAAATTACCAAAGTTTTATTATAGGAAAATGTTTGAATCCAGCCCAGATCTCTCACATTTTGTTCATAATAATGATCCTTGAAATCTTGAAATCCTTGAAGAAAGAACACTTATTATACACAGTCCTCTTTCCAGTTAACCTAATTAACTGTGAAATATCCCCCTTTGTTTTGTCTTTGGTGTTACTCAACTTTTCCTTTCTTTTGTTGAGCCTAACCAAACTTTTTTAAGATGTGATGCTGGCTTCAAATTTCAAATGAATGTAAATATCCCAAATAACAATAAAAAAAGTCCCTGTTTCAACAACTATTATCTTGTCCTTGGGCTATTCTTAGTTATCATTAGCATTTACTTTTAATTTATAGTTTACTCAATGGCCCAACTTTTCTGGAATTGGGATTGTACAAAAGAGTAAGGTATACAACAGTATACCATTACTATCTATGCTTCAAAATTGTGCACTAACATACGAATTCATTTGTCTTCTAGGAATTGGTTTCAAATATGTGGCCCTTGGCGATGTGGTCATCCTCATTACATTTGGTCCTCTTGCCGTCATGTTTGCACATGCTGTGCAGGTTGGATATCTTTCAGTATTGCCTCTAGTGTACGCTGTACCACTCGCCCTGAACACAGAAGCCATCTTGCACAGTAACAACACCCGAGACATGGACTCCGACAAACAGGCAGGCATCGTCACATTGGCCATCCTGGTTGGGCCTACACTCTCTTATGTGCTTTATAATCTATTGCTTTTTGTCCCTATGTACTCTTCTGCATACTGGCTACACACTATACCATTAGTATGGCATTGCCCTTGCTTACCCTCCCTATGGCCTTCCCCCTAGAACGGCAGTTCCGCAGCCAGTGTTATTCCAAAATACCCCAGAAGACCGCAAAACTCAACCTGCTTATGGGACTTTTCTATGTTTTTGGAATTATCCTAGCACCACAGGGCAGCTTACCATTACTGTGAAAATTTTAGGACTTTTTTGCCATTTGCTTTTGTGTAAAATGCTTGTTTTGTATTTATGTAATTGTGGTCCCCACGGATTCCAACAGTAAGTCTATACATTCAAATTGGAAAGAATAAAGAAAGATTTGGAGGGTCACACATTTACATTTGTTTTTGTATGTCTGAGTGTGCTGTAATGTCGTCTTTGTAATTTTTCACTACCTCTGATTTCTAAGTGTAAATTGAACAACACCCCTTAAATAAAGAAAGTAAGCTCTTGTTTACTTTCACATTTTCACCATTTTGCTCTTAGATCTGTAATCCCTTGTATTCTTCTGTAATGGTTTAGTTGATTGTTGATATAATGAAGAATAAAATGTGCCTTTCAGTTCATGTTTGTCTAGAAGCTTTGGTAAAGTTAAACAAAAATAGAGTACATTTTTTTTCCCCCAGTTCACACAAACCCTTTGTTCAGGTAATGGAAATGAATTTTAAAACCTGGCCAAAGTGGAGATATTTCTTTTAAAAAAGAAGGAATTTACATTTAATCTATTAATTTGTTGATTGATTGCCATTAATTGGTTAATTAAATAAGGAATCACAAAGCCTGGGGGGAAGCCAACCAAACGAATGGAACATTTCCAATTCCACGCCAAACTGTACCCAAACATCTCCCTGCATGACACAAAATATCTTTTGTTGTAGATTTTTTGTTTTATGATGTGGCAGCATTATTTTGCTTAGCATAGTCATCTTTGTTTAAATTTATTTGTTTGAATAATTGCATACTGTGTAACTGCATACAGATATGTAATTTGATGTGTGTCCGAGTGGGAAAATGCAAGTTTTTAAAGAAATCTTTCTTTTATTAGTAGTATAGGCTACCTGCAGGTTTAGAATACATACATAACAAAACAAATAACTTGGAGGGCATGAGACACTTACTTTAATTCAATTATATTTATACAGCGCAGTATTGTCAGACAATAGTATTGTCTCATGGCACTGTACAGCAAGGAGCAACCAAGAGGGGCAAGGAAAAACTCCGTCATGATTAGTTAGTCTTGGAAGAAATCTTGCGCAGATCAACTACTCAAGGGTTAACTCAACAGACGGGTCATGCAGGAAAAGTACAATCAGCAGTAACCATGACAAACTACAAGTTGTCCACGGTTTTAGCAAAGCATTATAATAGTTCCAAAATATTGTCCTATAACATTACATGGTTGTCAATCCATAAGTGGTAATCAGAATTGTGACTGGACAATGTAATAGCTGCCAGACATAGTGTTAAAGTCAAGGAGTGAGATGGGTCATGGGGGTAATAATAAGGGTCCATTTTGACAGTGCCATTGTGAGAGAGGTCAGTCACAAAGCCTCAGAGAAGGGGAGTTGGTCCTGGCATGGGCGTCAAGGAAGGGCCTCTAGAATTGAGAGTCGATCCTGGCATGTCCACTCAGAACTGGAAGGTGACAGGAGTCCACCGGTCACCGGAGTCAGGCCAGACTCACACTTCACTGAATATATATGTGCATACATATATGTATGTAAATATATATATATAAGTGAAGAGAGAGAGAGTTGTTCGGCATGACACGAGAGGTTTGTGGCAGCACTAGGTTATAGCAGCACAACTAAGGTATGATGCGTGGCAACCCCACGCTACTGCAGGTATAGTCAGTGGCCACCATGCCTCGCAGTTGGGGTCAACAGCAGAGGCAGTCCCTCCCAAAAGACCCATGAGGAGTGATGATTTACTCTGCACCGTCCGTAACTATGAGGAACAGCAAAGAGGAAGGTTTTAAGTCTAGACTAAAGGAGTCTGCTTGTTGGATGTTTGTGGGGGGGGGGGATTATTCCACAAGAGAGGCGCACGGTAGAAAAAGGCTCTTCCTCCTAAAGTACATTTTTATATTCACAGGATTACAAAAAGACCTACATTCTGGGATCTTAGGGTTCAAGGAGGGTGGTAAGGGACAAGTAAGTCTTTAATATATGTTGGAGCATGGCCATTGAGGCCTTTATTGGTTGGGAGGAGTATTTTAAAATCAATCTGACTTAATTGGGGAGCCAGTGTAAGGAAGCGAGGATAGGAGAGATGTGTTCGAGCTGTGGCTCAAATTTTGTGCAGTTCTTGCCTTCTCGGCCCAAGATCTTGGCAATTCAAAATCCCTATTTTTGCATTCACCCATATCACTAGGTGGCGCTATGCTACAAGTGAGTGTTTATGGGCTGGGTTAACCCTCTATGGTATGACTTTTATTTTTTTGTGGAAAAAAATATTTTGCTTTACTTTTAAAGTGCTTGGGGGTCCATGTTGACATATCAATAACAAAAATTCCACCCCAACCCCCCCCTCACCAAGTATCAGTTTGTTGCCTCAGGGCAACCATGTGCAACGAGGGTAGTAAAACACCAAGGTTTTCTGTATATAGTTGTGTAATTAAAACTGGAATTAAAGAAGGAAATCAAGCAAAAGGTAAGAGTAAATTTCATTTACTGATATTTAACATTTGAAAAACAAGTCAATTTTCACATGTAACATTTACTATAAAACAACAGCAAACTAATGTGTGTGTGTGTGTATGTGCGTGCATGTGCACATGTATGATTTTAGGGATTATTGATATTGTCTCATTACTTTAGTATTTCTGAGTATGAAGTTGTATTAGTTATTAGTTACTATTTCAGATTTTCAGCATCAAATCCTGTCTCAGTTATTCCGTGTGGAATCGCAGAAAGCAGTTGCTGGTGGCCGTGAAACAAAGATGAACATTGCATTTTTGGCACTTGACTTTTGGTGTACCACTGCATCCTGGGATCTTGCATCTTCCCTTTTTGTCTGTCATGACCATCCAGTGGGCTGTGGCATCCAGCCGCACATCAGGGATTGGAATGGGTGCAGCAGGTCCTCTTTTCTTCTTTACCTCAAATTCTGCAGCAACTGTGGAACTGGGACGACCTTTTCTGCGCTCCATAGTCTTCCCACTCCTACAGAGGCCTTCAGCAATTGCTCCTCTGGGAGGGACTGTTCTGAGATGCACACCCAGGCAGCCTTCAAATCTGCAATTCCCAAAAGAGCCCAAGATGTGGGCTGGTAAGCTGCCTGTCCGAGTTTGCAATTCTCTGAGAACTGCCTTCCCAAAACCTCCTGGCCACTGTCATGCAGAATGACCCAGCTGATGTGCAAGACCAAAAACATGGTCCTCCATTACAGTGGAGAGCGAGAGGTGGAGGTGGATATTTGCCCTGTCACTGCTGAAAAATCAGAAGAGCACCCAGCCCTGTCCCAGAGGGGTGAGGACTTGACTAAAGAGCAGGAAGCTGGAGGGCCTGCTCCATTAAATGGCTCCACATCTTCATAGCCCATGAGGATGACTATGGACGGACAAGTGCTGTTCTTCATTCCACCCCAATCAGTGATACCCCTCCATGCAGGAGCACTACAGGCCAGTGCCACCTGGTGCTAGAAGTTCTGGTGAACTGAGAAGTGGAATGGCACGAAGAAGCAGACTTGTAGTCCGACTTGCAGTCCGACTTGTAGACCGCATAAACTAAAACCAACACACTGCCAGACCAGAGGTAATCGAGACCAAGACTAAGACCAAGACAGAGACTGAAAAAAAAAACAGACTAGTGTTGAAGTTACAGAATAACTTGCATGAACTGAAGAAGAGCAGCATCAGCATGAGGTCAGAGGTTCAGTCGCAGTTTACGTTCAATATATATTAGCAGATATTATTTCAACTACAGGCAGAACAATGCAGAGACAGAGCATGTGTGACTGTGAGCTTGCTTACTGTAAATGTTTTCGCAGACTGGGTGAGATAAACTATGTGTAGCAATTGCATGACAGCTGTTACTGCACTATTAGAGGATTGCAACTCCCGTAACTTTTGTGTACTGTTGAGGGCTGACATCACGGGTACTGACTGGTCCCAAAGTCATACTCATCACCAAGTGCTTTGAGAAACTGGTCCTGAGACACATCAAAGCCTGTCTCCCCCCTACCCTAGACCCGCATCAGTTTGCATACCGGTCTAACAGATCCACCGAAGATGCAATAGCCACCACCTCCACTCTGCACTGAGTCATCTGGAGAAACAGGGGAGCTACATCAGGATGCTCTTCATTGACTATAGCTCAGCCTTCAACACAATAATACCGGACATTCTGATCCCCAAGTTAGCCAACCTGGGGCTCCCAGTATCCACCTGCACCTGGATTAAAGACTTCCTGGTCAACCGACCCCAGCAGGTGAAACTGGGTCATCACCTCTCTTCCGCCCACATTCTCAGCACCGGCTCCCCCCAGGGCTGTGTGCTGAGCCCACTTCTCTACTCACTCTACACGTCCGACTGCAGTCCCACACACCCAGAGATCATCATTGTTAAATTCGCCGATGACACAACCGTGGTGGGGCTGATAACAGGGGGAAACGAGATGGCTTACAGAGATGAGGTCCTGAAACTTGGTGAGTGGTGTGCATCTAACAACGTGGCACTGAATATCACCAAGACTAAGGAGCTCATCCTGGACTTCCGGCGGAACAGAGCCGCCCCTGCCCCCCTGTACATTAACGGCGAATGTGTGAAGTGAGTGGAGTCCTTCAGATTCCTCAGGGTCCACGTCTCTGCAGACCTCTCCTGGTCAGCCAACACCTCAGCGCTGGTCAAAAAGGCCCAGCAGCGGCTACACTTCCTGAGGGTGCTCAGGAGGGAGCAACTGCACACTAACCTGCTGGTGACCTTCTACCGCTCCACCATTGACAGTATGTTGACCTACACTGTGTCAGTGTGGCACTCCAGCTACACAGAGGCTGACATAGTTATAGTTTTTTGTTGTAATAGTTATATTTTTTTTGTAATAGTTTTTACATAGGACATTTGTACTTGTGCTGTGTTTTAAGGAGTTGCTTTAAATCTCATTATACTGTGTATAATGACCATAAAGGCTTTCTATTCTATTCTATACCCCAAGTCAAAACAGCTAACACCTCCAACAACTGTCTGAAGAATGGAAAATATGTAACTGATTTCAATTATACTAATTTGTGATGAAATTGTAACATCAAAGTGAAGATACACAGTTATAAACTTGAAATTGCATCACGTCTCACTGTAGTAGTACTATCCAAATTACACTGTATCATATCAACTTCCCTTTATGAATTACCATACAGTAATTCATAAAGATGCCTTATCCCTCCCAGGCATCAAAGAGTCCCTTGCTGGAATGAAAAGGCGAAGTGGTACTCAATGTTAGACCTGGCCAGTGGTTACTGGCACGTGGAGGTCTACCTCAAGGACAAAGACAAGACCGCTGCTGGACTGTATAACGCACCGGCAACCTTCCAGCGTTTGGTGCAACAATGCCTAGGGGAGCAGGTAAATGACTTCTTGCTGATCTATTTAGAAGACGTCATCATTTATTCAGTGGATTTTGACATGCAGCTGCACCACCACGACCAGATCTTTGAATGAATAGGCCAACATGGTCTAAAGCCCATAAAGTGCAAGTTGTTCCACCGAGAAGTGAGATACTTGGGCCATATAATTAGTCAAGAGGGAGTGGCAGTTGACCTGGAGAAAGCCATCAGTTCACTAATGGCCCATTCCCAAGACGGTGAAGGAGGTATGTTCCTTTCTGGGATTTGTAGGGTACTACCGTCGTTTTGTCTCAGGGTTCTCCAAGGTGGCTGGGCCCCTAAACCGCTGGCAACAAGGTACAGGAGGCAGCAAGCAAGCATAACGTGGACTCACGCTTGCCAGGATGCATTCAACACCTTGAAAAGGACCCTCACTCAAGCCCCTGTCTTGGCCTATGTGGACTTTACAGCCCCTTGTTGCTCTCATCTTGCTGTGTGTGGGGTGACTTTGAGTGTATTTGGTGCTTTTTCATACTGTGCATTGTGTTTTGAGATCTTTCTGTGATATCTTAACGGATGTGCATCTATTGTAACGGGTTTACTGGTGTACATCTTTATCAACCTAGCTTAAACTTGTGGGATGCCAGTCAACGTCTTAGTTTGGATGTGCGTGTGTGCTCCTTCCATTAGTGGTGTTTAAGATCTCACTTCCCCACAGTGATTTATTAGGCCTGATAGTTAACCTGCCACAGAGCAGGTTAGTTCAGAAGCATATGTTACCCCAGTAACTAAGATGAGATTCCTGTTAGCAAGAGTAAATGAAACGAACTCTCTCTAAAACTAGCAAGGCTTATTGAAATTTTGCTGTGTATTTTGGATCGTGCTGAAATGTCCACTGGTGCTCAAGGCCAAGTTTCTCTGCAGACTGACTGATGTTGTTGAGAATCTTTATGTATTGCTCTTTTTTCATGGTGCCGTTTACTGATTTTAGGTTCCCTGGTGCATTGGCTGAAAAACACGCTCACAGCATTAGGTTCCCATCACTATGTTTGATAAAAGGGATGGTGTTCTTAGGATTGAAGGCTTCTTTTTTATACCAAATGAAGGATACATCATTGTGGCCAAACAATTCAATTTTTGTTTCATCTGACCATAACACAGAAAACCAGAAGTCTTCTTCTTGTCCAGATTAACACATGCAAAGGCCAAGTGGGCTTTTGTGTGCCTTATCTGGAGAAGTGGCATCTTCTTTGGTCTGCGGCTGTGGAACCCAGCAGTGTGCAATGTCCTTTGGACTGTCTGCCTTGAGAGCTTGCCAGCAGAGCCCAGATTCACCAGGATGGCCTTAGTGGTGATCCTTGGATTCTTTTTAGTCCTTTTAGAAAACAGGAACTCTTGTTGCTATGATGATATGTTCTTGTATGGTTGAGGAGTAGTACATTATACTGAATAATCTGCGGGCATTGGAGGATGAGATTCTACCTTTAATAAAGCCAGTTTGATCTGGGTGGTAAATGGATGGGGTGACCTCTAACCCATGTGCTAATGCTTTAGCAATTATTTTATTGTCTGCATTGAGTAGGAAAATCAGGCTTAACTGTTTTTTTCTGCCAACAGGCCACAAGGCATTAGTTAGTCCCTTACTGTCCAAGAGATCCAAACTGTCTGGGTTTTGTTATGTGCCAAGAGATGGGGATATGGTGTCTGAAGTTAATAATGTGGAACCAGTGAACCAGAAAGTGAAAGTTAATGGGGTCAGCCTTGATGCTTTGGTGGATACTGATAGTGCTGTTTCCTTGATTAAGACATGTCATGTTCCTTTGAATTGCATTGATTATCGCAATGAGAAAGTAACGGAATGTGTACATGGAGACCAAAAGCAACATCCTTTTATGAACTTATGTTGGAAATTAATGGGCTGTTGGACCGCTTCCTAATTTGGCAGGCGATCTCATCCAAGGTGCGGAAAAATGGCCCCCGAAGTCATGTCACTAGCAAAGGCTGGAAAAGTACTGCAATGGGGCGTCTTTTGAGAAACTGAATACCTAAGGTTTAGAAGTTGATTGGGAAGTGCCACATGACTTTGGGAAACTTCAAAAAGTAGAGGAAACTTTGAAACCACTGTTTGAGAAAGCAGGAACTGGGGTCAGTGAGAAGCACTGTCCGGACATGAATTTGGTTGAGAATGACATTCTGTACAATCAGTCAGAGGCAGGTGTGAAGAGGCTAGTGGTGCCAGCTAGTAGTAGACCTGTAGTTCTCCACATTGCACATACAATTTCTTGGGCTGGGCATTTGAGCGAACAGAAAACATACCTAAGGCTAGGGGGCAGATTTTACTGGCCAGCCATGTATACTGACACACATTACTGCAGAACATGCTCTGTCTGTCAGAAAACCTCTGTTGTCTATAGGTCCGAGAGAGCACCTCTGTGTCCACTGCCAGTCACCAGTTCTCCTTTCCGTAGAATTGCCATGGACATCATAGGCCCATTGGAGAGAAGCAGTGCGGGCCTACGAGAAGCAGTGCGGGCCTACCAGATTTTCAGAGGCCTTTCCCCTACAAAGCATTACTACACCATTGGTGATAAGCATCCTTGTCCAGTTGTTTTCTACCTGTCGACATACCTGAAGAAATACTTACTGATCAGGGCTCCAATTTTATGTCTCCTCTGATGGCTCAACTTTATTGGCAGCTGGGTATCAAGATTTTGAAGACAATGCCCTACCATCCCCAGACGGATGGATTGGTAGAGCGATTTAACCAGTCACAGAAGTCAATGCTCCGCACGTTTGTGGAACATACAGGCCAAGACTGGGACAAGTGGTTACCATCCCTCAAGCATCCAGGATTTTCACCATTTGAGCTCTTGTATGGGTGGCCTGTGAGGGGGCCACTAGACTTACTGAAAAGCTCATGGGAGGGTACTAGATCGGAGTCCAAGAGCCAGGCATTGTCCAGTATGTGCTTCAGATGCGTGACCAGCTTAAGAAATACCACCAGCAAGCCCAAGAAAATCTCCAGGCAGCCCAACAGACTCAAAAGCTGTGGTATGACCAACAGGCATGCCCAAGGGCCTGTTATTACCCTTACCCTCTTCTTATTACCCTCTTCTACCAGCAAGCTTTTGGCAAAATGGCAAAAACATAGGAATAGGTGATTAGGATGATTCCAAAGGCCTAGCACTGATAGGGGACCCTAGAGAACATTTTAATATTATAATCAATGTTTGGGAGGCTGACTGAACAGTTAAATAGTTAGATAGTTAAAGTTAGTTAAGACTCTTGTACTGTAGTGAGGACTCTTATTTTGGAACAGTTGTTGGTAGAGGAAACAATTGGTGGGAGTCATACTTAATGACAACTGACAGTGGAGTGGCTGAGAAGTTAAATAGTTGAATAGTTTAAATAGTCAAATTGTTTAATACTGAATTATTGTAGTGAGGACTTTTATTTTGAAAGAGTTGTGGGCAGCAAAAACAGCTGAACAGGATCTGTAGTCTTAAGAGAGCCAGACTGTATGCTTAAAGCCTGAGAAAGTGACAGTTGCTGCAGGTGACCTGGACACCTGGCACGGGATTCTATAAGGAGGGAAAGTGAAACACAGCGACCGGATTTTTAAAAAAGACATGACATTGAACTTGTACACCAAAAATATTTTTATTGTATATTTTGGAATGATCCACTAACTGTGAAAGTGTCGTGAAATTTTGCCTGCTTTAAAAAAATGTTTAATTGTGCCGTCCTGTGAAAAATTAACATGATTAGAATGTTCCCTGTTTATTAGCATGATTAGCTTGGACCATGACATAAGGCACACACTAACAATTCTATCTGTGAGTATTACCTCAACATTAATTGCTGTAAGGTTATAATCCCACTGTAAACATAATTTCCTTTCTTTACAAAAAATGTTTAGTGAGTCTAGCAAATCGATGTTTTGACTAACAAGTGGAGGAGGCAACCTGCACTACCTGCTTCTGGTGTAGTTCCCTACACCGAGTTAGAAAGAAAATCGAAACAATTAAAATAGGGGAGAAAAATGAACTATGATAACCAGAATCAGGAGAGTTACATATCATATGCAAACCACTGCCTTGACTTGTGTGACTTGTGTGAACTGAAATATAATTTTTTGAAGATATTCCCATTCATTTCGCCATAAAGGTTAGAACGTTTCCAGCAGGGGGCAATGAGATTACATTCCCTCCTTATTGCTTAATGGCCCTATTCTGATGTCATAATCCAATGTTAAGTCTATTGGGAATTTTTAAAATAGTTTTTATGTAATAGTTCAAAAACCATAAATGTTAAATGTTTATAAAAATACATAGCAGAAATGTCTTTTGTAAGACCTACGCAACGTAGTTTGAGTTACGTTTCTACGTTATATGGTTGAAGCTGCATTAAATACAGAAAATTGGTTAGAAGAAGAAAAAGATAACAGTAAAGTGCATTTTTCATGCAGCCAATGAATATTGCCTACCAAAGGATAAACGACGGACGTCACAATAGCTGAACACGTCATCTAAAAAACCTCGATAGCCAATAGGGGGCGAGAATGTAAGCACCGTTGCACATGGATTCCAAAAAGGGAGGTCTCTTGCCGTAAATATCACGTTAGCTGACGATTTACTGCTGAAAGTTTATTTCCGAACGATTGGATTTCAAGTGAAGTTGAAGAGAGTAACCATATGAAAGACTCTGGTAAGAAATCTGGTAAGTTGTCTTTACAAACTATTATTACTCGGGTTTGGTGTTTTGGTAAGGTTACGTCCTCTTCAGGCGGCTGGCGTTAGATAACTGCGGCAACGTTGGTTATTTACGTCAAATTCACAAGTAAAAAGCCTCCTGTCGTTTGTCGTAGATGTTATATGGCCTGTACGTTTGTAGCTAAATGTTTTATAAACGTCGACTCATGGTGGGCAAATGTAACGTTACTGCCTAATCATAACAAGGCCACGGATCAGACATAAAGCAGTAAGTTGTCTCGTGTTGTTGGCAATATTGACGCCTTGGTTAGCGTTTTTCTGTCTTTTTCTGAGGATCAGCACGGACAAAATGTGTTCATAGTGACAACATCGACAAGAATGTATTATTTCAGAACTTGTAAAAGCATATTTTAAAGTCGTTAACAGATTGGCGTCACGCTCAACTTTAAGTTAGGTTATCATAAGTAGGCTAGCGGCAGCGGTAGTAATGCTGTATAAAAGTAAGGAGCTGAAAAAGTAACACATGTGGAATAGCATTAGTTAACGAGGCACCGTTGACTTACGATAAAAAACTGTTATCGTAGCACTATGGTCAGCTACTTAGGTCGCTGGTTTACTGTATAACAGGCCTAGACGAGAAAAGCCAATGGAAATGAACGGTAGGAATGGCTAATGCAGAGATATTACCTTACAGTCACAACTGTCATGCCAAGTACGACGGATGCCAGTCAAGATTGGTTCGAGTCATGAGAATTCTGAGAATTCTTCACTGTGTTATATGGCAGACTTTGGTTATGGTCAATCTATGGTTTTAAAATTATCTCATAAATATATATATACAGAGAGTCATCTACGAAATATTATTTACTACGTTTACTTGCAATTAAGTATCCTAAAAATGAGGCTTATCTCGGTTTTGATCATATTCAAAATAAAATCTTTACATGAATGCAGGTGCGCACAAGAAACTTTCAGGTCCTAACCAGAAACTTAAAAGTTTTCTCATAGGGGCTCCGTAAAATACTATAGGGAGCCCAAGTTCCGTCCCCCCCCCCCGGTTTGCCATGTGGGAACCATCGTCTGAGAGATTTTGAATGGGGGTAAAAGACCAAGAGTCCACGGAGCTGAATAGAGTCACAGGATATAACACATCGGGCAAGGAGCATCTTTCCATTTAACCGCTGCTGAGCGACCTAGCAAATAGCAAGCTAAAAACATTAGTTAGCATGGCAGCTAATCTTTAGGTTAGACATACACTCAAACCACTCCAACTATGGCAATGGCATTCAGAGTTAAACTAAACTAAAACATAATGTCAGTCACAAGATGAGCGCAGTCTAAATGACAGTTGGCAGTCTGAGTTACAAACAGTTACACTTGGCAAGTAGGTGGCAGCAGGTGTCAGGTGGTAGCCTAACAATGACAGATACACTTCAGATACACTAGCAATAATGTAATTACCAGTCTAAAAACAATATTTTACGACAATTTTACATTTTGAGCCTTTACTGGAATGAAAATGCGGAGAACACACTCTCATAGGAATTCTGTCAAAAGTGAAGTCCTGTCTTCTCACGGCAGCTACCCAGGCCATCTGATGTCTCTTCATCACTGTAGCAACTTGTTCTCCATACAGCCTTTTCCATTGCGGAAACCGAAAAAAACGGACCTCAGTCTTACTCGTTGATTACACTGTCTGATGCGGCAGTTTTTCATGCAGCAGGTTGTAGGCATCACAAAATTTCCAACGTCTCTCTGACAGAGAAATTTCTGTCAAGTGTACTGCAGTCATGGTGAACCGCTCTTCTTAAAGGAATACGCCACCCCCAAGTGAAATTGAGTCTATCCCTGCAGTCCCTAGAGTTGGATAAATGAGCAGAACCGTTTTCCAGCTGACCCAGCCATTGCCGAATCTGGCAGCATGGACTTTAGCTTAGCTTAGCATAGTCGCTGTAATATAGTGTTACCAACTAGCATAATGTGGAAAAAGTGAATCAATTCACTCAAAATTTTTGTAATTACTTCTCATGACCCTCAGATAGAGTACAAATGACAATGCAAATTAACATGAAGGGATTGACCAAGCGGCATTTAGAGGGGGGACTATATTCCGCGGAAGCACAGGCGAAGCACAAGCAAAGCACCACTGAAAGGCGCAAAGAGACCACACAGCACAATTTCACTGCCTACCAGTAACAACTCCACGCTAGTGTGTTGGCGGAAGTCGGGGGATGGGGATTTCCAGGTGCTGCGTGGTGTCTTTGTGCCTTTCGGTGTTGCTTTGCCTGTGCTTCCACGGAATATAGTCCCCCATCTAAATGCCGCTTGGTCAATCCCTTCGTGTTAATTTGCATTGTCATTTGTACTTGATCTGAATGCGCAGGCCACGACAAGTAATTACAAAAAAATTCGAGACATATGTGCAACTATATATTTGTGCTCGAGCTCAACACTAGACCTTAATAAGTGATTTAGGAATACCTCATTTACTATCGTAAAATTAAGACAGAACTAAAAGAATTACAATAAAGAAACATCAATAAAAAATAATTATAGCACTGGTAATGCAGAAATTGGAGAAAATAATGATTTTTAAATAACATACTAAATCATAATTTGATCTTTAACTCTTTAATTTTTGTTTTCTGCTTGTTGGAACAAATTCAATCACATTGTATTTACACGCAAGTTGTAAAATAGATTTGCACCCGTAACTGAAGGCAATCAATCATTCAGTTAAGATGCAGCGCATGCTTATTTCATGGTAGTGTAATAGCCTACTTTTTTTTTTGTTATTTGTGGCCAAGTCTATCCCTAATGCATTCTTTAAAATAGGTAGTAGTTTATTAAATATGCTTGGTCACAGCATCTGCAAAACCTCTCAACCATTATTTGCTGTCAGATAATAAGAGCGGGTGGACAGAACCTGTTTTGGGGACTTGTGTTTGACTGATTGCATTCTCAGAGACACCGATTTATTAAGCCTGATAGTTAACCTGCCACGGAGCAGGTTTGTTATGAAGCATATGTTACCCCAGTAACTCAACTGAGATTCCTGTTAATTCAGTTCAATTACTCTTGCTATCTCTAAAACTAGCAGGGTTTATCAAAATTAGCCAGGATTTGCAGTTAGCTAGCTTGATGGAATACCCCTTTAGGTGGACAACCTGGTCAACAAGGTGCTGTTTGTGTGTTTTCACGCTCTTAATGCCCCATTATAAGCCTATAGAGGAATATATGATGGGTTAATAGGGTAAAATTTTTCTACCTAATCTATTTTATTCCATTTAAAACTCTTATTAAGGGTCAAACCTTTTTTTATTGCCTGGTAATCTAGAGACTGACATGACATACTTTTATTACATCCCGCCTAAGCTGCTCCTCTTTGTCAAGGCGTCAACTAGTTCAAAATGCTGCGTCATGGTTCCTGACCAGAACACGTAAGCAGATCACTCCTGTTCTTAAGTCTTTTCATTGATTCCCTGTGTGCTTTAGGAGAATTTTTAAAATGCTGTTTTTAAGTCTCTGAAAAAACTGGCACACCCTGCACAGCAGATTTCATACATCCGCACACACCCATGAGATCACCGAGGCCCTATGACCAACCAGCTCTGTTAAAATGCACCCTTCGTCCATTTCTCCTGTATGGTATGACAGCCAGTTTCTATCGGCTTCATTAAAATTTGAAATTTCTGCATACCATTAGGCCATATTTCCCCAACAATTGTGAGAATAAATTGTACATATATAATACTTAGCGCCAAAGGAAGAAATGAAACTTTACATGTTGTAAAAGTCCAGAACTTTATCCAGTTCCACTGTTATCGTCAAACAATGTTATCTCCACAGTTCATCTTGAAACAGCACAACAACATAAACAGTCATTTACCCATAGTTAAATACACCTAACCAGTAATGCCTGCAAAATTATCCAAATCATGCCGATGTATAAAAAGATGTCACAGTGATGGACAAATTGCACCCCTATAATTTTTAAAGATGCAACATTCCAGTGACTCTACTGGAGTGTAGGCTCAGATCCGAACTGGGGATGTGGTTCAAATCCGTGTAAAGCCAACTCCATCTTAGTAATGGAAAACTGATCTGGGCCAAAACCAGCACAAATACGACACAACTTGGTGTTTAAGCTGACATCTGGTGTGGATGTGGCCCAGATACAAAAAACTTATGAGTGCTTCTTCTGGATAGAAAAGCTTTGATGCAGATCCGGGCGGTAATTGCCATCTGGGAGGTTCTCTATAGTATTTGCATTGTATTGAAATGCATTGATTCTCAATGTACACCCATGTGACTTTAACTCATTTGCTGCCATTGAGTCAATACAACCGGTAACTGCCAATGACATCTATAGACATCAATTATGTTTTTCAATGGGACAGGCTGGGGGATGATCTGGGGAAGCTTGTCCGTAAATTTCACACAGCTCACTCTCAAAAAGATTATGTGTCGCAGTAGTTCAGGTAGTGGTGTGACCGTGGAGAACTCCTGGTGCAGAGAGAGAATCTGGCAGAAATCTTGGCAGAAATTTTTGGGTCATGAATTTAGCAAACCAGATACGGATTCGTGGTTCTGGATCAACTGGAAGCAGCATAGGATCGTCCCCAGACGCTACAAAAGCCCCTTCCCAGTGTTGCTTTTGCAATTTTGCCACAAGGAAACCACTTTTCAGATGTTTGAGGTGCTGCTAAAGCAAAAAAAATCAGCGTTAAACACACAGTCCTGCTTGAAATGTTTCTTTTTACAAAAAGCTTGTTTTCTCAATTTTTGGGGTGTTTTTGATGAAACCAACCTATCTTCTACTGCTGATTACTAAAGAACGGAAAAGGGTAGAAACTTTTTTTCCTGATGAAAGAAGAGTCTACTCTTTCTTATGGTAGCTTCGATGTTTACATAATCATAGAACACAATTTTCTGTGGGTCAAAATGCGTTGAAATGCTCAAAAACGCTGGCAGTACAGGGCTCTCTGTTCCGAAAACATCTGGCAGCCAATGAGTTAATAGGTAGTGCATTCCAAAATCGTCAATTTTAACATTCAATTTCATATTCAAACACAAAATGTTTGTTTGGTTGTTAGAGGTGGACTGTAAGCCCCACTAGCCCACAACCAAAAAAATTATGTAAATTACTGCATATTTGAGTAGATAATGGCTCATCTACATGAATGTACAAAGTATTTTACAAAAAAACTTATACAAAAAAGTACTGTCTTAATGGGAATAATTAGCTGGGCGGTTTAGACGATGCACGCCCCCCCAACCACCACCCCCTCATCTTCTTAGACTACATGCAACAGCATCAGCCTATTTACATAGCTTGCATGCCCTATCTGAACACCTCATTTTACATGGCTTCCTATTAAAAAAAACTCCAGTGCCCTATCATAAGGGACCTCCTTGGGTTCTGGCCCATTTAATGCAATTCTTAGACAGGCAGCCAGTTGTTCCCCTTGTAGCCTGTTCCTAAGGTCTGTTTTTATATTTTTTTGTATTGTATTTGTATTTTTAAAATAAAATACAATTTTATCAATAACACACTAAAAGATCCATTGCTTCATGAAATGTACTAAAAAATAGTACATTTCTATGTGCTTACCCTATTCATAGGCGAGAAATCCCGCTTGCAATTCACTATTCTTTTTGATTTTTGTATGGGCTAATGCTATAGCCTTACCTACATCACCGCATTTAATCTTAATAGCATTTTTGCTGAGTTACCAACGTTGTCCATGCTGACTTGCTGGGATATTAATAAAGATATTATTATCTTTTCTGAACTCATAAGGACATTATTTTTTCTGAACAGTTTTGGGCAGGTGTTTTTGACCACAGCATATCATAGCCTACTAACCTTTCGTAAAGTGCAGGTGTCGCCGACCGTCTTCTCTCTGCCAAATATCCCACTGCTTCGGGGTTTCCTTCGATAAGCCTCAAGCATTGCACGTGGACAGGAGTAGCGGGCAAATCAGCCCTCACCGAGTGTGCATGTATCAGTGATGCACAGCTTGATAAAAATTAAGCGCAAGAGATGTCAGTTTTACGTAAGCCAATAATTCTATGATTGAACTAATCAAAAGCATGCCCTATACCTTTTACAATAAGTGGGTTGGGAAGGAGATCAGTGTTTTAATAATAACTTGAGGTCCGAATTTCGCTTGGGTTGGTTGAAAACGTGGGGCCAGTGCAGATGTTTTATAAGTGTACCCCCATTGACATTTATGCTCGGATGTTGATCTCTCTCCGAGAATGACAGAGTGCGTTTTGGGGGGGGGGGGTCAATTTGTGGCGCTCGTCTATGTATGGGAAACACTGATAGGGCATGAAGAGGGTGAAAACACACAGCAGCTTGTTGAATTTGTTGTCCACACAGGTTGTGATCCTGGCACATCCTAGATTTCCTCTTTATATAACAACCTTTTACAACATCCCATGTTGTTTCTCCAAATATGGGTTTTGTCCCCTGGGTAAATATTCCGGTTACTGATTATAGCATTCTTCGTGGTGTTCTTACCCAGGATTCTAAAGAGCGGCGATTGTGGTGGCACTTATCAGCATTTCATCTTGCACATCGCACTCTAGAATCTTTCCCGTAACTGTCAGAAATCGGGATAAAGGTGTTCACACTGCCGAATAGAGTTGGCAAGCCAGCACCGTCATTTTGTATGCAGCGAATTATCATTTTCAACGTTCAGGCTCCCCATGGAAAAGTCCTTTGTGGAAAATGAATGATGCTTCAGGGCAAATAACACAGCCGATGATTAATTAAAAGTCTGAGAGGCCTCCGCATTCGTTCACTGTCAATAAAAACTAAATGTTGAGCATGCCTATGTGGTCTTCAGACCCCTTATATGTCAAATATTTGTTGCTACGCCATTGCTGCCAGGAAGACAGACTGGACTACACAGATCCCTTGTCCCAGGTCTCTTTGATAGTGAGACACCAAAGCAGCCGATGCTAACTTTGACCGCTATGGTATGTAGAATAGTGTGAGTAGGCTATTTAAAGTACTATGACTGTAGCTAAGTAAGGAATTATTCAGTAACCATTGATACCTGTCTCAGTCTTGCCAACTGACACTCTTTTTGTACTTTTTGGTAGCAACATTATGATTTTGACTAAACAAACTAAACGTTTTCTTCAAAAATCTAATATGCATATGTATTTTAACTAAGCCGACCAAATGTCGTCTACTCACGGTCTGTTTCTAACACCTTATTTGCACTGGGTCAGCAAAAAACTCTGTAGACGGTTTTATGGAATGTTCATGTGTTGCGAACGATGGGTAAAACTAACTGGTTGGAGGAATATGAGCATTGTATACAGATTATGTAAAGTTGAGTTTCAATGAAGAGCCTATATATGGACATATAGTTTTTTAAAAAGTCATGTAACTCGTTTCAATTTTCTAGTGCCATACACTTTTTGTTGTTAATTATGTATTTATTACACTGAATGACATTTTATGGGTCACTATTTGAAAAAAGAGTAGAAATGTTTGTTAGTTACTGTTTATTTACACAGAAAATATTAAAGTTAAGCAATAGACAAACCAATTTACCCAAAAGAGAAAAAGTTGTAGAATGCTTAAATTTTTTTTTTCTTGAAGCTGAAAATCCAAATTTATCTTTCACCCTTACCCACATAATGTTAGCATTGTTTTGCTAACAACACAGCATCTTGTATCACCATCATCTGCAGTTTACAAAAAAATTTGCTAATATTATCTTACATGGTCCAGCTTTATCGATAATCCACATTCATCTTAAATGAACCACTACCAGTATTTCAGTCATGTAGGCATAGGCTACAGACCAGCAGATTGCTTAGCTAAGAGATTTGTTTGGCTTTCTACAAAAAATATCAAAGGGCTTATTGAGGCCCACTTTTCCCAAAAAGCATGTTAGCTACATCATGGACTTCTTCTTCTGGGCAAACATGTCAAGCCTTGCATCATCCACCCCATCAGCACTGCTGTTCTTGTAGTACATGGTAATGACACATTTCTCAAGCACTCTGAGATCTGCATCATCTTTTACTGGTGGGTATCAGCTGAGTGTCTGGAAGGCATGAGACACTTCAGGTCATACTGCCCAGGTTTGCCGTGCAGTCTTTTTTGCCTTTGTGACATCATCATCTCATACTATAAAAATATGAATGAAAAGGATGCCTCTGGATTTTTAGGGCCTAGATTCTTCACCATATTAGGAACTGGTAACTGATAGACTGACCCTGACTAAATTGAAAACGTTATGTAAACCCCATGTTCAATCATGCAGACAAACTGAACCAAAGCAAGAGGTACAGAGGCAATAGCAGAATCTTCATGGAAAATGTACACTTATGGTACACCATTTGTCTTCATAGTATTTTGGCAACAGTGGCAAAAATAACAGCAACAAAATGATGCATTGGGACCATTATATTTCTCAAATGCCAGAGGAACATCTCTTTCTTTCTTGAATGCTTCTAGCTACATTTGCATGCAGGCATGCAGTGAACTTAAAGACTTAAGACCTGCTGTCCTCACTTCACATGTAATGGCCTCACACTCAAATGGCTGCTGCTCCATCTTCTTAGACCTCAGGCCATGCATTTGACTCATTGCAGTTTGCCTACTGGGAGACGTGGGCATGGAGAATGCCATTCTCTTTTTGCTCCAAACAGCATACTCTTACCTGGATAGTGGGAGTGGCCCTGTAAGGATCATGTTGTTTGATTTCTACAACACCTTCAACACAATCTAACCCTTCTTACTGAGACAGAAGCTGCTGCAGGTTTAAGTGGATCCATGCCTGGTGTCCTAGATGAAGAATTTAAACATGCAGCAAACTCCTCCTGATGTTTTATCTGCCTGTCAAGGCCAGTGTCCTCTTCTATCATTTGGTGTGATGGGGACACAACACTAAGAAGAGGGGAAGTCTCTCTTTGTGGTTAGCATGGAATTGGAGCCCATGACATCACAGGAGGAGAAAGGAACCTGGGAAAGCTATTATCAGTCATGGACCTTAACAGCCACCCCTTGCACAGGGATAACCAGCTATTTCAACTCCCTTGAGATGATTTGTAGGCATTTGAAATTGACAAACTCTGCCCCTACCATATCATACTAGTCCTAACCACACCATCACAGTACTGCAGCTATGTCAACTGCTAGTTGGTGTATAAAGAGATAATACAGAGCATTTACGACACTAAACTATACTACAACTTCTGTGTGTAGAACTACATTATATTAACCTACTTAGCCTATGAACACCATCGAACGCCATGCTAAGTCACACAATTCATCAATGAATGAGATTGATTACAATATTTAACATGGATAAAATGGTTCTGATCAGATTATGACATAAAACTGAAATAAAACTGTTCCAAATGGCTCCCATCTTGGAACCAAGAAATTTGTCATGCCAAACTATATATGATTTGATACTCAGATCATCACAATATGCCTAGCTGTTCAATTACTGAAAACAATTATTTCACATTTAATACGGTGGCTATCTTGAAAAATGGCAGCCATCTTGGATTTTAAGGCAGCCAATGTGCTTTTCTGGAAAAGTAAGTCCTAGTCATTACACATGCCAAATTTGATGTATCGCAAATCGAACCGTTCTTTTTAAATATTGGCTTAATATGTAGCACTATTATGTTAGGTTTTGTGTGAAGTTAAACTACTATCAAACTACACTCTTGTCTGGGACATTAGATGTCACTATCGCTTTGAAACCAATAAAGCTAGTAGTCATGCTAACTAATGTTTATAGCATGCTACATTCTAGCTCACCTAGGACCATACCTGATGTGTTTTGTCTTCATTCTTTGCCTTTTGTCTTACAAAACCTGGAAGACCTGTTGCTCAAATTCATAGGCATCCTGGTGAAGCTACATTAGCTTCAGTGGAGAGAAGCCGATGTCACATGAGCGCCTGTTGTCCTTGTAGTCATTGTAGCTACACATTTTAACATTGCTGTAACTCACCAATCATGACATGAACGGCAACTTGCTTTACTTAAAAGACTATATAAAAAATTCAAGTACATCATATGTATAATTTAAGGCTCATGATGACTGCGACTAGAAAATAATTAATTTCTCTGCACCAACACCCATTGATATTTTCTGTCAGCGAAGATCCAGTGGACCGACCAGAAGGGGCGGAGACTTAGACTCAGCCTCTACAGAGTTCCCTCTGCTGGCTACCCTTTGCAACTCTTCTTTCTAAGGATACACTTCCTTACTCCTCTCCCAGCTGGGGAACTCGGCTTTCAGGCAGATAATACGGCTTACGTTCAGATTACTTGACCTGCTATGAAGATGCAATTTTGGCCCCTGGAATGTAGTGGGTTCCGATGTGAAAAGGGCTGATGATACAGGATCCCAGTTTCTTTCTCCACCGAGCATATCCTGATTTCTCAGAAACCGGAGTAAGGGTTTACTCGGGATACTGAATTTGGGAAAATGTGATTACATGAAAAGCCGGGATACTTAATATCCTGTTCATATTCGGGATACTTAAGTGCATCTAAACAGTCATTGTGTTTTGATATTGACAAATGCTAATTTTCTATTTGTAACCTACAGATAGATTGTAAATGGTAAAATAGTCAATGGACTGCATTTATATAGCGCTTTTCTACTCCTACAAGCACTCAAAGTGCTTTACAATGTATGCCTCACATTCGCACATTCACACACATACAGTTACACACCAGTGGCGGAGGCTGCCATACAAGCTGCCAACCTTCCATGGGAGCAATTTGCAGTTCAGTATCTTGCTCAAGGACACTTTGATGGGGTCACTTTCCGGTTGCCAGCACTTCTACCACCTGCGCCACCATTGGCCCAACTGAAAATTCTGTTGGTGAAGTTTGATTCAGCATGTGGATCACCAATTACACACATTCATTGCTTTCCTCTCTGATATAATTTTGAGACATTCTTTTTGTGAAATCCACACAGATCCACGAACAAATACCGTTATTGTGCTATAGTTTTGAATTTTAAGAAGTGCTCAGCAACTCTGATTTCCTTTTTCGTGTTGTTGTTGCATTAGCCTAGCCTAGCTCCATGGAGAGAATGAACGCATCAAGATACCACTGCTGTCATAAACCCCTTTCCCCCCTCCTTTCCATCGGTGTATATATACGCATGCATTTGTTTTAGAAAGAGCCAATAACCATACACATACCCCAGTGTCATTTAGTCGATACGGCGTTAGCTGTTCTTGCATCAGGTAGCCTACATACGATATTTGCTAGGCTTTGCTATACTCTTTGACAAGTAGCAGACACTTCAGATATAAACAGGGCAAGACAACTGCCAAGAGTGAGATTAATAAAGAGCAATCAAGTATATTAAACCTCAGCAAGCTGCATCCAAAGATTTCTGTACTTACACGACTGTGGATAGTCAGCCTACCTGTCCTGAAAAAAGCCAGCTACTAACATTAGTGATGGGCATTTTGGACATAAACTGGGCTACACATTGTTCTACCAAGACAGGTACAATGCAACTTACTTACAATCACAGCAAAGCCAGGTCAGCGTCACTTTTGCATGCTTTGTGTTCTCAGAGCTCTTGCCAGTCAGATAATGTTCACCCTGACGCTTGTTGTTTTGTCTGCTATTGCTATTGCTGCTGTGTTTAGTAACACACTTTCCATATAGAGGGCCTTAGCTGGAATCTACTGGTATATGAGGGGACTCGTCATGGAAGTTTGGGAACCCCTGCCTTAGAGTTTTAACCATCATTTTAACCATCATTTTCACACGCACACTGATTTTCTCTCATAGCAACCCCAGTTGCTAAAGACTCAAATGCCATTACTGCCATGTTTTTAGGCATATCTCTCCTTCTGACCATGAGCCATTTACTTTAATAACATCACCAATGACTTTCTGTTATTACCTGATTCAAACCGCTGCAATAAATGAAATTACAAAGGCGCACAGGAGAATATTTTTGACTTCAGTGTCACATAGTTTCTAATGCCTTTTGCCATACAGCACGATAGATAACGTGGTCCCAGTGACGTGCTTGCAGAACACAGAATATGACAGTGCAAACCATTATACGCTGTTGCCATCTACTGGCCCATGTAGGATTGAAAACAAAAAAGCGACTCGCTTACGAATGCTATTTGCCGTAATGGGGCAGTGAAAGTGATAGTTTTCACTCAAATGTATCAATCAATTTTATGACTATGAAAATGCTACATAGGGTCTCTTTAACATAGGCCAAGGGTCTAGTAATTTAGGCCACGGGACAGATTTACTTCTCACCACTAGGTGGTAGGCCAGAGCCCGGCCTACAGCTTAGACACCCTGCAGAAATGGCCTGCGGGAGGTTGCCGACCTGTGACATAGGCTATAGCCTGTTTGTATGGTATTATCAGGAAGAGCTTTTGGTTCACTTTTCCTCTCTCCTCTTCTCTCCATGTCTTATTAGAAAGGTTCCTCTGTCTTTTCAGCTTTTCAGGATGAAATATTTCTCCTGACTGCTTTTTTTTGGGGACAGTTCTTTGGGGAAAAAATGCACTACTGTATGTCAGCTTTTGCAGTTCACATGCAAGGAATGCAGTGCTTTATCACATCATTGCACTGTATATCACGCCTACAGCAGTTTACTTCAGAATGGACATGGCCGTTATATACTTGTCCCATAACTGCAGTTAATGTAAGGGAGTTAATTTACATCCAAACATATTAGTTCATATTCATGAAAAAGGTAGTTAATCTATCGAGGTAAGATATTGTGACGGTGCGTTCGTTAATTATTTTGTTGCTCAGTAACCAGTAGGCTGGAAATTAAAACGCAAACATGCTTTCATTTGCAGATTGCGGACATATGGTAGCTGTCGGCATGATTTTAATATAATGTTACCATGCGTTTGTGTTATCTGATATTGTGGTCAGTTTAATTTAAAAATCAAAATGTAAAAAAATGCATGCGTACTGTGTGCGAGTGAGAGATGTGTGTGCGCGAGTCATATTAAGCTAATGGGTGAGAATTTGAAGTTCTGTTAGTTACAACCTTCTTTTACTGTCGCGCAGATTAACGTGACGGTGTTTTCTACTAGCTGAACAGTAGCAGTATTCCACAAGGCAAAAATGCTGGTGTAGCTGCCATAATTCAATCGCCAAAACAAAAAATTACATGCCATTACCGTTAGACGGGTGCTCATTTTGAGCTCTGGGTACAGGCATTGCTACCTTTAAGTGCTTAATTGAAGTTCTTGGGTGGTGGGAGGCATTTTTAGGACCTTATGTACCAAACCATGGAGTTTAATAATCAATTTCTATCTATTTTTAATATTTGAAATAGCAGCCCATTTATGGCCATTAATTTCCATATGTTACCCTTTCCAGTCATCACAACCGTTTGGTTGAGCATGTTTTCAAAACATTATTAAGTAATCAAAACATATATTAATCTTGGATTGCATACCAAACTTCCTTAGTTGTCTGAGGTGGAAGAGACGCTAAAAAGAAAAAAACAGAAGCAACAGGATTATTAGGATATGGCTGATTTTGGCTTCATAATCTAAAGTGACAGTAGAAATGTTGGGGAAACGGTTGTAATAATGCCAGAAAATATTAATGAGTGGCTGTCAGAACAATATGTAGCCTATGTGTTTACAAACAGCAGAGGTAGACGTTGTTTACTTTCTGCAGATGTGAGGTAATTTATTATCATTTTGCTAGTAGGGAATAGGAAGGAACGTTATGAGTACCTGATTGGTGAGGGGAGTTAAGGTCAATTTATACTCATCTTACTCTGTCAATACGCAGATATGCAAGCCCACACGCAAACCCTCTCCAACATGCTCTCTGACGGCTGACGGATACCTCCCCAATTTTCTAACTATCAAAATGACGCAGACCCCACGGATAGAGGGATCGTGTGATTGGTCGTCTCGCTTTGTTTTGGCTTCTTGCTATCCTCCGTAGTTTACAGTGCAAGCTTTATAAATAATCTCAGACGTTGTTTGGATACATTGGAAGGAAAAGTCAGCAGGCAATACTTGTGAGAAGTTCACAAGCTAACAGAACTGGCAGAAAACTTGCAATTTGCTCATCAATAAGTAACTGGTGAATAACTTTATTACATTACATATTACATTATCAGTTCCTCTTTTCAATGCCAGCATGTTTTTCAGATGGGTCTTTCTAAATACGAAATTGAAATAGATAACAGTCCTGCATGGTTTCTCTCATTCTAGTAAGCTGCTATGGTCACCTTCGTAGTACAGGCTATATTGTAGGCCTATGTGCTGGTACTGAGAACCTGTGTAGAATACCTTCTAAACAGTAAGGAATTGATAAAAGCATTGGACCGATAAGCAGAATCGACAATATCATTGACATTGATATAATCCTTTCAATTCCCACCCCTACACAGGGAGCTTCTTATTTGTCCCACCAGGATGTGATGCCAGTAATGCTAGTAATGCCAACACCCCCACCCCCACCCCACCCCACCACCCCCCAACTTTGGAATCGGATAGCAGTGATATATTTATGGAGTGGCTGCAATAGAAGTACTTTTACAAAAGGAAAGATGCCACACATTAATTAAAGCTGTTTCTAGAAAAAAGTTTTTTTAAACATCGTTTAAACATGTCTCTTCTGTTTGTTTGCAGAGGAAGGTATATTGTCTTACTCCTGCACATAAAAAACAGATAGTGACAACGGTGATGGAGAAACCACTGGTTCAGACACAGGCTTCTACACTACCCTTCTTTGATACGGCCCATGCCTTCAACCTACTACGAGGAATTCATGAACTGCGGGCAGAACGCAAGTTTTTTGATGTGACGTTGTGTGCTGAGGGCAAAGAATTTCACTGCCACCGGACAGTCCTGGCTGCGGCCAGCACATATTTCCGTGCCATGTTTGCTGGAACACTCCGTGAGAGTGCAATGGACCGCGTTGTTCTTTATGAAGTTTCTGCAGAGTTGCTAGGCCTACTGGTAGACTTCTGCTACACTGGCCGTGTGACTGTTACACAAGACAATGTGGATCTTCTTTTGAAAACGGCAGACCTTTTTCAGTTCCCATCAGTAAAGGAGGCTTGTTGCGCTTTCCTAGAGCAGAATTTGGATGTATCCAACTGTCTGGAGATACAAGACTTTGCAGAAGCTTATGCCTGTCGTGATCTTGCTACCAGTGCTCGGCGTTTTGTGCTCAAAAACATTGTTGAATTGGCCAAGGGCAAAGACTTTGAACGGTTGCCCTGGAAGCGTCTGCTTGAGTTTATGTCAGATGATGGACTGTGTGTGGACAAAGAGGAAACGGCGTACCAGATAGCTGTACGCTGGGTAAAGTTTGACCTGCAACGACGGCTACACTATTGGCCTGAGCTTTTGCAGCAGGTGCGGCTGCCATTTGTACGACGGTTCTACTTGCTGGCCCATGTGGAGAGTGACCCACTGGTTTACCTCTCGCCATCATGCCTGAAGCTGGTCAGTGAGGCTCGTAGTTTTCAGTCTTGTGAATATGACCGACATGATACTCCCTGCCACCGCATGCACCCACGTCCATCCACTGGCCTGGCAGAGATTCTGGTCGTGGTGGGAGGCTGTGATCAGGACTGTGATGAGCTGGTGACTGTAGACTGCTATAACCCACAGACAGGCCAGTGGAGATATCTGGCGGAATTCCCTGACCATTTAGGTGGAGGGTATAGCATTGCTGCTTTGGGCAACGATATTTACGTGACGGGTAAGTACCCTTGGAGTGATGAGCTATTAGGTTACTGTAGTCATAAGTGCCAGAAAATATTAGCCTACCTCTTATAACAGTCTTTGACAAGAGTAAATTATCTTACTACATTCTAATCTGTTTTTCACTAATCACTCCTTGGGAGAAAAAGAATTGCAGAAGCATATTCAAGATTGTAAGTCGAACTTAAATTGGATTTAATTGGGTGTGAACAACAGACTATAGTTTGTTTAAATTAAGCAGCATGGGAAATTGAATAGTGATATGTTTGTTGACCCTACCAATGTATAAAAACAAATGAACATTCTGTAGGGGTTTGAATTTGTTATTTATTGTTCCCTTTTGTTTCGTCTACATACATCTTTGAATAGTAACTTTGTTCTTGTACTGTGTGATTTGCGCCAATCTGTCTGGTAGTCTATAATATCAGGATAATCTATTTTTTCAAAGAGTGACAACAGAAATGCAGTGTAGAGGAGCCTTTATGATTCAGAAGAATAACTATGATTCATCAGTTAATGGTGAAATTGGTTAATCTCCCAATAGTAGGTAGTAGTTTGGTAAGAGTCTTTCAAATATTATTACTTTGGGTTATTGATATCCTAAAATAAAATCATGATGCTTTTGAAGTAAACCTCCAGATTCAGGGCACCTAACATATAGAAATCATCTTGATATTATTGATATTTTGACAGGTGGCTCAGATGGTTCACGTCTTTATGACGGAGTATGGCGCTACAACTCAAGTGTGAATGAGTGGACAGAAGTGTCGCCCATGCTGAAACCACGCGAGTACCATAGCTCCTGTGTATTAAAGGGTCAGCTATATGTGGTGGCGTCTGACAGTACTGAGCGCTATGACCATTCTTTGGACTGTTGGGAATCCCTTGCACCAATGCTGCATCCTATGGACAACTGTTCTACCACCACCTGTCGAGGGCGTCTTTATGCTATTGGTTCTCTCACTGGACAGGACACAATGGCGATTCAGTGCTATGATACAGAAACTAACTTTTGGTCACTTGTCAACAGTTGCCAACTGCCACCTTGGTCTTTTGCTCCAAAGACTGTTACACTCAATGGATTTATCTATTTTGTAAGGTAAGATACATGTCCTGTCTTAATTGTTGACACTCATAATGCTCAACAAGCAGAGATGAAGAGAGATGTATTATTTCTTTATTTTAGAGATGACTCAGCTGAGGTTGATGTCTACAATCCATCGAAGAATGAATGGGGCAAAATAGACTCAATGACCCAGGTAAAACATATAGGCCTAATGCTTACTCTCTTTTGCTGGCTCTCATGCCTGATTATACTATACCAGAATGTTAGGGCTAGGTATTGTTACTGATTTTCTGAATCAGTTTGATTCCGATCCACAAGGTCACGATTCGATTCGATTTGATTTGATATAGGTTCTACAGACGTTTTAGTTTCAAAACCAGGCAGCATGTTTACATCAGTGTTTATCAATGTTTCATACTCGGCAACAAACAAAGTCACAAAATAGTATTACTGTACTTTAGCCTATTTGTTATAAATGTGATATAGCCCCCTTTGAATAAATGAACCTCCGTGTGCCAGTAGTGTTTGTCAGTCAGTGAGAAAGACAGCGCTGATGAGAGACCCAGAAATTGGCAATAAAAATACGGCCGAGACGGCAGCAAACTTAAGCAAACTTTGAAAATGGTCATCCCATAATGACAACCAGACTGTCTGGAGATTTGATAGCAATGGCTGCTAACGTGTTGTTATTTTCTACACAAAGCAAAACCTTACGTAAATATTTTTTTTGTGAGACATGTAAAAAGAGTTTATTGCATATTCTCAACACAGTGAAATCCAGGCTTTTTCGAACGTGAATCGATATATCATCATATCATATAGGCCTACCTAGTAACTGACTAAAGTGTGTCCATTATTGTAAAAAGAATATAGGCCTAATAGAAAATCAGACTCTGAAATGCAAACTTTGCACTATTCATGCAGAATCATATTTTGTAAACCTGTCTGAAAGATATGGTTCTTATGTTATTGACATGACGTGAATGGTGATGTTAACTTTTGTGTGTATGTGCATACACACACACACACACAAAATATGTTTATATACAAAATCCCTCTTATTTTGGCTCAAGTAGCTTACTGGGGAAAAGCATTCAAAACTCTACTCTTCTCAACCTATATTCTTTCCTCTCTGTTTTTTTTAGCCTAAAATGCAGGAGAAACAGGTTATTTTAAATTTAGCTTTAAAAGATTTGTTAAATCTTTCCCTTTTCTCTCTTTTCACTGGCTTAAAAACATTGCATTGCATAATGCAAACATAAAACTCACAATTTACTTACGTGCTAAATTATACACATCCTCATTCTGTAGCCTAGACTACCTTAAAAATATAATCTTTTAAACAAATGCATCCATGCCTTTAAATGTTTACTTAGATCATAGTCCTACTAACTAGCTTACTTTACAGAAGAACAAACAAGCTCTCTGAACATTTCAAATTGGATTACAGTAGCCTAGAATGTAGCCTGTAATTGTAGACTATAGGTGTGGTCGAAATATCTTTAGCTTTGGATTCAAAGTTTTGACATCTCTTTTAAAGTTTGTTGAGCTCTCGAGCTATTGTGCTAAAAAAAATGCAGTTATGCAGATTAAAATATGATTATGTGCAATTTCATAGTTATCTGTCTTGTGAACAATTTATCACAGTAACTAGCAACTAGCATAACTGTGTGGCCAAAAATGGGTATTGTTTTGGAGCATGTTAGACAACATAATTTCAGTCTGAACTGGCAAACAACATTGCTTCCTGAATTGATTTAAAATCACCAAATTAACCATCCTGAACACTGCTAGTTATACCTTATTATATTACTTTATGCATCTTTATTCTGATTGTTGCTGTATCTTGCCAATTTATACATACGTACCAATTTATCCATACAGAGACGTGCAGTGAACTGTCAATCATCAGTATTAGCGAATGTAATTCTGGGGGACAATCAGATTCCAGGGGTGTCCAGTGTTACTCTGACCCCTCCTCTGGCTCCGCCTCTGACCAAAATGTCAAAGAATTAACCTCAAATAAAATGTCAAGTTTAGCATTCTATTTTGGACTCAATTTCAGGCAAGACGACGGGAGAAAATTGCCTTACATCTAATTTCTTAGCATTTTTATCTAGACCCGTGAACTTATTGACCGAGATCAACTTAATGCAACCATGCTGCGTCTTACTGGCTGTCGCAAGGGTTAGTAGTCACACAGACATACTTTATCTTCAGTATCCTATGGCTCCAGATGGTTGCAAATAACTTAATCGAAGAGTTTGACATAGAGAGTTGGTAACACAATAACCTGGGAGAGTTAACAGTTCAGAACTAATTTGCGTTTGTCAACAGATGCTAACTGGCTTAAATGGCAATTTACCAAGTCATATGATGACAATGATTCTCACACGACAAGGCTGGATCTATTGTGAAATGGAAAGAGAGAGGGAGAGTAAGCGGTAGTACTCGTTTACAGTGTAATTGGATTTAATCTATCAAAAAAATAGGAAAAATAGGGAAAGACTGCGGCCGTCCTGCATTATAAGCAGCAGCAGCAGTAAAAATGATGTGGAATCCCATGCCCAAATTCAATCCCTGAAAGCGACATACATTTACATTTAAGTAACAGTTACTACAGGGTCAGTCTCCCTCTATTTAGGTTACAAGCATGCAAGGTCCCTTAACCGCTGCGCTACCCTCGCCGAAGTCACATTGGTGTGCACTTGTAAATAAATAAATAATTACATACATACATAAATAAGCAAGCCATAGATAGGCAGAGTTTTCCGCTGACTTAGATCTATGCCATAACATGTGCAGACATTAATCTCCAACTTCTGTTTTTCTTGGTATTTTTCCAGGTTCATGTTGGAGGCAGCGTAGCTGCTCTAGGGGGACGCTTGTATGTATCAGGGGGCTACGACAGCACCTTTGAACTGTCTGACGTTGTGGAGGCATATGATTCTGAAACACAAACATGGAGCATTGTTGGCCGGTTACCACAGCCCATGTTTTGGCATGGCAGTGTCAGTATTTTCCGTCAGTTCATGCCACTAGCACAAAGCACTTTTGAGCCTTTGGAACCCCCTGAGGTCAATGCTGTCCGTCTCCACCGGCTTCATCGTCACCAGGCAATTCACAATCAAAATCTAAACCGCAACCAAGATGTCAATCCTGCCCATTGAAATGCACGCTGTTCTGATGGCTCAGACAAAGTGTTGAAGCTAGTATATTATTTACTGTGATTGAGTGAGGATGCTGCAATTGTGCAATGAAAAGCAGGTTTGCTCTTCAAAAATGTACAGCCGTTTAACAGAAAGGCAGTTTCTGTTGCATGCAATAATAAAACCCTAATTATTCAGCAGGCTGTAGGTGGCATGGTGGTGGTGAAATGGTAGAAGTATTTTTCCAGAACAGTCAGAGATTTAACAAATTGTTGGAATTCATTTGAAAATGTGCCATTATTGTATCAATCTATATTCTGAATGCACACTAGATGGTTAGACTCCATGCACTCCATATATTCACCTGCAGGTTTGACTTTGTCTAATAGAAAATTATATGGAAGATAGCAGTTCAAGCTGAGGTTGAGGTGTACATGAAACCTGGCTTAAGGAAATACAAAAGTAGTGTACCACTATTTTGAGCTATGCTTTTATCAGGCAGTTGGTTTATGGTAGTAGGAAGGATAGATAAATGTGTTGTTCCCACCAAACATCCAGGATATGTACAATGCTGATCTGCAAATATGATAGGACCAGGCCTCAAAAATGAAATGTTTTTCTTCTCAGTTTGACATTTGTGACTATATTGCCAACAAACACCAGTTATCTTGTTTTAGCAGTGCTACACAGGCACTGGGAGGCGTTTGGAATGTTTTGCATGGCTTTTAGGTAGCTAGCTCACTAGTTTCACACCAAAGCACCTTTAATGTTTGGAAGTTCAAGGTACCTTTTCAGTTAAGGAATTTCTTGGCAATAGGGAAAGGGTCATTGTAACCGGTGTTGAGGGGTATGGTCCTACAGTAGATCTGGCACCGTAGGCTGGACATGCCAACTAGGAGGTTTTTACACCAGAGAGTGAAATTTTCACCCCTTCACAACTATTTGCATTGACTTCAATGGAGCCTTTGTTTGAAGATTCTTTACACAAGCATTAATCATGCTAAAAAAAATTGGAAACAGTGCAAACCTGCACTCCACCCACAACCAAGGCTGTATAGGCCACTTTTGGGGGCAGAATATAGTTTAAAGTCAAAATTCTGCTAAGAACAAAGGATTTATTTTTGGATGATGAGAAGTCTAAATTGTTGAAGATTAGAGCAAATTGAAGGAAGACAAATTACATATACAACAAAATCATAAACAGCGTAGCATTTGCTGTTGTTAGACAAATAATAGGCTCAAAGTATTACACTTATGCTACTATGGAGTGAGTCCAAGTGCATTGACTCTGAAATTGTAAAAAAGACATAAAAATGACATTGAACTCTCCTCCTTTGACCTCCCCTTGGTGGATGGTAGTTTGCTTAGAATATGGTAAATTACTTTTGTGGACCTTCTCCTCGCAAACCACTGCATTAATAAGGTGATTCACTGACTGCATAGTCCTTTACCTAAGTACTTAAAATACCTCTCCACCGTTGGATAGATTTGTAATGAAATTTTGTTCCAGTCAAAATTAATATTGTTTGGTCACCAATTATCAGAACCTAGATTGTTATATGGATTTACCCTTTGAACCAAGGGTTTATAACCGCCCTTGGCTAAATTGAATACCACCCTATCATCCTTTTCTTATATGAGGATTTCCAGGATGACTTCATTTAATTTTAATTCATCACTGTGCACATAAGTGAGATTTGCAGTTATGGTGGCAATTCTATTTGGGCTAGTTTATAATGGTGTACATCATTTCAAACACTGCCTGCAAAGTTCTAAGCATGATTAAATGTGTTATACAGTCAATTCAGCATTGTTTGGATTACTGCTAGTGAGGGTGCGACTGATGAATTATCTTAAAAATGTGAAGTTTGGTATACTTTACCTCATTTCTTTTGTATGTCCATAAGTGGCAAATGTTTCACTCAACCAGATGGCATATCAAATGTCAAAAGTCAGTATTCACAAGTGTCAATACTCGATCTTCATGAACCCATAAAAAGCTGATTAAAAGTGATTGATGAAAGCTACAGTATGTATCAAATTAGAGTATGAATTAAGTAAGGCTAATGGCACACTTGCATCCTCTTTCTTATAGGCTCCCTAAATACAACACAGCTATTCCTGTCAATTTCCACTGTTCAAGTTAACAGATGATCCGAAGACAATGCTCACAAAATGTCTTTTAGTCATGGATTTCCAGTCTGTTTTAAATTACGGCTGTCAAAATATTAAAATTTATATTTGTGATCATCTTAATCTACATTTGACATTAATTAGCAGTTTAATTTCTTACATATGCTTGCATGTTCCATGTCAATTATAATAAGTCATCTTCTCTATGATAGACAGTTATACAGAATATATAATGCATGAATATTTGGAATTCGGGTTTTGATATTAGATCAAGGCATATAGCCTATTCTTTCCTAAATACAATTTCAGACATTTATTCTGTAGATAATAGGCATATGTGCAAAATACTATTTGGAGAAATAACTATACTTTAGTTTAACTGTAATGGCCGCAAGCTACACTTGCACTTTGAAAAGCAAAGAGTAAGCAGTTTAACTCCTGATAGCTCAGTCAAGTGAAGGAGTAGATTATTTGGAAACTGCTAGGCTACCTACAGTCTACAGGTGGAGGTAAGGAAATGTGGGCATTCACGAATGTAGCACATCAGCCATCAACCATGGCATGCATTTCACCTGGAATAGTGAAACTAAACTCATACCGCATCGCATGCAGTCTGCATAACTATGTTGCAGGTTTATTTGTAGCTACAACTTATCACAAAGCTGACTAGCTTTATGTTGCATGCTAGTCCTCCGCGAAAATCAGTATTGTTAATCTGTAAATATGTAAAATCCACAAAAATCTGTATTCTTAATCTGTCAATCCCACAAAAATCTGTATTGTTAATCTGTAAAATCTGTTAATCTGTATTGTTCCCTACCAAGATGAGCCTAATTCACTGTTGTTAATACCTTGCGATGACTTTTTTTAATCGTGATAAAGTGAGATTGCATTAACACACTATTAGTACATTAACCATGACAGCCCTATTTTAAATTGGACTAGTCCATAAACTTTATAAAAAGGCGCATCCATCAAAAACCTTCAATCTTTTGCGATTTTGCACAATTGTAAAATGCAGTAAAAGTAAAAGAAAGAGCTTTACAGCAGGACATTGATGACTGTATTGTCATTAAACACCATTTTGCATCTTCTAGAAGGGTCTGGAAAGTGTTCAGAAGATTTAAACTACAGTGTTGCTTTAACATGTTTTGTTTTAAAATTCACCATCTCGTCTGCAAAGGTCATCTCACTCATTGGTCTGATTAGTTGTGGGTTACTATTTTCACAGTATGACATCTCAAATACAAACCATGCTGAAAAAGTTCATTTATTTATTTTCAGATTTTGATTTGTTGCACCATTTTTAAGTTTCAGTCAATTTTTAGGATGTGGCTCATATTTTATTGCTAATATTCTGATGTAAACTCCAAAACATAATGCAGTCAGAACATTCTTTGGATGTACACCAAATATTGTAAATTCAGATCATAGGGGATGCTACACAATATCTAATGAGCCAATTAACAGAGAAATATGAAATTTATTGTAATTAATTTTTGGTCTCCGTTATTCACATTTCTTAAACTGTAGGTACCCTTTTTCAGATTTTTTACTTTTCCAGTTGGGGCCACTTCATCCAAACTATTTGGACCCTGTCAATTGTTTGTGGCGATACATAAATCTGTCAATTGTTGTTTGTGGCGATACATAAATTTGTTTTGTCTGGATGATTCAATTCCGTTTCTATTCATACTTAGTTTCTATTTATTTACTAATGTGTTATAGCTTTATGTATTTAGTGAAAGCGTTAGCATCATGGAGAAAGTAAGTGCTTAAGGATGTATGCAGCACAAAACATAGATAGGTATTAGAAATCTAGCATCTAGAAATCTATTAATTGAATAGAAATGGCAGTTGAAATAGGCCAAAGAGATCTCAATTGGTTTGGGTTCAACAGCATCCAAGTGCTTTTCAAATTAGATGGAAGAAAATACAGAAAACCTTTATATGTACCTGTATGTGCTCTATGTCTGAATACACACTGTTTTTCTTTGACAGTTTTAGTTAATCACACTTGCATGAAGTCCTATTGTGTTTTTTTTTTGTTTGTTTGTTTTTTTTTGCCTTCATTATTTATCATGGTGAATGTGAAATGTGTGCGTGTATTTAAAGTATATTGTAAGTGAATGTCAAAGATGAAGGAAACCAAAAACAATATAAAGCTGTTCAGTATAAAAACTGGAACTACACTAATCCTTTTTGAAACCATGTATGACTGTGTTACATGAGTACATGTTAAGTTGTTGTGAAACGTGTTTTTTTTGTTTGTGTTTGGCAAAGACTGTTTTCGTTTTAAACGTGTTCTGGATTTGCATGGTGGTCAAGTCCGTGATAGAATAAAGTGGGAAGTAATAAACCTAAGTGCGTAAATGCATGCGTCTTTGCATGTACAGGATTTTTTTTTTGCAAACATTTTGCCACCATTTAGAGCTGGAAACACATTTACTTAACATTCACTTTGATTTTCATACACATTCTTGTTATCTCTTAAAAAAAACAAAAAACAAACATTTTACATCTGGTATAGCATTAGAAGTCATTTTGTAAACATGACCATATACAGAACACAAAAATACATCCTTTGTGAAGAGATAAGTAGAACAACTGTGTGTGTACACATCAGTGGCAGCTGGTTTTTCAGACAGAGGAAGCGCAGATTGGGCGATCGGTCATTTTGCCATTTAAATGATTTAATTTTGCTTTCAGAGTCACGATTGTCACGATTATTGCCATTTTGTAGTACGTCCCCATACTGCATGCACAGCTCATTCATGCTTGTTTGTCAGAATCATCAGCTCCTGAGCTCACCGCATAGACTGTAAAAGAAGCAGTTCAATTGTCCCCGGTATCGAGTGCTCCCTTCAGAATAAAGGGTTGGGATCAGGGTGGCAGTAGTGGTGGCTCATCTCTTAGACAAAATACAGTCGCACACACTCACACTGGCTCAATGAACGCAACCATCAAGGAGAATTAAAACATGGGTTTTTGTGCTCATTTGCAGAGTAATATTAATAACACAGACAGTAAATTTGATTAATTGTCTACACTGCATCACTGTCGTTCACTATAGCCATCTCTAAGCTAGTAGCCTAGCCACACCAAACCAGAATTGTGTGTGATGCAGAACAATGTCAATCAAAGAGGTCCAACCTTATTGGTAGCTCATCCAATCATCATACAGAGGTTCGCCGGCCTTGACTGCCCACTGCCCCATTTACCCCCAGTAAAGCTGAGCTGTGCTGGAGCAACATTTTGTCTTAAGTCTGGGAATCTCATAAATATTCATGATGAGCAATCATCTGATGGGCTGGTGCACTCACAGACAGCACAACATACATATCAGAGAAGGTATCCTGGCTCCGTTGCCGCCGTCAGGGAAATGATTGACACTAGCCTACATATTTATGAATAATTCTGGCAAAATCTGAAAAAAGGCTATTAGAAACTAAATGGACTACATGAAATGCTAGAGGCTGAGGCGTAAAATGCTCTCATGGAAAATTACACTTTATACGAGTTGATCTGACATCCTGGAGGACTGCATACATCTTAAAACAGTTAATCTCTGAACAGTTAATAATCTAATTGAATAAAGTTGATTCTGATGTAGACCTCAAAAGCAATAAAAAAAGGTAAGTGTGGTGCCAATATGTTTTATTTACATTACCTCAGTGTCACTGGCCGACTGGTCGTCGTCACTGGCCAGTCAGAGGAATATTTGAGATTCCCAAAAATATTTCTTCCCTGGATATGACGTTTTTTCGGCATCAGCCTGCAACATTCCTGCATCAAGCTCTGCGTTGAGCGTAAGCCCAAGGTGGACTTCACTGTGTTTGAATGAGTAAATGGGATCTCAATGGCAGAATTGACGTGAGGTTAGGGACCCGCAATTACACTTCTGAACAATGTAACTGAACATTTTATCTAACAATATTGATGTTAAGTGATAGATCAGGCAACTGCACACTTTTTAACCTGTTTCATGAATATTTTATTTATGAACATTTTGGTGACATTTCAGAGGATGCAGAGCTTACCTTTGTAGTCTTATATACCGTATTAGCCCGAATATAAGACAATATATTTTTTCCTGCAAATACTTCTGAGTTTTTGCAGGAAAATTATATTCACGGACTAGAAAAAGACTAATCAGAATTATATTTGTGGCCTAGAAAAAATTTGTGAAAAAAATATAGGGCGCCAAAAACGCATACCTGCATACCTGCCAACCTTGAAGTCTTTTTACAAGTAGTACCTTGTCGCCAGAAAAAAATAGCAGCCTAAAACCGCATCCAAATAGGCTATTACCGCATAACTGATTTTGGATAGTATACATTGGAGTCATCAACGTTTTACAGGCAAAAAATTCCCTGGCATACAGGTAGATGTACCCCATATGCTATTACCTAGAATTTCACATGGTAGGCAAACTACATTAACTATGAGGAGTCAGAACCCTCTTTTTAAACATCTCTTCATTTTTTGATGTCATAAAGTTGTACACAAAAAAATAAAAACTAACCATTCTCAGTGGATCACAAAAAAATATAAAAATCCTTGCCTGACAATTCTGTTCTTTGATCATCAGAATCAGAATTGCCTGTGTTTTTGTATTTATTGAAATTTTTGTAATATTCTGATTGTTCTAACCTCTTAACATGTCAGACTTTATTAATAGAACAGCAAATTTACCCTTTATGACAACATGGGAACTTCGTGTTATTCTTTACATGTGCCCAGAGCCATGCATGTGCCTATATGGGCCTATAACAGCCTATTGACATTTGTGCTGCTGACCACAGACAACAAAGTAAATAGGAATTCATGAAATGCCATAGCCATTGAGCTGTTCTGGTTTTGGCAGCAGTAACTACCTCCGTCGATGATATGAGCAGTTTGCCTGTCTCTAAAGGTTTATGAAAAACTGCCCGATTAACAAGCCATTTAGCCTACTTTTGTTAACTTGTGGCAGCTATGAACCGCATTCTCCGGATGTGTTCTTCATGCATATATCAGGCTACGTGTGTTTGAAAAGCAACATTTTATGGAACACCTGGACTAGCTAGCTCGCAAATACACTTCATATCTCCCGGACCACCTTTGCAAAGCAGCTCATAACTTGACACGAGAAAGACAGGCAGAGTGGGGAGGGGTCAGGGACTCTACAGGCAAGTGCTGCTGCTGCCTCTGGGCTTCTACTGTTCTTGCTTGATTCTTTTTGTACTGGAGGGCCAAGGAGAACGAATATTGCACTGGTCTTTTTTATTTGGCAATTTTGCAGCAGCACTGGAGCCCGTCTAAAAATTCTGTTCGGCAAACTCACTAGATTTGCATACTTTTTTTTTGGCAATGCGCATCAGCGTATTTCAGCGTCAAAATGCATTGCTGCCACACAAAATGTGTACAGGTTGGCAGGTTTGTTTTTGTCTTAAATGAACCGGCAGCGTCTAATTGGCATACAACTGCAACACATGATGGAGAGGTAAGAGACGCTCGAACAAATTTAAAATTAGTCTCAAGTGGTGTAAAAGAATGACTAGCACTTCAGTATCTCTTCAGTTTACATGTACTTCAGTATCCCTTTACCCCAAACGTCAGTATTTTTCGAGGTGCCAACAACTGTTGCTGTTGCAAAGAAAGGTTGAAAATCAGGTCCTCTGCAGTGGAAATGAGAGAAGTGAATCACCATTATGTTTGAGTGCCTCACAGTTGGGGCCAACTTTGACACGCAAGGCTGTAGCCTCTATACAGAGCCTCTTTAGTATCTATACTCTATGGGTACTGCATATGGTTTTCTGCCTGGTAGACAGTCAACAATGTATTGTTTGCACTTTCATGGAAAATTATCATTCATATGGTTGCCTACTATTCACTTAATTTAAATGTGACAAATTTATCCACATTAATTAACTTGATCTCATGCTTTAAATTATTGTAGTGATGTTCAAAAAACCTGTTAACTCTTAAAATGTTTTCCAATGAGTTTTCACCAGAATTTTAAAATAATTTACTATATAAGAAAAAAATGGTCTACAAAAAAAGTTTGTTTTTCCCCCAAAAAATAAGTCTGGAAAAAGAGGGTCATCTTACATTCAAGTTTGTCTTATATTTGGGCCAATACGGTATATCAGAGGCGGCTATTATATGTTATTTTTCTCCTTTGACTGATGTTTTGTCATACCTTGGGACATGTCCTGACAATGTCTTGACACAAATTATGCTTTTCCATTTGTAAATTTGATTTAAATTGTGTGTTATTGTTGTTGAGTTCTTGTAGTCTTTTCTTTTCCTCTTTCAGCCAGCTCTCTAGCTTAGTTCTCTGCCTCAGATTGCTGAATAGGATATGTATCTGTTACCAGTAAGCTGTGGTCCAACACGTCCACCACTGTAAATTCTGTCTCCCCATCATTCGATGATACAGTTTCTGTAGGTAACACAGAAAACCCAGCCTGCACTCTGCCAGTGCTGGTGCCTGAAGTTGATAAAACATCTGAAAATCCAGCCTGCGTTTCTCCATTGCTTGGATCAGATGCACCCTGGCCTGGCACTACTTCCTCCACCAGGATGGCTCCTGGCTGTATTTCAACACCAATGATTTCAGTTTGTGCCTCAGGAGCCCCTTGTTTGACTGGAGCAGTGGATGAAGTTGCTTCCTTGTCTTCAATGACCTCCACAATGAGGTTACGGAGACGGCGTTGCCGGGGGTTGTAGTTCTCCACGCGATTGTGGATCTGGGCATGGCGCCTAAGATGAGCCTGAGACAGAGAGGAAAGAAGAAACAGTAACTGATTAAAAAGTCTGAAACAAACTGTGTGTGTATATGTATATATATATATATATATATATATATGGGCAATTCCAGCGTTATAGTCATGACATTTGCACTCTTACTGATGAAGAAATATGCCACAGAATGCCTCATAACTTTAGCAAGTATAGCAGTATTTCATAATTTTGTTTATTTTATGATGCAAACTCCATAGCTGAATACAGGCAAACTCACAAAATTCACATCATGATTTATCGTAAGAATATGAGCCTTTTTATTTGTATTACGGACGTGACATTGAATGGACATACTTTTATAGGAGAGAGTTAGTTTGTAAAATAAGTTGTTTTTGATTGGAATTATTTTGGGAAAACTGGCATTATGTCTGAACCAGGCATTCCAAAACGAATGGTGAATTTTAACCTGTAACGATTTAAATAGTAGATTTGCTAAGTTGATGCCTGGGTGGAAGCGTAGCTTTAAGGCTGTCTTTCGAGAGAAGCTCACAAGACACTAAAAGCATTGTATTAATATAAGGCGTTACCAGTGGTACCAACAAGTGCGCATCTCAAGCAAACATCTCAAACAATTAGCCTTCCATTGTCATAAAAATGCTACCTAACATTACAGGTTGACAGTTAACAATGTTAGGAACAACTTGCACTGGCAACCGGCTATCGTAGCCTATATGAAAGATGTACACACTCAATAAAACTAAAACTCAAAGGAATACACGGAGTATTTCACATCAAATGCTGGGTCGTCAGAGGTCATCAGAGTCATCTGATCAGAGTCATCTGGGTCATCAGAGAGCAATTGGTCGTTGGCCACTCCTATCAGGCCTACTGTTTCTGTCTGACTCTTGGTGGGCGGTCTCAGGTGGGTGCAGTCAATCATTGTTCTTTTCCATCATAATAGTAGGAGTGACAGTGAAGCATCAGCCCTCGTGTTCAGCCCTCCTGATGTGAAGATGAGTGTGTCTACCTGCGCGTGTCCACCGAGCAAGGACAACGACCATATTAACATGTCTTATTCTCTGTAACTTAATCTTCTGTGACCTCCCTTCATCTCGCTACGGTGTATCTCTACCCTATTCCAGCTGTCTCCAGCCATCGCAGATTTCGCTTCAGCAAACGGAAACGAAACCCACTCTGGACATCACGCCTCATCATCCACAAACAATTCTTTCTTTGCAGGTTTGTGGAACTGTCAGTCTGCAGTGAACAAAGCATACTTCATTTCAGCTTATGCGAACCATCTTTCTCTAGACATTCTGGCTGTCACACACATTGACTGTCTGACAATGCCACTCCTGCTGCACTCTCCACCAACTATGCATTTTCCCACACTTCACGTCCTTCTAGGAGAGGGGGTAGTGCAGGGCTGTTAATATCGGACAAATGGAAATATACTCAACTGGTACCATCTGTCACATACAGCTCTTTTGAATACCATGCCGTTTTAGTAACGGCACCGGTCAAAATATATGTTTGTTATCTATCGTCCCCAGGTCAAATGGGTGATTTCGTCAAGGAACTAGACACTCTACTTTCCTCCATCCCTGAGCATGACTGTCCTTAGTGATATGAACATCCACTTAGACAATCCAGGCTCTGCCGACTTCCAATCTGTCCTTTGAGCTACAGCGGGTTTGCAGTCCTCCAACTCACAAAGCACTGTGCCACTACTTCGCAAACAGTTACTCCTGTTCATCTATCTGACCACTAATTCAGCAACCATCTGCTCCTACTCCCACTCTCTCTTTCCGTCACAATCTCCAGAATTTATCTTGTATTCGTTTTTCCCCCTTGGTGGCGTCTGCTCTCCCACCGTCCAGACACTCTGTTCTACGCTGAGCTCCTGCTTGGATTGCGTGTGCCCTCTGTCTACCAGACCTGCTTGATCCACTCAGTCTCACGCATGGCTTAATGACTCACTTCGTTCAATGTGCTCTAACCTCAGAGCTACTGAGAGGAAATGGCACAAAACTACGAATTTGGCCGATCTAACACAATACCAGGAACTGCCTTTTCATGCCTTCTCATCCAGCGTCACTCCTGCGAAAAAGGCTTTCTACCATGACAAGATTCACAATGCCACGGACACCAAGAAACTCTTCTCCACCTTCAAGTTACTAAACCCACCTCCTCCCCCTTCCTACAACTAACCTCACACCTGACACTTTTGCTGCATTTTTTTTACTAACAAAGTTGCAGCAAGTAGTAGTCAGTTCTCTAACCCATCTACAGAGGTTTCCCCTCCAAGCTTCTCTAAGCCAACTACTTCCTTTTCTTCTATCACTCTTCTGTCCGAGGCCGAGGTGTCTAAGCTTCTCACAGACAGCCGGCCTACTTCTTGTCTTCTGGACCCAATTCCAACAACCCTTCTTCAGGCCATAGACCCCACCATTGTGACAGCAGCCACACATGTGGTCAATGCTTCACTAACTAGGGGTACATTTCCCACCACCTTCAAACAAGCCCAGGTAACACCGCTGCTCAAAAAAAACATCCCTTGCTCCCACTCAAGTGGAGAACTACCGGTCTGTCTTCTTCCCTACCTTTCCAAAACCATTGAACGAGCTGTCTTTAAACAGGTCACAGGATTTCCCTCTCAGAACAACCTCCTCGACTCCTACCAATCCAGCTTCAAAAGTGGCCACTCCACTGAAACAGCGCTTCTGTCTGTGAGGCCAGAGCGGCAGGTCAATCCTCAGTACTCATCCTGCTGAATCAGCAGCATTTGACCTGGTCAACCACCGCATCCTACTGGACAAATTGACCAACATGGGCATCGATGGCAGAGCGCACTCCTGGTTCGAATCCTATCTTACTGGATTGGTGGTTCAACGTGTAATGGCTAGGACAGACATCGGCGCTTCACCAACTCACTACAGGAGTACCCCAAGGATCTGTGCTGGGACCCCTTCTCTTTGCCTTGTATACCGCCTCGCTGGGCTCGATCATCCACTCCCATGGCTTCTCTTATCACTGCTATGCTGATGATACCCAGCTCTATCTGTCCTATCCTCCTGGCAACTCCACGGTGTCAACGCGGATCTCGGACTGTCTTTCTGACATATCTGCATGGATGAAAGGACACCACCTCCAACTAAATCTAAAAATCTGAACTGCTGGTCCTCCCAGCCAAACAAACCATGCATCACATCAGCGTCAAGATCGACTCCCTATCTGGTGCTCCCACCAAGGTGGCAAGAAACCTAGATGACATGATCGATGACCAACTGACCTTTGCGGATCATGTTGCCTCTGTGGCTCGGTCGTGCCATTTATCCCTATTTATTTATACAGCGCCTTTTATAGTAGTATTGTCTTTTTATTGTGATAGGAGTATTATCCCACTTTACATTACATGGTAGTCAGTCCATAGGTGGTTATCAGGAATTATGGCTAGACAATGTTGCAGCGGCCAGACATAGTGTCAAACTCAAAATTTGACCCTTCCAAAAGCCCCACCCCCCTTAGCTTCGTTGAGATCACCAGAGCATTTTGCATGGGACTAAATACAAAATACAGCCACAAGCAATGGTTTTCCAGAGACAATCTACGATGTTTCACAAATTGATCATGAATTATTAATAGCACTTAATGCTTGACAAAAGGGGCTACTGCGAGTACAGTGTAGAAGATTAACATTAATGTGAGTAACGTTAGCTTAAAAGAAATTTAGAAATGGATTCACACACACCGAACAGACCTGGCGTATCTACCATGCCACAGTGCCACAGCACCACAGAAAAATCAAACAGCATGAATCTCTATCAAGTCATCTCATCAACTTAACATTATGGACTAACTATACTCTCTGTCATCGCACTGCGTAAATAATTTGAGTAAATAAACCGTTTATCATTGTGCCAAAATGAGATAAGGAAATCAGCATGTTGAATTGGCTAGCATAAAGTTACGCTGTCCATCAGAGACATTACTTGTTCCATCATGGACATAGCTTGGTTGTGTTTTGGGGTTCAGGAAAGGTGAAAGAGTATTTTTCCATCAATTTTGAATGATTTCTGCTATCCTGTTTGCTCATGCCATAGGCACAGCATTGCAGAATATTACCACCTGTCCAAAGCAAAGATCCTATGGCGTAGCACTCTAGAATCTTTGGTCCAAAGCTTGTTAGGCCCTTAGTAACCACTGCTATATGTAGGATTGGTCAGTTGCCGTTTTTTGGGAGATGCTTTGGAAGGGTCAATTAGGCAGGTTGTGGAGCTATGTCAACTACAACCAAAACCACAGCTAATAATAAAAAACAGTTTACATAGCTAGCCTACACTACACAGGCAATAAGCCTAAAAAGCATTCTACTTGTGACATGCTTAAAAAATCATGTTACATAGCCTTCCTTTTCAAATTGTTAGTAGCTTACCGTGTAGTTATATTAGCTGATGTTAGATGCCCTCCTCCTACCTACTACTACTAGCTACCTAAAAACCCCTTCAGTCTTTGGGATGTTTGGGAATTATTCTGTAATACCTGTAGCCTACACTGCACCTTAATCTGAGTCCAGCAATTGCCCAACACTAAAACTCAAACATTCTTACCCATTTAGCCAATGAAAGACAATGAAGTTGTCATGGTCTCATCCTGTGTTGGTAAGTTTCCACCACACCGCACCCATTCAATCACCTGTCACGCCCACTCTGCTCTCACTCAGTCACTACCACTACTGCCTCTAATTACTCAGTCATTGCCTTCACCTGCTCCTTGTTACCTGCCACAGTATTTAACCCAGTTTCCAGTCAATCCCTGTCAGATCGTCTGCTAGGATCCATGGTGATATCCCGCAACTAGGTTTCTCTGACTGCTTGTTACCGACCCGGACCGACCTAGAGATCCCTGCTCTTCTGCCCCGGTAAACCTGACCTGCTGCCTGTCTCGCGACCTGTGATTAGCCCGTGTGTATCCTGCCCTGCCACCTCCACGAGGGTGTACCTGCTGCTTCCAACAACGCCTAGTCTCCTGTGTGCGGACTCACCTTCTCCCGGTGAGATCTATAGAGCCACAGCCCGTCACCTGCTTCCTCTCCGGTTTTGAGGGCGATCCATCGGAGCTGCCGCGACTTTCTTTTCAACCCCCCCGGTCAGTCGCTCTCCCACATTGATCAGTGTCTCGTTGTGTATTGTTCTACGAATCCCTCAGTTCTGTTCAGTAACTACCACTCTCCGCGGGTCTCACTGCTCCCAGATCCAGCGGCTCGCCTTCCAGCTCCGCCTCTTTTAGCGCCTGGGTTTCCCCGCTGGTTCCTCTGGTCATCACAGCATTCCAGGATCCCGCGAATCACCTTGGACTCTGCTGCTCCCTATTTCCCCTCCCCTGACTCAGATCTCAATAAACTGTTGGGGTTTGCAAAGTGTTGCTCTTGGGTCGTCTGTACTGCAGCGTTACAGAAGCATAGCAACTGTTACCAAGAGCATAGAAATCAATCACGATTTGTGAACACAGTATGTTCCTGACAAGTTACCTTTGCTAATTAAATGGTGATAGTGGTTGATTTACTGGTAAAATGTTTTGTGTACTTAACACACAGCCTACAAGCCCACTGCACTGAAACATCAGACACTTTTGGTATTGTTAAAGTAGTTTGAGAAGTGAAAGACAGGAATCAATCATAGAACGGCTCATTCATGATTCTCGGGTCTTGTTCTTTTTCACTGTGTTGTTCATTAAGTTGTGCACACACAATTAGAACGAACAAATGAACTGAACAAACAATTCGTCCTGATGAACTGAACAATGAGAACTAGTTTCCGACAAAGAAACGTAATACCCAGCAATAGCCCCAGGCACATTTGTCGCCCTAGGCGTCTGTCTTACACGTCTATTAGGTGTGAAACGTTCACTCTTAGAATCTTCCAGGAGGTACTGCAACGAGATGGCATGTGCGAGCAAGTGAAGAATGAATAGGGTGCTATGGAGTTGCACCACCTAAATGCTACATTTTTTGGATATGATTTTTTTTTTCTCTGATGATTGCAATAATGCATGCAATGCAGGAGAAATTGACTTTACAATCAGTTGACAAATAACGGTTTTAGGAATTTTTGTTTATTTGTAAAATCCCTTCTAAAGTTTGTATGTCAAGTCACACAAAGCAAACCACTTTACAGCAGTCAGCCCTAGTTAGTCACTTTGCATCTGATGAGCCAGACCATACATGACAATGGTGAAACCTTGTGCACATTATATGCGTGTTATTCCCTTAAACTATGGACTATACGTATCCGTCTTCAAAGAAACCCTTTATAGATGCCATAGAGAAATTTTCTTGTTGTTACAACCACCTCTGTCTCCGGGATTCTGTTTGTGTTTATCATTTAGCTTAGCATACAAAGCGAGCTGCCATTTTTGTGGGTTTCCATTTGGGTTTAATAGCGTGCCAAGCTAACCTTGGGACCTACTTGTTTCCAAAGAGTTCCAAAGAGTTCCAAAGAACATTCACCTAGCAAAATATTACATGAACATATGCGTGTAACATTAATTCAAATGTTGTCTAAGGGTATGTGCTGAGCATGACAGACTTAATGTTGGCAAGAATGTTAGCCTCGCTAACATAAGCGTTAGCCACATGACATTCGGTCCAAAATTCCCAAATCTTTCATTACTTTACAGATTTCATGCATGGTTATTGTCTTCATTGTCCATACAAAAACGAGTTTTAATGCTTGAATTATTAATGGTTACCAAAGGAACACCTGACTAACCACGCCATAGCAAGTGGGAAATTACGGCTGTAAACGGTTGCAGGTCTGCAACCAAGTAGCAGAATGTTAGTGAGTCAGGGGCAAAAGTTGCTCACAAAATGAGAAATGTAAAGGAATGTAAAGGTAACCCATGTCCAGGTTGCTAAAAACAAAATGCAATCTGTGATATTTTGTCAATAAATATGTGAAAACTATTTAGCCAAGTAGCTCCATAGACTCCTATTGTTTTTGCACTTGCTGACGTCCCTAGTTCAACTGCAACAGATTGCAGATACAATGGAGTTAATAGGGAGTGAATGGCTCTCCGTAAATGGGCTCTAGTTTTGTCACATTATGTCATGATGGTAGTGGCTGCCATCTTGGGGGTATGGGGTGAAAAAGGGTGAATAGACCCCTATTTAAAATTCTCTGATATAGAGACAGAAAGCCCTCTAGAGGGGAGAAATCTGTGGTACAAGGTGAGCCAGATTCAGCCCCTGCAAAGATTTGACATTAGAATAGCTGCAAAAAATTTTCTCTGCTTTGCTGTTCAAACAAGTAGCAGAAACGGCGGCCGATGTACTGTAGCATGTCACATAACATCAGGCTGTCAGGTGTCAACACTAGTATAGATGCATGTCTGTCTGAGTTTAGAGAAAATTTCGGTGCAAGAGGAGGACAGTGCCTATTTTAGCATGTATACCGGTGATATTGGATGTGCGTACTGAGGACATTAGGCGATTGGAGACCACCAAGTGAAGAAGCTGTGTAATACAAAACACACCTATGTGCAATACAAAATACCGATCAGAGCGAAACGAGCAACTGGATGAATGGATTTAATTCCCCATGATGGCTAAATTTATCAGACAATCAAGAAGGAATAGGTATGAATGGCAAATATGAGTTAACAGTGTATTTGTGCTAATTGCTTTCAGCCAAAGGTTTACTTATCTGTAAGTGCATTGCCTTATCTTGGACTGTTTTGGTGATTTAGACACAGGCATCTTGGCCATGTCAAAGCTAGCGTACGAACCTGAAGCACTAATCGAACGCATAGTGGCTAGTGTTAAGCAATGTTAACAAACTCATCAGCAAATTGACCATAGATACAACTAAGACGTCAAACATAGTATTAATATTCTGGATGTGATATCAATATGATAAATGTGTAGCAATTGCCGTTAGTTTACCCGCTAGCAGGCTATAACACTGGGAAATTATGACTACCAGCTGTGAATAAAGGTTAGCCTCTGGGTGCCCTTTGAAAACTAGGCTACCACCTTATTTTCGAGTTGCTTATGTTTGGTTTAGCAAGGCTCTCCATGCAACCAACCCAACATACCCAACCACGGTTAGGCTCTCAACTTTTGTAGCAATTGGTGACCTAATCGGTTCATCTAGACTTCATTGTGTATAACTGTGCTAAGCAGGCCTGACAATGAACAATCTGCTGGAGGCAGATCACATAACTGCATTTGTGTATGTGACCGCCCCCCCCTCCCCCTCCCCCTCCATGCAACCTTGACAATCTACTCAGTTCATCGTACCTTTATAGTGAATAAGTGCCAAGTTGGACAAGGATCCTTTACCAGGATCAGGAGATACAGACTAATGCCAAGACATACCAAAGTGCAATTTTGACCAGACATTCATTTTGCCATGGTCCATTGAAGGCTTCGTAATTTTACGCGGTAAGGATTGGCGCTGTAGGCACATCAGGTAATCATTCGCATCATACAAATATCAAGGTATTTCACAAAAAGTCAGCGGAATTGTCCATATATATTATATTTTATATCTATACACACACACACAAGAAAGGGGTAATTTTTTATCACCTGTCTGGTGAACTTGTAGCCACACTGTGAACATTCAAACTTTCTCATTCCTTTGTGACGCCGCACATGAACACGAAGTTGTTCAATAGCTAAGAGGGAAAACAGAATAGAAATTATTTAGTTATAATATAACTTCAATGAACACACATACATACCCATCTTCCTTACCCTTAAAGGTCTTGCTGCAGATGTGGCAATAATGTGGGCGTCCCTCTTGATGTTTGCTGGCAACATGTCGGAGCAGGGGACCTTTCTCTGTGAAACGCTGCTCACAGAACTCACAGGCATAGGGACGTTCACCAGTATGTGTGCGGTGGTGCTTATCAAGACTGGCTGCACAATAAACAGAAATGACTATGGTAAAACAAAACATGAAAAAATAAGTAGGGTATCTACGTATCCCTCTAAGGGCAACTATAGCATGGAGAAATATGGACACATTTTTTCTAAATGAAAAATGCATTGTGCAGATAGCGACTCAATGTGCAATTTTGTAATGCAATTTGAAAATGCAGTGTGCAGTCAGACATTCAAATCTCCGACATAGGCTTATTTTGGTTACAAATTAGAAAGATGATCATCTGGCATCTTTATTCAAATGGCAATTGGGCTACTTCACAGCAGCCATTCAGTTGCAAAGTAAATAAGGATTTGATTAGAATTTTTATTGGCTGTCATTGATAACATCTGTGCTTACCTTGCAACTTCTTGGAAAAATGGCTGCTGTGAAATTGGCCCATTCATTTTACAACTGGTTATTCAATGACTAATTTAGTTATGCATTTTGAAAATGTACTTTGCAACTGACATTCTAATATTGAAAGTGTCAGTGTAATCCTCACATCATTTTCAATTGTTTTGGTTAAAGTACAATAAACGTGCAGTTTTCAGTTGGTTCCCTTTTATGTTGGTACAAGAGCATCCCCTTACTACACTGCATTTTGCCACATAGTATATCTGCATAAAAAAATAATTAAAAATATAGTATGTCAGTTCTCTCTCATCAAGACAGGCCTTCCTTAATTCCATTTCCTGTTTGGCTTAGCCTTCACTGGTTCACACTGAGGCCTCTTTCGAATTATCCGTCTCACTATCTATTTTACCTTGACCTCATTGGAAAATGTCATGGGTTAAAGGAACGATATAAAGATTAATTCATTATGGCTTGGGAAAAGATAACGGCCATGGTGAGAGAATCCGAATCCACTTACAGGCAGGTGTTACAAGCTTTGACTTTAACAACACTTTTACAAGACTTGAGAGTGTAGATTAACTCTTCATTCAAATGAGGCATAATGTGATGTGATAGCAACAGTTTAATTCGCTTACATTCACATCTACTGCGTTTTACATTGTCCTTACGTTTTGATTCTATTTACATTTATGCATTTGCTTCTATCCAAAGCAACTTACAAAAGAGGATAACATTCATGCTGCAACACAATGAAAGAAACTAACAAAGAGTGCATACTGCCAACATAAAAACTACACTATTTTAAGTAGAAAGTGCAATAGTGTAATAAAAAGTGCAGTATAAAAAAGAAATTAAGTATAAGATGTTAAGTGCATTCTCAAAATTTAGGCCAGGAGATATTCTTGGAAGAGCTGAGTCTTCAAGAGTTTCCTGAAGGTGGGTATCAGTTGATCTGGTAGCACTTGTCAGGTCATTCCACCAGCGTGGAACCAAACACCAAAAATCTGGTCTGACCTGCGCAAGGTGTTGGCCGTGCTAGATAACGTTCCCTAGAGGAGCGAAGTGGTCGGCGGGTGACATAGGGCTTCAGGAGAGTATTCAGGTAGATGGGAGCAGAGCCATCAATCACCCTGTAGGCCACCATTAATGCACCATTATTCCACTAGTAGTCCAAACCATAGACTGTATAAAAAGCGGACAAAGCATCTGTGATGTCACCCACAGAATTTCTGAACAGTGGAAATGAAGCCAAAATCGGAAGTTATGAGCGCTGCCATATTGGAAAGTTCAGGGAAAGTTCTAAACCTGCCTGCACCCGGCCAGTCCAAATAAGGGCAAAAAGGTGGAGCCAGTTTGATCCCGAGACGGCCAGTAGACCCGCCCCTTTAGGCAAACTCAACTTCGCTGCTGTATGGTTCCTTGAGATGACCTAACGTGACCTGAATCAGCGCTGAACCTGACCAGAGTGACATCAACTTTGCTGGTAAGTGCTGAAAATTGACTAAGCTTTTTGACTACACATATTGCCTTACACTATTCAGATGAACAATTTTGAACCGTTGATAAGGGAGAACAGTTCTTGCCTCAGGCATCAGTTGTTTTGCTAATGCTAAAAGAATGTACGCTAGCATAAATTAGCTAATGTTATACATATATATACACACACACACTCACCCTTTATCCTAGCACTCTTAGGCCTATATTTTGATGTTTGAAGCTGTATTATCGTCAGTAAACGTAATCTAGTTTAGTAGGTGTACATTATGGACTGAATTAAAGTGTACATCTTAATTTTTTGTTGTTCAGGCTGAAAACAGTATGTTCGCTTATGGATTTTGGGATGACTGAAATGGCGGAGAACAGTGCCAGGTTCATCACAAGTGAAATGTAAACATTAGCTTAGGGGCAAACACGAGCAAGGATATCTTTACTTTGGTCCCATGTTGTTTTTCTTTTCATGTAACCTGCACAGCTGCATACAACAAACTAACATACTCAAAACTCTTTTAGCTAGCAATCACTGATCCTGCTTATACTTGAAGTGTTGTACAGCAGATGTACTAGAATGTATTGTTTTAACTTTTTTTAACAAACAGTTCCCATGGTATGGGGATGTTTGCTGTAGAATGGAAGTAAGTTTACAGTAAAAGTGGGAACCAGGACATCAAGACCAAAAGACCATTCTTCCCTTTCATCATAACAGAATGTTGTGTGGTATACTTGTTTTGTTTTTTTTTGGTAGCAAAACTCTGTACAGTGACAACAGCAGAGTCACTCTCCCTGGACAAACCCAGACTATGTGCCTTGTTTAAGGGTATGGCTTCAGTCAGCCAAGACTTGACGATGATGAACCTGAAGATAAATTTGTATATTATGTGGACTGTACATGCCATCTTTTGAACATTAGGTAGTTGACATGATTCTGAACTGATGTTTGCCTCTGTGCTTAAAGATCAATGTATTGTGGATGTTACTGTTCAATTATCCAGGGTATAGTTTCATAAAAGATACAATTTCCTTCAGGTTTTACTGTTACTCTGTTTAATAAATTTCAAATTAGTGACGACTTCAAACCTGAACACTGAATGTGTAATTTTACCAATACCAAACGAAAAGTGGTTCTGAATTTTTTACACCCAATTCACACCTGAAATCTACATGGAACTCATTCCATATTTGATTCATTAAAACCTTAAAATCAACTAGAATCTGCATCTTATTCCAACTTGAACTGATTAATAGAAAATATTTCACATACCAACAATGAATGAAAACACAAACGTCATGGTACAACAACAATGCTTTAAAGAATAAAAAGGGCATAAAATATACACAGGGGTTATTTACATTTTCACATTTACTGTAGATCATACATGAATTGGATTGATAAACAACAAATACTTAATTTATAAAGAAGCTGACTAGTGGTTGTTGAGGATATACCATTAAGAACTTGTACTAGAATAAGCGTACAAAAAAGTCAATGAAGCTATCTGTGCAGATTTGTAGGACAGTTTTATGTTCATGTCAATAATTGCTAACCATTAACAGCTAGTGGAATAACCTTGGTAAACTAGATCATCAATGATTTAGCCAATTCCATCAGATAAAATACCATGAAAGGTGTGATGAAGCCAGATCATGGTTTGCACATTATACTTATGTCTGGAATCCATTGATTGGTAGGTTTTACACTGGGCTCACTAGTGGGTTGGACTGAGGCTGTTGTGGGAGATATTTTAAAATGTCTATTGAATACCATCTCATTGTTTATCCATTTTCAGAGGTTGTTGATTTTCATGGGATCAGAGGATTTCCACCGCTGCCTCTAGGTAATCAACTGGCTTAATTAGACTTCAGCACCTTTCCATCTGGTCCACAGAGTCACTCTGACCTTCTCTCTAATCACACCAGATACATAAACAGACATCAACAACATAAAAAGAACAGTATATGCAACATAAAAGTTATTTTTGCAGTATTTGTCTGTCTCAGTCTCTGTCCTTAAAATAATTAAATCAGCAACGTTATCAACGTTATCTTCCTAAACGTTAAGCTACAGACATGGGCACATAGTGAGCTTGATTCTGGCAGTTGATTAATATTGTAGTGGCATCACTCCAGTCAGTATTCAAAGATCTTCACTAATATGTGTATGCGTATGTATTTGAGGCTAACATGCTAACTGAAATTTACATGATTCAAAGCTACGGTGCTGCAGTGATAGCGATGCTACATATTGCTAACTGACACCGGAGACGGATACAAACAGTACAGGAATGTCACTTACCATTTAAAATCCAGTGAAGCCTTCTTGACTGGTCAGTTAACAGCACAGCAAAACATGTTGGATATGATATTTTAACTGAAATAGTAAGACACGATGGTGATGAGGAATGCAAAAATAAGCAAAGTCGTCAAAAAAAACGTTTCGAGTTTCAAATCAGTGAGAGTGCCGCTGCAATGACTTTTGACAGCTGTCAATCAGTTTTTTTTCTGCTGTGATAATGGACTTTTTAACATGGGGGTCTATGGCAATTGACTTGTTTTTGCAGCCTGCCCCCAGTGGATGTCTGTGGTATTGCAACTTTAAAACGTTAATTTTTGACTTCATTGTTTGGCCTGGAATGTTGCTGCTTGGTCGGAACACATCCCTTGAATAGTGTTCTGTTTAATGTACTGCTCCTGTTCTCAGTGCAGTAAAATCCAGTTTTAGCAGGTTATTCTCTGTCCTCTGCTACCATCTACTAGCAGATGTTGGTAGTGCTTCACGAGCAAGGAATCGACCGATGATGTCATAAGCATTGAATGTTATTCTTTTTGAAAACAAGGTCATGGTGCTTGACTCTTGCTTGACGATTCAACGTGTATTTTTCATCCTGAGCCTCAAGCTTGCTTTCGAAGGCATCGTCGGTAGGTTTATAATTTATGAGATACTTGTGTATGATTTAGTTTCTAACCTTGAAAAAAATTTCGTATAAGACCATGTGAATATTACACTACATTACGTAACGAACACTGAGTTTTTAGTTTTACCCTACTTCAACGGACCATAAAGACTTAACTGGAACTTGTCGTCTGTGTGGTTTGTTGGAAAGGAGTTAACTCGGTGTTGACCCTGGCAAGGCGTTAGAGCAGAACAGTACAATAAAACGACATCTTCTGGAAGGCTAATCTTCACGTCTGGAAAATACAACAACACTGAGGGAGCAACGCACCCAAAATAATCACCGTAGCCGGATTATCTTCTCAAGTAAGCATGGCAAGATTAAAGTCAAGATGTCGGGAAAGGCTTCGACCACAGGATTCTTATAAAACAGATATATTGTGTTTTGTTCCTCTAAAAAGTCTTCAAGCTCCTCTGCTAGCAAAATAGCTGCTGTTAAGACATGGGCAAAAGCAGAGGCTGCAAAAGGTAACTAACTGAAATTAGCTGCCAAAGCCAATATCAAAGGCTATGTTCAGATTCCAATCCATGCAGCTTTTTTTTCTTTTGCTTATCCAATTCGTATTCTATAATAAATGTGCTCAGATCTGATTGGTTACTATGGTATTGGTTACTATGGTAATGCATCATGCCTAGAAATGATAATCAGCTGCGGAGGATAGAACTAGGTTTGTTTCTTTCTAAGACCCTGCGTTAGGTGGGGCCCTAGCACAAGGCCACAAATAACAGTATTAGAGACGGAGGAATACTCATCTTCATTTCTGTATATCATTGCAGTGTAGCAGAAAGGCTACTAGATCTGGCGTGTGATTGTAAACCTTCACTGATGGTGTTCTCCATGAGTGGTCACATTCCAGATAAATTGCTACCTATGGTCACCCCATATTGCGCACTGGCATGTTATTACAGCAAGCAATACAGTTCCAAACGGCAAAGTTACCCGTTAGGCAGAGTTACCCGTAAGGCAGAGTTATCAGTTCCTTCTTTCCTGCATTCCATAAGTTGTTTGTGTTACGTTGCAAATAACGAAATGGGCACGTTGAAATCCTGTTCAAGTGTTTAAACTGTTCAATCAAGACAATCAATTGGAATCATAATTGAAACCACCATATGTCGGTTGAAGAAGATTTGGAAAAATCGCATTTCATATGGTTTTCTGCTGTCCAGACTACCTGACATTCAAGCTAGATACAATCTGGATATGGAAAATCTGGGCTGGCAGTCTGAATAAGGCTTTAGAGAGGTAGCAACACAACAGGAATTTGAGCAGGATTTCAGTGACATTAGTGAGCTTATCTGCACTGGGCTTATGAAGTTCAATGACCGTCCCAAATGCTTCAGAGCTTGGAGAGCATCCTTCACAAACTCTATCAGAGACCTTAACTTATCAGCTAGTGAGCAACTCGACCTTCTTCTGAAATGACCAGACAACTAGACTCAGACGAACATAAGAACATAAGGTGTAAGAACTGTTCATGTGAATCATCCAGAATTTGAACTCAAGGCTGTATGGGATCGTCCTTATGAGTACTATGGCCCACCAGAGGTCATCGAAATTTCCTTGCTCAAAAGGCTGGAGGGCTTCCCCAAGGTTCAAAACATAGATACTGCAGCACTCTCTCAAAAGAAAGCCTGAAATGAAAGAACAGCCATGTCTATGGAAAACATATTTCAGAACAGACATGCTGATGAAGCCACCCCACTGAAACCTGAAAAGGAGCACTGTTCCATATCGTGCTTCAGAGTTTATCATCCAGAAAGCCTTCTCAGCTAAGAGTTGCGTTTGTCTCGACTGTCTTTGAACCAAGTGCTATTTACTGTCTCAGACATGAAGCTCAGGATGGCCAGAGTATGGAGAAGGCGCACAGCAGTTTTTGAGCAGAGATTTTTATGCGGAAGATGGGCTCAAATCTCCTCCACAGCCTACTAGTGCAAAGAGGCCTCGGGCAGCACGAGAGAAAGCCACTCAACGAGGAGTCCTCTCCACCGTGAACAGCCTGTATGATCCACTCGGATTCGTCTCTCCAGTGACGGTTCAAGGAAAAGCACTCTTTTGCGAACTCACCACTGACTCTCCTGACTGGGATGCTCTGCTGCCTGCAGAAAAGGAGAAATTGTGGGATGGCTGGAGAGATTCTCTCCAAGAACTGGAAAAATTAAGAATCCCCAGAGCCTACACTTGCATAAGTCTTTTCAGATGCATTGGAAAGCGCAGTCGCTGCAGGTGCCTATTTAAGAACTGTAGAAGCACATGAAAAATCCCACACATGACTGATTTCAAGCAAAGTCAGACTCGTGCCACGCCCAGAACACACCATGTCTTGTTTGGAGCTGTGCAGAGCAGTCATGGCAGTGAATCTGACTGAAGCCATCATGTCTAAAATCAACATCATGTTTGATGCAGTCACATTCCACATGGACAGCAGAATTGTACTTGGGTGCATTTTCAATGAGAAAAGATTCTACGTGTGCGCAACAGACTTCAAGGAATCAGGCGAAACACAATGCCACAACAGTGCAGGTATGTACACACACAACACTATCCTGCAGCCATCACAACATGGTCGGTCCCAGCAGGCCGCCTGAAAGACACTATGTGGTTTACTGGGCTGGGATTTTTGTCTTACCTATTGCCTATTTGGATGCTGCTTGCCAAACAGATATTTGAACTCTTACAGCCAAAACAAGATCCTGAAATCCAGTCACAAGTGACCACGCTGTCCATGACAGTGCTTTCACATCTTGGCTCACAGCTCTTCAGCTGTTTCTCACGCTTGAGTTCACTCACAAGGGCTGTTGGTGTGCTGATTCACATAATTCAGTGCTTTAAAAAAAGGCAAGTATAGTGAACAGTGTCAAAAATGGCATCTTTGCCGCAAACCTGTATAGTAGATGTTCGTAATCAGAGTGCAACGGTCATCATAAGGACAGCCCAGTGTGAAGCCTTTGAGAAAGAACTACAGTGCTGCCCGTCCAATCCAAACATTCCAAAGAGCAGTCTGCTGACTTAGGACCCAAAGAAAAGAGACCACTGATCTTGCCTGAGCGTCACAATGTAGCCATCCTCATTGTGCGCCACTTTCATGAACAGACACACCAAGGGTGCCACTTTACTGAGGGTGCCATCCGATCTGCTGGCTACTGGATACTGGGTGGTGACATGTATCTTTGTATTTTTGATGTATTTCTTAATGCATTATCTGCCTTCTCATTCTTAGCTGGGGTCACTGCCATTGTGAAAAATCACCCACTTGTGCCCCTGTCCACTGACCTGATGGATACATTCATCCTCACACCCGCATCACTGTTGACTTAAAAGGTAGGCCCTTGTCCACCTCTGGCTGGCAAATTTGATCACAAGGACTTACAGAAGCAATAGTGGCATTGAGTTCAAGGCCTGTCTAACACATTCTAGGACATGGGGCTACTGCCTGAACTGGTGAAAAACATAAAATTTCTATTTATTCTTTTTACAAAGCGCATTCAATACATGTTTATTTTAAAATCTACATATCTGTAGTTTTTTATTAGTAATTTGTAGTTGTCCATCATACCTTACCAATGGGAGAGTAACTATGTATATGAATGGGGCTTTAGGCTAATGTCCATTTTTTATTTGCATTACACAGGTGATAGAAACACCCACAGATGCGTATACTCTGGAGCTGAATTTTCATTCATACGATTATGAAATGCAAATAAACTGAATGGAAACATGACTACTGATCTGTGTCAAACTGATTGGTTGTTGTTTTGTGGTACAAAAAATTAAAGAGGAACTGACATGAAATTGAAAGTAAAGGTGACATGACCAATGTGTTATCTGTCTTTTATTGACAAGATGTGCAATGGAAACTGACAGGCCGACGCAGGGTTTCATCAGCAGCGGGTGCTACAAAATGCAGAGAAAGGCAGAGAGACAAAATGCTAGCCCGCAGGTTCAGTTGCAACAACAACCAGCCGGTACATCTAGACACACACATATCATGACCAACTAAGCCAAAGCAAAAAGTTACAAACTATGACAAGCTTCACAGACATCTACAAACTATGATATCTCCTCTTAACCAATTTCTATGAACACCTCTGATGCCGTCAACGACTAGCCAGACAGCTAGTGTGACCTCAGCAGGTCTCGAAAACGTCCAGTAACTTATACTGAAGTTATCATGATCAAGGTTATCAATGTCTCTTCATCATCACCACGCTAATAAATCCAACATTGAAAAGTTTATCCAAAAGAGCAGTATCCTTTGACACCCACATGAAGATTGTTGACATCATTTTACCAAAATGACAGTCTGTGCGGTCTTGCAGCCATGAGCATTAGGCCTGCAAAGCATAAAACTCTCTCTCATGATTGAATGCATGATTTTATTCATAAATACGACTTTACTGTCACTTCAATTCACTGTTTACACACTCAATATTGCTCATTTTAGCACGTGCAATGACCCGGCCTGCTCTGGCAGCTTGCTCTATGTAGAATTAGGCATAAATTTTATCGTACCATGCCAGTAATCGAACATTGCTGCAGCTCTGATACAAACAAATGTTAATTTAAGTATTGGAAATAATATGACTTATTACTTTAACTTAATGTTTTTACATTTTTTATGCATAGCGTGTTATTATTATTTTTTTTTTTTTCGTTTCACTTTCTTCTTTACGCTTAAAATGGACCAGTGGGCCCTAAACTAAAGGAGACTTGAAAGCATTCTAGCATCTTTTCTAAGCATTTTGAGAATCTGTGCAGCCCTTACCATTAAATATTTCTGGGTCATTTATTATATTAGAATAGGACCTAGGAAAAGGATCAAAAAACAGAATTTGAAATCAGTGTGAGACTGACGCTGCTTTCAGATTCTCTGACGACATTTGTCTGCTTGTTAAACACTAAATGGAGGCCAAAATTGGTTTTGCTGTATTTATGAAGTAGCAGGCTTCTTGATGGCTCATGTCCATGCTTTCATTTTGCTAAAGTGACCCATGAAAGAGCCAGACAATAGTGATGTGCAGGACTTGGGACAAATGCCTTTGCTTGTACAGTACAAGCAAAAGTGAGACAAGTTCCACTAAATGAGTGGAGAAGAGTGAGTGAGTGGAGTGAGACACTTAAATCAAATAGTGTGACAGGTGCCACTAGTCTGCCCACCTGGTCTACTTGTAATAGGCCTATTGTTTACAAAGAGTATAACATAACTATTTTATAATACTTTTTTTCTTTCTTTAAAAAAGGAAGAGAAAAAAGACAAAGAAAAAAAAACTGTAGTTGCACCATGTAGTCTACCTTGTGTGCGGAATGTTTTGCCACACAAGTGACACTGGAAGGGCTTCTCCCCTGTATGTGTGCGGAGATGCATGTTAAGATTGGCTTTCTGGGTAAATGCGTGGTTGCAGAATTCACACACAAATGGTCGCTCATTCCTAAAAAGGGACATTCAGGGACAAAAAAATATGCATAATGGTTTCAGCATGTAGCTGACAACTATTTGTCCTACACTTGTAGTTGTACTTGTATGACAAATACATATATGATATACAGTACATATGCATTTGACATATAGCACAAATATATGTATAATGATGTAAAATGCCATTATAGCTCTCACCTGTGAATTGCCTTAATGTGCATCTGTAAGCCATTTCGGCTAGAGGCACGGTGTCCACATTCCTCACATACAAACAGTTTCTCTCCACGGTGTTTTGAGGCTTCATGTAGATGAAGTTCTGTGCGTGAGAAGAAGCACTTGGTGCAAAGTGAGCACTGTAGGGAGAAGGCATGGTTGATATTATTAATCACTTACATAGAAGTGCCACAGTATCTGTTAGCTAGGAACAAAAAGCAATCCCATGGCAGTCACAGATAAATGCATTTCTCAGATAGAGGACAGTGAGTGGTGACTCACTGCGTGAGGTTTAGGAGCTCCGTGGACTTTGATCAGGTGGATCCTGAGGTCCTTTTTCTGCATAAACTGCTCAGAGCATGAAGTACACTAAAAAAGATAAAAAATACAAGAAATGAAAAGTAAGAAATCACTACCAGGGAATAAATCTTCTCTGCTTAAATGTTTGTGGTCTGTCTACCTTGTTTGGCATCTCCCCAGTGTGTGAGACCATATGAACCCGTAGTTCTTGTCGGCGGTGAAATATTTTGGGGCACTCAGAGCATGAAAACACCTAAGATATCCAGAGTCAATTATAAAGTAAGAATAGCGTAAAGGGGCAGTTCCACGGAAAATTGTCACGTCCATAATTCCATTATATTTATATGATGTGAATCTTAGTCCAATCAAACAAATCACTGGTGCTTCAAGCAGCGACATGGGGGCCAAACCTTCTATCAGGCCAGATAGAAGGCCATCAAATATAAATGTAGAAACTCACACAGCAGGTTTTGTGCCAGTTGATCAAGGATTTCCTGGCATTGCAAATTAGTGTATTTGTGGATTGACCAGCGAAAATGGGAATAGTAGAAATTTAAGATTTAGTTAAACTGCAAAGTGAAACTGCAAAAACAGACTGTAATGGGAGCTGGTGAAAAGGAGATATCAAAGTAGCAATGAAAACGACAATTAAAAATTAAGAAAGACATTATGCTAGATTTTAGGCTAATTTACCAGCTTTGAAATTACTTTGATGAGTCATGAGGCGAATAAAAGCTCTCTGGGCTCCCCCTGCAGTCTCTTAGCAAATTTACCATGCTTGCAAGATGCAGTCTTTCCATATAGCAACCAAACAAGTCACAGGCGCTAACTTTACATTAACATTGGAGGGTCATAATATATTCTTGCGCCAATAATCTTCACCTTGGACATCCCCCTAAAGGACTATATCTGGGCGACTCCTGATATTGATTCAAGATATTGTTTTCATGCCATTTAAGACAATGAGATGGGGTACTGATTGAAACACAATTCAACTTATGTATTATTATCCCAGTGCCATCGTCTTGTCATTTTCCCTAAGGCTTTTGTGCAGTTTTCTTGTAGTTTTGTGCGCACCTGGGTGGAGATCGATTTATCATGATTAGATATGCTTCCTCTCATAGAAATTCTCGTTGTCTGAAATGTGAGATATGATACAAAAATGTACCAGACATAGGCTGATCTTTGGGGGATGGTGGCTACCTCGGAGCACAAAATGAGATAAATAGTCAACTTTTGATTGTGAAATAGCAATCAAGACATACAATTATCTGTAGCCTACACACAACTTATTCTAACTTATAGGCCTACAGGTTTAAGGAGAAGTATCGAAATCAGTTTTTTTTTCTGCATGATCAATTAAATCTGTATACAGCTGAGGATGGTGTTTCATGCTTTTCTTGCCTTGACTTCAATCAGTTCCAAAAAATGATATTACTTTAACTTTGGTGGGGCAAAAAAGTCAATGCAATATTCCCTCATTCCCAATTTTGGATTCCCTCCAAAATTTTGATATTGTGGCAGCAAACTACTCCTTTGACTGCAATCAGATCAGTAACTGTTAAGAGCCGTTTTGAAAAATTTAACAATACATCCACAAAACTCACCAATTCTGTTCTGCTTTGACAATTTCTTCTCTGATGCTCAAGGAGATTTTCCTTTCTGTAGTAGCATTTTCCACACTTCTCACACTTAAATGGCTTCTCCCCTGTGTGTCTCCTATAAAAAAACCCATAAAATAGGACATAAATTGATACAATGGGCATGTGTGATGTGACAGAGCGTAACATGACTGTTGCACATTGTTGTATGAGCCACTCGAAAAAGATTAATCTCCATCCCTACACTTGCCATACCTTTCGAACCCCAACTCTTAAATGCCCTTTCACACCCCTGAGTTGTGCATGTCAACACACATGTTCACATTCCACAGTGGTTAGCAAGGAGGGAGTGGCCAAAATATCTTATGATCCTAATACGGCAACTTGGCCACCAAGTTTCATAGCTGGGCACTGCGGTTCTTGAGTTACTCGGTGAAAACTTTGTCTGACCAACCCGTGTTATGGCGATGCCAGTGCAGGAGGAGCAGTCCCCGGGACCAAAAGGCTGTTACACGGCATGAGCCTAATGGGGCTACATGCCCAATGAGTACAAATGAAAATTTCTTTACAAATAAAACCAAAACTCTTTTGTTTTGCATTTTTGTCTCTCATTTGGAGGACCTAATAGGAGGTTGAACCCTGAGACCAGCAGCTGCTACATAGTAAAACTCAAATGGCTATACATGGCTAGCAAGTTTCACATGGCCTGGTGTCCTGGGAGTCATAGACCAAAAGTCACTTGTGGGGGGGGGGGTTAACCAACAGGAAGAAAAATAACTCAAACAACACCTATATGCCCGCTGGCACCGGTCATGCTAATACGAAGGACCTGAATGCTATTATGTGTAATTGTTTGAAAAACAGTTGTTTGTTTTGAGATGTATGCTTGCATATCTGTGCATTCATCAATAAAGCCAACAATCTAAATATTCATACCTGTTATGGACCTTCAGATAATATTTGCTCAGGAAAGTCTTATGACAAGTAGGGCACTGTACAGAGCCTTTTCTGCTTTCCTTGGTTGTGTCATCACCTTTCTCTTTATTCAAAGTCTTTCGATGGTTTCTGCGCTTCAGTCGGTGCCCAGACATTGCTATGACAGTAGGTGAACTACTGGGTATATATTCTTCATCTGTACCCTCACTGAGAGCATCAAGACCAGCATTGTCTTCAAAATGATCATCTTCCAGGTTCTTGTCCATCTCAGTTTTACTGTTGGAAATATTTTGGTCACTTCCATCCACAATGGGCACATTTACCTGTGACTGAAAAAGAATATTCAATTCAATTTTTATTTATACAGCGCCTTTTACAATAGTATTGTCTCATGGCGCTTTACAGAAGCAGCACCCAAGAGCAACAGGGGCAAGATAAAACTCCCTTATGTTTAGTTAGTCTAGGAAGAAACCTTAGGCAGATTCACGACTCAAGGGGTTAACCCAACTGCCAGGGGGAACAGAATAGAATAGAATAGAAAGTACTTACCGTGCAGATATCTATGGATGGAAACTAAAACCAATCCAGAGTCAATCATCTCATAGTCCTGTTGTTTAAGTTTGCTAACTGTTGTCAGTAGGAATAAGATCTATGTAGTACGAATGTGGACTAAAATTAGAAGCAATCTTTGTCCACACGGGTCTAGAATTAAAACTAAAAGGCCTCTATTGAATACCACCTATGTGTTTTGATAAGTCTCTGTCTGCACATATACCTTATTAAAGATCTATTGATGTTTTTAGCTGATTTCAAAAAGTTTTATAGTAAAAGCTGTAGATGTTGTTCAAATACATGGACTTGCACATGTTAAATATGCTAGGAATGATATTCATATCAAATGATATCAAAGCAGCAAGGCTGTACTACCTCTGGTTGGTTTACATCCTGGGCAGTGGTCTGACTCTCTGCTTCAGAAATGACTGCCTTTGGATTGAGGTCTTCTTGAGATGTTGGGCCTTGTCTTCTAGGTAAGCCAATTTGAGAAGACACCTCTTTAGAGTTCTGTCCCACCAGACGCCTTGGCTCTTTTACCCTGCGCCCAGATCGAGTAGTGACGGTGATAGACACTGGAGTCTCTATCATACCAGAGGGACCATCAACCTTATGTCCAGCTTTCTGTCGATATCTATTCCTCCCCTTAGCAGGCCTGCCATCTGCCTTATCCCCAGCAAGCACACTGCTCTCTGGTTTAGTTTTACTCGTGGTCAAATCAGCCAGGTTTGTTTCAACGCTACCTAGTCCTTCTAAGGTTTGGGAAGGGATAAGTGTCTCTGACACTGACAGAGCACTTGCTGCATCATGTACCTGTTCCCAGCTAACATTTTCTAGCTTTAGTTCACCAGTGTAAAAGAAGTCTAAAAGGAGTTTGAGTCCATCAGGGGGGCATTCCTGAGGCAGGTTAACCTGCATGCTTCGAGTTGTGGTTGAGCTTCCATCTTGGAACAGTTGACTAAAGCAAGCAAGGATGTTGCGGTGGGCAAAGTACACTTGTCCTGTACTGGCATTCAGCATTACATCACAAAATTGACCCAGTTCCCGCTGCTGGTTCAGCATAGATAGCACACGCTGTGCATGAACACAGGCCTGTTGATGCATTTCTTGTTGAAGTTTTCACTTTTGTTGGTGCGATGTCATATCTGCCACAAATAGAAAAAAAAAAAATCAATAACATACTTTGTTATCTAAAAGGTTATTCCCTCTAGATGCCATTTAATATGCATTGAGACATGTCCGAATGTCCTTCATCTCATAGGCTAAAAATTTTTTTTAAAAACAAAGAAAAAAAAAACTTATTCTTTTTACATGTCATATTCTTTGCACTGGCGGTTTGAATTAGGCAATAAGACGAATTTATTCCTGACGGTGCTTGAATTGACAGCCTAAATTTAAGCCCTGTTTACACATATCTAGATATTTTCATAGGCCTAAACAGATTTTCAAACTATCTCCACTTTAGAGGGAATTATAACCCATTAATGGCCAACAACTTTAAATGCAGGAAAAAGCCCCACAACTTTGTCTTTGTAGGGGCAAGAACATGAAATTTGGTGATGATGATGAATTGGTCTCTGTCAAGAAGCAGCCCATGCAGGGTTGATTTTTGGAGCAATCTGGACATAGGTGCATAGGGAAGATCGCCCTAGGTATAGGAGCACAGTGCAGTATGGTTTTCAGATCCACTGGACTCACATCCCAACTGAGAGCACCTCCTTGTGTTGGCAATCTGTTACTTAATTTCCAGTAGGCCTGTTTCCACTGCAGGATCTTCAGGGTAATTTTCAGGGGTCTCACATTGAATTAAGTTGAATTAAGCACCTGCTCAGGTGTAGATACTTCTGAATAGCCCTGCATGTGGTAGTGTGAGGTGGGAATTAGGTGTGAAAAGTTGACTGTGGAAGACAGCAACCCAGCAAGGCAGAGGCTATGGTACAATTAAATAAATAGATTACATTTATCTTATTTAGTTGAGGTACACTGACTGAGCAAAATTATCACCTGAAATAAACTTTAATTAAGGTTTAATGGTAGGCTAATAATTTAACAGGCCATAAGAGATTAAACAAACTATCATTAGGTCTGGTATTAAATTTACCACATTTAAGTTAATTGATTAAAAGTATTAGTATAGCTTGCCATTGTAGAATTACTGGTGTTTAAAACTAGGATAGATAGGCTATTTTTAACATGACTGTATAATTTAAGTATGGTTACTGTAACAGCACACTTGAACGAAATGCTATTAAATGGTTTAAGAGTAATAGTGAGTTTTGCTGTAGCTCAGAGAGCATGAGTGCTGCAGAGGTAGGTAGGGCTGATATCATAGGTCCTGTTTACAGTGGAGATGCTGAAAGGCTGAAGAGGGGGATAGTCCTGAACATGTCCCTATTACCTGGGAAGTGTATCTCGTGTACCTAAATTGAGACCAGATCCTTAAGGTACCGATAACAATAGGGTTGCAAGTGTATTGACTGAATGTGTAGTTTAGATGTGGGCAAAGCCACAAGTGAAGTGGAAGGACATGAACTAGCTTCAACCTTGCACCAATTTAGTGTTGGACAGTTCAGAACGTTGGCTTAGCAATCATCTGCGTAGGCCTATCACTCTCCAAAATATGCATCACTTATGCCCATCAATGCTGTCAAAGATGCATTCGACATGTGCGGCATTGCCATAAAACATACAACGACCTGCTCAGCTCTGTTTTCAATAACGCAGTCAGAAAGTCAGGAGTCAGGAAAAATGAAAAGGCTACTGAGTCACCCCAGCTGCCAAGTCACGCAACTTCACCTCTTCATGTCCCACAGACCTTTATCATGCCAAATTTTTATTGTCTGAATTTTCAGAAATACGAGCATTAGACATAAAATGGATTAAACACATTTTGGCAACTGTGCTATAGTGGAGACTGATGTGATTTGCCCATCTTGCACAGTGCAGTCATTTTTGTAAGGTGGCCAGTCATCTGTCACTTGTGTTCCACTGCAATGCCAGTCAGTTTGTTCATTACTTTCCACAAAATTAGGGATTATTTTTGAAGAACATTTTTTGGAAAAAATACATTATTTTCACCCCCCGAGCATCTTGCTGTTCTTTGTCGGTCTCAAAATCACATATGCAAAGACACACAATTTAGGCAAAATATATGTGTAAATGACAGAAATGACCACTATGCCGAAAGCCCTATAAGTTTGATTTTAAGCGGGCGGGAAAATAATTGTTAAAATTGAAAATCAAAGATTTTATTCATAGGCCATATCCATAGGCATATCACCCAGCTCTAGCAGGCACTGAAAACTATATAAAAAACATGGAAGCATTTATTTTCATGTCTAATCTGTTCCATTAAAGGTAGAACATTTTTTAACATTTTATTTAAAAATGGTTGATCGATGTCTGCAGACATTCACCCCTAAGTATCTAAAGCTAAAAGGGAAGGTCTCCATCAGTAATTTGTGGGCTGGGTTGTTTACTAAAAAGCATTAATTCTTTGAGTAGTTCAGTTTATAACCTGAAAAGGTTCTGAATCAATCTAATAGTTCAGTTATGCGGGAAGATAGTGGTTACCTCCAGTGATCCCCTGATTATAGCTAGTTGATTTAAGGCGAGTGAATATGGGTAAATTTTTTAACTTACAGATATCACCATGAAACTTCACTGGTTGATCACTCACATAATTATGAAAACATGTATTGCAAATGGTCTGTAATTTTATTTTTAAATATGCTAATTAGGTTATATCTAATTAAATTTGCACTAATTTGCATGCAGTTCAAAACAAAAAATCTAAACATAGGAAAAAGCCTGGTTCAAAATTCTCTTTTTCATTTTGTTAACATAATAAATTAAAAAAAAAAAGATTTACAGAGGGGATTATGGATCTCTCATTTTGCCATCCAGTAAATAAGAAAATACTGCCAATAGCATGGAAAAATTGATTTTGGGGGTATGTAAGTGCTACAGAAGAGGGGATTTTTAATTCACAGTGTGAGAAAAAATCATTTTGCGAAAATGGCCTTTAATGTTTACAGCAAAATTCCACAGATTTTGATTGAAAGCCTAAACTTACAGACAAAATATGTCTTTAAGTCCTAGTGAGATTAATGTATCACACTGTATAACATCCAAAGCGCATGAAAATTGATTATTAAACAGCATATTTCATTTTTGCCCAAAGGAATCAACAAATCCCTCTATAAAATTATTTAATATATAGTTAGGAATAAGAATGGGAAGTTTGGTGTATGTAAGTGCTACAGAAGAGGGGATTATTAAACAGCATGTTTAATAATCAGTTAAATGCAGCAGTTAAATGGCCTTTAACTGAAGACCATTACATGAATATCACAAACTGCCAAAACAACCATGACACAGCTGTTTTGATTTTTGCAAAACCCCTTGATTAACGCTCAGTACTGAGTTTCCCAAGTGCTGTGAGCATGACTGACTGATGATGAACTTCACTATTTCATGACAAAGGTATGGGTTGAGAGCAACCAGCTCCTTGAATGCATGATTTTGTCCAAAATGACTTATCAGGCAACAAAAATAGAACTTATTCTCTGTGTTACGCACATGCATATGTGGCTGTGTGTGCTTAGTGTAACTATAGGTTCAGCTATTTTTTTTTTGGTTTTGTAACCTCAAAAGAGAAACCATTTCTACCCACGTGTTTTCTTCTGAGAAAAACTCCTTCCCAGATAGCAAACATTTTGGCTGTGGTTTGGCATACATCTAGCATTTTTTGGATTTATTTTGGCACAGCATTAAGACTTTGGCCAAACTTTGGCATGGTTATGGTTTACCAAAAAATACTAAAAGGCGCCAGTGATACAGCTGAGTTATGGCATATGTCTGGTTTGCCAAAATCCTGGCATTTGGCTTCATTGTGGTGTGATTGTGGCTTACCATAATACATCAACAGGCGCCAGTGGTAAGTCATCATATGGCTTAGTTGATTGGCATCTTTATGGCAAGCCAAAAAACTGATCAATGCCCGGGAATTTTCAACCTCACTAGCGTGAGAAAGACGCCCTCCTACGTCAGTTTCTCCAGCATAATCACTGAAGAAGGTGAGTGCACTTTGCTATCTTCAAATATTACCAGTAACTATACCACTACACACAAAACAGGGCAAGGTTTTCATGCGGATATTCGCTTAAACGTTAGTTTCGATTTTTCTTAGTTTCAATGTGTATGCGCGGAAACAGGTCACATTTAAACTCCAAACTTAAAGTGTAGGCAATATGCGCGGTGTTTTAACTGTATGCACAACACTTTAACAGGTACTACATCATTATTCAACCAAGCGTCCCAGTAATTCTGGTGGGTGTTGTGGCTACTTATATAACAAATTGAGTAATTCAGTTTGTTTTTTCTTTGTCTGTGTGTTGTCACTTTCAGATGCCGTGAGAAGAAACTCCACATGGGTCGCTACCACGGACGCAGACGTCACAGCAGCAATTAAGCGCTGGTTTTACGGGGCTAAGGATAGGGAAGGGGAGAGGAAGGAATGGATGCCTTCTACACATGGTAGTGAGTTTTTTAAAAGAGGAATAAATAAAAAAATCAATATGAATTAATAAAAAATGAATTACAGTGAAACAGTATCTTGTTTTTTTTTCTACAAATAGACACATAAATATAAATATATTATATAAATTTAACAATAAAACCTTATTAGCCTAGGACACTAGGACATAGTTCATTTAACATAACAATATAACCTTATGAGCATAGAGTGCTAGGATAGGATAAATGAATAAATAAATAAGCAAGCAAGCCATCATTTGGCATAGTTATGGTTCCATTCTGGGTAACATTTGGCTAGTCTTTGGCTGGAATGTGGAATGTGGAAGTTTTTTGGGGCAGCTATGGCTATGTTTTGGAGTTCCATAGTGGGGTTTTGGCAGGTTTAGCGTTGATTCTAGCCTCCTTTGGTTATTATTTTGGCATTCCTATTTTGGGCCAAAATAGGGCCATGTGCCATGCCAAAACTTTGCCAAATTGGCAAGCCAGTTTTGGGCCAAATGTGGGCCATAAATATTTTCATATCCACCTTTGCCCTCACATTCAGAGCAAGGCTATGGATGTAGGAAGGAAAATCATAAATGATAACACAGGTTTTCAATTTAAACAAAAAATGATTATTTCATTTCATCGTGTAACATGAACTAAGCCACAGGGGGCATGGTGGTCACTCACTGCCTACACTCTCCTGTTTTGTCTATTGACAGCTTACGTAATGATGCACTTTTCAAATTAATTGAATCATCAGTTTTATATAATATAACCTAATGAGCATGGAGTGCTAGGAAATCAATCAATCAATCAATCAATATGCAAGCCATCATTCTGCATAGTTATGGTTCCATTCTGAGTAATATTTGGCTACTCTTTGGCTGGAATGAGGAATTTGGGGTAGGTTGGGGGCAGTTATGGCTATGTTTTGGAGTTCCATAGTGGGTTTTGGGCAGGTTTAGGGTTGATTTTGGCTTCCTTTGTTCATTATTTTGGCATTCCTATTTTGGGCCAAAATAGGGCCATGTGTCATATTGCCACATTGCCAATGTGGGCCATAATTATTTTGCTATCTGGGATTAAGGCAATTTGGTGAACTGTGCAACGCGAAGGTGGACACACTCAACGCAGAACCATACAACAACAACAGAGACAAGGCAATGAGGACAGATGATGAGTTTTGTGATAGGATTGCAGATGAAATAATAACCCATATGCGTACAGTTAGAGAGAAAACAGCTTTAGTGTGTAAAATGACAGAATAACACTCAAACACAAATTCATGCAGTGAGATGGCAACAAGTTCTCATTAGCGGGGATAGTCAGGGACCGTCAAGTTGCAAAGCCAGGACATTGGTAAGGTAAAAAGCCCCTGCCCTATACAGTACGCTATGTAGGCCATAATACTGTATTGGATTGTTTGACTTTATTGACCACAGAGAGACAGAGGCTGGGAGGATGAAGATGACGCAGTGGAGGTCTTCTTGTAGGCCCTTGAGTAAAAGAAAAAAGTAAACTCATTCAACAATTTTTAATAATTTCTTGACAGTTATGCATAGCTTCATATGTTTGCACAAGATTTTCTTGGCTTCAGTCCACATTACTATATTTCCCTGATACGGCACATGAACAGAATAGCTCATGAAGTCTGCATTTTAAAAGTTGTTCAAATAGTTCAACACCTAGCTCCCTAGCTTCTTTGACAGGTCGTTAGATCTGTTGCTTGGAATAAGACTGACGGATGAAATATTTTTAAGCCAGTTTATTGGTTAGTTTGGTTCCCTCAATTAAAGTGAACCACTAGCAATCAAGCTACCAGCTTCAGCCATTTATTTGATTAGAACGATAAATTCAGTTGCTCACTTGCTATCTCTGAAATTGAAATTATTTCTCTTACAAAATAACGAAGCACAACTATAACAGTTATATGTCAAAGAGATATCTCCATTATGCAAGTTACATTTAATGAGACAATTATGGCTCAGATACTTACGTTTATAGTCACTGAAAATGCCGCAAAATCCACCAACAGTAAAAGAAATGGACAACGGGACGCCGCCGCTGTCAGTGGGAGGGTGATGAAGTTCAATTGAATGAGTCAACACTTGAAGCACACTGGGTGATGTCGAGTAACAAACTGGAACGCGGTACCTTGACTAGAAGCTGCACCCATGAATTTTGATGTGATGGACTTAAGTGTAGTAAGTATTCGGTTTGTTATTTTTAGTATTATGTAGATCTATGTAAAATTCAATGTCAGAACCAACCCAGTTCTCACATTGCCGAAAGCATGTTTATGAACATATAAATGTAGCTTAATTCATCCACATGAGCCATTGAAATGGCCATATGCTAATGCAAAGTATCGTTAGCCAATAAGTTCAGTTTAGTTTACCTATTGAAACAATCATATGAACACCATTTATGTAGGCTTACATTGTACATACATACAAGGCTGAAGATCACCCTTAACTGAAATTCTCTACCATGGTAAAGTGTAGGCTACTGCATTTCTCCAGTGAAATGGCAACAAGGTATGACAATTTGGACTAGCATACCCATATGTTATAAGCTGTAAATGATACCCATGATCATTGCTTTATTTACTACAAATTGAGCATGTTATTACTCTTCATCTTTTTCTGAAGAGTGCGGGTGTGTGGTAAGCCACTTCAGGTCCTATAAATTACATGTGTGATAGATTTAAAGGTAGACCTAGACTCCAATTCCATAATTTCTGATGCAAATACAAATGTATTGGACGAATTTTCCGCTATGAGTGTTCCGCTATAGAGAGATAGCCTGAGACAAGTAGTTTTGTGTGCAATAATAATAATGGTAATATTTTCTAATAGGTTCAGCGGCTTGGATCTGCAGTATCTTCATTGGTCATAGCTGAGATGAGAGACCATAAGGATCTGTCTGGATGCTCATTGGTTTGGCTGAGGTGGACTTGGATGGCAGGGCACCTTCTTCTACCTGTCCCTTTGAGGAGGACCTTTTTTAATGTCAAAATATAATCTATAAAACTTAAAATAAACAATTGTAACCTCAAATTCAGTTGGACCACATATAATGGTTACAGCTAGCTCTAGTCAACCTGTAATGTACTGTAGCTTCATTCATTCACACCCACCAATATATCAGAAATTACATCTTTGAACTCCTCAACTAAAGCCTCAACATGCTTACTGGATCCTATCCCAACAGATCTTCTTAAGGCTGCTCTCACTCTACTGGCTGAGACGATACTTAAAATTATAAATGACTCACCCACAGCTGGGCATGTCCCAAGACCTTTCAAGACATCCGTTATTAAACCATATAATAAAAAAAACTAACCTTGATCCTGATGTCCTGGCTAACTACCGACCTGTATCTAACCTCCCATTTGTAGCAAACATTCTTTAAAAATAGTGTCAAAGTTAATCTGTAGCTGGGGGAGCGCTGTTGCGCAGCTGATATGTAGGCGATCTTTTGGCAAGCTCTTAGAGGCACAGTTTTAATTACGATTTAAAACAGATAAGTTCGGTTTCAAACCTTGATTAAACGTTAAATTCGTGGATATAAGGAACTTTTGAATAAACTGGCCCCCTTAACTGGGTAACAATGAAGCCACCGACTAAACCATCGTCGAACAGAACTGCTCGCTCTGGTAATGCTAGCTCCCCAGTTGAAGAGCTTCAAGACTGCTCCGAGAGTGAAAAGCTAACCGCCGGTATGTTAACTAAAGCCTTGGACTCGCTTAAATTTGACATCTGCTCGAAAATAGAACTGGCTGTTGGAGGAGTGCAGGCTGACATCGCTGCTGTCAGAGAAGAATTGACTTCTTCAGTAACTAGCCTACAGAAAACTGTAGATGACCAAGAAGGGCGTCTGAAGGAGCTAGAGACTTCAGCAACAGCAACTTGTGACTCTGTGTCGGCTATTGAAGTCACAGTGTCTGAACTCCAAAGCCAAGTTAAAGTTTTGCAAGCAAAATGTGAAGATCTAGAGAATAGATCCCGGAGAAATAACATTAGATTAGTGGGTGTCCTTGAAGACCAGGAGGGTGCGATGGTGACTGAGTTCGTCTCCAATCTATTACAAGAGGTGCTTAGACTGGATGAGAAACCTTTGCTCGATCGAGCTCACAGATCTTTGCAAGCTAAACCGAAGCCTAACCAACCTCCGAGACCTTTTATCATCAGAGTACACTACTTGCATGTCCGCGTACTCATCCTCGGTGAGGCTCGTCAATTACAATCTCTCTCCGTCAACGGACGAGCCACACACATCTTTCCGGATCTGACCGCCGCAGAGGCGAAGAGGAGAGCAGCCTTCGGAGACGTGAGGAAGCGGCTATGTGAGATAGAAGGCGCTTGCTTTGGATTTCGTCTGCCTGCAAAGTTTTGCATCACTCTGCCTGGAGCAAAGGAACGTGTGTTCACCGACCCGCAGCTGGCGTTGGACTATGTCATCTCCACAGCTCCTGATAAAGATGCTCATGAAAATATTTCAGCAGATTGATTATTTCACTGGACTCTGACGGTAATATCTCATGTACCATGGTTTCATTCGATGTTATGTTAGAGTATGTTTCATTGCTTGGTTTCATTCCCAGTGACCTTGGCCAGGTTAATATCTTCCGAATCTACATCTTTTTTTTCTCTTTAAGTGACAAGTAGAATGTTATTTTCCACGTTCTATGTGTATACTTTATCTGCTCATATTGCCCAGATATCCGCCTCAGTTTATGCCCTAGCTTCTAGCTTTGTAAGTACCTGTTAGGCTATGGATCGGTCTCGTGTCCATTTTGCTATTAGGATAATTACACCATGTTCGGGAAGGTGTATTTGTTGGGAGGGATTATATATATATTTTTTTTGTTTTTATTGTGTCTAGACCTGTGTACAACAGTGCTTCTTTTGTTGACAACACAGCTAATTTTAGTTTCAGATTTGTATGACTTCAGTGGCTAACAATGCTCATAGTGTTGCTAGTAGACCTATCACTTTCGCTAGCTGGAATGTAAGAGGTCTTGGTAAATCCACTAAAGTTAATCTGTAGCTTCTTAAACAAAAATAATATCCAGAAAACCTTCCAGTCAGGCTTCAGTTAATGATAGTACAGAACCAGCCCTAGTTAAAGTCTTCAATAACCTCCTTATCTAATCTGATAAAGGATATCAATAACAATAATGCTACTGGAACTTAGCGCTGCCTTTGACGCTATTGACCATGGCATCATACTACACAGGTTTGAACACGACAGGCATCAAAGATTCTGTATTAGCCTGGTTCAAATCGTATCACTCTGGTCGTTACCAGTTTGTACATGCTGATAATGAGTCATCATCCCACACCAAAGTAAAGTTGGGTGTACCCCAAGGCCCAGTGCTAGGGCCCCTGTTATTGTCCCTCTAAATGTTACCTTTGGGATCTGTTATTAGGAAAGATGGCACTCCTATGCTGACGACACCCAACTTTTCCTTTCCATGAAGCCTAATGACTATATGCCAATAACTAAACTTCATGCCTGCCTCCGAGACATTAAAATCTGGATGATGTGTCCTATGTTTAAACTCTGATAAAACTGAAGTTACAATGATGGGCCCTAAACAGCTGAACAACATTCTACCTCATCACCAAAACTTCACGGTCATGTGACACAAAAGTTAAAGACCAACTCTCCATCCTACAGGCCCTTCCAAGATTCCCATGCCAGGACTGACTCCCCTGAGGCTTTGTGACTGATCCCCCCTGTCAAAATGGACCCTTATTGTTTTTTATAAAATTGAAATAACAACAGGCCAGATGTAGCCAATAAGACAAGTCTTTGAGCTTCTCCCATCTGCTGGTTCTTAGATCTACAGGACTGCTTGGGGTGACTGTGGCCACTTAGCACCCAGGGGAACAGTATGGTTTACCTGGCTCTTACCCCGGTTCACCAGCACATCCCTAGGTCCGGTACAACTCCATCTCCCATCCTCACCTTAGGAGGTCGATGCCCGCAAGCCTGCATCCCTCCAAACCGAGAATGTTGCTGCCAGCAAGGTGTCGGTCGTCCGACACCATGATCTACAAGACCAAAGCATCCCCGTTCACCGCCTCACTGCTCAGACAGCACCCATACGAGGAAGGACCGTAATCATGGGGGCAATCCATCTCTCGGGCTTGCCATGCAGGACACTCCCTGGCCAGCACCTCACCTTGCCAATGGGTGGGGACGCCTAACCGGGAGATCCATGTGGCTGAGGCTGAGTAGCTGCGGCTCGTCGCTCACTTTGGGAAGTGATTGCCTATCCTTGACCACCAGCAAACCAGTGAAGAGTAGTAATATATACTCAATCATTGGAGTGAGGTCCCACCATGGTTCTACCATCCAAAAAGTAAAAAGAATAATAAAATAATAAATAATAAATAAAGAGTAATAAATAAATTCATAGAGATCCGACAGGCATCTTCACTTCCAATCTTCCCCTCGCATACCTTATTAGGAAGACCTACATAATACATGTCAATTTAATCAGGGCCACCATACCCTGTCATTCTTGGATTAAAATCAAGAGCATTCTTAAAAGATATCTGTTATACAGGTAATAAAAACGTGAAATAACCAAAGGATCAACCCTTAATTCATAAACCGTCAATTCCTTTAAACTCATAAGTCTCTGTGTCGTTTCAAGAAAGCACTGATCATTCTCACTGAGACTTTTCCCAATGCCAATGGTTCTCAATCTTCCGCAGTCCAGCGCATCAAGGGAGTTGCCTTTGAACCACTGCCCACGGGCGCCTGTTGGGAAACCCCAAACCCTTCCGTGTCTGTCCTTAGGCAACACTTTACCACTGAGGTCAGCACACGGTAGGTTCTCTCTTTCTCTTTTGCCGCCCACCGTAAGACAGCCCTACATTCAAAGCCTTGGTAAGACCAATGGTTGACCTACTAAGGCCCCAACGGTGCGTGGCTTGCTACTCAACCGACAGGGAAAATACGTCCTCAAGTGCAAGATGACACAACGTTGCAAAACGTTTTATACGTCACCCATAGGGATGAATGGGTGCCGTGGCAAAACGTTTGAAAACGTTGCGACCGCTGATCTTGGCCCCGGTGTGTGTTTGTACCGACGAGCAAAACCAGCAGACGCCAGTATCTGGGTTGCTTCACTTAAAAATAATTGCCTCTTGCGTTATCAGGTGCGTGTTTATGTACGACAGTGCATCTCTGAATTGCAACTAACGATATGAATCCGTTTTAGTTGAAATCATGTTTTCGCGTTTTTCTGTTTCACCTCGACGTTTAGGTAATGTCCACAATTTGTCAGACAGTCCCTTAACTCTAGCTATCTTTTCTGAAAAACTTCGAACTTACCAGAATAGGCGGTTCCAATTGCATTTCTACTGCAAGAAAGAATGAGAAATGCATTGATGTATGTGCAAGTAATTTTGAGCATTAGGTGTGAATACAACAGAAGAAATATTTTCATTTTACAACGACACTGAAAGGTTAAGTTACAGGTTGCGCTTGCCGGAAATGACGGTTGTTATGCACATTTTCAGTGACGTGGCCAACCAATACCGCCATGTGTTTCAAGTGTCTTGTCACCATGCGTTATGAAGCTTTAATTCCTGTTTTTTGTTGTTGTTGTTGTTTTGTTTTTGTTTTAACTCATAGCATCTATTGTGTCTTTATGTGTTTTCAAGACCCGATAGGTTCAAAGTACTTCGGTCAGATTGACACGTACGTCGGGGCTACACCACAAACTCCGACATCTTGTGTTGTTGTCCAGCAGACCACCGAGACGTGCACCAATAGCGCGCCCCACGCTCCCTCACTCTTGACAGCGCAGTCTGGCCATTGGCGTTGGGGCGCAGCGTACTCGCGTGTGTAAGCTGTTCGCAGACAATCCACTCGTTCTGCTTTTTTTGTCCAGTCTTTACGTCGTATGTGACGTTTGATCAGTTTTCAAAGGCTGCTAAGCCGCACACAGTCGGGCACACAGTAGCTAACAGCTGGATGGCCAAATCTTTATACTCAGAAATTCCTTAAGTGTATTGTATTTAACTTACGTTTATGGTTCCCCAAGCAATGGAAATGTAGCATGTTAAGTATGCGCTGCAGTTAGCATACGGTTTGTGCACATGACAGATGACTATCGTTGGACAAGGAACGTGTTAGCTTGGAACAACGTTAACTAACGTCACGGCGAGACGTAACTAGCTACCTTACATTACTTTTGTGAAGTGAACTCCTAACGGGTAAGTATTTTACCCAACTACTTTTCTGTTTATTGGCACTCAGCAACAACATTAGCAAAAGCAACCCAAACAATGTCCATAACGTTAACAATTCGACGTGATGTTTCTGTCGTAGCTAAACCTACCTATTCTCGAGAGTGAAATAGTTTTTACTAATTTAATCAGTTGCCTCAATGTATTTGTAGAAATTGACCCCTCCTACCTGTCGTCATAATAGCCTCTGAATCTGCTTGGATGACAGTTTGGCGCTACATATGACTGACTCTGAATGAATAATCTAGGCAGTGCGGTCATTTTTGACTCTTTAACTGAAAATAAAAGGCACTACAACCAAGTTAGCAAAGGCAGTACAAAATGTTTTATAAACTGCCAAACCAACAAAATTACTGAGAGTTATTGAGATTTACCGCTGGGTTTCTGGCGGTTTATAGTAGATGTCATTTAAAACCAGAGACTGCTGCCCGAATTGTTTTGCTGGTGAAGCCATAACGTTACAACTCATCTCTCGTCTACCGTGAAGCCATCCCTTAGGGTTTTATCTTTGGTTTTGGAGTGTTATTTTGTTCATTCTAGCTGTTAATGTGTCGTGCAAGAGGCTGCTTGCATTTGTATCTGGTGAGCTACTTGTCAAGGCAGCTTCTATTCAGAATTTATTCGGTTCAGCATCTTATCAAAAGCTTGTCATGGCTCTCTATGCTGTTGGTATTAATCACAGTTAATCTGAACAGTTTCATTAATTGTCGTTATGAGCTGCTCAGCAGTTAGCCAAAGTGAGGTAGTTCGTTGGCGACAGCTAACAAGAGCTCATCGAATATATTCGAAGAATAAATTAATTCCGCTTTAAAATAGGAATAACCCACACTCCCCATAATCATTTTCATTAGAAATTAAGTGTTTACATGGTCTTTTTAAAACGGTATTAATAGCCACGTTTACATTATGTTTTTTTTTAAATTCCGAATTAATTATTCGGAATTAAATATTCTCCTTCGAGTTTACATGGATATATTAATTCCGAATTAACGTTTACATGGAACACACGTTAAATCCGCTTTATATAATTCCGTTCAACGTCTGGGGGTCGGGAAAGGTTCTGATTGGGCAGGAGACACGTACATTTACGTTTCCGGGAGAAAACGCACTCCTCAGCTGGCTACCGGCTTTTCTGTCAACTCGGTTTGTCGTCACGCCATGGATACAAACGTGGTACAAACTTTTGTCGCAGTGGTCACGATAATAATTAAGCAGCAGCTCGATAATATTATCGTCCACTCTTTTCATTATTTGCTGTTCCTCCACCGCACTTATCAAAAAAATAGTTTCGGCTGAAGACCAACGTTTGCTGAGGGCCGTCATCTTCCTGTGCGTCATCGTGTCAGAAGGGCAAACCAACGAGCATGCGCTGAACGACCGGGTTTATTTTAAGCGGAATAAACGTTTACATGTTCAAGGAATACATTAATTCCGCTTTAAAATAGGAATTCTGGATAATCATTTTCATTAGGAATTAAGTGTTTACATGGTCTTTTTAAAGTGAAAATGTTTATTCGGAATTAAATGAGTTTTATTTGGAATTAAAGCTCTCATGTAAACGCAGGGAATGTTTATTTGAAAATACATTTCTTTTATTCAGAATTAAAGCTCTCATGTAAACGCAGGGACTGTGTCGAAACCAACGTTAGATTAACTTTTAGTGTTTTGGTAATGTAAACTATTTTTTCCTCAAAGAGCAGTGTTAACGTTTTTTTTAATCAACCAGTGGGCGAGTTCTGGTTAACTGTATTGTAAATGACTACTGTAGCCTACACTGAAAAACCTGCCATTTTTTATTCAGCTCAAAAAGTTGGGTGAAATAGATTACAAAGAAGAAATGAGAGGAAGGTAAACAAGAAATTTAGCTATTAGATTACATGTTTTTTCCTATCCACTCAAAAATGTTTTCTTTTTAAAACCAATTATTACCAATATTGTATCAGAATTGCCATTTTGGGCATTTATTGAATTGCAAGTTTTATGGGCATGGACTGATCCCATTTATTTTGTCTTGTTGTCCTTAGTGTCTTTTTTTTGCTTTACACACCACAGGTGGTGGTCAAGCCGCTTGTAGAGTCTTGAGAAGCAATGAAAGCTCAGAGAGCCACGTCAGAAGCCAAACACTCACTGCGAAATGGTGGCAAAAAAGCAAAGAACCCCAAATGGCATGCTCACAGTAAATCATTTCTCTCCGAGGGTCTAAAGCTTAGCAACAGTTCTCCATCACCTAGGTTTGAGCACCAGAGAAGCAACAGAGTGAAATACAGCTTGAAATCACAGAAAAGACAATATGCGAAAGCTGCTTGCAGTGGGACTTTAAGCTGCCCTCTTCCTACAGCACCTAAAGGTAAGACCTTAGGAACACACATTAATGGACAGGCCAAGAGTTGGTCTAGTAGCTGTGACAGCGATACGGAGGACTCACAGGGATGGAGATCCTATGCCCAATCTGTGCTTCATAATGGCACGCAAACTAATGCTAAGGCTGAAGAAAGTTTGCTGTCAGATCACATGGGGGAGGAATTTGAGCCATTTCTCACGCAGTTTGACCATATTAATAACCGCACCTTGATGGTTATGCAGCCAGGCCAGGTAAGTTGGCTACAATTATTATCAAATAAAAAGTATGTGAACTCTGTGTAATTATCTGTTTTCTTCTCAGTTGATTGGCTTATCATGCTGACATTTATGTTGCAAAAACAGAACACCTAACAAGAACCCAAACAAGATAATTTGTAAGACGATAGGATATAAAATACAGGCTTAATGTCTTGGTATAACATGTCGACTTCATATATTTGCAACATTTAGCAATTAATGTCAACGAAAATCATGAAAAGTCAGGCGAACAGAATAAACTTTATTCTGAACTAACAGCAATGGATTGGTTACAAGTTCACCCTTATTTGTTTTAACCTGAATTGAAAGTGATAACTCTGAGGAAGAATAACTAGTCCAGCAAAGGCAGAATTTAAATGATTCTGAAGTTATTTAAAATTGGTTTTCAAACTTTATCATCATTACTTGCCCTCAAAGTTTCCCATACTTACCAAATTTGTGGTACAAAATTCGCAGGTTACGAACTCTGGACGAAATTTGCCGATTATAGCATTCAGTTCTTATTTACAAATTTGCACGTAGTCACACAGTTTTTGGAAACTCCAAAGGGTTCACTTCAGCTTTTTATTGTTAAATATGAAGCTGATCATGGGGAAATCACTTTATCCACATTAATGCAATTGTTACTGAATTCCACCCCACAAAACATGTCAGTTCTCTCAACACATTTGTTACAGTTAACAATATTCTCTATTGTGTTGAATGTTTTTCTCAAGGGAAACTTTGAATGTGTGGCTTCTGTTAGTTATTTGGCATATTTACATTTGCTTATGTCTAGTACAGTGCTGAGCTGGAAGATGCATTGTCCTCTTGAATCTGGTGTTTGCAGACATTGTGTTTTCGAGGGAAGTGCCTGCTGACATGTTTGTATGGACGGGTTGAGGTGTTTGGTTTCACCATAGAGGAGGGTCAGCAGCCTTACCCCCTTTACTCTCCAGCCTCTCACTGCCCACTCACCATAACTGCCTTGGCAGACAGCTCCCTATCCACCAAAAATCGCAAAGAAGGCAGACAGGAAGCCAAGATGGTTGTGCGCAAGTACCTGTCATCTGGTAAGGCTGGAGTCCAATTTGTGCTTCCTTTTTTATAAATACTCTCACTTATAAAAAAGATTTGTGTTTCTGCAGAAATAGACCATCTAATAACATTGCAGTATTGGTGTTTCCACCGGGCAGGACAACACAGGATGGTTTTGACTGGTCAAACCAAACCTGGTGAATCGTACCTTACTTGATGAGGTTAAAATAAAATGATTACCCGGGGAAAAGAAATACTGTTTTCTGATTGGCTAACAGGGTGTGTGTATGTAACGTCCATGTAACAGCACACCCATGAAGTACATCTGGTAAAAAGTTTAATAATTGTTCCATATCAGTGGTAACTATAACAACCATAGTAAATGGTTGAACTTGTAAGCAACAATGGAATTGGATGTTGTTAGTCAAGTCAGAAAATAAAGTAGTACAGCAACTGAATAAGTGTTTTTTTGAATGGCTATGTGCTTTTGTTTGTATTTTAACGGCATGTCTATTCCCTACATGCATGAGTTACAACCGTAACAAGCAGGATAACGGAATTATTGGAGGATAGCCTATGCCAAGTTCATTAATTCCTTTATCCCTTACATAACTTGTTAATGATTACAATTTCATTGTATGTGTTAACCCAAAAACAAAGCCTGCGCACCATTGACGGTGTGCCAGTAAGAATCTCTCTGCGTGTCAACTGTGGCACGCATGTCAGGGGTTGCTGACCCCTGTGTTAAACGATAACTCTTCGAAAAAGAGAGTGAGCGAGATTAGCTTACCTAACAATTAGGCTACTTAACAAAGCCTCATAAAAAAATAACTTGAAGCTCACAGACATAGAGCGGGATGCATTGCCATCAACATTAACCAGGGTTGGATGCGCATTGCTCAAGTGGTACATAGTTTGTGTTATGGACGAGTTGTACTCTGTGGACGAGTGAACTGAGTCATTTTTTTAATTCAAAGTGGTCTCATGCCACACTTCACTGTGACCTCCTCATAATTACTTCTGAAATCTATTGGAAATCGCAGATAATAGAGTATGGTGTTGTAGTCAAAATGTAGTAGTCTAGTGATGAGAGGTGGAAGTATTTACGTGAACAGTTCCTTACAACGGTCACTTGTCTAGGCCAGAAGGTTTCTGGGAATAACGTCATGTCATTTGGGTAGTATCCACTGACAGGTGCTCCATACTTGTTTTACCTTGTTAAAGTTTAAAAACAAAAACATTTTACACGCATTTTACACATCCCGTAGCCTTTTAAATGTGTGCCTGGTCCGACGACAGAGAAGCCCACTCTGCTTTTTGCTACACTTGTTGTCGAGAGCAGCAAGCTGCGTGTGTGTCATGTTGGCACACTTAGGCCTGCAAAATCAGTTAGAATTCATTGTTTTTACCTGTTGACTAATTCTCTTATGAAATGTTTTTTGTCTGTATACAAACAAACAGATGAGATATTGCATTGCATTTTTGATCTTGCTGGAATAATTTGGTCTAGACTCACTGCAACCAAAACCAGCCTGTATGATGTGTGTTAATGTTTTTGTTGTTGGTGGTTGTTTATTTTTGCAGTGCCAAGGAAGCATCTACTGAATGAAATGGATTCAGATTCATGTGTTGTTCTTCTTGAAGCGCTGGATAACCCCCTCACACGCTTCCTCACTAGCCATGCACAGCTGAAAGAGCTGTTCGGCCTTAGCTCGGTATGTGAGATGGGGCATGGGGAATAAAGCACACACCAATGCCCTGTGTTAGATATGTTGAGGTTTCATAAAGACTGAAGAATTTGCTCCTCCACATTTGAGCTAAGAATCAGTTGTTTTAGATGTTGAAAGCATGGAGACACAACAGAAGATGTCAGACAACGTGGTCAGAATGAAAGTTTGGTTTTGAGGAACCTCAAGAAACCAGTGGATAGAAAAAAACACTGTAGTGACATATTCACTAAAAATGCTTTTGATGGCACTTCTCCAACCATAGCCATAACCCAAATGAAGAAAGGTAAATGATGATAATTCAGTCAGTCTCAGTAGTGACACCAGAGGCTGGAGTAGGCACAGTAAAGTTTCCCTTAGGAATAAAAAAAGGATTTATCCATCTTACCTGAGTTACATATGTGAGCAAAAGCAATTTGGTCTTGGTGCATGCATTGTCCTAGTCTGGCAGCCTCACTGTTAGCTCTGTCTTAGCATAGGTGTTGGAATGCATTGTTCAGTAGGTCTAAAATTCGTTGAGTTTAAGACCTTTTATGACCATTATGATTGAGATTTTAGACCAACATGACGCCTTCTCCAGCAAAAAAATACAGCTTTGTCGGATTCGAGGTGAATATTATGGATTCCACATTAATAGGATATGTTTTTTAATGACTCTGTCGACTACAGCTACCAAATTCACATGAAAAAAATGTCTACTTTCCCTAAAATAGACACACTTCAAGCAAGTGGTATGGTCCACACGAAATGCACCACACTGGTGCATCTGCAGTAATAATTCACAACTCAGACCAATGAGTTGTCCCTCACACAACTCAGGCACCGTACCACCTTTCTCCCAACACACCACCTCCCCTCACTGATGTAAGCGACCAGACGCTTTTGCCCCCAAAGGCCCTCAGTGAACGTTTCACCCAACAACATGAAATTTTTGTGATATGTTGGTGTTACAGAGGAGTATCAACCTAGCCCATAAGCACCCCTTTGTAGCATAGCGCCACCTAGTGATATGGGTAAATGCAAAAATTGGGATTTTGAATTGCCAATTTCTTGGGCCGAGAAGGCGGGAACTGCACAAAAGATGTCATGCACGATCACCACAAAGACCTCTAGCAGCACATGCCATAAAAAAACTTCTTACTACTGTAGAAGGATGATGCTTTCAGAAATCACTTCAGAAAAAAATCATCATACCAGTGGTTCCCACATTTCAATACACTGCTATACGGTACATCTAGTTACAAAAAAGCTTGCAAATGACAATGTATTCATGAAAAACTTTTTTTGAAAGACTTTTCTCATGACCGTGCAGATCAATTGTCACACAAAGTGCATGGGCAAAAACACCAAAAAAGCAGTGTCAAATAATATATTTAGAATAAATAGAAAAGAAATAGTATATAATAGAATATTTTACTTTATAGTCATTTGTCTGTGCTTCACACAGTAATTTCTGCTCACATTAATCAAATCTACAATGTCTCAGCTCTCTAAATTGGGTCAAGCATTTGACTGTAGGTAAAAGTGTGCGTGAACAGGAGCCTCATGAATAGGTATTGTTAAATTTTGATTAAAAACTCAAAATGGGAGGAAAGGGTTAAAAAGTCTTACATTTCAGTCATTGAAACCTGCAGAAACCCTCTATATAGCAAGTTGTTCAAAAGTTGTTACAAAAATCGATTTCTTTCCTAATTACTTTTTGTGACCTGTGTTTTCACATTGAGTACAAATGGCATAGCAAATTAAGACAAGGCACGAATGATGACAGGTCTGAGGTCCAAAATAGTCTCTGATCTCATGGTGTAAACATTGGCAGCCCAGAATAAGAAGGCCATTAAGAGCAGGTAGCTCCAGCCAAGCAGTCAACAGATGGAAACTGATGTTGCATCAGGAATGTTGTTCGGCTCAGTCCAGTAATGGTAGCGATAAATAAATATATAAGCGTTCCTCCTATGCCAAGTGCACTGAGAATAGTGCCCAAATAGGTCAAATGTCAATTACAAACAATCAAACATAAAGTTAGATGGAGTGGCATTACTTGCCAGCGTAACCCAACTATGTCATTATATTATCCCATAAACATGGGAGAAAAAACACACAACTGTAGACTTGTCATTATTGGCAACTGGTCACTTGCTCCCAGGTGCAAAAAACTTGCGGTCAGCCATCTGATTTTCCAGTTCCCACACACATTCATGTACATTCACTTTACAGTGTTTTATAGCTTAAAATTTTGTTTGTAAAAAATGTTGTAATATTGGTGTTTGCTGTATTGTTCAATATTTTACAATATTTGCTATTGTATGTATCTAGAAAGAACTGCGTGCTGACTCGGCAGTGGAGAATTCTGCTCTGAGTGCAGCTGGAGTGATGGCCCTTAACACTAGTGCGGCACAGGGCCTGGTTACTTCCAGGAGCTACAGAGATGCTCTTCACAGACTCATTCAAGTGTGGGGAGGTAAGTTAGCAGTATGCCTGTGTGAAGTAATCTCAAAAGAATTCTCTCAGTAAAGCTGCAGGAACCTGAAATCTACTGTTTTCAGGGAAAAAATTCTAACATCTGACTCTTTTTTTTTTTTTTTTCTTTTAACTGCTTATTCCTCTGCAGATGACGAATGTGATCGCTGTCCAATAATTCTGGTGTATGGTGCTAAGAACTCTGGGAAATCTACATTTGTTCGTCATCTAATCAACAGCCTTCTAAACCAGTGAGAACCAGAAATTCATTATTAAATACATTTTGCATGCAGGTTTATGATGTTGACAAAAAGTACACATATACATAGCCTCCCCATGCTAATAAATTTGAGATTCTTTTCACCATTCAAAAGATTTGGCCTCGCTTGTATCAGCATACTGGTAGTACAGCACTCTTACAAATTTGGCAAACTTGGAAATTTATTTGTTTATTTATTGATTTATTTTCTTAATGCCATTACATGTTTGCCAAGAACACAATGAAAGCATAGTTTTAGGAAGAAATTTGGAAAATAATACATCAAGAATTTGTCCAAATGTTGCCTTTTTTGTGTGTGTGGCACTGGAATGCACATTTTAAGCACAATTCTGTTATCTTTGTTTCTGACCCTGTCTCTTTTATAAATCTAAGCATGAAGCAAGTCAGTTGTGAAGCAGAGGCGTGTGGCTAGGATGTCATCTTTCGGTAGGCATTAGGCTCGCTTGGGGGGCAAAAAAAAACCAAAAGAGCAAAAAACAGGGGTGCCATCATTTGTTTCAAAGTAGCATTGCTGAACATATGTTATTTGGACAACATATTGCTGATGTGATGTGCTGATGCTAATAGCCTATACAATGCAACAATATAGGCTTCTCCAGCACTTGTAGATCGACCAATACAGGAGTTTTGGAAACATTTTTTTGGAAAAATTGCATGTAATTTTTCATTCTGGTGTATTTTACAGGTTGTTAGATGTCTTGATTTTATAGCAATTAATTCAGTGGTTTAATCCAAACGTCCCCCCACACGCTTTGGCTTCATGATTGATTCTTTTCAGTTGTATGTGAGGGCTCAAAGCTTAGAAGGGACACTGGAATTAATCAGTTTCATGTTGGCTGCTCTGATTTTTAGAGGTTTTTTAATTTCATTCTCACTTGCAGTTTGCAAAATTGGCATCGGCTAATTTGTCATTTTTGTGGGCTACCTAACATTTAGGCTAACTGTAGGCTACGTGTCTGCTTACCGCGATACTGTTGATGGAGTAATTCAGTTTCACGTATGTACTCCACTTATTAAGACATTTGCTTCTGTTATTTTCTTCTTTGCTGTTTTCTTAGGTCAAACTTAAATGCATCAGGTAGCCAGCTAACAAGCAAGTAGTCAGTATGGCTCTGTTGTTACTGCTATTTTGCTATATTGTCACATTCTTTTAGGCTACAGACAGATCATTTACCCGTTACAGAAGAAATGGTTTGCTAGCATCACTTAAAATGATACACTTGCTAGGTATGTGGTAGATGTTTTTTTGCATTATGATGTTAGTTAGCTTTATGATACAATAATGTTTTTGACTTTAGGCTGAGATTGCAAAAGAATGCAGCTGCCTTATGAGCTACATATATCAACTCATCTTGGCAAGAAAAGAAAAATACAGGGTACAATAAAATAAAGTTGTATTAATGATAATTCAAAAGAAGATTCCTGTATACCTGTATGTTATCTGTAAACCAGCTAGTCCAAATATTGAAAAGTTGACAAGAGCTGGAAAATGGTACCCTATATTTTGAAAAAGACAAATATTTAATTTTACTGATAGAAGATAAAAGTTTAGCATCTGCCTCAAAAAGATACAACAAATGCAAATGTGCTTAGAAACAGCGATTTATTTATTTTTCAACCTTAGTTTTCATTGGATGGGCGATAGGGCAGATGTTTTTTTCAAATGGGGCAGGGCGTATGTCTTGGGTGGGCAGTAAATCTTCCCCCCAACCCCAAACACACACACCCATCCCCCCTTAGCCACGCCCATGGTGTGAAGTCATAACACTGCATCAATGTTTCTAGGGGTTGAACCCTGTGGAAAGTTGACAGTAAAAATGACTTCTGAATATTGATCACAGTTCACCCTTTTGACAAATGTTTTTACACAAAAACTTTATAGCACAATTGCTAACCTTTTATGAATAGACATGCGTTTTAAGTAGCATTTTAATAATACTGCTCTGCAATTAGTCGAATGATGGGTTTAGTTGATTCTTCGATTGCAACCAGTTTAGAGGTGTGCAGACAAGCCTACTATAGCCTAGTTGAACAAACTGAGTTTTCTGTGTAGTTTGTAATGGCATCAAAAAAGTGTCATTATAGACAGGTTGAGTTTGTCAGCTTATCAGTTTGTTCTTTGTTACACAATAAATTAACCCTACCTTTCAACATACAACTGGAGGCTGGCTTGTTTTTTAACAGTAGCACAAAGCATTGGCTGTATATAAGTTGTCTGCACTCTTTTTTTTTTCCAGCACCACCAGCGTAGAATACCTAGAGTGTGATGTTGGACAGACTGAGTTCACACCCCCGGGCTGCCTGTCTTTGACAGTTGTCACAGAACCACTTTTGGGTAAAGTATTTTTTGAGTTGCCTTCATTTAGACTGCCAACCAGTTTGTTTTTTGGACCCAGCTTTTATCATGCACTTTTTCAAAGTTTGTGGAAGATGAACAAATTAGATGTTTCTAATAGTCTTCAACTCAGCAAAACAATCAGTCATAGGTGACATCTTTGTCATTTTGTAACTAATTTATGGCTGGTTCAGAGAGGCGCACAGACACGATTTTTCAGCGTTTGTGTGTGTTTGCGTGCATGTGAGAATGGAGGAGCGTCCAAGGGCAAGCACCACACTGCTGCAGGTTCCAAAACGGCTTCATATCAATTATTTCTACACCAACCAGGCCTGAATTGGAGGTACTGAAGTAATGAAAACTAATGGAAACAAAAGAGACTTGACTGAAATGTTGGCATCCATTGGTATGGCAGAAATTTTTTTTCAAGTTCCATATTTTGACTATGGTGGGCCACAATAGACCTGTTAATGTATGGGAAACACTGGAATTCTCACCATATTGCTAGTAAAGAATAGAATAGACTTTGTCATGTCCAGCATGGAAATTGTCTTTGGTCTCACCGTTAATTCTACCCATGTATCACAACCACAATCCACTTAGTTGATTAAAAACACATAAATACATAAAACTGTGTCATATAAACACATATGCAGACATATGCCCCCATCCCCACCACATATATACACACACACACACAAAAATACTGAGAACATTAGCAAACATTGTCAAGTTCTACTTTTATCCTCACTGTGTCCCAAACAAGCCACTATGTATGCCATTAATATTTGTTTATAGGCAGTAAGATTAGGCTATCCCTCTTAGCCCAATGCAAGTCACCGATAGTTAGTGAAAACAAAACTTCAGCAGGCAATCTGTGTTTTGGACTACTTAAATTTTATACCTTTGAGCTATCGTGCACTTGGCTGGATCTAACAACTCTCTTCATCGTTTTGCGCATAAACATGCAATTTTTCTCTGCATAGTGAGCAGCTGTGAACTATCCAATCTTCCACTGACTTTTCATAGTAGTGTAGTGGCTTAACGCACAAATTCTAAGATACCATTACTGAGCTGACAAAAGTGTCAAATTTTACATGGAGCTTCCTAAATGCCTCCTAAATGATTTTAGCCTAGGGGCCCAACTTAAATCTTGAAAATTCCTGTGCAAAAATCTAAATGAATGGAAAAACATATATATTTTTTTAATCAATCAATGAGAAGAATGCTGCTGATTTTTATTTTATTTTAGGTATGTATGTGTGTATGTATGTATGTATGTATTTATTTATTTTAAGGCCACCGAATGAACTTAAATTTATTTTAATTTGTCCTCAAGCCAGTATCCCAGTGGGCATTTTTTATGTCAATTTGACGTCATGAAATGGCATCAAATAATGATGTCAAAATTAGGTGAAAAGTGAGTTAAGTTGACATCAAAATGTCAACATCATTTTGACATCATCAGATTGATATTGATTTTAAGTTATTTTCATGTGATTTGTGATTTTTATTTTATTTTTCGTGCAATGAAACCGTACAAAACACAACACACACAACACAAAGGTGTACTTCGCACACATGCAATAAGAAAAAATTATTTGTATTCTAAAATACTACATAATAAAACTTAAGAAAACAGTGACAAACATAAATTGGAATGGTTAAGATTTGACAAGTGATTTGACACTGGTATTATATCCTGAACCAAGTCAAGTAATTTGGATGCAACATTGTTCCAGAACCTACTGAAAAGTGGACAGCCCCGCATCATATGAAGAGAAGAGCCCTGAGCTTTCAGTGAACAGATAATGCAAAAAGAATCACTGGTAAAAATGTCAACATCAAACTGTCAATATTTGATGTCGACGTATTGATCTTGATTTGACACTTGCCAAAATTTGGTCAAAAATGAAAATCAAATTGATGTCAAAATGTTGATATCAATTTTACATTAAAAAAAATTATTTGAATTGACTTTCTAAAATAACTAACCAAACATATTGGTTAAAGTGCTTTATTGCTGTGCAAAAAAACTTTACAACATAAGAAAATACAACTTTTTACTTATGTTTAACAAATACTTTCCCCAGGTCAAGCGACTTTCAACTAATGGTGGGAACAATAACAGTATTAGCAATAAATACAAGAATACACAAACAATGGCTTTTATATAAAAAAGAAAAACATATAGCATTAATTGATTGAAAACAGACCCTTTTTATAGAATTGGGTTATTCTCTTACATGGAATTACATGTGTGGGCAAAAGCAGTTTGGTCTCAGTGCATGCATTTTCCTAGTCTGGCACTGTTAGCTTTAGCAGAGTAGCCAGATAGCAAGTCCTTCAAAAATCATTAAAAAAAAATTCTCTTCTAATTACTTCTTTACAAATGGCAATGCAAATTAAAGAGGAACTAAAATTAAATTGAAAGTAAAGATGACATGGCAGATGTGTTCTCTGTCTTTTTGTTGTCAAGACACTTAAAACTGATTACGTAGTTATAAGGGGAAAAAAGTTTGTTTCTTGATTTTGATACATGGACATCTATGGACATCATAGATTTGACCATTCCATTACGTCACTGACATGGTACAAAGAATTCTACAATGAATTTCGCAGCTGATTTTAGGGGTCTCTGGCATCAGACTACATCACATACTGACAGCTAACAGAGAGCATCATGGCATTTTAAGAACTGATATTGAGTGGGGAAACATAGGTCTACTGCACTGTGTCCCAGTTTGTAATTCTTCAGTCAATATAATCTTATTGATCAAGATGAAAAGGTAGATAGCCTATGTCACATTTTGCCTCGGTAGCCCTCTCAGCTAGCAACCTTCACACCACCAAAGTTGCTGGATGAAATCCTGTTTGATTACCTTAGTATTTAATTTTTATAGTAAATGCTTTTGTCTCACATAACTGAGAAGCTAAAATATCCCCCTTCTCACCATCATGGACATATCTGACTTTTTTGCGCTAACGTAAAGGCGGAGAGGGAGAGGGAGAGAGAGACTTGTCCCGCGGGCATATACACTGACTTGCATACACGCATCCACACACACACAAACGGCATTTCTCCTTCCCAATCACCCTTTATGGACATTTCTTTTTGCGTTGTATGTACAGTTAAGGGGATCATGTGTTTTGGGTGCTTGGTGTTTGGTGTTTCCAACCGAGGTTTACTGCTGATTCTGCATTTATGCGTGATCCCGACCAATTGTTTGGTCGGTCACAATGTGTTACACTTGATGTATCTTTGCAGTGTTAACCTTTTTGATATGCTCTGTCCTGTCTACAGATAGGGGGTACCCGCTATAAAATCATCCATTTCGCACTTATATTTCTGTTTCGTCCATGAAATACAAACAAACATGTACTCACACTTGGTGGTGTCCCATCCAGCTGTTCCATAGCGGAAGCGCGCTCCACGCTGGGACTATGCTTTTAGCCCCCTCCCTAGGGGAAGGAGCTCTGCATTCGCTGAACAGGGGTGTTTGTTGTGGCTATTCAACCACTGTATGTTTATGGGGTGTTGTTGAATTATGTTGGGGATTAATATTTAGGCGTTTTGAACGATATTTTGTCATTGTCATTTTATATATTTTTTCCAAATGTTTTTGTTTGAGTTTTGTTTGTGTTATATGTACATTTGTGGAGAGAGCTCCCCTTTTGGGTAGTTCAGCCCTGTTACCCGATTTGAGGCAATTAGGACTTGATGGGTGGGTGTATTTAGTCAGGGCAGCTCAGTTGGTCAGGGCCTGTGTGGAGGAAGGTTGTCTCCGTTGTAAGGTTTTGATGAATAGCATTGTTGTGAGTGCTAGTTAAAGTACTTTTTTTTTTGCTTTGCCTTTACTGAGTGTTTTTTTATTATCAGTACTTTGCCTGGGAAGGCAAATAAATATTTTCGGTCCATTGTTACCCCAGCAACTACCTCTCCTGCGTTTTACTCCTACCTGTTTCTCCAAGCCCACATCCCAACTAGTGGGTGGGCCGCATCGGTCTTCCACATTTGGTGTCAGAAGTGGGATGTTCGGCGCCCCTAGGAAGCTGGAGAGATGACGAGGAGGACGACAAGGTCGAGGAGTTGCCAAGACAAGACCAGCCTGGGTAAGAATGTTAGTCCGGCGGCTTGTCCGAGAAGAAGAGGCTGAGGAGACCGGGTTGGAGGAGGAGCGAGAGGCTTTTAAGCAGGAGCAGGGCTGGAGAAGCGTGCAAGTCCAGTTGAACCAGCTTCGCGAGGATGTTGATCACCAGCCACGTCCTGGGCCACAGCCAGTGCAGCCAGCCGCCCGACAACCATCACTGCCAGCAGCGCCACCTGTTGCGCCGCCCCAGCCAGCCGCGCTGCCCCAGCCACCTGTTGCGCTGCCCCAGCCACCTGTTGCGCTGCCCCAGCCACCTGTTGCGCTGCCCCAGCCACCTGTTGCGCCGCCCCAGCCAGCCGCGCCGCCTGTCTTGCCACTATAACCATTGCCCCAGCCTAGTGGGCTGTCACCTCTGCTTCCACAGCTGCCTGTATTGCCTGCCAGTCCCAGCCCGTCCACAGGTGGAGATGCTCCGGTTGCCTGGTCCAAAGCCGCCATTCCCAAGTATGTGGAGGGTGAGGATACAGAGCAATGCTTGACAATATTTGAGAGGCTAGCCAAAGCCTATCAATGGCCCATGGTGCACTGGGCTGTGTATTTAGTGCCATATCTCACGGGAAAGGCCCGTAATGCATATGTGGCCATGGACATTGATGAAAGCATGAACTATGTAAAAGTTCAAGAGGCAATCCTGCAAAAATATGAAATAAATGAAGAAGTTTACCGGAGGAGGTTTCGGGAGCCAGACATTCGGCAGGGAGAATCCCCCAGAGAGCTCTATCAGCGCCTGAAGGATATGTTCTGTAAGTGGATTAGACCGGAGGGGAAGACGGTTGAAGAGGTAGCGGAAGTCCTTATCCTGGAACAGTTCATTCGCACTCTGTTGCCAGATGTCAGAGTGTGGGTGAAAGAGCATAACCCGAAGACAGGCCAGCAAGCTGCCGAGCTAGTGAAGAACTTCCTTGCTGCCTGTCGCGGCCCAAAGCTCTTCCGCTGTGATCCTGGACAGCGAGCCACAGCCCGTGGTAAGTCCGATGGGTCTGTTGGTGGGGGTGGTCCTAAGCCTAGTGTGGGAAACCGAGGTAGTGCGCCGCTTAAACAGTCTACTACCCCTGTGGCACGCCCCTTTTTCTGTCACCAGTGTGGTCAGGAGGGACATATTAGACCAAATTGCCCTAATTTAAAGCCTAAAGGTGGGGGTAACTGTTGTCTGCGGAGTGCAGATGAGCATGTTATGGGTAGATTGCAGACGGTCCCTGTGTCAATAGGCAGAAGGCAGATCCGGGCCCTCATTGATACTGGCAGCTCCCAAACATTAGTCCAGCCCCATCTAGTGGACAAAGATGAATATGTTCGTGGCAAAAGCCTGACAGTAATTTGTGTTAATGGTGATGAATATGTGTATCCGGTAGCCCAGTTTCATATTAATGTGCAGGGTCACACTTACCGTCTTGCTGCTGGTGTTGTGGAACGCCTCAGTTATCCAGTGGTCCTTGGGCAGGATACTCTGATCTTACCAGAGTTGGTAAACACACATTGGCCTGTTAATATGGTCATGACCAGATCCCAGTTCAAATCCCCGACAGTGGTATCCAATGAAATAGCCTCTCTGAAAGAGTTACCATTATATGACAGTGTCATTATACCCCCTCCTGACATTAGAGAGAGGAAGAGCCGCAGGCAGAGGCGCAGAGAGAAGCTTGTGGGTACTCTGAAGAAAGTGCAGGCCGGGGAGGGTACTCAGACAGGGGGCGGAGCATGGGGTGCCATGACTGAGGACATTAAACAGCTACAGGGTCAGGATGCTACATTGCAGGAGGCCTGTAGCAAAGTCATTAATGTTGATGGTGAGGCAACTGGTGTTGCCCCTAATATGAGTGGAGAGGGCTTTGTGTTGCGAGATGGGTTTTTGTATCATCAGCCAGAGGGGGATGCAGCTGAACAGTTGGTAGTACCTAGTGAGCTGAGAGGGCAGGTACTGTCTGTTGGTCATAGAATTCCTGCCATCTCAGCACCACGAAAGCTTTTGAAAGAGTTGCGGCCAGATTTTATTGGCCAGGCATGTATAAAGACATACAAGAGTACTGTAAGTCCTGTAGCATTTGCCAGCTTACCAGTAAGCATAAGGGTCGCCCCTTTCCCCTTCAGCCACTCCCCATCATTGAGGTTCCTTTTAGCCGGATAGGGATGGACATAGTTGGACCACTTGAAAGAACACAGAGAGGGCACCGTTATATCTTAGTGGTTTGTGATTATGCCACCCGTTACCCCGAAGCTTTTCCATTGCGTAAAGTTACTGCCACTACCATCTCCCAAGCCATTCTGCAACTGTTCTCTAGGGTAGGGATACCCCAAGAATAATTACAGATCAGGGTACCGCTTTCCTTTCTAGAAAGTTAAAGCAAGTGTACAGCCTGTTGGGGATTAAGGGGATCAGGACCACACCCTATCACCCCCAAACTGATGGACTGGTTGAACGCTATAACCAGACTCTCAAGGGCATGCTGCGTAAATATGTGGCTGCCAACGGTAAAGATTGGAACTGCAGGCTGCCATATCTACTGTTTGCCTACCGTGAGGTGCCACAAGCCTCTACGGGTTTTTCTCCATTTGAGCTGCTGTATGGGAGAGCAGTGCGGGTGTCCCTGGATCTGCTAAAAGAAGCCTGGGGGGGGCCAAAAGCACCAGAGACTACCAGTGTTGTCTCTCATGTCCTGCAGATGCGGGAAAAGATGGAGGAGATGGCAGACCTGGTCTGGAACAACCTAGAGCAAGCCCAACATCGCCAGAAGGTCTGGTATGATAAGTCTACCCGTCAACGCACACTCCAGCCTGGGCAGAAAGTTCTCTTGCTTCTACCCACCTCTGAGAACAAGCTGCTTGCTCAGTGGCAGGGGCCTTTCACTGTCACCCGTAAAGCCGGACCCGCCATCTACGAGATCGATATGCCTGGGAGGAGGAAGGCAAAGCAGGTATTTCACATCAACCTCCTGAAAGAATGGCAGGAACGAGAGCCCCAGGGAAGTGCCCAGCTCCTCGTGCAGGCTGTCGGAGAGGAGGAAGACCACCCAGAGCAGTTTTTGCCATCTGCTCAGCCTTCCACTGCTCTTGACCTGGGACACCTGACTCCTCAGCAGCAGGGGGAGCCACAGGGAGGTGGAGGAGATGCTGTCCCTCAGTGTCATCGAGAGGTCCCACAGTGAGTGGAGTAATCCGGTTGTGCTGGTCCCTAAAAAGGATGGCACCATCCGCTTTTGTATAGACTTTCGCAAAGTCAATGCCCAATCGCACTTCGACGCTTACCCTATGCCTCGTCTGGAAGATCTTATTGAACGGCTGGGTAAGGCCTGTTACATAACCACTCTGGACCTTTGCAAGGGATACTGGCAGGTGCCCCTTGCCAAGCAGGACAGGCCTTATACAGCCTTCAGAACTCCACAAGGACTGTTCCAGTTTGTTGTGATGCCGTTTGGCCTGCAGGGGGCGCCTGCAACCTTCCAACGACTCATGGACTGTGTTCTGGAGGGTACAAAGTCGTTTGTCGCCGCCTACCTAGATGACATTGTGGTCTTTAGCGCCACCTGGAGGGGTCACCTGTGTCATCTCTCTGATGTCCTACAGCGCAACTAGAAGGCTGGGCTTACAGTGCATCCTAGATAGTGCGACTTTGCAAAGGCCAAGGTCCGGTACCTGGGCCACATTCTGGGCAAGGGGCTGATAGAGCCTCAAAAGGATAAGGTGCAGGCCATCTGAGACTGTCCCCAGCCACAGACCAAGAAGGATGTCCGCTCATTTCTGGGTCTGATGGGCTGGTATCGGAGGTTTGTCCCAAACTTTGCCACCCGAGCTGCACCACTTTCAGACCTGACCCGGAATTCTGGGTCTAGTCAGGTGCAGTGGGGGGCGGAGCAGGAGCAGGCCTTCAATGACTTGAAGGGGGCCCTTTGCCAGGACCCAGTGTTGCAGAGTCCAGACTTTGATCTGCCATTTACAGTGCAGACCGACGCGTCTGGGTGCTGTATTGCTCCAGGGGGAAGGGGCTGCTCAAAGGCTGGTGGCTTATATTAGCCGCAAGCTATTTCCCTGGGAGACTAGGCATGCTGCAGTTGAGCTGGAATGCTTAGCTGTAAAATGGGCCCTGGACACTTTTAAATATTACCTTCTCGGTAGACATTGTTTTGAAAACAGACCACCGAGCTCTTCGCTGGCTCGGTACTATGAAAGACTCTAACGCCAGAATCACCTGGTGGTTTTTGGCGCTGCAGCCCTACAGGTTCCAGGTCCAATATCGGGCTGGAAAACAAGATGTCGTAGCAGACTTCTTGTCTCGCCACCCTAGTGGTGAGACATTAGAGGGGGAGGGTAATGTGAGAAGCCAAAATATCCCCCTTCTCACCGTCATGGACATATCTGACTTTTTTGCGCTAACGTAAAGGCGGAGAGGGAGAGGGAGAGAGAGACTTGTCCCGCGGGCATATACACTGACTTGCATACACGCATCCACACACACACAAACAGCATTTCTCCTTCCCAATCACCCTTTATGGACATTTCTTTTTGCATTGTATGTACAGTTAAGGGGATCATGTGTTTTGGGTGTTTGGTGTTTCCAACCGAGGTTTACTGCCGACTCTGCATTTATGCGCGATCCCGACCAATTGTTTGGTCGGTCACGATGTGTTGCGCTTGATGTATCTTTGCAGTGTTAACCTTTTTGATATGCTCTGTCCTGTCTACAGATAGGGGGTACCCGCTATAAAATCATCCATTTCGCACTTATATTTCTGTTTTGTCCATAAAATACTAACAAACATTTACTCACATTTCCTGGTGTCCCATCCAGCTGTTCCATAGCGGAAGCGTGCTCCGCGCTGGACTATGCTTTTAGCCCCCTCCCTAGGGGAAGGAGCTCTGCATTCGCTGCACAGGGGTGTTTGTTGTCGCTATTCAACCACTGTATGTTTATGAGGTGTTGTTAAATAATGTTGGGGATTAATATTTAGGCGTTTTGAACGATATTTTGTCATTGTCATTTTATATGTATTTTTTCCAAATGTTTTTGTTTGAGTTTTGTTTGTGTTATATGTACATTTGTGAAGAGAGCTCCCCTTTTGGGTAGTTCAGCCCTGTTACCCGATTTGAGGCAATTAGGACTTGATGGGTGGGTGTATTTAGTCAGGGCAGCTCAGTTGGTCAGGGCCTGTGAGGAGGAAGGTTGTCTCCGTTGTAAGGTTTTGATGAATAGCATTATTGTGAGTGCTAGTTAAAGTACTTTTTTTATAACCTTCAGTTTGTTCAAAATTTGAGAGGTGGCTTTATTCATTGCTCCCAGAGAACTTGCTGCATCCAGAGACAATTTAAAAAACTTTGCTGCCTCCCACTTGTTTCCAGGCATATAGCATTAAGAAAGCCTGTGTATATTTTTGTACACCATCTTCATAAAATGTCCAGTCAGCCCTAGGGCACAAAGTAGACTGATGTGTGTATGTTTAAAACTGACCACAGTGGGTCTTGAAAACTTCCAGTAACTTACATTGAAGTTGTTGTCATGATGTTCGCAGTCTCTATCATCACCATGTAAATAAATCCAACTCTGAAAAAGTTATCTAAAAGAGCAGTATCCATAGACACCCACACAAAGATTGTTGACACCATTTTACCAACAGTCTATGTGGTCTTGCAGCCATGAGCATGAGGCCGGCAAAGCATCAGCATTATCTCAGAAAAAAAATAGGCCCTCCCTATGAGCGAGAAGATGTCGCTATAGCAAGCTATAATCACACAACTGTGCATAGGGTTACATTTACGTTGCCTACAGTTCACTCACTCGTCATTTAGTTTGTTTCTGTTTTGTCTCTATATAGCAAATCTCAGGAGAACTCGCTGTTTAAATTTACTGTCAATCAACGCTATCCTCCATTCATCGCTTCACTGGCATCGGTGAAAGTTAAAAAAGATTTTTTCTCAGTACCCACCCACATCTCATCGCTAGTTGTCACTCACCTGTCGTTGCCACGTATCACTCAAACACATTCACATTCTATGTCTTCTGTCATAGCTTAGCGATGGGTAAGTAACTATGTGTCTGAATGGGTCTTTACTCTATGTAGAATTAGGCATACATTTTATTGTACCATGCAGCTCTGATAGACACAGAGGTTAATTTCAGTATTGGCAGTACTATTATGTTTTCATGTATTTATTTTTCTAACTTTACATTTTTGATAAATAACGTGTTATTGATTTAATTTTATGTTTCAGTTTCTCTTTAAGGCGAATCAATTTCCTCGACAGTTACAGACTTGGAACCAAAGATATCACGCAGCACCTGCTTTGCTAGAATATGGTCCCACATCTGTCAGCCTAGAAAATCACCTTCTCTTAATTTACATTAGTATTTGTATTCATTGTGAATACACAGGTCTCAAGAAGTAATTAGGGAGAAAAATATATGTGCAATTCCATGCAAAAGTCATCCTTACCATGGAAAAATCAAGATGTGCATCATCTATGAGTAGTGCGCCAATACAGAAACATTGTTTTTAAAATGTTTTTTTTTTTTTTATTTTTTTAAAGTTATAGTCAATTTAAATAGTAAAATCATATTAGACAGCATTATATACTAGAAAAACGCATCATAAGAAAACCATGGGGAAATCAGGTGTTTTTTCAGGACCCAGTAAAGCACACACAAATTTGCTCAAATTTGTCGTGTATGATCAGCACAATGACCTCTGAAAGCACAGCAGGTACCATAAAATTTGGCCCATATGGGGTGCTGTAATTGTACAAAATGTCATTTTGTCCATTATCTATGGAACGTAAAATTTGTAACCAAATTTTTTTTGTCTTGAAATCCATTGACCTTCACGCATTGAAAACACTGGTCAACGGCCAGTTCCAATTTTTTAAAAAAAATCTGAAATTTTAAAATTGCAAGTAAAAGTAAACAAACTCGTCATAGGCCGTTCATGTGAATCTCACCAAATTTGGTATATGTTATCTACAGACAATGCTGAAAAATGTATCTTGTTTTATCTTGATATGAACCGTTTCAAAGATGCATGTCAATCAAAATTCAAAAGGTAGCTCAAAATTCTTCTAAAGTGTATATCTTGGCTTCTAATTGTTCAAATTTGATTAAAGTTGACATACAAACTCTAAACAGCTTTCTTTTCATGTGCACCAAATTTTGTAACATTTTAGGGGCGATGTTTCTCATCGAAGCATATGTGCCTAAAAACAGTTTTTGTTTAATAACTCGTCAAAAATCTTGCCCAAGACAACGATTTTGTGTTAGGCCTCTGTAACACCGGCATACTATCGACCCAGCCCAAAAACGCTCACTTGAACCATAGCGCCTCCTAGTGATACAGGTTAATGCAAAAACTTCATCACACACAAGTTCATCAGCCATTTACTGTGGCTGTTATAGTTACCTGTCAAAGGGCATTGATATGGAACTGTGATTTTAACTAAAAGCTAAAAAAAATTCTCTGGTAACGAGACATCGAAATAGAGGCAAGATGTAAAGTACAACTGTTTATTTTTAAAACCAATGATGGAAAAATCAACAGAATGAATGAGGGAGAAAGTGCTAGGAAGAAGTTAGAACGATGGAGAAAGTTGTAGAATACCTACGATTGTGGTAGGCGTTCTTGCTGTTGTGATCAGGGATATAGTGGTGCGTAAACGTTCGTAAACGCCTTTACACACCTCCTAAATTTTGGAAATAGCGTTAATACCCACCTCTAACCAGCGTTTACACACCCAAAGCCTAGCGGTTTTATACAGATCTAAATGTTGATGTTTCACACTTGGTTATTGTCAATTTTGTAACATGAATCTGCAAGTTGGACTTTATTGGTACTGTGCGTCATTATCAGCATTTATGTCTGGGTAACTAATCACCCTCTTGTGGGAGCCAGCAAGACAAAAAACAGGTCGCACAGAATATGGATCATGGTCACTATGTTTACCAGTCTGAATAAAAAAAAAGTAATAGGCTACTAAAATAGATGGAAGGCGATTTCTGAACCTTGACGGTAATAGGTTAATTCCCAGACATTTTAGTTTGCGTTATCATGCCTGACTTGACAAAGGGAGAAGAACATAAATTGCAAGAAAGTTACCATTTTAGACACAACGTTGACTGTCACAGCTACCTTTTTCCATACATATTACAAGCCAATTCAGTAGGCATATGCAATCTTGAAATCATCACATTCACAATCATTTTTGGGTGATTTTGTGTTTTGGGTAGCTTCTCATCACAGAACAGAGCCAGAGAGCAAGTTTACTCTGACACGCTACCCTTTTCAAGTAGGCTAATTATGGCCCCCGCATGAGCCACTTCATCTGAAATTCATGAATATTTCTCTCAGTGTTCACCACTAACAAAAAACAACCAATGTTCAACCATGAGTAATTTCAGATAGCATGTACTAATTTAATTAAATTTTTTTTTTTTTAAAAGGATAGCTTGGCAAGACAGTGGTTCAATAAATCAAACTGACTGAGGGGAGGATAAACCTAAGGAAACATCTGATGGTATCAATGTAATGTAATGTTAGTAATGTGTGATAGGATATAGACATTTGGTAATGGCCTACATCGGTTCGCCACGGTCTGTCTTACTGCGTCCCTGCTCTACAGCTATGTATTAGACCATTTTCAAGTGAGTGTTACAAGTGTTTGATTTTTAGGTCGCTATTCTTTAGCACCTTTAGCTGTTTGTACATTACCTTTGACACTTTCAAATCTGCCTTGTAGGACCTCCTTTCACCCATCAGCAAGAGCCCAGACACATGGTCTACTATGGCCAGGCTGACTGCCAGTCTGATCTTGACCGCTACCTGGAGTCCCTGAAGTCGTTATGGCGACACAGCAGTGGTGATATGCCTGTCATCATAAACACCATGGGCTGGGTTAGAGGTGAGGAATCTGCCACACACAATGTGCTTTTCCTTTTCCAGGCTAAGGCCTGTTGATTTTATGAAACTTGTGCTGCTACAATCAGCCTGAGCTCAGTGCTTCTTTTTTTTTTTTACAGCCATTTGTTTTCAGACACTCACCAAATTAGCTTTAATAAATGTGTATTGCTTTCTCTCTCTCTCTGTGTGTGTGTGTGTGTGTGTGTGTGTGTGTGTGTGTGTGTGTGTTTAGGTCTTGGTTTTCAGCTGTTGGTTGATCTTGTCCGTTTCTTCTCGGCGACTCACATAGTTCAGCTGAGTTTTGGTGAAACCTCTCAGTGTCCTGCTCTTACTCCTGAGTTCCTGAGAACTGCTCATGGCTGGCAGACACACCCACCTGCCCCACCTGCTTTAGGACAAGCTGATTGTCAAGAGGCCCCACACAGTCATGTGTTCCTCAGCATTCATTCAGAGTTTCAGGGTGCTGGTGCTTCTGGGGAAATGTAAGAAAGAAACTGCTTATTTCTGTTTAAGCAGTAAGCTCTATGTACATTCAAGCATTGTTTTTGTTTTTATCATTGGAGCGCTCTGTAGATTTCCATGACAATCAGAAGATATGTTTCACGATAAGGAAGTAGGCATGATGTTGACATGCTTTGTGTTGTGCCTAACAACTCCCTTAGCTGTTGTGAAACCAGCATAACCCATATTGCTCCTTTCAAACACCATTTTTAACTTTTTTAATTGGTTTATTATCTTTGGATTGATTTAGTTGGTTTATTTTTGTATTTGGCTTTCTTATAACATGATTATAACAGATGCTGTGTAAAGCCTGGGAGTTTTTTTATGAAATTCCTTTGCTCTTTTTTGTTATGATGCACACTTGGAAAAACCTTTCATTGTGTTTGCTCTGATTGGTCAGCTATTGAATGAACCTTCCAAGTATTACTAGGTTGCGGATTGTCCTATGTTATTGACTCTATTTGCTAGGCAGTCTTAAGCAGTCTAGTGACAACTGAGGAGAAATATACAAAAAACACGCGTAGCCAGAGAAATATATGTATGTTTTATTGCAAGTAGCCTGGATATTGTGGGTTTGAATCCCCACTGACACTGTACACCAGTTGTGTACACTCCCACTCAAAAGTTTGGGATCACTTGAATATTTCCTTGTTTTCCTTGGGAACACTCATGAAATTAGTATGAATAGGAGATATAGCAAATAAACAAGACATGAAGTCCTTGTTAGAGGTATAATTGATATTTAAAATGATGGATGTGCTCTTTGGACTTTGCTTTCATAAAAAAAAAAAAAACATGAAAGCATTTTTGTAGGAATTAAGACAGGAAAATCCCATTGGTAAGATGTACAACAAATGAGAAGATGTAAGAACTGTCCTTAATGTCATCCATCAAGGTCAGTCTGAATTCTGACAGCCAAATTCTGAATTAAGTGGTCACAACAGTTTAGTTATATGAACATTTTGGATCTTTTTTGGGAGCAGCCTGACTATGCTATGGAGGAAGAGCTTATCTAGCCAATCTATCTTGTGGCAGATGCTCCTGAAAGTATGGGATGAAATTTTACCAGATTACTTGTAGAATTTGATAGCTAAAAGGCCTAATGTCTACCAGGCTGAAATTGCTACAAAAGGTGACTTGGAGGCAAAGTTTAAAGGACATTTCAAATAAAAACATTAATTCTATATTTGACCTGCATGTCGTCTTGTTGTTTTGTGACTTTCCATGGAAAACACAGACATTTTCAAGTGATTCCAAACTTTTCGCTGAAGTGTACTTCATCTAACAATGGATCCTACCTTGAAAAGGAATCTCCTTTCTGCTTGTGCAGAATCTTGTTCTTTAAGGGAATTGAAATGTAGTGTTTATGCTGTGGGTAGAACACAACAGTTATTTGGCTTGTGCAGACACAGGAAATCTGAGACCTGACAAGTAACCTGATAGTATTTTCTCATTTCTGATCACATGTTCTTAATTTGTTTTGTGGTATAAAGGCGACACCAGCGCAGTAATGAACTACGGGATCTGGCTCTCCTGGGATACTTCAGTCAGCTGCAGGCCCGAGACTCAAGTCTTGTACGGCCTCTACACTGCTTCACTCCTTACCAGGTGCACTTCTCCAAATAGACAACCTGTGAGCGTCACAACAGCTGTGGCTTTTATTTGTGTTACAGTTCAAATTAAATTCATTCTCTCTATCTTCACACCTTTCCAGGTGTCTCTCTCAGCTGTGGCCATTGGTGTGACTCATTGTGAAGTGGCCCCCACACACATCCTTTATGCTGCTAATGCCAGCCTAGTTGGATTGTGCTGTCTGGATGAGAAGGTGGTCGGTCGGGGTGGGCCAATGCTCCTTTCCCAGACTCCCATCTGCCCATGTGTTGGCCTGGGTAAGTGATGGATATTTTATTTTAAGTGTATGTTTGTGTTTGCATACCCAAATTAAAAGTAGCACAGTTCCAACATAAACTTTGGAAGCATAAGCTAAAGTGATAGTCTGGAGTACTTCCAAACATAGCCCTGTTATTCATGGTCACCTTGTGCTGTCGGTGGGAAATATGCAGGTGTGGTGGAGCAGCGGTTACGTTGTTTGACTGGTAATCGGGAGATCTCGGTTTGATTCCTGAACCCCACATTGCAAGTCTGTGCCCGTTTGGAAAAAAGTGTCAACTTTACAATTTGAAATAGACAAAAAAAATTTGGGGTCAAGTAAAATTAAACTCAAAAGTACAGTACATCGTTACTTATACTTGTGTTATTGTAGTAAGGTGCAGTGTTATTTTTTACAATACAACTTAAAAATGATCTGTCTTGTGGCAGTCTAGTGGTGTTTAGTGAGAAATCACTAGAATTTGTCATAGCCAGTGATATGCTTTGCCTAAATGAAATGTAACATTCAAAGCTCAGCTGCTTAGTGAACAAAATATTCAGAATCAGCACCACAAAGATCTGAAATCGGTGAATTTTCCTTATTTTTGTTCACAGGACTTTTTCTAGAACTTTTTTTGAATTGCGCCTTGTGTAACAGTGTTGGACAAGTTCATGCAGTTCCCCACTAGGCTATTATTAGAGTGAATCATTGCACCACTTAAAACAACGATTAACCATTTATGACATGCAGTAGCCAAGGCCTAGTAAGCTGTAAAACAAGCTCTAAATTCTGTTTACAGATATTGGCATACAAGTTAACATCAGCTATTATGCTGTAATTTAGCTTTGTTATTATATTAAGCTTAAAACCAATGGTATGGTAATTGGTAAATAAGATAATAAATATCAGCAACCCCAAATTGGGTAAAATGATTTGTTTACCAACTTAACCAGACAACTAACGGAGTGGAAAAGTTCTTAATTGAATTGTTTTAAATGGTACAGTGATGTCATCTAGTGGCATCCTATTCACAAGGTTTTTCTACTAGACTACCACTAGAGAGAGTCATTGAAGCATTTAAAACCATTTACCCAAGTCCTTTGCTGTCCTCTCAAGGAAATAATAGCTTAGAGAAGCTAATGCCAGGAGTCATTTAGGCTAACTAGATATACCGCATAGCGGTATATGGTATGACCGCCACAATGTATTGAAATGTGGGAACCGTTGGTATGATGAGTTTGTGGTAGGTCAGTGTTGTGAGGTGAGAATTTGTGTGGAAATGATTTGCTAGAAGTGGGAATGGATGTGGGTTTTGAATGAATGACAATCTGTGTGTTTGTGTAGCGTGTATGAGTGATCTGTGAAAGCATCATCCTTCTACAGTAGTAAGTTTTTTTTAATAGTATGTGCTGTGCTTTTAGAGGTCTTTGTGCTGATCATGCATGACATCTTTTGTACAGTTCCCACCTACTTGTTCCAAGATGTTGGAAACTCAAAATCCCAATTTTTGCATTTTAATGTATCACTAGGTGGTGCTATGGTTCAAGTGAGTGTTTCTGGGCTGGGTCGATACGCCTCTGTAACACCGGCATACTAACACAAAAATTTATTTAACAAAAACTGGTTTTAGGCAACTAGCTTCAATGAGAAACGTCGCCCCCTGTGATGAAATGTTTCAGAATTTGGTGCACATGAAAAGAAAGCTGTTTAGAGTTTGCATGTCAACTTTGATCAAGTTTGAGCAATTAGAAACCAAGATATGCACGTTTGAATAATTTTAAGCTACGTATAGAATTTTGATTGACATGTGACTTTAAAATGGTTCATCTCAAGATAAATCCTTTGATAATTTTTTGTCAGCATTGTCTGTAGATAACATATACAAAATTTGGTGAGATTCACATGAACGGCCTATGAGTTCGTTTACTTTCACTTTTGCGATTTTTAAAATTTCACAGAATTTTTATTTTTTTTTTTAATTGGAACTGGGCATCAACCAGTGTTTTCAATGCGTGAGGGTCAATGGATTTAAAGACAAAAAAAATTTGGTTGCAAACTTTAGCATTCCATAGATAATAGGCAAAATGACATTTTGTACAATTGGCCCCCTATGGGCCAAATTTTGTGCTACTTGCTGTGCTTTCAGAGGTCATTGTGCTGATCGTACGCAAGAAATTTTGTTCAGTTCCCGCCTTCTCAGCCCTAGATGTTGGCAATTCAAAATCCCAATTTTTGCATAATTGCTTTTGCTAGCTTTGCAAGCGGCGGTCATAATTAGTTAGAGTAGCCATCCAGGCCAAAGTGTGACTAGAATTGTTAACAGATGTTGGTAAGAATGTGCAAATGTGCCAACATTCACAGCATGGCTATCACCATGGTGACAGAGATAGTAAACAAAAGGTGAATCGTCAGTCATGCCGCATCCAACACTTCAATTGTTACTTTCACTGCAGGGCAGGACTTCCCGTTTCTCAACTCCGCCATCTTTGTGCTACGAGCGACAGCAGTTTATTTTCTATGGGAGGACTTTTTATGTGATGTCTTTTCTCCTATATATGTGTCTCTGGTTATAGGGACAGCTAATGCATTAGCGTGCTATCCTGCTCAGACTTCACAAATTAACACAATACTAACGTATTGTTCAGTACACAGTTCAGCAATAAGTTTGATTTCAACCATAGAACTAACTGCAAAAACCTTTGCAATCAGTGATGGTCAGAATATTTTTGAAGATGCCACTTTTAACAGCAAATTCTACGACTATTGAGTTGTTTGATTGTAACTTTTTGAAAGAGATTAACTTGGAGGGCTTTGTAAGGGTTTGTTGTTGCTAAACATTGTATTTGTAACATGGTATGTTAAACATTTAATCATGGCCTTCATTTCGAGCAATAACTGTTCTGATATGAAGATAGCCAGCTGCCTTTCACCAGATGCCTAGCCTCGCCCCTACCAAACTATGATAAAAATACCTTAAAGCAGCATATAAATTCAGGCATTTAGTAGCCTATGTCTATAAGCTAAGTATTTATGGGAGATAAAAGCTGCTAAAAAATAATAGAAATTTATTTAAAGCATCTGTTTGTCATTTAATTTTCATTGTCATCCTGGTATATTATTGCCAGATGTCAACATGTGAACGACATTGTCAAAATAAGGTGACGTTAGTTTTAGGAGAGAGAGTGTGATATGAACACTCCCAACCACTTGCTGAAAGTTAGCTTCAATAGCTAGCGTCACCTGTGATAATAACAATCTCTAACTAGCAGCAATGCTAACAATTACAGAACTAATTACAGAAAGAAATAACATTTAATCGCAATTTATTTTTTCACTCCAAACACCGCAGAACATTTCTCATTGCACAAGCTCCTGGTAGACCCGTAATACTGATGTACAGGGCATAACACAAGAGCAACCATGGAAAATGATGAAAAGAAGTCGTTGCTGGGTTCGGTCTGCGGAAATTTTACAATTTCAAACTAAATTTAAGTAAGCTTTATGACACTGACAAACAAGCAAAAATTGATTTATTGGAGAAACCCGAACGTGTTGCTGTAACTGGGGATCATTGGACCTCCATGTGTGACCGCACACATTATTGACGTCACTGACAGGGAATGGCATCTTTCGCCCTAACCGTGCAACAGATGACCACCAGGCTCTATGCTGAAAACTGGAACAGAAGCATAAGCCTGGGGAGTTCAACAAAGGGTCTCCACAATTCAATCCTATACCAAAACCCATTTAAATTGAAAAATGTTGCTTGTTGTGTCAAATATTAATATGCAACTAATTGAGATTAATTAATTACAAAGCCTCTAATTAATTCGATTATTTTATAAACGGGTCCCTCCACTAGTTTAATAACAATAAATGGGCCCAAATGTCTCTTGCTCTTTTACAGACTTACCTAACAGAATTGGAATGACCTACAGTTTTTCCAGTTGATGCACATTCTAGAACTGCTTGTTGTGTTCCTTAATTGTGATTCAGCGTTCCAAGCCGCTGTAGTACCGTTTAGTGTTGCCCAGCAACCACTTCCACAGGAACTATATGTTTTGGGGGAAGAATGGTTATAACAATACATTATTTAATTTTTTTAATTTTGCGTGGCTGTATCTAATAAAATCTTATCAAAGATTTGTTGTAACAGTTTTAGAAAAGCAATAAGCTACTCAAGTCCATGGGTTTTTGCTGGATTTAGAACAGCCAAGGGGGTTTAATGGCACTCCGCTTTGTGTCGGGCCAAACACCCCTTGGCTGTTCTAAATCCAGCACAAACCCACAGCCTCTCATGGCTTATTGTGCAAGTAGCTAGATATCAAGATCTTTTGGGTTGAGTTTTACACAGAACATACATATCCAAAAATGAATAAATAAAATCAACTCATTTAAATAGGTGACATTAGATTGTTTCATAAGCATCACCACTGTTACAGAACATACACCATATGAAATCAATCTGCTAACTATAGGTGGAATAGCTCTGAGGCTCATAGAGGTACAGGAGCACAACTCCTTGTCTCCTAATTTCCCAACGCTCGTTTTGAGGCCGTCACATCAGTGTACAGTTGATATAAAATGTCTACACACCCCTGTTCAAATGCCATGTGATGAAAAAAATGACAGCAAGACAAATAATTTCACACCTTTTTCCACCTTTAATGTGACCTATAACCTGTACAATGCAATTGCAAAACAAACTGAAACCTTTAAAGGGGAAAAGTATAAAATAAAAAACTTAAAATAACATGGTTGCATAAATATGCACAACCTTGAGCTAATACTTTGTTGCAGCACCTTTGGCTTTTATTACAGCACTCAATCTTTTTTCTTTTTCTATCAGCGTAGCACATCTTGATGTGGCAGTATTTGCCCACTCTTCTTTGCAAAACTGCTCCAAATCTGACAGATTGCGAGGGCATCTCCTGTGCACAGCCCTCTTCAAATCACCCCACAGATGTTCAATAGGATTCAGGTCGCGACTCTGGCTGGGCCACTCCAAAGCCTCAATCTTATTCCGGTGAAGCCATTCCATTGATGTGCACTTGTTGTTGCGCCAAATATACCTTTTGGAATTATATCCAAAAAGTTCAACCTTGGTTTCAGCAGACCATAACACATTTTCCCACATGCATTTGGGAGATTTCAGATGTCTTTTTGCAAAATTAAGCCGGGCTTGGATGTTTTTCTTTGTAAGATAAGGCTTACGTCTTGCCACCCTACCCTATAGCCCAGACATATAAAGAAGACGGGAGATTGTTGTCACATGTACTACACAGCCAGTACTTGCCAGAAATTCCTGCAGCTCCTTAACTGTTGTTGTTGGCCTCTTGGCAGCCTCCCTGACTAGTTTTCTTATCATCAATTTTGGATGGACGTCCTGTTTTTGGTAATGTCACTGTACTGCCATATTTTCTCCACTTGATGATGATGGTCTTCATTGTGTTCCATGGTATATTTAATTCTTTGGAAGTTCTTTTGTAGTCTTCACCTGACTGATATCTTTGAATAATGACATCCTTCTGATGCTTTGGAAGCTCTCTGCGGACCATGACTTGTCCTGGAAGATGTGGCTACAAAAATGTCAGGAAAAGCCTACTAGAACAGCTGAACTGTATTTGGGGTTGATCAGATACACTTTAATTGGCGACAGGTGTGTGCTGACTCCAGTTTAACATGAGTTTGACATGACTTAACCGTAGTAGTAGTTATTATGAAGTGCTACCGCTAAAGGGAAGGCCGTGAACAATTAGCCTTGGTGAAGCACCTTTTGTTACTGATTATTAAAACTACAATATACCTTAGTCATTTGTTTAGGCTGTATTGAACGTAGGCTGCTTAAGACAAACTAAACTTTTGCACCGTCTATTTTTCCTCTCAGTAGGCTGTGACATGCAGATTGCAGAGTTTGCACAGTTCTGCTTAAACGATGTTTCAATTCTGGGCAACTAGATTACAAAATAAATGTTACAACTATTCGCATTTATTCAAACTGTAAAGCAAGCCAGTGTGATGGCACTGAAATCTTCGGCCTGGCATTTTCGATGAGATTTTGAAGAGCTAATAATAAACCACTTTGCTCCATGTTGATATGTATAGGACCAAATTTCCATACAGATTTTCTTTAGGCTAAGACTTCTATATGCAAAAGAAAGCAATTCTCGGTACTCGTTAATCTCGTTACTGTTGAGGTAGGCATTTTCATCACAACAACTCAAAATCTGTGGCCTCGACATGCCCATAGCTGTTAAAGCATCCTCTTTGTCAAACCAAATAAGACAACCAAACCAAAAGTCATCATTTAAGGGGTTATTTTTCAACATTGTCTTATGGGGGGGATGCCTCCAGATCCCCTTAGCATTATTGGGTTAATGACACTGACTGCACCACTGCTATAACAAATTCTATGGGAAACACTGACACATACGTTACACTACCCGCCGGCACCCTTCTCACTTCGGCTTTGACAATTGACATAAACACAGTTGGCACAGATAGTCGCAGCTGCAACAAACTACTGCCTAACTTGAGGTAAATGGAAGGTTGTCACCCCTAGGTACCCTGTCATAGATAACCTGTGGCAACTGCACTCTTTCATGTTGGGTTTGAAGGAAACCGAGATGCAGCACTTTGCTATAGCCTGTGCTAACCAGAGGCATGTGTGACATTCTTCACAGAAAAATAAAGCAGAATTCTGGTACTTTAAATGTGTGATTAATTGTAATTAATTGTGATTTACCTTAGATTTTTTATTGTGATTAATTAGATTTTTTTTTTTAATCAATTGACAGCACTTATATTTCTGCTTAATACATTTGAGGATGCCACTCATGCAGTCGCTGTTTAGAACGACTGTGGCCTTTGGGCTGAAGTTGATGTCGTCATACGGTGCCCAACCTTCTCTGGGTGTCTCCAGTTGGCAGGTCAATAGTGGTGGCCAGGTCACTGCCCATCAGCTCCAGGCCTCCAGCCGCCCTCCTCTTTTATATACTAAAGCCAACAAGAAGTTCTTTCTGATGCCTTTCCAATCCAGTGCACAGCTGTCTTAGGGAGATAGTACACTTCCGCATACACAGCTGCATGCGTGCATTTTGCCCTCAGTGCGCACTGCAACGATCATGCATACTTTTTTTTAATAGATGTCTGGATACTGAATATATATATATATATATATATATATATATATATACACACACACACAAAAAAAAAATATATGCACACTCGTATATGCGGATGTCACAATGAATGCGCAGTTTCGCCACATACGCGGTGCTTACTGAATGCGTGCGCTATGTGCGCGTAACCTCAAAATAGAAACCACTTTTACCTACTTTTTCTCCTGAGAGGATGGCTTGCTATTTGCTTATGCTGCATTATTTTCATATCCACCATTGCCTATAAAGAAAATATCTAAAAACAGAGCAAACAAAAGTAAACAGAAGTTGACCTCCCCAGCCTGACAGTTTATGTGATGCACTTTTCAAATAAATGTCATCACCGTTTCACCATTTTATTGCTTTGTTTTGCTTTAGATTGTCTTACCAGTGTCAATATTAGTCTCATTTTGATAATGGGTCTGGCAGAGATCTAACAAGGAAGTGTGAGAGTATATCACGTGATGCATTCAAATCATCTTGTCGAAATACGAGCCCAGCCAAGACTCCTGTAAGACTCCTGTAAACTTCCGTAATTGGTGGTTGATAGAGCAGAACTATCTATATTTGGATTAGATAAAGTGACACAAGAGACCCTGTGCTTTAAAATGATACCACGTTTGCCATATGTCAGAGACCGGTCATGACACGTTAGAATGCTAACTTGTGGTGAATCTTCAGTAAAATTTACAGGTGCAAGTTGGCAAAATATAATAAAAGCACCTAAATGTGTCTACAAGCATGTTGCTAAAAGTACCTACAGTGGGCTGCTGAAATATATAGGCAAACACAACAAAGCAAGTGGGCGAACTCGACCAATGACAGCTCTTGCGGTCCACGTTGTTTGCTGTTGCGGCCTGTGTTGGTTCAACGTGTAGTTACAAAATTTTGTACGTGTATGTCAGTTGACGCAGACCTTCTGCGGAGGGGGTTTGCAGCAACGCAGACACTCTGCATCGCGACGGCGACAATATGACGCATGACCATAAATTAGAGTAAGACGGGGAGAAAAATAGGGAGTAGTTATTATGGAGTACTACCAAAACTTCTAAATGCACGGTAATGTGTTGGCCCTCTTGTTTATATTATAAGTTTCTGCTTGTGCTTAATAATACCAGCTGCTAAATTTGTGAAAAGCAAACTTAGACTTAGCATAGTAAACTATGTGGATTTCTGAAAACCCCACTACTCTCTGTGTGTCCTGTAACCATTAACCTAGATTAGCATGATTTACACCAGTAGTGCCTTAAGCTTGATGAAGAGCTCAAAAAAAATTAACATACATTCTGGATGAGTGCATAAAGCATTTATTTACGAAGTCTAATGAATGATGATCTAATGTTGCAGGTGTTTTGAGGGGTGTGGATATGATAAGGGGTCTTTATCTACTTGTGACTCCTGTGCCTCCCACACTGCTCAGTCGAGTGAACTGCCTGCTGCTTGGCGAGATCTCCTTGCCTAAAGCTCTGCTTACCACGCAGGTAAACTACAGACACAAACACCAAATTCCTCTCTTACCCCATGAAGAATTGAACTTTTCTACACAATATCAGATTTGATTGTAGCTCATAGCATCTGAAAATGACTGAGACGCAGACGCAGTCACCTGCAGTTTAGCTTTTTTGTTCTTCTTCTTGTTATTGTTGTTAATCGCTGTGATTAATTGTAAGAGTAAATCAGATGTAATACAAAGTGTCATTTTGAGCAACCTAACTCAGCCCTGTACTCTTCTTTTGTCTTGCAGTCTGGAGTGGAAGGAGAACTACCATATGTCACCACAGACTACAGTTTTGAGCTTACTGGAGCTGGGAAACTCCATGTTTTTAAGGGGCTGTCCAGGCCCAGTTTTGTTAACTCCAGAACAAATAACAAGGTATAGATGGCTGTGTTAGGTTATGGTGTACTTTATTTGACCAAGGCAGTCATTACTGCCTTAGGATGCAAGACTGTGAACCAAATGGTCATCTGGAGGGAGTCAGGTGGATTGCCTTTGTTTATAATCTGGGTTATATTTGTGTTTTTTTATTACATGAGCTGGTCAGACCTGTTACAGCCAATAGGGTCACATTCTGATGCTTTCCTGAAAGATCAGTCCCCAGCACTATTAATATTGGAGCATGTCATAGCCACATATCTACATTGTCATCTTATGGCTTTAACCAGCTTTTCTTGATAAAACATTTTCATGTCTTTCACTCTCTCAGAGTTTTTAAAGGCTATTCCAGCCACTCCTGTTCTGCATCCTCAAAGGTGAAATGAACAGTTTGGTTGAATGTACTTAAGTAATTCAGAACCACACTTGACATGGTAATGCAACATAGATAATTTAACTAACATTAGAACCAGAAGAAATATGGTATGCTTTTTATTTTATAGCCAGGTAGCAAAGAAGTTGGCTAAACCAGTTAAGTTGAAAAAATACTTGTTTGGAGTATCATGTTTCTGAGTGGGGAAAACAAAATTAGGCTTCTTAATGTCATCATTTGTCAGAAATAGCTGATTGAGTAGTTAACATCTTGTCTGTTTCATCAGTCGGTTCTGTATTGCTTTGTGTGGCCAGCAGAGGCTAGAACCAATCTGGGTTTTGGAACTGGACTGGACTGAAGTTGTGGGTGGCTTAATTATGACTTGCCACTTAACTGTGGAAGTTAATGTGGATTTTACCCTATTTTCCATGGGGTAGGGGCATGGGGTGACCTTTTTATATTACCTTTTGACAGAAATAGAGGCCAAATTTGTTATGTGATGTTATCAGTTATGATAAATCAGTTATGTGATGATTTTGTTTAAGCAGTTTCAAATACTTTGTTTTCATAATTATGTGAATAAGCACCAGCTGACATTGTTTATATGTTTTGTATTTTTATTTGTCTTGAAATAAAGAACACATTTACAATCAAACAGATCTAACTGTGTTGTTTAGTCTATTGAGGTTGCTGCTGATGATACTGGTGATGTATTGATTAGGTATGTTAAATAATATTTAATGTTAATAAATGAGCAAAATCCAATCTTTGGCATGTTTGCTTGAAAGCTAAAAAGTTGAAACCAATGCCTTCACAGGCTGCTGGTGTTATCGTAAATAAGGGTGATGGCTTAGGATTGCACATTAACAACCCTTTAAGATATAATTTGAGCTGGAAACTTGGAATTTTGGTTCTTGAGCTGGATTGATATTTCAACGTAGCAGAGAACCAATTCAGTCATGATTGTCAGCTATTGCATGTATAATGATACACTTCTGTATGTCTCTGTAATGTGGCCAGATGTACCCGCTGAGCAAAACTATTTGCTACCACAAGGGTGCGTCTAGATTTCTAGGCTAGGAATCTTGTGCATGAACTACAGAAAATAACCTATTTTGGCTACTGTTATAGGGGGAACATACAGTGTCATATACTTTACTACGATTGTTATGGTTACCATTTATAAGCGCATTGATATGGAACAATGATTCAAATTTTTCTAATCTACTTAAAAGGTAGCCAGTTATACAGAGTTAATCCCCACCTCATCAGCCAATCAGAAAAGAGAATCCCATTGTTAAGGTAGGTAATTATTGTTTTTCCATGGACTATGCCTGTGTTTCTCAACTGGGGTGCCGCAGTAACGTGTCTGATCCAATCTAATAAAATGAAATAAAAAATATTAATTACATAAATTAATGCAAGATTTTTGAAACTTTATTTTAGATTGATCACACAGTAAATCAAAGTCACATATTAGAGAAAACATTTCAGATTAATTTTCTTCTGCTGCAATCAGTGTTTGGAGGCTTACGTCCATGACATAGTAGGCAAATACTTCCATTTACAGTGCACATCAATGACTTGTAGCCTAGTAGCATTGTGTCGTGGTTAATTTGCTAGCATCATGGACAGAATTTTGAAAAGAAAACCTCCAGTCTGATAAATCCAAATCTGAGCCATCAACATCACCATCTTCATCCTATGGTAATTCAGTGAACAAGGTAGAGACTTGTGATTCAGAGATTCAGCAAGACTAAAATACTGAAATTGAAAGAGCATTGGGACTACACTGAAGCGAAGACTCAGACTTTAACATCAGCTTAAGCAAGAGGCCTCACACCCACTGAGGCATTCTTTCTATTGTAAGCTCAGTCTTTGATCCTCTCGGTTTTCTCTCATTCTCCTAGTGAAGCAGTTGCTACAGGAGCTCTGCCAGAATGGCTTTGGATGGAACAAACCTCTGCTCCAGGCTGCATTAGATAAGTGGCTGGAATGGACCAGCAGTCTGGAGGAAATGGCTTTAGTGTTGCATGCTGTCTGAAACCAAAGGTGTATGGAACAAAAAAAATCTCAACAAAATCACTTTGCCGACGCTAGTGAGAGTGGCTATGGCTCAGTGATCTTCCTAAGGCAAGTTAACAATCAAGATGTGGCACAAGTCCAGAGTCCTCCTTTTAAAGACCATCACAATGCCATGACTGGAGTTGGCCGCTGCAGCATTGCTGGTGAAGGGGGACCAAATGCTGAGGAAGAATTACACCTGGATCTGAAGCCCTCAGTTATCTGAACCAACAGCCAAGTACATTGCATGAAGCACATTGCGAACAACCAGGCAAGGTTCAAGACCAATGTCTCTCTGATTCATGACAACTCAGACCTCTCACAGTGGAGCTACATGAGTAGCAAAGACAATACTGCTGACAACTGCTCAAGTGGATTGAAAACAGGGAAGTGCATGTAGCAGAGAAAATGGATGTATGGTCCTGAATATAAAGCAAAACTACAGAAACCTTGCCTTGGTGGACAGCTCCTCACGGTGAAGGATCTTGCCGAGGCAGAAAGCTTAGTCATCACCTATGTCCAGAGACAAGCATTCCTGGCTGAAATGGCAACACTGGAGAAGACCCTATCAAAAGTGCAAAGGAGCAGCAGGATCTGCAGGCTTGATCCAGTTCTAGATGAAGGCATCATAAGAGTAGGTGGTCGACTACATAAATCTGCCATGCCTGAGAAAACCAAACACCTTTGTATCTTGCCTAAGGAGAAACTCATTAGCAAGGAAGGTGCTCTCAAGATGTTTTTTATGTGCTGGGATGTGTGAGGCACAACCAGTGAACAGAAGATGGTGAATTTGCCACTGGAAAGAATCCTGCCTGATCTCCCTCCCTTTACCAATGTTGGTTTGGACTACTTTGGCCCAATTGAAGTAAGTAACAAGTACCATCAAGAGGTATGAAGTTCTGTTCATGTGCAAGTCCAGCCAAGCTATTCATTTATTCATTAAGTTGCCTTTTCTTTGGATACTGATCCATGCATTCATGCTTTGAGGAGAATTGTTTGCAGGACGGGTCAGGTTAAGCATATCAAATCTGACAATGGAACAAACCTGGTGGGAGCTTAAATGGAGCTCAGGAGGGCTCTGATGTCACAGAATGAGAAGAAGATCTAAAATGCCCTGCTTCCGGGTAGTGTAGAATGGAGTTTCGACCCACCAGTTGCATCACACCACAGTGGAGTCTGGGAAAGGCTGATAAGATCTGTCCATCAGGTGCTGATCTCCTTTCCCACCAACAATCCATCTAAGATGAAGGTCTTCAAACCCTGTGCTGCGTGGTAGAAGCATTCTTGAACAACCGTCTCCTCTGAGACGGTGTTCTCAGACCCACATGACAAACAAAACTCCTCTACTACTCACTGGAACCTTCCTGAGGTCCAACTTTTATGCCAGATGTCGCTGGAGACCGTTTCAGTACATGGCTGATCTCTTCTGGCACAAGTGGGCCAAAGAATACCTCTCCCTGCTCCAGGAAAGGCAGAAATGGACTGCTGTAAAGAAGGACATGAACGTGGGAGACATTGTCATGGTGGTTGACCCAATTGCTCCTCGGGGATCCTGGCCATTAGGGAGAGTGCTGGAGTCCAAGCCAGATGCAAGAAGTCTAGTGCGATCAGTGAAGATCCAGATAAAAACTTTAGTCCTTGTGAGGCCCATTACTAAGCTGTGCCAAATCCTAGAGACTGGAGAGGGGTGACTGGTGTTCCTGATGTCATATCTTAAGGAATGTAATGTATACATTCTTTTCATATTGATACATAACTTTCTAAGAACATTAAGTGCTTATTTCCCAATAGTTACTGCTTATCTTATGGCTTCTATTTGCATATGTCATTGATTCTATAGAGTACAATTAAGGGCTGGTGTGTAGTAGCAGCATTTAAGCTTCTTTCTGTTTTCACATATTTTTTCTATTTTGCGTTTGAGCCTCTGTGAGCCTGGCCTAACTCATTTGCTTCCTCTGTCCACAATTCTCTCAGCTGAGTGTCGCCCCTGCCTCCTTCCATCGGATTCCTGTCGCCTTCCCTGCCTGAGTGGACTGCCACCAACACTATGGGAGGCCCATGCCAGGACCGACTCTCCATTCTAGAGGCCCTTCCTAGATGCCCTTGCCATGACCGACTCCCCTTCCCTGAGGCTTGTGATTGTGACTGACCCCGCCACACAATGGCACTGTCAAACGGACCCTTATTTTTCCCTTCCTTTTCCCGAACACACACACACACACATTCACTCACTAAAAGGAAAAACGCTGGCATGATTAAATGACTTTAGTTAGACTTTAGTTGACCATGTTACACCACCACCAATTCTTACTCAGTGGCCTTTCACTCTCAACACAAGAGGTAAAGACCTCAGGGTAATCAGTGACCAGGGCCTCTCTCTGAATAGTCATGTAAAACACTTTAACAACAAGTTTGGTAACAATTTAGATTTGAGTACACATATCCACCATTAACTAGCAGCTTATTAACATGCAAGTTAGTAACATACAAGCCATTTGTTTGTCATTACAAATCATTTATTAATACCTTATTCTACATGAGCTTATTCTACCCATAATAGACCATTCACTAAGAATTTCTCCAATATAAACTCCTGCTGGGAGATTTGAAATGATGTGTGACCTAACCAGCTTCTCAAAGCACTTCATAGTGATGGGTGTTAGTGCTACTGGACAGTAATCGTTCAGGCAGCTGATTTTGCTCTTCTTCGGGATTGGGACATTTGTGGAGGACTTCAGGCAGGGGGAAACAGTGGCTTTAGCCAGTGACTGATTGACCTTTCAAAACACCTCTGCCTGCTAATCTGTCCAGTCCCTCAGCAACTGACCAGAGATGCCGTTGTAGCTAGACTTTTACTATATTAGAGCTATGGATAGAACAATGTTCGTGACATTTATGGTCAATATATAGGTTTAGTTTAAAAAGCTCCCTGTGCATCAACATGCTGCCTGTTTGATCCACTAGCACTCCTCTGCCTGAGAAGTGCACAAGTGTTTAGTCTAAACAGCAATGGACAGATGGCTGATGACTGAATTCACAAGTTTACTGCAAGGAGAGGACAAACTTTTAACGACCTTCATTTTCCACTGCTTTGATAATAGCATAGAAGGAGGCAAATTATCCACCAAGTATTGTTTTATATAAATTATATTTATCTTTTGGAAATTCAGTGTATTTTCCTGCATGGCTGTCTGAATTAACGTGTCAAAACAAATTGTGATTTTGCTTCATGCTCTTTCTGAAGCTGTGGATCTACTCACAGGATGCGGGTAAGAGTATGAAATGAAACCAGACAAGCAGACGCATCCATTGGTACCACTTGTAACATACTTGCTTGAGAGTAAGGTTTCAAAGGTAAGTAAGAACTAAGGGGTTAAATTCAGCTCCTAAAATCAACCACATTTAGGCGAAGGAAATATCATTATTTGGAAGGCTAAACTGTGCTCAGCAGCCCAAGTGAAATGTCAAATGTCTGAAATGTTTCGTGATGGCTAAATAAGGCCTACTCAACATAATACTGATGTATGCATGTTTAGTCTGAAAGCCGTACTACTTTGGCAAGTAAAATCAAATCTGACCTCTGCTGCTATGCACAGTCTTAATGACACAAGCACCTATTTTAGGCTACTGCACAGTGTAGCCTAGTTTACTAGGCCAATCTGAATTTACACACCTAATGTAAATATAAAACATGAAGTATTTTATGAAATAATAAGCTACAATAATTGAATTATTCAGATTATTAATTTTTCACACACAGTAAGCTATTGTCACTGAAAAAACATTCAATATTCAAAATGGATGCGCACTGATGGCAGAAAAAGTTTGAGAACCACTGCTGTAATTACAATGCAGAAAAGAAAAAGTAATGTGTGTAATAAGTTTACAACGCTCTTCACTGTACAAAATAAAAAAGTCCAGTTTTCTTGAAAAATTGGTTTCAAATATTGCTTCAAATGATTTAAGTAAAATGTAACTAGTCTCTTTCAAGTACAGCTTACTTGAAAAATTGGTGGAAACTTGTTGCTTCAATTGAGTTAAGTGAATATAACTAGTCTGTTTCAAGTTATGTTTAAAACATAGGAAGTACCATAAAATTTGGCCCTTGGGGGTGCTGTAATTGTACAAAATGTCATTTTGCTTATTATCTATGGAATGCTAAAGTTTGCAACCAAATTTTTTTGTCTTGAAATCCATTGACCCTCACGCATTGAAAAGATTGGTCAATGCCCAGTTCCAATAAAAAAAAATTCTGTGAAATTTTAAAATCGCGAAAGTGAAAGTAAACGAACTTGTCGAATTCGTTCATGTGAATCTCGCCAAATTTGTTATGTCATCTATAGACAATGCAGACAAAAAATTATCAAAGAATTTATCTTGAGATGAATCGTTTCAAAGTTACATGTCAATCAAAATTCAAAACGTAGCTTAAAATTCTTTAAAAATCCATATCTTGGCTTCTAATTGCTAAAATTTGGTCAAAGTTGACATGCAAACTCTAAGCAGCTTTCTTGTTATGTGCACCAAATTTTGTGACATGTTTCTCACTGAAGGTAGCTGTCCAAAAACAGTTTTTGTTAAATAACTCGTCAAAAATGTTACCCAAGACAACGATTTTGTGTTACTATGCCGGTGTTAAAGAGGTGTATCAACCCAGCCCATAAACACTCCTTTGTAGCATAGCGCCACCTAGTGATACAGGTAAATGCAAAAATTGGGATTTTGAATTGCCAATATCTTGGTTCAAGAAGATTGTCGTGTACAATCAGCACAATTCCCTCTAAAAGCACAGCAGTATCTTATCTATATATCTTATCTTATATCTGGTCTGAATCTGAATCCCTTATCTGGTCTTGAAATTACATAAATATGTAATTTTAGCCGATAGGATTTTGACATTTTTTCTGGGGAAAACCCCCGCCCCCCCACCCCCCAAACTCCCAGCAGGTAAATTAAACATCCCCACTTTAAAACTGGTTCCGGTGCCGGTGATCCATGGCTTGTTACAAAATTTCAATATTTTAAAAGCGTTTATGATATTGCCTTTTCAGGCTCATCTGTTAAATATTTTTCAACAATATTCAATAATAACGTTTTCAATATTATTCCTGTAGAAACTCAAACATGCTGCCAAATCATGTAAAATTTCATATTATATAAACTTTTATAGTCATTTTTTATTTCTTATGTCAGCTATCACAATATGTTAATTCTGCATCTTAAGGGGTTCAACAGTGATAAATCTGTTTATTTTTAATCTTTGTTTGTACATTATTAACATAAACGTTATAGTAACCAGACCGAATGACAATGTGGATGTCGGCACCTCGACCCCAGCTGTTTTTCATGTGCATTGGTGTTCTGACATTACACATCAGAAGCATCACTGCAGGTTGTGTCTCTGCAAGTTGCACCATCTCCGCTCTGATAACAACAGTCTACATATTCCATAGCTAAACCTAAATTCAACGTAGAAGGATGCAATGTGAATCAGCGTGTGCCCGTGCTAAGTTGCCTAAATAAAGTAAATCAGTTTCTTGTGTAATGAAATAGGCTAGGGGAGAGCCGGGTGACTGAAACACAAGACGAATGAAACACAGCTATTGAAAAGCTATTCAAAAACCATGCATGTCTGACATGTCAAATTAGAGTTACCCCAGGAAAGCTCATGTCATAATGTCATACCATTTCATACCAAGTTATCTCCATGAACCTGTTTTTGAGTTCGATAAGTAAAATCTTACGTAATTTTTTTGCCAATCACAAGTTGTGTTTATTGTTTCATACAATAATAATATGACCATACAACAGATGAACTTAAATATGTCCTATATCCTAAATATGTAAAGGTTTTGAGGTTTAGAAGCAAAATAGGTTTAAGTGTTAGCAGTCACTGTCGGGACAATTGAAACACCTGTTTCACACGTCCTGCATGTCTGCAATGCGTGATAGCGGTCACATACAGCACCAAATTAATAAATGTTTTGCAATGAATAACAAGTGCATTGAATTAATAACAATTTAATGAATAAAATGTATTTATCACAAGACAGGCCTAACTGTTTGTGACCAAAAGAAAGAAATCTCTATGGTGTGCTTGGATAAATGTCAGCTGCGTTTTGGTCATTGATCCGGTTTTGTTTCAAAATAAATAACAGGATGTTTAACTATGAATCCCTTAACATGACTTAGGACAGGGAAATAATACTAAGTAAATTAAATGAAAATGTTGCCGTCCAACTAGTCTTGGTTCAAGTCCTATCTTACTGGACGGTCGTTCAACGTGTCGTGGCTAGGACAGACATCGGCACTTCACCAACTCACCACAGGAGTACCCAAGGATCTGTGCTGGGCCCCTTCTCTTCGCACTGTACATCACCTCGCTGGGCTCAATCATCCACTCCCATGCTTCTCTTACCACTGCTATGCGGATGATACCCAGCTCTATCTGTCCTTTCCGCCGGACGACTCCACGGTGTCATCACGGATCTCGGACTGTCTCTCCGATATATCTGCATGGATGAAAGACATCACCTCCAACTAAATCTCTCCAAACTGAACTGCTGGTCCTCCCAGCCAAACAAGCCATACATCACGACATCGGTATCAAGATCGACTCCCTGTCTGTTTCTCCCACCAAAGTGGCAAGAAACCTAGGTGTCATGATCGATGACCAACTGACCTTTGCAGATCACGTTGCCTCTGTGGCTCGGTCGTGCCGTTTTTCCCTATTCAACATAAGGAAGATCAGGCCGTACCTAACCCAACATGCAACCCAGCTCCTGGTTCAGACCCTGGTTATCTCTCGTCTTGACTACTGCAATGTCCTCCTATCAGGCCTACCAGCCTGTGCAGTGAGACCGCTACAGATGATCCAGAATGCAGCTGCACGTCTGGTCTTTAACCAGCCAAAAAGGGCACATGTCACACCTCTGTTCATTGAACTTCACTGGCTGCCCTTGGCTGCTCGCATTAAATTCAAGGCACTTATGTTGGCCTACAGGGTGAATGATGGCTCTGCTCCCATCTACTTGAATTCTCTTCTGAAGCCCTATGTCACCCGACGACCACTACGCTCCTCTAAGGAACGTTTTCTAGCACGGCCAACACCTTGTGCAGGTCGGTCCAGACTCTTCTCATATCTGGTTCCGCGCTGGTGGAATGACCTCCAAGTGCTACCAGATCAACTGATACCCTCTCCACCTTCAAGAAACTCGTGAAGACTAAGCTCTTCCAAGAATATCTCCTGGTGTAAACTTTGAGAATGCACTTAATAATTTAATTTCTCTACATTGTGTTACACTATTGCACTTTCAACTTAAAACAGCGCAGATTCTATGTTAGCAATATGCACTCCTTGTTAGTTCATTGTGTTGTAGCTTGAATGTTATCCTCTTTTGTAAGTCGCTTTGGATAAAAGCGTCTGCTAAATGCCTAAATGTAAATGTAAAATGTAAATAAAAGAAGAATGGTGAGTTTAATCGAAATGCACATTTTGACATTAACGGCATTGACCGATTTATATTGTGACAAATTGGGTAAACATTTTGCAATGACAAGTACACTAGTATGTTGTTCGGTATGCTTCATAAAAACCAGAATAAAGTCAATGGTTTATGTTTACAATATGCTGTTTCAGACAAGGTGGTCGTTTGAAACAAATTACAACTTACGTTCAATTCAACATATGTATTAAATTATACTGGTAAGAGAATACACATGTGAGTTGTTGATCAGATGATAAAATGGTTTGTATCTGTTACATCATCTTCGAAAAAGACGTTTAACTGAAAGGTGTTTCAATCCTCCAGAGTCTGCTGTGCAAAGCATACAAGTTTGAGCAAAGTTTACCCTATCTCACTAATTATGCTGCAGACTGGTAGGGGTTGTAATGTGAAAACTTTCTTTCATTTTGATGACTTAAAGACTTAATGATTTAAATTTTAAATCGCAAATAAACACATAGTCTACATTAACACAGTAATATTTCCTGAGTAGTGGCCTCGGTGCAATAAGATCGACTGGGGAGGGAAGAAGGTTAAACACTGATTTTTCTGTTAAGATTTAGAGAATTTATGCAGTCTGTGTTTTATTTGTAACTACACCAGCCAGTCCAGCAGTACAACAGGAATGTGAGCTTTAAGTCAATAGCACTCCAGCCAGTAGAGTAAAGTTAATTCAGAGCTGGAGAGATACTCCCTTACGAAAAAATCCTACATTTTACTGCAGTATCATAACTGCAGTTTTTGCTACATTATTACTGCTGTATACTACAGTATTACTGTAGTAAGTGCAGTATTTTGTGTTATCTTATCAGCTCGTTTGTACCAGGGTCTGTGGATAACCTAGTTTCCCTCTGTGTGCGGTCACGTGACCATGCAATGGGTATCGTTCTAATGTGGCTGAAATGAGAGTTAATTCAGAGCTGGAGAGATACGTACGCCATCATGCACGCCGTTGCCCTGATGGCTATTTTCTGTGCTTTGCAAATAAGAAACTGTCAATGAATTTGTGGTTTCAAGAACAACCCAACTCTAGTCCTTGAGTCTGCTACACCTGCTGCCAGAGAGGCGCTCACAGACTACTGCTAGTTCACTTGCCCTGACAGAGCATGGCCACAGTAGCCTAAACAGAAATGTCTACAGCTGAACAGTCTGTGAACATTCAAACACCAGGTGTAACATGTTTAAAAACTCATGTGAATAGGAGGTCCATGTCTAATTTAACGATGAAGCATGATGGGGGCATTTTCAGGCTTTATTTTCTTCAGGTACCAATTTAAGTACTGTTTAGGCACTGGCACTGTTTGTAAAAGTATTGATTTAGCACCTGTATCGAATAAAACCCAATCGATACCCAACCCTAGAGCTTGAGGAAGAAATAATACAAATTATATAAAACCACAAATAAAAAGTAAGAGGCAAACTATATTTATGTTTTTGTACAGCACTACTTCATCCGGACTCAATATTGATTGGGTGGGTCGTCCTTTTACTGATATAGCCAAACCACAGTTTACCATTCTAAACAATCAGAAACTGCATACTGTACATGCACAACAGTGAAGGGTGCAAACTACGTCATTGATGACTAGGGAAGCTGGGTTGTGGTTCTGCATGCGTCTCTGTGTGTGTGTGTGTGTGTGTGTGTGTGTAACATGCTGGGAAATAACAAAATAACATCGCTTCTGTAAAGAAATATAAAAAAAGAAAAGAAATTCCTTATCCCTTGCTGCCACTGGAAAAAAATCCCTACCGACCTATGATCTCAACTGGCACCAAACCTTTCTTTTTTTTAAACCCTATGAGCCAAACAATTTGTAAAATCCCCCTTACAGTTGGAGCATTCCCCAAAATTTAAGAAAGTTGTGAAAACACCCATGATCATTCACTCATTATGTGTACATGATGTGCCATAGATAGATAGGAGCTAACAGGAACTTCTCATTGAAATTACCAGCAGGACATAGCTGGACACAGCAACTTGGAATACATGTATCAATGTTACATCTCTGTTCTGCATTGTATTTCAATGTAGTAAGTCAGCTTCAGGATTTTTTGGTTGTGGCGGCAAATCAAAATGTGATTGCAAAGTGACTAATATTTGCAAATTTGTTGAATAAGACACTGGTTCAGTCATACATGCTCTTTTTGGTAAAACGCATATAAAAATATATTAAAATAAATATTAAAATATATATAATATATACTTAAGATAAAGAAAAACAGTGATATGAATAATACATGCATAATAATGTCTGACCATAATAAGAGAAGTGAAAAAAAAACTGTTAAATACATGTATTATTCGTATAGACTGTTACCCAGCATGACAATTTTTTTTTTGCTGAATGACGAAAAAATGGCAAAACTGTTTTACTCAGGCCCAAAAAGGGCAATAATAGATTTTGAGGGGTAGCTTGCTCCACAGAGGGCACCAACACTTAATCTCATGTGAGGGTTGACCAAATGGTCCTAATCAGAGGACCACAGGGGACTGTAGGTGCCAGGAGATCCGAAAGTGGTAACACTTTAGATTAGGGTACAAATATTCACCATTAACTAGCATCTTATTACCATGCTAATTAAAAACATACTAGTCATTTGTTAGTCATTACAAGTTGCTCATGAATACCCTAATCTAAAGTGTTACCCTGAAAGTTATTGGGCTTGTACAGTGGCGCTTCAACAGTGTATTACCCCCTGGGCAAGGCCGCCTCCGAGCGCCCCCACCCCCGAAAGAAACGAAAAAAATGTTGCCAATGCCCAAAACAATATAATTTAAGCATAACTCACTAATTGGATTAGAGTATTGCTCTGTGCAGTGGCTCCCTGTTCCCCCCTTGGTGTTGCGTTGCATTTGCAACCCAGAGGTAAACTTTTCCCTGCGCCCCCTCCCCTTTGCCCCTCTCACACACAGCTTCTGTGCATGGCACCTTCTCAGCAAGCAAGGACGCCTGCAGTTAGGGGGCACCAATGTGCCAATTGCCCACACAGTGATATGATAGATATTCAGAGATAGTTTTTTTTTCCTAAGCGCTTGTGCTGCCGCCTACGAAATGGCGCCCCGGGCGGCTGCCCTGTTCGCCCGTGCCTAAAACATGTGTAAATGATTTGTAGAGGAGCAGGACTTTGTAAGAAAGATGAAATTATCTTTCAGAGCCTCATACTCAGAGAGGAATACTTTGCAGTTCTTATGTAAGTGTAACAGAGGTCATCTTGCACTAGTCCAGCCTGGGGCTGGAACCCAAAACCTCACAACTGACAGCAACCTCAGATCAGGAGGCAAACACCTTAGCCAGTCGACCAAAAAGCCCAGACTCCCAGTCAGCTGACTAGGAAGCTCTTTGAAGTGGAAGGAAGATTTACTAACATGCTACATGTGCAGCTAGGCTAGCTGACATCCGTTTGTGGGAGGCCTGAGTGGTCAGCTCACGAGAAGGGATGTGGATTGAGAAGTGGAGATGGTAAGGATGCACAGGAGAGGAGTTGCTCGTACAAAAGTGAAGGGTATTTATTTCCCAAAACCACACTAAAAAACACTTGCACCTAACAAAATAAACCAAAATTCAGTTTCCATCAACACAGAGTTACAAGGCAGTTCAAATGGCTCACTGCACCAACTCTACCTCTTCACCAGGAGAGTAACAGGTCACCCAGCTGAACCACCCGAGGCACTGAGCTACCCCCCATTTTATGCACTGCCACATTAGTGCAAATTGACCCTGAATTGGAGCACCTAGATCGTACCAATGAGACAGGGATACAGAACATGCAAAGTTGACAAAAGTACACGCTGGAATCATATAATTTCTAATGTTAACAGTATTCAGCGAATTAATAACAAAGCTCAGAAATACATAGAACCTTTGTGGCTTTGCAAAGTAAATTATACAATCCAATACGAACACAATGAACACCCCTGCGTGAGAATGGCAGAAATTAGGGTATCCCCACCCCTGCAGAATGACATACAGACTGTCCCATTGCGGCACGCGCTACCGCAAAGGGACAGCTTCAGAGGTGTTGGAGGACCAGGAAGAATTGTGAGTTAATGCGTTAATGAGTTTTATGGGAAACATACAGAGTTGGGAAATGACAAATGAAAGTTTGGTCGGTGGGTACCACACCGCTTATTGTTATTATTGATGTTGTGTAACCAAGGATTAAGGAATGAGGGATTAATTTATAAAATCGCGGCAGGACAACAAAGGACTGTGAACAAACGCCGAACTGGCGGCAAACCCCGTTCAGTCACCAACACACAACAGTGCCCCACATCACAAACTATACATTATATTAAACACAAAATATATACATTCACATTGTTCCCCGAAGCGGCGCACATAACCGCACATATGCGCGCATGAATCGAGAACAAACACAACGTCTCTCGCCCTCTCTCCTACCGGCGCTTGCGGAGCAGCGCACACAGTTCAAATTAAACAGTGAGAAGGGGAGAGTTCAGCTTCTCACACTGTTACATAGGAATACAATACCTGGACATAAAAACAGCTCTAGGGTTCCCTCTGTGTAGCACGGTTTGAGCAGACAGTGTTGCAGTGTTAGTGCAAAATGCCTTCTAGTCATAATTCATTTAACAGAGGCAGTGAGCCACCATATAACACATTTAAGAATGTTTCTTCAAACGCACCTTCGGCTGGTCATTCAAAGTGTGCCATATCTCCAGTCACGCTAGCATTAACATTCAAGATTCAAGATAGTCTGTATTACATCTCATCATACTAGTATGGTAAGAGGGTACTATTCTCAAAATAGTTAATAAATACATAGTATCTTAAGTAAGTGAGAGAGAGTGTGTGTGGGAAAAAATGAAAAGTGCTATAGTGAAAAGAATGACAGGCACAGGCTTAGGCTGTCACTGTTTCAGTGTCATTGTTGCTTGGTGGAAGAGGGGTCGCTGAGATTTTTTAACAGTCAGTGAGACTATCCCCAGCAAGGTCTTCTGTGATGTTAACACCATGGAACTTGAAGTTGTTGACCCTTTCCACTGCAGAACCATCGATGATAATTGGGTCCAATTGATCTTCTTTCTTCCTGAAGTTCACCATCAGCTCCTTGGTCTTGGTCAATCAAGTCAGTCAAGTCAAGTAGGTTTTTATTGTCGTTTCAGCCATATACACAGTACATAGTGAAACGAGACAACGTTTCACCGGGAACAATTGGTGATACACGTAACTGTTAAAACACTGTACAAGACAGATACGTAATAGTGCCTACATACACTATTGCAGGACTACACAGATTCACTCACCCACACACTCCCACACACAACTACACACGCACGCGCGCACACTCTTGTACACATATGTACATACATTACAACACAGTTGTAAACAATTGGCAGGTCAAATTACGCTAAAAAGATTCTATGCCAGGCAGGAAAAAAAGGTCAATGTTAAGAGAAAGGTGTTAAGTTTTTCATTCGTTCATTGTTCTTCATTCCTGTAGGCTGTCTCATTATTGTTGGTAATTGGGCCAATTACAGTGGTGTCATCAGCTAACTTAATGACCATATTAGAGCTATACAGAGCTGCATGGTCGTGAGTGTACGGGCGGTAAAGGACAGGGCTCAGGACACAACCCTGAGTAGCACCTGTGTTGATGGTGTCAGGGAGGGATGCAGTGTGGTGGTGATGGCATTAGTGGATCTATTCTGTCTGTAGGCAAACTGAAGTGCGTCCAGAGTAGGTGGAATCATGCTGCAAATACTGTTTCTCACAAGTCTAAAACATTTACAACACATTTACTCACAATGAAAGTGAGTGCCACAGGACGCCAGTCATTCAAGGTGGTGATTTTGCTTTTTTTGGTACTGGAACGATGAAGGATGACTTGAAGCTGCTTGGCACAACATGTGTGGATAGGGAGAGATCGTAAACACACCAGCAAACTGCTCTGAACATGTACTGATGACGCAACCTGATATCCCATCCAGCCCTACTGCTTTGTGCATGTTGACATGCATGAGGGTTTTCTGCACATCAGCCACTGTGATCATTAGGCCTAGATCAACTGAGAAGTTAGTACATTAATACATTTTCAATGCAAGGAACATATTTTATTTATTGAGAAAAATAAATGCCTCACATTTTGTCAATTTCTTTTGTATGCATAAAATCATTTCATGCAACTGGCTTTTCAATTTCAATTGTGGTCCTTTGTCTCAATGCAGTAAATTCCATTTCATATTTCAAAATCATTATGTATAAAATACATTTGTAAGGTTTTACTCCACCTTTGGCACTCCGTTTATGAAAACTGTGTGGACAGCACCTACTGGTATATATGTTTGTGTATGGTTTTTAGGTGTCTAATGATTTAGATCAGTCAGAGCTCACTCCCTTTCAACTAGCTGTCTCTCCCCCTCTTGCTTCGTCCATGACAGGATCAAACAGGGCCTTGAGGGTGTGGGGTGTTATGACAATGCACCACTCCCAGTACAAATAGATGTTTAGAAAAAGATGGGAGAAGGAGTAGAGGGGAGCACTGTTTCTTTAAGTCTGGATGATGTTGCTGTTATTTTCTCTCTTGCTTTCTAGCATATTCACAGTTTCTCTCCTGTGTTTAGGGAAGGGTGTAGATATAGTCTGATTGCAGTTATGGGTAATTTGTCTGGGGTTTCATTGATGCTACCTCATTCAGAAGAACAGCTATGATGTTTTTAATTTTTTTTGCTATATGGGTTGTTGCCAACAGCCTTATGCAGGAATGCTGGAAGTCTGGGGGTGCCAAGAAAACCATTTTTACACAATTTGCATTTCATAGGCTACCAGAAAACACAATCCAACTCTCTATGCTCATGTTCCCTGGAAGTCAGCCAGTCTATGGTCAAGGTCCTCTGCTTGTTCTCAAACAGTGCCATCTTCATTTCAGAACCAAGCTACTTAGCAGAGTTTATAGATTTCCAGATAACTTTCCCTCGCCTAAATGTAGGCCATCTTTGGAACAGAATTTAACCACCTTAACTGTTGAGCAAATACGATAGAAGTGGATCTGGTTGTCTGTTTAATTTAATACCAATAACTTTATCCTGGGAGAACATATACCCATAAGGCTACCACAGCTTCCAATACAGACAGTATAGCAAAATCACGTTACCTGCGATTAAATGCGCTACTTATTTTTAACAAGTGGAAGACGTTAATTCTGACGGCCACACAGGAAAATGGATATCCAAAAGAAATCGAAGTTATTGAAGAAAATACTTGGTGGATGATGTGCCTTCCTGTTGTCAAAACCGTGGAAAATTAAAGTCTTTAACATAGATTAAGCCTACTTGCTTTAAAGGGCTGCTGCCCTTAAGGTTGGGGGTGCTGCAGCATCCTCAGCACCCCTAGTTCCAGCATCTCTGGGCTTATGTTTGTAGTTCCTCAAATTTACACTACGGACACATTGAAACTGAACGAATTTGCAGATCAGAAACGATCTCCATCAAAATGCAGGTCTTGATTCCATCTCTGTCGAGGGTTCTCTGCAGGCTACTTCCGACACTAAGGTTGCTTTCACACCAATTATTGTTCCGATACAAACCCTGAACCGATACAAATTCATGCCACTGTTCCAGGATCGTTTTGTGTTCACATGGCACATTTTTAGAACTGAACAAATGATGTAAACAAACACACATGTTCTAACCCACGCGCTAGGCTACTCTGCTTGGTTGCATTTTGACAGCCTAGCCTACTAGCATATCTAATTAGCAATCTCAAAAATGGATCGTAAACTGACAATACTAGCTTTTGTTGTAGTCCTTTGGATGGTATACCAATGTGTTTGTTATCAAGAATACATACTCCAGACTACGTCTCAAAAATAATGTGTAACAGGTTGTTTTTGAACCAACTGAATAACACCAAAGAAGAGTCCAAAATATCGATAACTAACATTTTTTATTGATGGCCAGCTACAGGAGAGAGAGAATGTGTCAGAGGCAGCCACCCACTCCCTGGATATAAGACACACTGAAACTATGAATCAATGCAAGCGTGGACACAGCAACTTAATAAACACAGTGCTTTCTTTGGTTTACAATACACACAAACACTCAAAAAGACCGGGTCATAGGCAGCTGCACTCTGGCTACAGCAAGCAGTTCCTGGGCACTGACTACATTATATAAAAAGAAATTATCTTTAATAATCTATTAAGTTGGACACAACTATTAAAATGACTTAAAACAGCTACAATCAGTTACAAACAGTTACAATCACCAACTATCCCTGAACGCTGGCTGAACCACCTGGGGGAAGTGGACAACGTACAGGGCCTCAGCACAGGTCGGCCGCCCTGACTGAGACAAAAACTAAGGAAAATAAGCACTAAAAATGACAATACAAAGACTGGAGCAAGAATGTTCACTACTAATACTACTAATACTACAAAGACAGAAACCAGATATGAACACACTACATTGAGACAATGGGCAAACACATATTGCTACACACACCAGAACAAGCAGCTCTGGTGGACATCAACACACAAACACAATGAACCAACTCAACAAAAAGAAACTGCACATCATCCACCTTACCCACAGCTGACACACGGGAGACCAAGAGGGGAGGGCCTCTACAGGCCCACTTTATATAGGGTGTTCTTCCTCCCTTGTGTACATATACTCAGTACAACATGTACTGAGTGCGCCAGCTCCCCCACTGCTCTGGTCCCAAAATTGCACCCATTTTCCCACACAAGTCCATCTGCTTACAAATGCGACACTACACCTTATGAGGAGACACGCAGCCAACAGAAGATACCGCAGGAGAAGACAAGCTCTCATTAATTTACACAACCAGAGAATCACCGAACTTCTAAATAGGAGGAGACTGATCAGGTAGGCACTACAACTTTCTCCCTTAAGTAGCCTATCCAGTTGACGATAACATAGGTGTCTTGAACTATTATGCTGCTAATGAGACTGGACTTGCTACTGCTGAAAAGAACTTCGCCTGACTTTACCCTACACACATTTATTCCATGCACAAGCTTCAAAGAGGCGCCATCTGAATAATTCCATAAAGTCATGCAAACAAACTAGCCTAAATAATGCATTTGATTACATCTTGATAGGATTTGTTTGAATAGCTTTTCAAAATACTGGTTGTAGTGGTGGTGGGGCACAAATGCGTAGCCTAGGCAATGTGGCAACGTTACAAAATTACATGTGTAGAAAGGTGATAATACATGTACAATAACATGTGATCCAGAGAGTTGAATGTTTCCACTGTAGCTGCTTATCCTGTGAAAATATAACATTGTACTGTGCAGTGAAAACAATGTGATATCACACTACACTGACCCGATTGCTTTCACACTGTATACGAATCGTTCTAAGGATCGATTGAAGAGGAGCCAAGAACACCCCGTCCAAGCGGTCTGGATCTGAACAGAGTACGATTGTTGCTTCCACATATACCTAATCGAACCCATCTCTGGGGACAAGCGATCCACGTTCCGTTTTAAAGACCTAGGTGTGAAAGCACCCTAAATGCCCATTCGCACTCTGGAAACAATAGTTTACCTCCACATATTTCACGCACTGTTGCATTGTAGAAGCATATTGCCTAAACTAAATTACAGTCTGCACAGGCAGCAGTGTTAACAATGGAAAAAGATACCGCTCAAGTTGTTTTCCCCTGGCTTTCCTGCAAGGATCACGTGAATGAGCCATGTGACTGGCACATGACCAATTGGGCCACAAATGTTTTCATTTGCTTCTGTTTTCAGTGTCCAGACATGTTGGCTTTGCTTCCATTTTCATATTGTGACACCAAAACCAGTGGATTAATATGGATGAGAACAGGATGTGAACAGAATTGTTTTGCTTTCATTTGAAAATGCAATAATGTAGGTGCCACCTTAGATTTCCTACAGCTCTACAAAATGGCTACCAAGTGTCTACCACAAACTCTCCACACTGTCATGTACATGATAACTGAAGACCCTAGACTCAAGGCCATGGGATCAATTTTAGAATAGAATAATAATAGAAATTAACTTGTAAATTACTTAAATTAATTCCTATTCCCAAATCATTATGCTGCTTTTGAGAGCCCTTTAATGTTCCATCTTTAGGTTGGAATGTTGCTGCTGAATATATTTAAGAGAACAACACACGTCTTTCTATTTTTTTTTTGGGGGGGGGGGGGGGGGGGTGGATGCAAAGTCAGCCTACCTGATTTCAGAGCTGATGTCCTAATAAGGCACTCCTTGGTGTGTGTGATGACTCTTGTGAAGCCAGTGTCAACGACTGAGCTCTGCTTACATTAAGACCACCTCAAACATTTAGCTAAAGGGATCCCTTTCAACTGGGAAAGCAAGTGTCTATATGTGTTGTACTGTATAGCTGGGCAGGCCTCTCATTTAATCTAATTCAACCATAACAGTCCCCTTTTGTAATATATTACTGGTATTTCAGAGGAAGCATACCAGTTCAAAGCTTGGAAATATGTACAGTAAAAAGAGATTTAAAGCTTACATACAAACATTACATATTTCTATAAAGAACAATAAAACACTTTCATTTCAAAACTTGAATTGAAATTGACAGCAGAAATATGTTTTAAAACAAGAAGGGATTTATTCAAAACTTACGTATGGATACAAAGACAAATAAAAATAAATGCAGATTAGCAAACAACAGTAAATCTGTTAAAATACAAAAAATATCTGCACACTGTTTTCAGCTCCCACGGTGTAATTTTTTATTTTGCACAGCATTTCAACCAGTATGGTCATGCACCTGACGAAGACCACAGTGGTCAAACGTACAACATTAAATTTGGCCTGCTAGTCAGTCTGCACGTAGGTTTAGGTTTGCTTGCAAACTTGAGCAGTAGTTAAAATTTGTACCCAGCAATGAGCCTGATCAGTGAATGAGTGCCTCTCTGAGGTCTACTATAAGAAATAGGTATTGCCATGCTGTTAGCCTCTTTAAATATAACCTCAGTAGGGGGCACAGTGACTGTGGAACACAATTGTATATACACACATTTTGTCACATACACACTCAGACCCACATACACAGACACCAAAGCATTCCTCTCAGCTCTTGACCAATAATAAAGGGGAATGGTGGGGGATGGCTTAAAGCTTAAGTTGAGCTCAGGCAGAATTAGACTGAAAGAAAAGACAAAGGACATTAGGTAGGGTCTCCACCACAAGCTTTAGTTACTAGTGAAATATAGTGATTCTGGTGCAGGGTTTGACCATTAATAGCACAGCTACTGTTGGTGAAAGTTACTGCAAGAGAGTTTTCTAGTGTAATGAATACTATAATATTAATGTCCATGAAATACAAGTTGATGTGAACACAAATTGTCATAATGACAATTTACATTTTAGTTCAGCCATGAGATGTAGATTAAGTTACTGAGGTCCAGTTTCTGTCAGCAAGTGTCTACATTTAGTGTCCACTACAACAATATGGGTTATGAAAGTGGCTGATGTGCCACTACCAAGTTTGTGAAGCTATAGAGGTTGGATGGAGTAATAGAAATGATTCAGAGGATCTTTTTGTGTTGGAAGCACAAAGTGCTTCTGTCCATCAGACATGATTTACAAAAGTCTGGGAACGAAATAGAGCTAGCAGTGTGCTACTTGGTATACTGTTTTTTGTAATAGAATGATGCCTTTGTTAATGTATTAATTTATGATTGAGTTGATATCTTGTGCAAGATCAGGACAGCAATGCAACAAAAGGAAGGTTGAAAAGATAAAAATGACTGAAACTGAGCTTGATGAGTAAAGGAGTGAGTCAGAAAAATGAGTGCATGAGAGAGCGGGAAGAGAGGGAGTGGTGAGGAAGGGAGGGTGGAGTGATTGCGTTTGTGTTGGAGGAGGAGTGGTAAACATAGCCTCGTGGTTGCATCAGAGTCATCAATCCTCAGTCTGGGTAGCTTGAACCACGCCATTCTAAGCACATCTCACTGGAAAAGGAAATAGGAACTGGTTAATTTTTAGAGGGACAAAATGTTGGAACTGATGGACTAAAGAAGAGCACTATTGTGGCAGGCTTTCTATTGATTCTAGTTGTGACTAAGAGCAGAGGACGGGTTTAGATCTGTCTGTCCAGGCTCTCTTGCTGCCTGTGTGTGCGTGTCGTTGAGGGCGCCTGTCAGCAGCAGGTGAGTTACACAACACTTGGGTGCCTCTCTCTCTTTGGACATGGCAAAGGGAAATTTGCCTTTTGCACATTTTGTGTAACTAGTAGATTTACTTTGTCCTTTTTTGTGTGTGTCTGTTGCATACATGAGAATATACAGTTACATTGTTTGAATTTATTGACCTAAAATCACCTGTTTAGAGATATATTGGTGTATGGCTGTCTTTGTGTGTTACTTTTGAGTAACAGTAAGCGTGTACATTTCAGAGTCTCTGTGTGCTATTGGGTACTGTTTCAGTATCCTGGTGGATTCTCCCTTTTTTTAGACTCTGCACAGGCTACTTAACATATGATTTTATTTATTTATTTTTGTTAATTTCTGCATCTCATGCCAGTTGGCTCCTGTGTAATGACAAAAACAACAAAAAACAGACCAGCAACTTGGCCTTGATCTATATGACCATCCCCAGAGATGATATAAATAATTATCTTTGAGGCTGTTCAGGGTGCTGTTTAAAAGTCATTTTTCATTTCCTCCTCTGTTCTTTCTCTGTTGTTCTCTCTCTTGCTCCTTTTTTCCTTCCCTCAAGCTATGGATAGCCAAGTTGCGTCATTGAATTTTGTCTAAGACAGCTCTAAAACGTGGTCCAATTGTTTAAGAATAGTGATTGACAGAAAGCACGATAGGACTGAAATGAGCTAGAATAGAGAGTTAGTGAGAACAGCTTAATGTATGGACTATGAGGGTTTTATTGATTACAGTTTGTGTAAATTGTAAATTAGACCTTATCTTAACTGATGCCTGCTGGCTTCTCTCATTAGATTTAAATATCCATAGAACTGCTATTTTCTCATGCTTAAGATTTTAAACTTGTTTTTAAACTTGTATAACTGACAGCATAGTATAGCATTGCATGAATTTTGATGTGTTATATTCAGAGGTGTGGCTATTCTTGTGTGTTATATTGTATTTTTATATGGGAGCACAAGTAAAGTGTTATCTCTGTAAGTGTAAAATAGTCTGGCATATGAAGGTGGATTAAAAGTTGTCACACCCAGCTCCACAAATACAAGAACACACATGCAGAGTTGGCAGGGGCTTAGTAGCTGTGATGTCTTTCATCTGATACAAAATGTGGATTTGTCTTGTTGCTGTAGAAGTAGATTAACATGGCTGTGCTAATGAAATGGCAGAAAGTAGCAGAATGACGTTTCTTATTCATTTAAATCAGGATGGTCTATAACAGCCGTGTGTGTGTGTGTGTGTGTGCCTGCGTGTGTATGTGTCTGCACATGTGCATGTGTTTGCAAAATACCTGAGAAACGTGTTCAAACACACATTGTAAGGAATGTTTCTAGTGGTAAATGAGTTGTACAGTTTTCACTTAAGCTGGTTCCACTTGGTATTTGTCTTGTTTTTGCCCAAGAAATTTGTATCCGAAGGACCCTTCCTCTGTATAGCCTACACAAGTATCATGATGGCAGATCATACCAAATTTAGTTGGGTCTTTTGTATACAGCGTCCTCCACAATTATTATCACCCCTGATAAAGTTGGCTAAAAAGAAATGTAAGCCCATTTTTAAAAAGGATCTGTTAGTAATTGTTCTTAACCACATAATGAAAACACTGAGGAAAAATACAACCTTAATCAAAATGCAATTTGTTTTGACATTATCATTGTAAACTGTTCTGACACTGTCATTTTAAAGAAATAAATAATTTTGTGCAAAAATCACATCGTAAAGCCACCCTTTGCCAATAATACAAGTGTTAGCCATCTCCTTTGACATGCCATAAAGTTGGAGAACACAATAAATGGATTTGAGTACCTTCCTCTTCATAGAATCTGTCCAGATTGTCCATATTCATAGGTCCCCTCTGGTGCTTACTCCTCTATTGCTCAGTTCATTGGTTTACTATACAGCTATGATCAGGGGACTGTGACAACCATGGTTGGACTTGATTTTGTGATCAGTAAGCCATGTTTTTGTTTTTTATGAACAAAATGAGCCAAGCATGACCTTTTTTAGCCTCTCTTACCACCCTTCTCACTATGCATGGGGGCAAGATAACAAACATGGGTCGTTATCATGGCAAGATTGGAATTATTTCAGTTGACTTGAATTTCTTAGTTACTGTTTTAAGAGCTAATGGGGTGTTTTAAAAAAAAATCCACTTTTTATTGCAATTCTCTATCTTAAAGAGGTGAGCACACTTTCTTGAATGCATTTAAAACATGTATTCTTTTGTCCACCCTTAATAGACCATTAACTAAGAATTTTTCCAATATTAACTCCTAAGTACTGTTTATTCGCAGATAGTAAGTTAGTTGTTGTATATGAATTATGATCTTAATATGCTATGGTTAGTGTGGGGCTCATAAGACAGTAGTACAACAGGAACAGTTATTCTTCTTCAGTAATACTGTGAAAAGATGGTCTATTCATAGGAACAAAACCCTAATATTGTCCAAATAAGTACTAATTAAATTTTTTTTATTGAGAATAATTGTTCCTGCGAATAACTGTTCCTGTTGTACTAGCACCTTATAAGCCCTTTAACGAGCAAAGCATATTAATATCATAACACAACAACTAACTTACTTGCATGAATAAGCTGTAATTAGGAAGTAAGACTGGAGAATTTCTTAGTTAATAGTCTACTATGGGTAGAATAAGCTCATGCAGAATAAGGTATTAATAAGTGATGTGTAATGATTAACAAATAGCTAGTATGTATATGTATATAAATTGCATGTTATTAAGCATATTATTAACATATGTGTGTGCTAATATAAAGCTTTACCGAAATCCATAATGTACCCTATTATGACATAAACAACTGTGCTGGGGGTTCATCTCAGTTACATTTTGAAATCACAGTTCATTGTCTGATTTTCTGTTATTCATTTGCGCACCACGTGGATGATATCATATAACTGTGTAGGTAAGTGGGAGCCCTCATTCTTGTTACACTCCAAAGAATGCTTTGGGAAGGTGAATGAGGGGAGGTTGACCTCTGCATGAGTAGCTTGTGTGCGTCTAGCCGTTTGCTATGCTCTAGGTGTGTCCTATTGTTTAGCCTTCGCTTAGTTCTGTACTGAATTGCATCTCCATACAGCAACACTCTGTCATCTTCATGTCAAATGTTCAGTGAGTGAAAATCACAAGTCTGATGCATCAGCCGCATTCACATTATTTCACTTTGTGCAAAGTGTCTGAAATGTAGCAATTGGTATGTGTTCACGCCACGGTGGACAGATACTTTCTGTTTCAACCAATTGCTTGTGTTTGGTCGTGACGCGTGTTACGCACTGGAATGCATTGTTTGAATTCAGCGTTATCACTTTCAGCCCTCTCTCTGTTTGCTGATTGGCTGGCCCAGCTCAGAGACGTTGCGAACCGAAGCCCACGCCTGGTTCCCTGACACAGTTGTGTAGCTAAATGAAATTGAGTGGGTGTTTATTTGGAGATTATTGATAGATATTTGCATTATTAAATATTGCCTTTATATGTAGCGGACAGTTTTTGAGTTATAGAGGTTATATAGTTGTATCCCCACACATACTCAACAACTGGGTCTGAAAATATGAAAGCACACTTAACTCAATTGAACTGGTTGCAGACCACACTTCAGGCACAAAAAGGCACTGTTGTTCATAAAAGCTCTATTTCAGCATAGAGCTGAAGAAGCCTAGTTGTTTGCTATGGACATAGAATAGAGAATACAAAAGCCCTCTAATCCCTCCTGCCTTCTCTCCCACTGTCAGATGGAGTTGTGCGGAGCATCGTCAACGATTAGCATGGAAGATTAGAGGGCCTTTGGCTCTCTGCCTCTCTTTTGGGCTTGTGCTGTCTCTCTTTTCCAGTGGGCCAAATGGGAAAGACCCCTCCCTCACACTCACCCCTCTGGACTTAACTTGGCTAGACAAGAGGGCCAGGGGGGTTAATCAGGCAGATCAAGTGCAGTTCTGGGGGAGGGGGCAAAAGGCAAAGAGGAGGCTAGGAGGAGGATCACTGGAAATTCGGACGCTGGTGTGTGTGTGTGAGTGTGTGTGTGGTGTGCTCAGAGATTGGACGGGAATGGAGCATTCAGGGCCTTTGGAATACTCACATGCTGCACTATGAAGGTAAAGTGATATAAATGTAGCTGTGAAGGGAGATAATAGGGGTTGAAAGTGATTGGGGTTGAAGAGTGGGGGCGGTACTTTTGTCTGCTTTAACCTTTAGCACAGAAATCATTTGTCTTGAGAACGACAGCCTGAGATACTTGATGATGAGAATGTGATTGTAATATGCACTTATATCTGACCACAGGTGATGTTGAGTGTTTAAGACAGACCAGGGTAGTGGACTGATGTGTAGCCACATAACTACACTGTGTTGGATGTTTGTTGATATTGAGGAACCCCATTCAGTTGAAACACACACACACAAACGCATGCATACACATGACAGGAAGTACATTAGCAGGATGCTTATTGTCTCTGTTCCTGTGTATGTGTGTGTGTGTGTGGGGGGGGGGGCGTTATGTGGTGGGACAACTGACCCCACAAGCTCCACACTGGACACTGGAATGCGCAGGCTGAACAAGAGAGCTGAAGCTGCTCCTAGGAATTTGGCACTCATCTGCAAAATCTCCTAGTACTTTAGGAGAAGTACATCATTGATGCACACTTCTGTGAAAGCTCACACTGGAGCCTCTCACCATTACATATTTGTATATGCAGTAATTATATGTATGTCTTTGAGGCAAAGGAATGTACTGTGCACTACAATACATCAATCTGTGGATCAGGACCAATTTTGGAAGGATGGGGATTAAAGGGCATGTTGCAGGTTAACAACTACTTTTGTTAACTTTGTTACTTTATACAAAATTTGCATATGATTTTATCATTTCTTCCTTGTGTGATGGAAACCAATTTTGACCTGTTGATGTAGTCTAACTATTAATTGTTTTCACTTTATAACAGTCATCAGTGATCATTTTACAACAGTCCACTGTATTATTTATGTTGAAAAGATGAAGTAGTCAGAGTTAGTAATGTTTTCTGCATTTACAAATGACTGGACTGTAACTGTGGATGAGATAATTATGCCTGATGCTCAATGTGTCAGCAATGGGACAGCTGGTGACAGATGGAGATGTTTCCCTTGTGACCTTGTGATGTATGCCAGCACTGTATGTTCAATAGAACATTGATGAGTACTGGCAAAATGAGCACTTTTTTTGCCATTCAGTCTCATAAATGATATAAAATTATTAATTCACGTTTCTATTTATATTACTGAACAATGTTATGTTTAAATTCACTGACAAATTTAACTTGGAACACGCCATTCAAAAAAGTACTCAGACACCTCTCTCTCCCATATGTTACTTTTCCTCTTCTCTTCTTGTCTAGGTGTGTTACCATTCACACTGCCAGGAGCTCAATAGCAAGGCCACAGTACTGCTCTGCTTCTCATGTGATGTCCATTGCCACCCCAGCTCTATAGACAGCATGCACTTTGACAGGCACCCACATTTTGACCTGAGTCCACAAGGTAAGAGAAGGGCAAGAAACTAAATTACATCACTTAAATCATGCAGGCATATTGGCACATAGCATATTGATGCTGAAGTTACATTTGCTGCTGACCAAAATTCTTTTTGAATGTTTTTGAACATATATACAGTATAATGATGAGGTTTCACGTTGTTGTATACTCTATGCATATTAGGATCCTGGGTGTGACCATATTGTTTATGATCTGCTAGATTTTGTGGGCAAAGATAGTAACTTTAAGTGAGTAGCCATGCTTATTAAGTTGAATATGTGAACTTGTAGGTCTACAAAATGTAAGAACTAGATAGAAAGAGACAGACACGATGAGAGTGAATAACAGGGACAGCATCTTGATCAATTGGGATACCTCCCAGAAATTGCTTTTTTACAAGTTGGGATGTAGGCTAGTTTACTTTGCCTCGTGCTAATTTAAGATGGCCCATGAGCATAAATAATTAGCCTACACTTTCGTTCGTAAATGAAGTAAAGTGGCCAATTTGTACTGTGCCTCGCCCCACCCACCACATGCACGTCGAGGAGGTACTGTATTGACATTGAAAACCAACCAAACCAGGTAGAGTACAGTCGAGTTGAGCTGGTACCATGTCATGGAAAAGCAGCATTAGATGGTCACAGGCACAGGCCCTAATGTACACTTAAAAGAAACAAATAAGAATTCAGTAAAATCTGGTCAATGTCTTACAATAACTTCATTTAAGAGTCAATTTGTAAACTGACAGCTAACGCTAACTGATAGGGGCACAGGAAAAGGAAACTTTCTTGCTCTCATCAGTTAGCGTTGGCTGCTGCTTCAGTATTTGGTCTACATTATACCAAGTCATTCTCATACCTACTGACAGTACTCTTCAATGTCAAACAGCAAGACTAGGGGTTGATTCACTCTGTATAATACCTTTAACATATTAAAATCACCATTTTTTTTTGTTAGGAAATAGATCAGAGGTAAGTCAGTAATCAGGACTGTCAGTAAGACCTTTTTTGTTTTTGTGAGACAGACAAGACGGGGAATATATATAATAATATATATAAGGGAATATTTTCCTCTGGGTAAAAATGTCAGCACTGCTGACAACACCTTTAATTTTGCTTGTTATGTAGGGTCTATCCTGTCACGAAACGTGTCCACGCGCTCCTGTCCACCCCGGACCAGCCCTCCATCTGACCTGGAAGAGGAAGAAGACGCAAGCAATGAACGAGGGTGAGTGAATTTAACACACACACACACACACTCACGCACACAACATTAATAACAACATTAATCATATCTACTCATTATTTTTTGTCCTTTCTTTTTTTGTCCTCGTTCTGTAATCGCACTTTACACAGTACAAAATTCCACCAGCAGAATATGCAGTATTCATAGTCTATTGTAAGAAATTATATTTGAAAAAAATACAAAAACACAACAATAGCATGAAAATGAAAATTAACTTTCTGTCAATTTTTGCACATACATATTCAGGGAATATAAAATAGAAGGAGCCAAAGTGGTAAAGAAGAAACCAAGGAGACGACACACAGATGTGAGTTCCAAATATTTCATGGTCAGTTTTAAGAAGCGCGCACACACACACACACACACACACACACTCTCTCTCTCTCTTTCTCTCTCTCTTTCTCAACCAGACAAGTTTGTTTCTTCAGTTTGTTTGCATAGTGAATATATTGTCTTTTCAGCATTTTCAGTTGAACTTTGGATGATTTTTTTAATGGTGGAAAGTTCTTTCTTTGGTTAGCAGTTCATTACTGTGTGTGTTCTGTCCCATAGGACCCCAGCAAAGAATGCTTCAGCCTGAAGTTTGACCTTAGTGTGGACATTGACACTGAAATAGTGCCAGCAGTCAAGAAGAAGACCTTGAGGTAAGTGTGTTCCAGTGGGAAAAAGGAAAGTTAAACATGGAGGAAGGCGGCTCAGAGGAAGAAATGTTAATTAGGTGTATTTCTTTATTTCTTCTGATATGCCTTTTAGTGTCTGTCTGTTTCATAGATGTGTGTGTGTGTGTGTGTATGTATGTGTGTGTGTTTGATATACAGAGAGGTCCTCGGGCCTGTGTTTGAGAGGAAGGGGATTGAACTGTCTCAGGTAGACTTATTCCTGGATCAGTCAAACACACCACTCTCCTTACATTTTGAGGCGTACCGTTTTGGAGGTCACTATCTCAAGGTTAAAGGTAAGCATCCCTGTCAGCTTGTCTCATGAAGACACATAGGCCTATCTGCTTCCGTCCTAATAGGGACTTTATCAGTAGTCCATTTGGATTATTGATCAGGATGTTTAATTTTGGTTATATTGTTGTTCATCTCATTGACTTCTGCGAGACAGTGCTGTGTCATCAGCAGACAGCTTTCAAAGCTCACCCACACCCTGCACCAGTGCTCAGACAAAGCAGTAACAGTGTCCTGGCTAACGCAATAAACACTTTCTGCTGCCAGCAAGTCTCTGGGCTAATGCAATAAGCTCTCACCGCAGAGTTGTTGAGATTTTGGGTGGGTCTTGAGATGAGAACTTGATTTGCCTGTCACATGTTTTCCAGCTCTTTATAGAGAAGAAAGTTTTTGTGTCACACACTTAAGTGTCCAAGTGTATAGACATCACAAGCTCTGTGTTTCCTGCGCATAGTCATTGTATTACTGTTCAAGAAAGAGCAGGATAGGACCAAAAATGTGAACCATTATGTGCGTAAAGAGTTAACTTCCCCGTTTTTGTGTGTATTTGTGTTGGTATGTGTATGACAGCACGTCCTGGAGATGAACTAAAGGTGGAGCAGGGTGTGAAGGACCTACGCTCGCTAAGCCTACCCAACATGAAGCAAGGAGGAGGGCAGAGTGCCTACATCCTAACCCCCGCCACTGATCGCCCAGAGCATGGCTCCCTAGGACGCCATGACAGCAGTATGGACTTGCTGGTCAGTACATCATATTTGTATGTTCCATCATCTCTGTATATGTGCTATGCTCCATCATCCTCTGGATGTGTGCTACATATTACATCATGTCAGTCATGGCCTATTGGTTATGGCTTCGGACTTGTAACTGAAGGGTTGCTGGTTCAATCCCTGACCAGTTGGCTGAAGTGCCCTTGAGCAAGGCACCTAACCCCTCATTACTCCCTGGGTGCCACTATGGCAGTCAGACAACTGCTTCAGGTTAGTGTACTTCACTTCACTGTGTGCGTTTCACTAATTCGTGATTGGGTTAAATGCAGAGACCAAATTTCCCTCACGAGAATATAGATTATTATTATGTGCGCTACATGCTACATCATGTCTGTATGTGCACTTCAAGCTACTGTAACTGAGGTCATCCCAGACGGTCCAGCCCGGGTTGCATGCAGACCCGCAACCTCACATCATGTGAGGTTTAGGGCATGAATGTAACAGAAGCCAGCTAGCCTAGCTGTACATGTAGATCATCAGTAAACTTCCCTCCTGACGCCTTGAGTTGCTTTATATTAGCACACACATATTCACCATTAACTAGCTGCTTATTAACATGCAAACTGATAACATACTAGCCATTTCTTAGTCATTACAAATCACTTATTAATCTCTTATTTTTACATGACTTTATTCTACCCATAATTATTAACTAAGAATTTCACCAATATTAACCTCTAATTACTGTTTATTCACAGTTAGTAAGTTAGTTGTTTTACTGTATATGAACTATGATCTTAATATGGTTTGGTTAGTATGGGGCTTATAAAGCAGTAGTAAACAGGAAGTTATTCTCCTTCAACAATACTTGGAAAAGTCTATTCATTGGAACAAAACCCAAAGCTACAAGTGCTAATAGTGTTCAAATAAGTCCTTACATCTTTTTGACTGAAAATAATGAGGCACAATTTGTAGTACATTTGTAATGTCTAAATGGCTAATATTAATTTGCATGTTAATAACCAGCTAGTTAATGGCGAATATGTCTGTGCTAAAATAAAGTGTTACCATTATTTTAATCATAGTGTAAGCAGACATGTCTGACTGAATACATGAATACATTCAAATACATTAAACTATTGTACATAAGCCTTTTAAACACATGAAAATTATAGGTCTGCTCAATGGATTTGCTGGAGTTGGGTGGTTTTCTTTTGTACACTGTGTACCCATCTGTGGTGAACAGGCAAGACGCATGTGTGGGCTAGTCCTGTCCTCAGGCATGGGGTCAAGTCAGACTCAGTCATACATTTGCACACAGGCATACTTGATTTGCCTTTCAAGCAAGTCAGGACCTAAACTCTCCTAGTTTAGCTGGGAATTGTGATGTCATCTGTCTCCTTTTCAGGCAGGCTGTGAAAAGGACCCAGATATTTGTTGAAAGTAAAGGCCTGTGTCTCACAGAAATTACTCATTGTGAGTCCACATTATGCTTTATTTTTCAATAGTTCCTACTAACTAAAGATTACACAGGCCCAGATCATCTGGTGCAGACTTTCCCCTTAATGTCCCAAAGCCTGTGTTTAGCAGCATCAGATTAGTCAGTGGCTGGTGATTCAACTGGCCCAGCGCTAAGTCATCATGAAAGATTACTGTTAAAGCCAAATGATATTCTAATTTAAATTTCACAATTCTCAGGAGTGTCTGCATGATATATTTTCATAACAAAACCCTCTGTTTCTTCTTTTTATTATACCTACAATGTATTTGCTGAAAATATAATTTACTTAATGGCACTGTAAAAACTTGTTTATTATTATTAGTTTATTATTTTATTATAGTTATAACTGATTGTGTTGGGTTTAGTAGTTAGTGTTAATTTAGTGTTAGTCTTAGGTGTCAGTTTTGAACTGTTTGTCTCTTACCGTGAGACTGAAGATGTGTTATGCTTGACGGCTCGTAAATATTTTTGGCCTAGAAAGCGTTTTTGGTCATTTTTGATATTGTGGCTAAACAAGGTTGGTCATGTTTATAATACTTAAAGAAATATTTTTTGAATTCTGCTGTGGAAGGGAGGAGGTGTGGGAATGTATTGTTAAACAAAGCATTTCATTGCAATTTTAACAGAGCTCTGTCTCTGACTGTCCACTAGGGGTAGTATGACGTAGTAAAATTGGTTCATGTCTAATCCACCGGTAGGTGGTCCATGCACGAAACTAAGCAGACACTCCCAGTAGTGAGTGGGTGAGTGTTTGTCTGTGTACCTGTCTGTGCAAGTGACTGATAGTTTGATTTGCGTAACAGTGAAATGGGAGATGACATGACACACACACACACAAACACACACATTTTGGGAATTACTTCCTCCTTCTGAGGTCTGCCTTTTGCCTGCCAGCATTCCCACTGGAATATGTATTAGACAGGCCTCCAGCTTGGGGTGGTGTCTTCGGGGGGCCACCATTTCCAGCTTGGGGTGGTGTCTACTCCTACTGGGAGTGCTGGGAGTCACCCACACAACTCAGTGTGACCTTTCACAAAAGGTTGTACATGTTTGAAGTTGTGTAGTGCCAGGGCTTCACAGGGGAAGTGGTGAGTCTCCCAGTTTGTCGCCTGTGTTTGTTCTAGGGGATTTCCATATGATTGGGCTTTAGAGTATGAACCATCCGTATGAGGCAGAAACATTTGATTCATTTGTGTGGCCTACAAAAAGGACAGATAAAGAAATCTTGAGGTGTTGAGCTGCAGACAGATGGATCTTTTTGCTTTTTTCCTTTGCCTCACTTTTCAGTGGTGACTTAGGTTAACTAAGACTACGTTTACATTAAGATACAATTGAAAAAATTCGCGATCTGAAGAAACACAGGTTTTGATTCCATCTCTGTGGAAGCTCTCTGCAGGCTACCGACAGTACACGCCCATTCGCGCTTGTAAAATAAGAGTTTACCTCAGTATATTTCGTCCACTGTTGCATCGTAAAAGCATATTGCCTAAACTAAGCGGCAGTCAACACAGACAGCAAGGTTAACAACATTTCTAATTTGCTGTTCGCGCTGCTAACATTTGTAATAATGGAAAATTAGACCGCTCATTTCTCATGAGCTGTTTCCCCCGAGCTTCCCCGCAAGGATGACGTGAACGAACTGACTGGCACAAGATCAATGGGACACTGAGTTTTTGATTGATTGCGTTTCCCACTGTACAGACGTGTCTCTTTCGCCCCCGTTTTCAGAAGAATCCGAGACAGACAGCGTCTTCAGACCGTTACGCCGAAATGGGTGGATTGATGAGGACTGCATCCGCAACAGAATTGTTATGGTTTCTTTTGAAAACGCATGAATATAGATGCCGCCTTAGAAAACAATGCAATGCAAAATTGTAATTATGGCAGGAAGCCTTGACCTGCGAACCAGATTATTCTGTTAAAATAGAAATAACTTGTTAAAGTTTCAAATTAATCCCATGTGTTAACGTGTTATCGTTGACAGCACTAGTCAAATAATAATAATAATAATAATAATAATAATATGGTTATTGTTCTTCTTATTATTATTGTTATTGTTATTAATATTATTATATATTAAATAATAATAATATTATTAAATATTAATAATAATATATTTCCCTATATTTTCCTTTACAGAGTGTATACAGGTGTTGACATTAACAAAATGGTCTATTTTCGTCGGGGCATGTGTGTGCATGTGTGTCTATGTGTAAGTGTTTTGACAGAAATAATAAAATGAGGTGTAGATTAGGGAAAGCCAGCCTCGGGATGGGTTTCAATGACGCAGGTGGTTGGTTACACCCTTTCATGTGAATGTGTGTGTATAATCTTGGCTTCAAAAGAATTTGCCCTTGTGCCTTGTTATCTTATCTTTTTATGTAACCTTAAATAATTACTGGTTTGTCCTAATCCACCATAGGAAGGCACGCATGGCAATTGTGGAGGGCAGGCATGGCAAATGCGAAGCCTTTGACAACATAATAAGGATTGTGTCACACTCACTAGCAGGAAAATTCCATTCTTTTGCACATATTATGAAGCTATTTCACATCCACCTGCACTCATTTAAATCTACCACATATCATCAGATGCACAGTCAGTTGGGACATCAGTGGACTAGCTTATCACAATAAGCAGCAGGACAAGGAAGCTCCAATTTTCCTGTTCTCACCTCCACTAACTTCATCGTGTCCTCTTCAGTCATACTCCAACTCCCTCAGTCTGGGGCAAAAGCTAAAGCAGCTGCTCGGCACACATCTGCATTTCTTTCCCACCAAGTTCAGACAAGAGGGACATTGTTTATAGACTTTGTGTAGGTATGATTCAAACTGAATAGGAATCCCTGTGCTGTGTGGCATGTTGTGGTGTATGGTGGAGAAAATTGGTTATTCATTGGTTATTCATCAAAGATGTTGGGATTTTTTTTCTCCCGTCACACTGTTTGTTATGAATTGTGCATGTGTATGTGTATGTGTGTGTGAGAGAGTATGTGTGTGAATCAGTAAGTGAGAGAGAAAGAAAGAAATGAACAAGTTGAAAGCAGTGAAATGGACATTGTGCTGTTATCAGTTTAGGATGTAAGCATACAGAGATGTAGGCCACTTGCTTCTACTGCATTGGAAGGTACAGCAAGGCCATTCACTGGCTGCTTTGGGATCATGGTGCCCTTCAGTCGGCTCTCGTCATGGCACAGCTGGGATTTGCTGCACATTGTCCCAGAGAGTATTCCCTTAACACTTTTTGTTATGTTGTTCTTACTCCTTACGCAGTATTTCATGGGTCACAATCTAAAGAGTTACAGATTCACTTTATCTATCTATCTAAAGATTCATATACTCACACAAATATCTAATATATATAATGAATATTCTAAAATCATCATCATAATTCAATCATCATTCAAAATATCATTATCAAATATCAAATATCATACAATTTGTGTATGTCCAGAAAACATGTTATTGAGTTTGCATGTTATTGAGGTTGCTATGAGTTTGTGTGTGTTCTTCACTATGTTCTCTTTGAAGGTTTGGGAGGGCCTGACTCCTCCCTACAGATGTCTAGTGTCAGTGCCAGTCTGAAATGGAAAATAATGGGACACTGAGAGTTCCTCTCTTCAATGTATCTAAGTTAGGAGAGCGGTTTGGATTATTGATTCGTTTTTCTGTATGGCCTCAATGGGCCTTTATGCTGGAGCTGATTACATTCAGAGAGGCAGGTGTGTGTAGACTGCTGTGTAAACTGTGCTGGAGAGTGCAACCATAGTGTTCACAGTTAGACTTGGGACTGAGGGATAAACACAAGTAGGCATTGTTTTGAGAATGTGGCGAAACTGTATGTGTTCTTTGCCTATCTTGATGCCTTTTCAGACAATGCCAGCTATCCCTATCCTGTGTGTCCTGTTTGCCATCATTGCTCATAACCCAATCAAGTAAGCCTATATTTTCCCAATTAAGGAGACTCTCAGATAGGAGTCTCTGGTGGGGTTTAGGTACTGGTGACAGTGGTGATAAGATACAGGACCAGTAGGCATACCTCATGAGATTTGTATGGTATTAACCTAGATCTTAGCCCTAAGGATGCCTCTACTGCTTCTGTGTCCAGTGGTTTTGTCTCTGCCATGGTTATTGGGTCTGGTACTTAGAATAGAATACCAGAATAGCCATTCTTCAGGAGAATTTCATAGTTTTGTTATTTTACATCAGCCCTGATAGATTTATTTTAAATTATGGATTGTTTTTAATCCTTCAGTGCTGTGTTAGAGATTTTTCCTGACACCGAGAACTCCCAGCCAAGTACACTTTTTTGTGGGAAAATGGCCTTCTGCAACATGTCATGGCTTACTATGCTGTTGTCATGAATAGTTTCTATTATATGTGATCTCAGGAAACCTGAATACCATATTTTGTTGTGGTTGCTAGTTTTACTATACACATTTGCTTTTACAGGATGCCATCTCCCAAAGTGCATGAAAATAACAAGAAAAAACTTACAAACCTCAGTTTCAAAATCAATCAAATCTGTCTTCTGTATTTGGGAAAAGCTTGTCACATTGATAAGGCTGTGGTGCAGGCTCCACCCATGTTTGGGAAATGATAGCCTACAAAGCTAATACCCCTGTAGAAACGATTTTATAGCACTTCTTAGAGCACTGTTCTTAGACAGTGCAAGATAATACCTGCTTGCACCTCATCTGCCTGGCCAAGATAGCCACGGCTAACTGGACATTCACTTTTAGATGGCTTTGTGGTGGTTTGTGATGCAGCCACGTGTTCTTTGCTTTGTAAAATGCTGAAACGATCACAGGTCATCAGAGGGAGAGAGAGAAAGAGAGAGAGAAAAAGAAAGAAGGAGAGAGAGAGAGGGTTACAGTAGGAGTAACCAGCAAACAGGCAGACAGAAGAACTCCCACTGAAAGAGACTCAATGATGGGTGCCTGTAAAGGGGCGGTCCTCCCTGTGAACTGTTCACTCAAGTCCCTCCTGTGTTCCTTGTCCCCCACCCTCCTCCCCAGCTCACTCAATGGACTGATATCCTGCTAGTTACCGTAGCAATGGGACTGCAAGTGTAAACTATGCACAAGGGTTGGCGCAGTCTTCCTAAAGTCTCACCTTCAGGGCAGAGAATCTTACTATTCTGTAAGGTTACTGCAGGAAGACTCTTGCTTTTCTGACTTTCCACAGCCCTTTATGTGGTTGTGATTAGACTACATATCTAGAGTTTTAGCTAGCAGGAACAATAATGTGGACATGATCATGAATGGCTGCTCAGAGTGAGAAATCTCTTGAAGGATTGCCATGGTGTCTCCAGGACTGGACATGCCTCTCTCTGCTCTGGTGAGTTAGGACATGAAAAAGTTATTTCCTGTTCATAGAAAAATCATTTTTATATGTGAGTCCTTCCCTGAATACCTCAGCACCACCATCACAGTTCGAAGAAGCATCACACATTGTGTACCGCTGTGGATTTCATCACTTCAACTCTGGAACCATGGATAAAAGGGATAAGTTTGGGAAAACATTGGTTTTCTGACTAGAAGACTAAGTGAAGTACAGCCTCAGTGACACACCACCTTTGGACTAAACTAAAACCTGTTGGACACTTACATATAGTGTGTCTGTTCATTCAATAGACCAAGCCTGGGAACCATATATGTCAAAGCCTATGTAGGGTCTGACACTGAGCAATTGGTCTGCCATATAGAGGGGCATAACCATGAGATCTGAAGTGAAACTGAGGCATGAAATGCATTGTTTGTGTAAACAATGGTTTCAGCTGCAGTTGGTTACTGAACTGAAAGGCATTGTATGTCTATAAGTTAATGTTTGACCGTGTAATCCAGTGTCTTCCCATTCTTTGACATTTGAGTATTTTCACATGGTTTAACCATGCCATTAGCTTACCTATATTTATAACAAGCAACCATTACTCTCCTCCAATCTAAATGAAATTCATCATTCAGTACATCAGGTTGAGAACAGGTGTGGATATCTGGTGGACTTTGTGTTAATACGTTTACGTTTGTAGATTCTTTGCAGATGCTTTTATCCAAAGCAAACTTTCTTTACAGAAAATTGAGGGAGGGGGGAGCGATGAGAAACTGAAGAAGATTTTCCTTCATGAGTGTGTTTTTGCCATTATGTTAATCTGCAGTCTTGCATATGGGGTGTCATATTTTTCATCCCTGAGAAAATGGACTGATTGGATTATAATGTCACTAACTTCTCATTTCACCTGGAGGTCCAAGAACCAAGATGATTTTTGAGATATATCTCTGGCCCTGGATAGTGTGTGTGTGTGTGTGTGTGTGTGTGTGTGTGTGTGTGTGTGTGTGTGTGTGTGTGTATGTGTATGGTAATGCTTGGTCATTTTGATGTGTTGTTAGTGCAGATGATGTGCTCTGTGTCTGACCTGGAGTCCCCTCTGTCTTGTCCATGTGATTATTTGGCTGGGCTTAGGTCTGGGCTGTGCCTTCTTTAGATGGGAGAACAATGGGTGACTTCAGAGCTGTACTTTTGGATCATGTTGTCACCCCCACCCACACCCTGGTATTACATCACAAGTGTTTTCCCTCAGGATTCTATTTGATGTGCTACCCCCAATATTGTCCTATTCACTGTTTATTTAAGAGAGTGAAGGGAAATAATCATTTATACGCTTGGAGAGTTGATGGCATTCTAATGGTGTAAATCCCAGTGTAGCCTGTTATAGGTTCTTTTCCTCATCTGCTCTGTTCTATAACCTATAGAATGTTCTTACTGCTGCTCTCCCTGCCTCACTCTCCTGTTTGCTCATAGAAGAGCAGGGAGAACCACCAAACAGAGCCATACCACCAAAGACAAATTATTGCCTACATCATCTCTACTGTCTCAGAAATACATTTACTCTTTGACTAAGTGCTAAAGTATTTTCATGTGACCCACAAACCTGTCTGTTTCTCATTTTGTATTTATTGTCCCCCTTCCCCTCTCTTGCACACATACAGGGTGCGACTCGCCGTAGGAAGAACATGACAGAGTTTCTTGGCGATGCAAATATCCCATCCCCAGACGCACTGGCTCAGCTAGGTGGCTCCTTGCCTCCTGCCATTATTCCTGGGCCTGAGAGCTGGAAGAACCGTGCTGCCAGCCGATTCAGTGGCTTCTTTGGTGCCGGCAATATAACCTTTGGCAAGGTGGGTCACTGATTATTTTCTTAAGACTTATTGGTTAAGACTGGAATCTGTTTATTGATTTCTCAATGAGAAATATTGCAGTCTGAGGCCCAATAGTTAACTTTGCAGTCATCTGACATCTTGAAAGGCCTTAAGTAATGAAATATTGTACAGTTTGAGTTGTTGAAACCTGCAGAAACCCTGAAACCCTTCTGTGTGTGTTTGGTAGGAGGTGGACCGTGTGGAACAGCTCCAGAATAAGCTCCATTCCTACTCCCACTACGGGCTACCAAAGGTCCCCCCTCAGCTGGCTTTCCACCAGGACTCATGGGAAGAGGAAGAGGACATCAACCTTAACCTGGAAGACAGCTGGCAACAACTGCTAGACCAACCAGAGGTAGCACACGTCACATGCATGCACCATCAGACATTGTCTCACCATCAACTCGAACACCTCTTTACACAAGTTTAAATTTTGCTGCTCGACCATGCGGGTGACTGTGTGCTGACTTGCAGGCCCTGAGCAGACTTCAGTTCCACCAGCAAGAGGCCATATGGGAGCTGCTGCATACAGAGGTCGCCTACATCAAAAAACTCAAAGTCATCACTGATGTATGTTCTCCTCTGTCTGGTCATACACAACACCATACTACTCTCCTTTTACTGAACAGAAGGCCATATTGACTTTGCTGGATCTTTGATATTTGATAAGCTGTTATGCCTATCATTTAATGCGTTTTTCTTGTTGTTTCTAGAGCTTAAAGACTTTTTTGCCCTACCTTAGCATGTTTAAAATTGAACTGTAGTTTTCAAACTTACACTCATTACAAAATACTTAAGATAATCTTTCTTATTACTCATAAAATTCCAGAAAAAGTCATCTTTTTCACTTTTGCTATAGGCATCTCAATTGCCCTTATTTGCGCTGGTTTTGCAGGGTTGTCATTAAGCCTGACATTTAAGAACTGCAAGAAACCATGAAGTTTGAGTGTTTGGCTCCATTTAAACTGACAATTGACAGTACCCTCTGTTGGATTGAAGTTTATAGCAACAGCCTAGGCTACAATTTAACCTCATGTGTTTTTACTTACATTTCACCACTAAGGTGTTTTGACTAGATTAGAGGAGTTTTTGTGGGCCACTTCTGGTTCTGGCTCATGGGTTGTTTGTTTGCCATGTGGTCTCTGCTGGGCCTCTTATCTATGCTGGAGCCATTTGAGTGGTCTGAAGTGGAAGTCCATGCTGTGGCCCATTCTGTGCGCTTTGGCCAAGTTGAAGGTGACACCACCTCTTTGTGTGTTGTGCTGCAGTTGTTCCTGTGTGGTCTACTGAACCTGCAGGACAGTGGGATACTGAGTGAGGTGGAGCTAGCGCGTCTCTTCAGTAATGTGCAGGACCTGGTGCGGCTGCACACAGCACTCTGGGCTCAGGTCATGCAGCCTGCACTGGAAAAAGCCAGACAGCTCCGGGCCCCACTTAGCCCCATAGACCTGCAGCCAGGCTTCAGAACAGTGAGACCAATTTTCTCATATTAAATAATCACCCACAAACACACACACACACATTAATATATGTCTCAAAAATTTTAAACATTGATTTCTTAAAAGCTTGTGTAAAAGCTTGTGTAAAAGCAGATAAAGGCTGTATGTAACATATTGATGTGCATCCACAGTCACTCTGTGTGTGTTTGTCTGTGTGTGTGTTTTTGGTACGCCACTGGTCTGTATGTAGTTTGCTTCTAGGTTCCAACCTTATATTCGCTACTGTATGGAGGAGGAGGCCAGTATGGAGTACATACGCACCCTGCTCAGAGACAATGAGCTATTTAGGATTTATATAACGGTGAGTACTTGCACGCCTGTGTGAGAGTGTGTGTGTGTGTATTTATGAGTGAGTATCTCTCTGTGATGTCAACCATCCTTCCTGTTGTTATGTGTTGAGCAGTGGGCTGAGGCCCATAAGGAATGCAACCGGCTGAAACTGGTGGACATGCTGGTGAAGCCCCATCAGAGACTAACTAAATACCCCCTCCTGCTCAAGCGCATCCTCAAGAAGACAGACGAGCCTGTTGCACGCGATGCACTCAACAGCATGGTGAGCAATCAAGAGACAGGCACCTGAAAAGGAATAAATGAGTGAATGAATGAATGAATGAATGAATTAGTCGGCCAGGCTAGTGTAGCCTAGTGCTTCCACTAATTATCACATTTCACTGCAGCTCTCCATCAGGGATCTCTCCAAAAGCTTTGCTTCGCAAAAATTATGGCTGGCCAATCAGTGAACAGAGGGCTCTGGTATGCACAGTATTTTTAAAGTTCACAGAAAGTATCTGCCCATGAGGAAGAAAGTGTACACTAATTGAGAGATCCTAGACGCTTTGGGCGAAGTGAAACAATGTGAAAGTGTTTGATATACTGGACTAGAGTAGAGTGTAAACATGTGCAAAATGTGAACAAGTGAATATGTGAATTTCTCTCTCTCTCTCTCTCTCTCTCTGTATGTTTGTGTGTGTGTGTGTGTGTGTGTGTGTATGCACGCATGCGTACCTTTGTGTGTGTTTGTGTGTATGCAGGTGGCATGTGTAGAGGGCTTCATTAACAGTGTTGATGCTCAGATGCATCAGCGCCAGGAGCAGCAGAAGTTGGCAGCCATCTCTGCTCGAGTGGAGGCCTATGAGACGACAGAAGGCAGCAGTGAAGAGGTGGAGAGGGTGAGGACCTATACACAATGATCTCCCCTCCGCCCCCCCAAATAAAAATTTGTTTGCTGCTTACCCAAGCAATTCACAAAACTTGCAAATAAAAGCAAATACTGAACATTGAAAAGTTAGTTTAAATGCACACCAGGCAATAGTCATAGTCATTTTGATGATCAAATGGCTCATTATGTGGTAAATGAAGGCTCTCTCGGCCGCCTCTAGTGTAAATTCCACTGTTATTACACTTGCAGGAGGAATGAAACCGAAATCGTGTTTATTACCTTGTCAGTCAACATAATGCTATAAAACTGATCATTGCTATTCTTGTTAAAAAAATGCTGCCTGTAGGGGGAGCTCCGGATGTAAAAAAAAAAAATAACAGGCTTGCCTGGTATTGCTTTAAAGGGATATAGCGCAGCATTTCAACCCATAGCTCTGCTGTTGGAGGTCAGCGAGTGCTGTCTGTAGGAAAAACAGCAAGAAAAGTTGGCCAAAAAGCAAACCAGCAAGTAATGCTAATTGAATGGGACAAGGCAAATGAAACTGAAAGTTAATTTCTTTGCCGCGTTAGCGTTAACTGCCAGTTGGCTATTATGTTGTACCAAATTCTCTTTCTTTTTCCTACTGACAGCACTCAATGACCTTAAACAACATGACTATGCGTTGAAACGCACTGTAATACTCCTTTGAATTAGACATTGAACAATCATTAATTTTCATCAGTTAGCAAAATGTTTCCATGAATAGCAGATATAGCCAACATTTAACAGTTCTTTCAACAGATACTACGAGAGTTCAGTCGCTTTGACCTGATGGCTCCTATGATTGACACCTCCCCAGAGGAGACTCGTCAGCTGCACCTGGAGGGAGCACTGCGCATGAAGGAGGGCAAAGACAGTAAGGTGAGAATAGGACCCTCTTATCCTTTTCCCTCTAGTCTGACTAACACATGGGTGCACTGGGAGCTGGGCAGCACCCCAGAGCTGCTGCACACAGCATGGAGCCCTGCAGCTACTGATTCTCACATAGGACGGAGCTTTGACACACATAGAAACCAAATGTAGAGGCAAAGGCTAAAACAGAGTGTCAGGTGACTAGGACCAGAGACGGTTTAATTGGAGGAGACACATCACTTAAAAAGTTCTCCTATAGAAATGTATTGCAGCTGTTCATAGCGTAAAGAGAAACAGGAAGTCCTGCCTTGTGTGAAAGTAGCCAATTGCATTGTTGGACGCAGTATTTCCAAGGGGATTGGAATACACATGGAAGTTAAAACTCCCATGGAGGTTGTTCCCAGCTGGTTCCACCAGGAAAGGGCCCTCTAGCCGTTAGCGTTTCATTGGCGGGAGTTCATTTTAGCATCACGTCAAAATCAAGTCAGTATGAAGTATTGGATTTCTCCCTATTCATTTTGATTGGGCTGATCTTGCTAATTCCAAATAGCTACTCGAAGGCGTTCCAAGATGGTGGCTGAATGAAGGGACTTGCTTTAGAACAGCATTTCTCAAACTGTGGCGCGTGGACGCATGACAGGTGGGGCGCAAGACGTTACACCAATGTTAACCCTTGAAACGGACAGCTGCACTGTGCCCCAAATTCATACCAATTTTTCTCTAAATAAATAAATAAAATAAAATTAAAAAATCAAGACTTGCGTACACCAACACGTCAGATAATGTCAAATTGAACCTATTTTGCTGCCATTTTTTGCTGCTGGGCAGGTGGGGCATGAGAATTCTCGTCCTTCCAAAGTACCACTGCCTTAGAAGGACTTGGGGAGGACTAGAGAAGACAATATTAGAATCATAACACTGACATATGATACTTTTCCACACTAAGGGCACTGCTCTCTCTCTCTCTCTCTCTCTGTTTGTGTGTGTGTGTGTGTCTGTTCCTCAGATGGAGGTGTACTGTTTTCTATTCACGGACCTGTTACTGATCACTAAGCCTGTGAAACGTGTAGAGAAAGTGAAGGTTATCAGGCAGCCTCTTCTCATACACAATGTTGTATGCAGAGAGCTCAAAGATCCAGGTAGCAAAGCAATTTATTTGTACAGTAAATAAAAAACTAAAAAATTCCACCACAAAAAATTCCCCCCCTCTGTAACTTACCCATATCATAATCATCTGTCTCCTTAAGGTTCATTTGTGCTCATTTACCTCAACGATTTCAAGATTGCTGTGGCTGCCTACTCCTTCCAAGCCAGCAGTGCCACCCAGGGGCAAAGCTGGATAGATGCCATCTGTAACGTACAGGTGGGAGAAGCAGTGAAATATCTCTCTCGTCCTTGTGACCTTGAATTTCCTCTTTGAACACACACACACAGATTTTAATTCTTTATTTGGATTAATGTCTATCTGTCCAAATAAAGAATTAAAATGTGTGTGTCTATGTGTGTGTGTGTGTGTGTGTGTGTATATGTGTGTGTGTCTATGCATTACAGAACCAGCTGCAAAGGCTCCGTAGTGAGGAGGCTCAGCGGAGACAGGCATGTCTCCAACAGAGGCGGGGGGAAAATGAGGATGCAGAGGAAGATGAGAGTAGTAACTCTAGCGCCAGCTCCCCCTCCCTGAAACAACGACACACACACCAGATCAGGTGCGCAGCACACACACGCTCATCACTTTATCTTATACTTTATCAGTATCACACACACACACACACACACACACAGACCCACAATTAAATATTTTTAGTAGTAGTAGTGCTGTCAATCGATTAAAAAAATAATCAAATGAATCACAATAGAAAATTTAAATCAATCACGATTAATCACAATTAATCACACATTTAAAGTTTCAGAACATGCTCCTGGTTAGTGTCCAGGCTAGCGCTGCCTAGTGCTTCCGCTCAGTTTCTTTTGGCTCCACCACAACTATGTGAAAGTGGCTGATGCATCAGGCCACCTGTTTAGCACAGGCTTCAGCAAAGTGGCGCTCCTCGGTTTCCTTCACACCCAATGTGAAAGTGTAGTTGCCACAGGTTGTCTATGACAGAGTGTCCAGGGATGACCAACCACATGATCTTTAACAATATTTAATATTTCAATATGCATATTTCAACCACCTCATTGTTGCAAAAAATATATCAGAACTATTTTCTGATATATTTTTTCTACAGGTTTCTGGGCAGTCAGTTTGCTGATGAGGCTACAAAAGATAGGCATATTACAATCAAGAAATCCTGCCAGTGAATTCAAAACCATGTCTTAAATTATTAACAAAGACTGTACAGTGGACTAGCAACTTACTAACAACAGCAAACAAAACAAAGCTAGTGGATGAACTCGACCAATCACAGTCCTTGCGGTGTGTGCACGTGAGGAGGGTGCCGGCAATGTGACTTATGTGTCTGCATGATTAGTTTGTGGTAATTTTTTTTTTTTTACATTAATCACACATGTTGAGGCGTTAACATTGACAGGACTCATTTTTAGCTCTTAAAGTTTTTATATTTACTGTGCTGACCAATACTATTCCACACTAAAATTCACACTCTTTTTCCTTTTAGTGCATGTGATGGTTCAGCAGACACTCTGTCAGTGATGGAAATAGACCCCAGTGGGCCTCTGGGTGGATCAGGAGCTGCTGGAGCTGATAACGCCCCTCAGGTCGAGGATCAGCAATTATTATCCAGTGGGATAGAAACTGATCGACAAACTGATGTCGCAGAGATTAACCCCCAAACTCGCTCCTTATCTATGGACAGCGCCTATGGCACACTTTCCCCTCAGTCAGTGCTGGAGCTCCATGGGCCAAGCCCCATGCATGAGGCGGAGGAGATGGAGAGAGTTGGGAAGGATGAGCAGATGATGCAGGGTGAGGTAGCTGAGCCTGAGGATGAGGAGCAACAAAAGGAGAAGAGGCAAGAGTGTGGAAAGGAGGAAGAGAAAACGCTGTCTGGTGATGTGACTATGCATGTAGCTCACACACAAAAGCCAAGACGGAGGCCGCCAGTCCAACTGCGTGTCCAAGCACTCCAGGCACTTCATAACAAGTCGCGCTCTGAGGACAACCTCCTACAGCGTCTCCACTCTGACCTCTCAGCTAAGGCTGTCTTATGTGCCACCCCCAGCAGCTCAGCAGCTAAGCACTGGCAAGGTGCAAGGCAGGAACGAGAGAGCAAGGCATCGGGTCGGGTGAGCCACAGTAGAAGCCTGTCAGAGCTGAGCCGAGAACGGGATGTGGACACGCTCTCAAATCACACAGAACACGCACCTGAGATGAAAGAAGATCAACTGACGCAAAGCCTTCCTGCAGAGAGTCTTTCGAGTGCATTGAAGACAGCTCAGGGCCTACGGCAAAGTGGAAAAGCAGACTGTCCCAGCACACAGACAGAGGTAATAGCCCTCTCTGGTGGTCAGGAGGAGGAACACTCAAAGGACACTGCCTTAGTGGAAGAGGCACACAACAAAAAATCCCCTGGTCAGCAGCATAAGAAGCTCACACTAGCCCAGCTCTACCGCATACGTACCACAATGGTGCTCAACTCCACACTCACTGCCTCGTAAGTATGGTGGGGTGGGTGGAAATGTACATTTCAGAAATAATTAAATGGTCAGTGCAGGTAAGATGAATGGCCCCATCTTAATTCCTGTACAGTCCCCTGCTATATCAAGTCTCTTTAGGGCAATCTGAAAGGAACTTACAAAGCATTTTTCACATAAATTCTTTAGCATATTTTAGGGGACCTAAAGTAAATTTGAGGTTTAAAGTGTTAATCCTGCTTGAAATGTAGATGCAAAGATTTAGTGCAATCATAAATGAATCATGTTGATTTTCATTTAACAATATTTAAAGTAGTCTGTCCATGATGACACTACATAAGGTCTATTCAGGTTTGTTGTCAGTATTTACAATTGCCATTTTTCCCCAGGGAGGTGTAGCCAAATTGGGCAAGCATCCAGATGCCATCTCTTGCACATCAGAGTGTGTACTACTTCACCAAGTTTGTTCCACACAACATAAATGCACTTAAAACTGAGTTCTGGGATTGCCTTGCTGTAAAACCCTCATTTATCTTCTGATGTTACCTTGTTTTCTCTGCACATTTTAAGGTATTTCTTGTCTTTCTGCACAGGCAGAGAAACACATGTTCATGTTTTGCACTTTGTAACACAAGTAGCACTGAAGAGAGGGTTTTATGAGTTACTGTATCAGTTAAAGCAGTCCATGGGATTACAATACGAGGAACCTTTAAAGAGGTAGTAAAGCCCGGACTTGTGGTTGGGCGCAAGTCCCAGCACTGGCACACAAAGTAAAGATGAGAGCCATGAGGGTGGGAATGGACCTGCATGACTGGCAATATACAGTGATCAAGGCATGGGGCTAAACTGCACACAGAGCCCTAAAAAAATGTAGTGTTCTCTTCAAGCATTTGTTGGTTATACCTTTAAATATGCCTATGTCATGGCAGATTTCTGATACATCACTCATGCCACAGTATGACACATTAACTACAAGTTAATATTACTGCCTGAAATGTTTACTTTAGTTGCAAAGCAGTGACATGGGTGGTTATTTCCAATTTACCGCATACTTCTTAACTGTCATCAGAATGCCATCGACATTCTTCTGTGTTCTAAACTGGGCTGTGGTCTAGTGGCCAGGCATCTGGGTTGCCAAAATGGAACGCTGGAAAGTTGTGAATCCCAGGGGCTGCTTCTCTTGCGCCCCTCCTCCAACAGTGTTGTCTTTGCCTCAAAGAAATCAGTAAAAGCTTAAGAATAAGAATTCTAATCTGTTCTTTCTAAACTTCCCCATAGTAGAGAAAGACTAGCAGAGGAGTATGTTAAGATCTTGATATAAACTGAAATTAGACTCCAGTGGATGTGGACAATAAACTTTTCTTGGAGTTAAAATTCTGACATTAATTATGAGACAAGTCTAATAAGCCAGTGACCAGATGTGACAAAATTCTGATTTGTTTCTCCTTAACCCCTCAAAATGAAATGACAAAATTGTGCTTAATTTATCTCAATCTGATTTGTTTCTGAAAGACAAAGATAAGTTTGTAAGAAGCAATATTTGCATCTGGGGTGAGTTGCTTCAGGGGAGCTATAGTTGTCCTGTAGTTAGGCAGCGCACACTAAGTTGTCTGCAAGTGTCACCAAAATAACAAGTGGACTGTGTACTTGTATATTATACTTGGTGTTTTCATACTTGAACTTCATACTCTCTCTCTCTCTCTCTCTGTGTGTGTGTGTGTGTGTGTGTGCAGGCGCACACAATAAAGAATTGGATGGATTTTTGGCTAATCCATGCAAAAATAAGTACTTGACTTCAGCCAAACATGAATTTACCAATTTTTCACATTGATTTTTACAATTTTTCACATTGACAATTAAACTGAGGGAACTGTTCGTGGTCATATCGTGGTTTTATATTATTGTTCAGAGTGACTCATAGTATACCTGGCCTACATGCTATTGGTGCCTCAGGATCAAATATAATGATCTGTTTGACTTTGAGAATACAAGCCATGCATCTGGACATTAAGGCAACACTAGGAGTTTTGGTGTAAAACGAGCTACCTAAAAGGCACACAAAATCTTTCAAAGACTTCTGAGAGTCTTATTGGCACTTCTAGAACATGATCATCAGTATTTGATAGAAATACAGTCAGCAATGTCATACTGGAAAGGTTTTTCTCTATTTGGTGGTGGTTTCTTAACATGTACCCAGACCTGCCCAGTGCATATCCTGGATGGCTGATGGGAATTACTCTTGTATTTATCTACCCTTCATGAGTATGTGCCATCCAAATGAAAAAGATACCATAACAAATGACCTGATAAAAAGGATAGTGTTGGATGGAGGTTGCTTTAACTGTGGTCCCCAACAACATCCACACACTCTGCTAAAGAAATTTTGTTATACTTCCCATTTCCATTCTACTGTGTTTTGTTTTATATTTGTCTATTTTCTGTGATATTTATTATGGCTTTGTTGTTTTATATCCATATAACAAGAGACACTTTTAGTTTATTTAATATGTTTTGTATATTTAGTTTAATTATGTCTTTAGTTATCACTAAAAGGCATTAAGAGGAAATACATTCACTGAACAATGTTGAGCTGTTCAGTTTGCCAAACATGGAAAGAATGAAAAGAAAAAAAATAAACTACAAAAGTCTTCTACCAGTTTTGTTCTCCAAGTTATGCCATAGAATAAAGGTGGTTAATAATTAATTAAAGGTGTTTTTTGATCAGATGACAAATATTTATCAAGGCAGCATTAAAACTGATTGACTTTAAATGCAATATTTTACTCAATTTGAAGGAAATACAACTACAGATGCCATCCGTGCTTGTGCTGAATATATTGCTCTGTTTACCTGACCCATGCCAGATATGTTGCTCTGTTTATCTGACCCATGCCAGATAAGTGCTTGTGAATGGAGATGTGGAAATGGGCAGCTTCACATACACTGTTGGCAAATGTGAATTTGCTCTCCAGATTTGTCTACTGATGACCCACAGGAATCTATCACCCATTCTCTAAAAATCCAGGAACCAAACACAACTGCTTAACAGCTCATTACCAATTTCATTAAAATGTCTAGGAAACAACTAGAACTGCTTACCCAGCATGGGATTTGCATGATATGATTCACAACTAGAAAATTACTGTCTATGTCTAAGGACATTACATTTTCCTTCAAACTGACTACACAATTTGTCTGCAGTCAGTTATGTGTGGTCAGAAATGGATCTGATTTCCAGGCTACTTCAGCAGCTTGAATGAATTAAAACTTGCCAGAAGGTTTGTCTGGGTTCATCCAGGTACATGGTGGTTACTGATGTGTATGAGAAAATCCAGCAAATTCACCATTATTTTTGTCATATTCTCTCCTACCTATCTTCATAATACAGACAAAGCACAAAATCCATTAGGTAAAAGTCACAGTATTCCGAGCATCCTTGGTTATGATCAGATCCTCATGACACTTTTATTCTTAGCTATCTATAAAGAATTAGCCACGTCTGCTAGTGACAGAATATTCTGGTGAAAATTAGAATAGGAGTTTTCACTTGAATGTAGAAATGCCAGCTGGTTGCTAAAAGATACTTGTTGTGTTTCTACCAGTAGACCACAGGTTACAGCCATATATTACATAGGCTAGAGTGTGTAGACAAGTGTTGACAATGAGTGTGCTGTGACTCAAAAGGCAAAATAAAATTTAAAAATCTACATACAAAGGCACCTCTAGAGGGCACTCCTGCTTTAGCGGTTTTGGCCATTTTGGGTCTGGGTGTAGCCTGACAAGCCAGACTATTACATCAAAATGTACAGTCTGGCTATTACCCATAGAAAGAGCTCAATCTAAGGAGCGGAATCAGCGGTTGTCTTTCAAACTACCTTTGGACGCAATAGGTTGCCTCATAACCTACTGCTAGGGTATGTCTCTAGGATCGAGCAATGTGATTGGTCCCTACTGGGTCCTATGGTTCATTTCTAGACATACCTGCATAGCAAAACCATTTGTTACCACAAGGGTTTGGCTAGATTTCTAGGCTACTTTGGATGGGAATTAAATCAATATGTGTCGATTAATCATGAACAACTAAGTGAATATTTTGACACAGTTTTTGCATTTTGGATTAATTGACACCTGACTGCATCTGCTACAAGATAAATAATATCAAGTCAAATCAAATAATGCAAAATGTTATTTGTCACTTACAAGGTACAATACGCAGTGTCTACTAACTCCATCAACTGTGCATTAATGAAAATACGCAGAATGAGGATAAAGGAAATAAAATAGCTAAATATATGTACTCACTCAAGATGTAGACTGAGGATAAAAAGTGTCCTTCAATCTCTCGACACTCAGCCTGCAGCACAGAACAGAGGCTGTGGTTTGCCTGGGCCTCTGATGATTTCCTTGGCTCTGGACTGACATCTGGACTGTTGAGGTAGTTAAACTCCTCAAGTTATGTAAGATGAAGAAGATACAGCTGTGCCCTCTTCACCAGGGAATCAGTGTGTCAGGTCCATGTGCACAAATGCAGACATCATATACACATTACACATTAGATAGCTGAAGTAAGATAGTAGTAAGCCTCATCGATGTTTGTTATTTTTGACATAAGGCGGGGGGGGGGGGGGGGGGGGCTCACTGTGCCATATATTTATAAAAGACAGCTTCCCTCTGAACTAACATTGAGCACAACTAGGAAGCTGATGGTCAAGAATATTCCCCTCTTCCCTTAAGGCTATAAGGCCAAAGTGCATCACCTGTCCACATATACACCTATTCTCTGTGGTTATAAGGGGAGCACCATGTTGGCTTACTTTGTGTTTGAACTTCCTGTTATCATTAGTGCTCATTAATATCATGGTGAAATTCATATGGTATCACAAGCATCGTATGTGCATAATGGGGGGCTGAGTGCCAAATAATAATAAAAACTGGTGTGTGTGTAAAAGGCTGTATGTGCTCTTTTCATTTTGTTAAGAGGTAATGCGCCTACCTAGTCCACATAGTGCAAGAGGGGAAAAACAAAATTAAAATGGCTAGGGCAGAATGTAGGTCTATACCTACATTCTGCCCTACATTCCACATTCTGAAGATTTGTGAATCAAGAATGAGCCAAGAGTACATATATTTCAGTAAAGAGGTTAAACAGCATGAACTATATATTTTATAAAAGCCTTGATCCCCAGACGTGATTCAACATGCATTGAGATGTCCTGACTTTCTCCATTTCATGGACTATACCTAGTTTTGTATTTCAATGGAACCAAATGACTTTGAAACATATATTCAGAGGACAGCCATTCAGATGGCTGAACAGGTAGTGCATCCCAAAATTTTCAATGTTTTGTGGGTTTGAATTCCAGCTGCCTCCATTGAGCTCTTGCTCTTGAGCAAAGCACTTAACCCAAAGTTGCTTTAAGGGAGACTGACCCTGAAGTAATTGATAGTGACAAGTCGCTTTGGATAAAAGTGTCTGCTAAATGCATAAATGTAAATGGAGGTAATTAGATTACAATGATAGAACACTGTGAAATGCTTTCAAAAATGTGTAGCTACATGCTCACTGACACATGCCTGTATTCCATACAGTATGTTTATAAAAAACATTGTGACAAGACAGACCTCTTACCAGAGGCTTCCTGAAACCTCTGTGTAACATTGTGTCCCGATAACTGACCATCCTCTAAAGACAATTGTGCCCTCTTTGTGTGCAGGGGCAGGAAAGTTAATATGCCCTGTGAAAAGGTGTATTTACAGGTGATTATATCCATTAATCTCTGGATTACAGCATGTTGACTCCACACAAGTCTCTTAATCTGCTTGATTGAGCAGAGGCCTGTTCTATCTACTGTGATTTATTTCATAATCCGTCCCCACCCATGCTCTGCTCTCACATCTGGCCTTGTGGGACTCACTAATGTAATCCTCCATTTTAGAACAATTTTATTTGCTTAGCCGCTGATACACTGTACTTTAATTATAAAAATGCAGCTTTCAGATCCAGAGCTCAAAGTAATTACAGTATACAACTTGATTCAATTAGCTTCTCTCTCTCTCTCTTTCTCTCTCTCCCTCGCTCTCACTCCCTTCCTCTGTGTGTTTTGTAGGTGTAACTGTATGTGGTAGCATATTTGCATGTGTGAGGTAAAACTGAGGGCTGATAACCTGTGTTCTGTGTTATAGGGAGAGACTGCTTAGTCTATTCTTTTTTCATTTTAAGGCATGTCTTGATTCAATATGCAATTAGCCTTTATTCATCAAGTTGACTGATCTATTTATCTCTTTAGACAGTGGCAAAAGCATTATACTCATGTTGGCTTAACAAAATTTTAATTATATTTGTTATGTCATCATAGCAACTTCATGGCAATCTGTAAAACGTCATGGTATTGTTGCAGAACACCCTGTTTTAATGTAGTATATCTCCTTTAGTAAATTTCTTTCTTTCATTCATTTCATTTTTTATTATCTGTTATAAACCTCCATTGTTTGTCTGTTATTGGCAGAACAATGAGTTATGTTGTACCTCACACATAACATAGGCTTATACATACTGTATGTATGGTAGCAATGTTGTATATGTGTATCTGCGTTTTAACATGCTTTTCCTGTGACAGATGTCAAGTACCACCCTGTAAAAAATGTCAGATTATCACAAAAGGGCACTTTGATTAATCCATGATTTCAGAAGCACTTAGGTTTATTAAATCCTCCAATCCCTCCAAACCCTGGGTCGCAGAGGGATTACAGGCAGGTAGACACCATTGTCTGTCCAAACAATCCATGACTATAAGCTTCTCTGACCCTACACTGATTCTGAGGCTTGCAGACAAACTGCTGTTGCTAATGCATGGGTGTGAATGCTTGTATGAGCACGGGTATGTCTCTGTCATTAATCAACATAATCATCCTCTCCCAGCAACAGTGCGATCACATCATGCAGGTTTGGAGTGTAAAGGGAATAAACTAGACTGGCAGGTGATGTGAGGGGTGTTAATATGTCTAGCACTGAAAAAGGCCCTTTGACAAGCCCAGGCCATATGGAGCTTTCAGCCATGCAGTCAACAGCTGCCTCCCTACACCACACAGCTGCTCCACCCACGCTCACCAACCGGCTAAACCCCTCACTACAACTCTCACCTCTGCTGCCCAGATGTGAACTGAATCACAAAATAGCTGTCACTACCTGTACTGAACAATTTTACTAACTACCGGTAGATCATTGACCTCTGACACTGGATAATTTTACTGAACTGTTCAGTTCTGCATGGTATCTTAACTGCTGCCCTTAGGTTGTATGCTAGTATGTGGATTATAATTTTCCAGTATATCAGATGCATTCAAATAGATGTACTAGGTGAAAAGGAAATCCCTACAAAAAGAGAACTAGCAGTGTCATATCCACTGAAAATGCATCATGGGTGCAGTGTACAGTAATGGCACAAATATTTTTTTATTTTGTCAGTGTACATTTTTGCAAACAAATTGTTTCAAGCCTTGCATAGAACATGCCTTCTTGAAACATAGAATGAAACTTCACAGCTCTGGACACTTGTGGCATTTGGCTTTGTGTTTACTGCCGGACCATATGGCTCTCCTTACCAACACATGCCATATTGATCAAATGTACTGTGTTTCACGTGTTCTTTACTTAATGCATTTATAACTCGTCATTTTCTTCATAATGCTTACATGTGCATTTTAGAAGGAAACTCTAAATTACTGTCATACTGGCTTCAAGGCTTGGCATACCACACTAGGTAGGGGCATTACACCAAGCTGTCACCTCAAACTGACAAAGAAGGCAGTCTTGAGGTGCACCTCGAGTGCTGCACCTACGTAGTATCCATAGCACCAGTGGTCTAGTCAAGGTGTGTTTTCCATAAGTGACAACGGAATCTTTGCAGAAGACAGGTGGACAAAACACCTTAAAACATTACACAATTACGTGTCATCGGTTGAAACATCCAGACATTGAATTGATGACAGCTGAATAGGCTGCTAAACTTAAAACTGATTTCAGCTCAGAATGGTTTGCTGCTTTGTAGCCTATAGTGATCAAGAACAAAAAATTACCAGTTCAATTAATTTACAATTTGAAATAACCTGGAAAATGGTTCCTGCTTTGAATATATATTTCCCTTGAGAACTAGCATATGTTCTGCTGATTTGGCCTTGAGGTGCTTTGAAACATGAAAGTGGCCATGGTATGTAATTTTTAAAGAGCCTGAGATTACTGAAATTGTATCTGTCTATAAGAAGCTTACTGATGCTTACACTTAATATTGCCCTTTAATGTGGACAGAGCATATGAAAAACACAATCACTCCATGATTATTGTGAGCTAAAAACATGGACAACAATATGGCAAGCTTCAGGTTGACTCATGGTAATATTTACCAATTTAACAGACCGTTATCAACACTGCAAGTCTCTCTCTCTCTCTCTCTCTGTGTGTGTGTGTGTGTATGTGTATGTGTGTGTACTTAAGATCATAATCATGTGTAACTGGAGGTGGATGTTTTTCTAAAAACTAAAAGTAAATCATTTCACAACAAGAGAACGGGCTATTCCTCTTAAAGCTACATTGTTCAAAAACATAACATTGGCCAAAGGCTGCACAGTCGCACATGTAAGCGAAATAATAAAGTAAAAAAAAGTAAAATAAAAGCAGACTTCTTTATCCTCTGGAAAAAGCTGAAAATGCCATAGTCATAATAATGTGTATGAAATGTACTAATTACATTTGTAGGTGCAAACGTCAGATTTGACCTATAATGTCTGGTGGCCCATACTCTTACCCATACTAAATTGAGGCACACTCTAATCTACACCCCCCATCCCTTTTGCTGCTTTTGATAAGTCCTGAAATGCACCTCTACACAAACATGCAGTTGAAGAAATAAAAGCAGATTGTTGTTAACATAAGTACAATACACATAACCTGGACAATACAACCACACATAAATTGACTTGACTTATTATGACCGCCACTGGCGTAGCCTGAGCCAAGGAAATTTGGGTGGCATGTAGGTCTAAAGGAGACACATCAAATGAGCCCTCACACACTCATTTGTTGTGTAGCGTCACCTACTGACAGACAAAAAATTGAAAACTCGTTGTTACAAAATTTTTGTCAGCAATTTCCTGGACACTGGAACACCGGGGCACTTGAAACGCGGTGGACATTTACCCCTAGTAGACCCATAGGACATAGTAAAGTTTTGTCCCCCGAGACTGCCCCACTTCTGTGCTGGCCCCCTGGAACACACATTGGTATGACACAGTTATTGTGGAATAACTCGAGAACCATAGCACCTGAGCTGATGAACTTTCAGTAGTACTTGGGTCTCAAGGAGCTGCATCAAACGAGTCCTCGTGCAGCCACCTATTTACAGAAAAAAATGGCAAACTTGCTTGTTTTTCTTGTAAGCAAATTTCCATCAGTGATTCCAGACACACTGAAACACTGGAGCACTTGGAAACTCGATGGACATGTAGCCTCAGTAGGCCTAAAATAGTGTGTAGTAGCTTTTTCTCCCCTGAGACTGTGCCACTGAAAGCAAGTTTCTGTCTATGGTTTTGGGAACACCGACACACAGGGCCAATGAAACTTGTTGGGCATGTTGCCTTCCAGGCTCATAGCAGAGAAATTCACTCATTGTGCTTGATTACACAAACCATTATGTTAAAGAAGGAATTTAGGAATAAAGGAATTCACACTCTGAACATGTGTAAACTGTAGGTATGTGTGTTGACATGTATGTATAACTCATAGGGGAAAACCTGTAAGACTTGTGGTTTAAAAGAGTCTGAATGGACATGATTTTTTTTCGGATGGCACATGCAGCAACTTGTGGCAGTAAAATTATGTACTGCTGGGCGGTACATCTATTTTTTCATGGACAGGACAAACATTTTGGTGGTTTGGCATACATCTGGCATTTTTTGGATTTATTTTGGCACAACGTTAAGGCTTTGGCCAAACTTTGGCATGGTTATGGTTTACCAAAAAAGACTAAAAGAAGCCAGTGATAAAGCTGAGTTATGGCATATGTCTGGTTTGCCAAAACCCTCGCATCTGGCTTTATTGTGGTGTGATTATGGCTTACCATAATACAACAAAAGGCGCCAGTGGCAAGTCATCATATGGCTGAGTTATGGCATATGTCAAGCCAATCCGAAGACTGGGTGAAAAGCGGGACGGCATCGGGGGAAACGGATGCCTTCTACTCTTGGTAGTGAGTTTTTTTTTTTGAAAGGAATAAATAAAAAAATCTATATGAATTAATAAAAAATAAATTACAGTGAAACTGAATCTTGTTTTTTTTTCTACAAATAGACACATAGCCTGCCATATAAATGTAACAATAAAAGCTTATGAACATCGAGTGCTAGGACACAATGTAAGTAAGTCAGTAGGTAATTTGGGAGTTTTGGGGGCAGTTACCAATGTTTTGGAATTCCATAGTGGGTTTTGGGCAGGTTTAGGGTTGATTTTAGCCTCCTTTGGTTATTATTTTGGCATTCCTATTTTGGGCCAAAATAGGGCCATGTGCCGTGCCAAAACCTTGCCAAAATGGCAAGCCAGTTTTGGGCCAAATGTGGGCTATAATTATTTTTATCTGGGTGGTGTTTCTTTTAGGCAGTATCTCGGGTTTATCTGGGCGTCTTCAACGCACTTAAAGTTATGAGCAATAGTTTCAATGTCGTCCACACAGTTGAGTAGGCTTTGGGGAGACTCATAGTAGGCCTACTATTTCCGAAGATTTCTTCCCTAAAAAGACCTGTGAAGGGTTAAAAATGTGGTAGGAGGCGCACTCGCCGGATTTGGGAGGAGGAAGTTCGACGCTGAATAGGCAATATTAATTAACTGAAAAGCGCTATGTAGAGGTGTCAAATCTTTAGCAATATCCTAGTGTCTTAAGGAATTTTATGATCTAGGGCACAAACATATCTCAGAAAATGGAAGATATTAGTGAGGAGACTCTCCTTAATTACATTTATTCTTCAGGTGGGAAAGTCAAAAATTCAGACATATTGAAAAAATACAAACCATTTATAAGCCATAACGACTTACAGCTGCGTGGTAAGTAGCCTTAGCCACGTATTTGTGGCGTTTGTTAAACTTAACAAAACTGTGTTTCATGTTTGCTAGGCATGGCGAGATCTAAGAGCCTACACGTTTCATTTTCTAATTATACCCGTTAAATACTCAGTGTTATAATTTATTTTCACCATGTTTTGTGTCATGCTTCTGGCGCCTTAATTAAAACATGCATGCAAAAGTTTTCAACTCTGATAAACATCTGGTTTACATTAGACAGTCTTTGTGAATAGCTATAGTCACGTTCGGTATTGTGTCATTTCCTTTATTTGCTTGAACGCTGGTTGGGAGTCCCACCGCCATATCCCACCCTTAAAATAGGCTAAAAAACCATCAATAAAGTACAGTAGATTGTTCTAGCCTACTGCATTTGAATGGAAAGTAATTTCTCTAAAACTGCAGTTATTTTTTGCAGGCTTGAGCAGGTTTTGTCAGCCTTGATCACTAGGTCAGTTGGTGAAAGCCCATCCATGAAACATTGTCCCTCCATGCTTTACACTGAGAAGTGTTTTAATTTTAGTTTTTTTAAACTATTTATTAATCACATAATTTGTACATGTGTTTGAATGAACAGATAGAGAGAGAGATTTGACTAATGAATATGTCTGCTTCACCACAATTATGAGATAATTATAGTGATTATAAGAGAAATCCTGACATATTCAACAAAGGACCTTAAGTGATAATCCAGCCTGACCTTGAAGTGAAAGGTCAGTCCTCCTGCCAGATGCTCCATGCAGTGGTGTGCAGAGATTTGAAAAGCCCCCTCCACAAACACCATCTGACATAGCTTCTAAACCATAATCATCCAAATGTATTTAAAATGCTGCACAAAAGCATGTCTCAAACATTTAGTAATGTTCTTGACAATACGCCTTCACCTTTTTTGTTTTCTCAATTGAGGGATGACATTCAAATTGTGCATTCTGCTTAAATTAGCTACATTAGTCGGCCATTAACTTTACCAAATTCCTGAGGCCGTGTCAGCAAGTGTCTGCTTCCTTCAGGCTTCCTGTTGTTAGTGGCCTATGAGTATGTCAGTTTGGGACCAGGACAGGAAACAGGAAAAGTCTGAATTGCCTTCAGTTATATAAATGCTAACCAACTACTACTAAGTTTATTACGAACTTAGAATATCAGTTTGTATAGCTTTTGGACAGAAAGCTACATAGATAGAATCGCCTAAATAGGCGATTACGATGTGTAGTTTCACTGGAATATGTCTGTCTTAGAGACTCGGGTGAAGCTGAAGTAGGCTTTGCCTGTGAACTGTCTAGTCTCTATATGGACTCTGGCCTTTTCCTATGGACTGTAGTTTTTTCCATGTGGACTATCTAGTCTTTGTCTGTGGGCTGTGTAATCTCTGTAAGGACTGTCTATGTGGTCTAAATGGAGAGATTGTTTCTTGTGTGTAATGTGTGTTTTTGGGTTCAGTAGGGGTATGTGTTTACTTAGTTGCAAACATTTTCACTCTCATAGGAATGAGCCACACCCTTCTCTTTTTTGGAGGAATTCAAGTTACTTTTCAGCCTGCAACCCTCAGCTATCTCTCTCTCTCTCTCTCTCTCTCTCTCACACACACACACACACACACACACACAGGGGAGTTGGGGGTCACAGCATTCTTACCCACAATCCTAAACCATGTCACATAATTCATGTACACATTTCAAAATGGTTCACAGAGTATAATTTAGAGCTGCTCATTTATTTACGCTGTGCTAAACAGTTGTTTTCTGGAGAAAAATATTTTGATGACCAAAGTATTTCTTTGTAGCCAAATACAGGGAGGAATTCAAAGCCATTATTGACCAAATCGCAGTGGTGAAGTCAGAGAATGTGAGTATAGCAAGCACATTGTGATAAAATATTTCTCTTTCTGAAATCCTGAGGAAATGTCATGACATTTGCTTTCTGTAGCTGTGACTCCCAACTCATTCCAGTCTATTTGCACCGCCATGCATCAGTTTTAAGATCTTTTGTTTCTTTATAACCTAGCCAAATATTGGAAGATATAATCCCTCACAGACAGTCTCTGTTAGTGTTAGTGTTGGTGCTATGTATATGTAGGCTCCAGTATGTCCATGTACATAAACTCATGGACATAAAAGGAGAATGCTTTACAGTTTGAATGGTCAGGGTTGCTAAGTAAGCTATCAGAATTTGTGGGAAAACTGAGGTCTAGGCCTGCATAAAGTAGATTAGTGGATGTGGGATATACTACCCTGAATTATTTCAAGATAAACATACTTGGAGAAACTACATGGAATGAGAGCAACTAGGTATGATGGCAGTATTTTTCATTTATTAAATATTAATTACATTTGGTGCAAGTTGGATTTTCACCATGGTTAATTTAGTTCCCATCCCGACCCAGCCCACCCACCATCAGTGATTAGATAGTTTTTCAGAAACAGTTAGGCAGCTTTAGGCATTAATTTGGCTTGAAGCATTCACTGTCTGTTGTAAGTTGATTTCTGGGTGTCTGTGACAACTCTCACTGAATTGACCAACTACTCTTTTCTAATTGCTAGGATTTAGCCCTTTATGCTTAAATGGCAACATTTTGATTCCCACTTGTATGTAGATGTCTCACAACCTGTTGTTTTCCATAGGGGGAGAAATATCTGGTCCTGAAGAAGCGCTACCGACAGCAGTTGCAGGACAGGGAGAGAAGGGATCAGATGTTGCCAGCAGGGCCGTCATCTGTTGTTCCCTCTCAGGAGGACCAGCACTGCCTGGGCACAGAGGGGCAAGGTAGCTGCTCAGAAGCGAATGGAGAAAGGGAGATTGAGAGATCTAGATCTGAGGTTTCACAGGGACTCACCATTACTATCACAGAGGCTCTGAGTCGGCTTGCTGAGCAGGTGAGGAGAGCTCATCTCTCTGATTTTTACTGGAACAGTTATCATAGAAAATAAAAATGACTTCTCCAAACACTCCTTAACAGTATGGCCCACTCTCACTCAAAGAACTCAGTAATGCCCTGGTTGACTGTCTTAGCATTCATATGACAGCATCTGATTCAATTTTCAGTATCTATGTAAAATGAAGCATGAATTTTTCTAAATACTGTAATTGTGTTCTCTTTATGGCACAGTGCTACCAGAGACAGTTGATGGTTGATGCTGTAAAGAGTACCTATCTAAGGTTTAGATGCCAGCTCAGTGTCCTGCACAGACAAATGTTGCAGTTGTTTTGATGCCTCATGCCTTTTGAGCATGTTCATTTTTCAGAGCAGTTATTTCTGAAGTGATCGGGTCAATGATAAGACTGACACTGTTCACAGTGGGCAACACAGACTTAAAACTTGATCACAGTATTTGAGAGCCTGAACATTATGAAAATAGTAATGTGGCTAATCTTGACAAATCACAACAGCTCACAGCCTTGAGATATGGAAACACAAAAATTGATCCAAGAAAGTAAGTTTCAAGTTTTGGTGTCCTCACCATCCACCATACTTCTTCTCAGAAATATGAGTTGCCTATGTTGTGGCACTATTAATATTATATCACTGGATTACACATTCCTATCACAGACAGAGATGCTACGGGTATATCATAGATGATACAGCATGCTACATTTCTAGTTTGCAGTGTCCATCCCTGGTTCATCTCTTAGAGAGCGGCAACAACAACCAAGCCACCTAAAGAGGATGTTTGTGAACAGTCAGCTGTCCTAAGTCACATAAACAAAAGCACTGAAATCAAACGTCATTGGCATGAGATCCGTGGAGAGCAAGAATGAAGCAAATTATGATATTTTCAGGAGGTTGTCCATGTTAAGGGGACTTTGTTTGGTTCAGAATTGTGCAGAGGCAGGCACACAGAGACACACAATGTTAACGGTTACCAAATCTTTTGGAAGGTTTATCAACTGAACTGAGGAACAGATCACACCTTAATCATTTTTTCCCTAGCAAGGACATTTGAGAATATTAACTGGCATCCAGACTTGTGGCCTACCAAAATGGTGTATGATGACCTCACAGTCCAAGCATGCACAGAGAGTGTTTCTAAGTAGCATGACTCAGTCAGCCTGTTGCATAATCTCTCTCAGATTGTGAACATTACACATGTCTAGATGAGGGAGGATCCCTATGGTCAACATGGCTCTCTGAGTCTTTATGGTCTGGCAAAACTCACCTTATAGGCTTACTTCTCAAAGGTACTCAAGGCATGAGGCATGACATGCTAATCCAGGATGAATCCAGCTGACTGTTGTTTTCAGTTAATTACCTTTTTTGGAACTGGAATACATTATTTATTCTATTATTTATTTCGTTCTTAAATGGCTGGTCAGTATCAGACACACCTTGTGATTACTAGGGATGGGCATTCGATTACATTTTCTTAATCGATTGTCGGGAGAATTAACAATCAATTTAGCTTAATCATTAATATTTTATAATAATATATTTTTTTTCTTTTCATATATCAAAAATGCAATGAAAATACAAAAAGACAACATGTTTTTCCTCGATGAGATCTTTATTACAAGAAGAACAACACTTGTGGCAGTTAAACTGGACATTTGCTTAGGCTAAACTTGAAATTTTTGCTGCAGTAGTCTAAAGCAGTGGAGCCTGCAGCTGCGAGCCGGTGCTCTTAAACACAACTGATCTGACCCTTGTTTGTTCCAAAACAATAATATTAATAATAAATAAATAAATAACACATTACACAAATCACATTAAGCAATAACTTGTCCACAAATAATAAAAAAAAATTAGGCTACCTAACAAAGCTTCATAAAAAAAACTAGAAAAGCACTTGGAGAGTGCAGTCCTCCACCAAGGCAATAGGTTAGGGGCCACTGACGCAATTCAAATTCCAGGCAGTGTTCTGGATCACCACCAAAATGAAGTCATGTTGATTGTCTTGATACACACGATGTCTGAAAATCTCATCCAAATCTTGCAGTACTATTTTGTGCACAGACGGACAGAAAGACAAACAAACGGCGGCAAAAACATAACCTCTTTGGCGGAGGTAATAACTTGAACTCACAGAGTGCCAGTCTACTAATTATTGTTTAAAAAGATGCTCTGGGTTCAGATGTGACCGCAGCCTGGTGACTGACAGTCCAGCCAGACGAGTTGTACATATATGTGGCTTTCCCATCCCTAGTGATTACACTGACTTCAAATTAGATCGGAGTATTAGTCTTCATTTTCTGTTCCCTAGGGTTATCCCAACTGCTATGGCATAACTCTAAAATGACAATGTTGGTGAACACTGTTGAACTGCTGCTGAACTGTTGCTCGTGCTGCAGCACACAGCTTTCTACAGTTGGCTTCATTATTCCAGTTCCTCTTGTCCTGCTGCTTTGGACATAATTGTATTTTAAGGTTTTTGTCCTTAAGTGACAAGGAAATGGTTCTCACATTATTGATAATTAATCATAATTACACATGCAATCAGTCAATTACAAGAGTTTCAGGACAGTAGTGATTGTTTCTTGATCATGGCGCAGATTACATTGCAGTCGTGAAGTGTTGTGTCATACCAGTGAGTCAGTGAATGTTCTGGCAAACACTAAATAGCAGAGAATATCTAGGAACTGACAGTGTGTTCCATCATATCACTGACTGGGGTGTTCAAACAGTCAAAATATCCTCATATGCCCCCTGCTGGTGGGGTTGTTAGGAACTGCTAAAGTAGGTAGTCGTTGGGGCAAAATATTACATGCATTGTGTGAAGTTTATCATCAATGTCTATGACTTAACTGTCATAATATTCTCAACCATGCCGATTCTAGGAAACATACTGGCAAGAAGTGTTGGAAATGTTTCAGGCAATATTGTGAATGCTCTCAGTGTCAGGTAGAATTGTTGTAAACTATGGTGGTTGTATATTGTGTGGCTATATGTTGGTTCTCAATACATGTTTTAGTCGACTCATGTTAAAAAGTTGCTTGGGGCAGTGAAGTGGCCTGAGCTGTTGCTTTGCACTGCAGCTTTGTAAGCTTTGACTGCTGATAGTAAGCAGGTTTATATTGTTCATGTGGGGAAAAGAGGGAAGTAGCAACACTGCTGCAAAGGCTGCAAGAGGGGGTGAGAATGGGTGAGTGTGAATTGGATAATGGTAGCTAGTGTAGGAGAGAGATGAGCCATGCTTTACTGAAATCAACCAAGGGAAGATGACATGTACGCATAACCAAGGAAAGAGGAGATGTATAGCCAAGAGAAAATAATGCATGCAACAGGATGTGTGCCATTAGTTGAAACCTTAGCAGTGTGCTTAACTCAAATAGACAACAATGTGGGCTGACATAAAGTGCTATGCCATCTGGAAAAAAATATATTAACTGATACATACTACTTTCTGCAGAATATAGCCCCCATCTGAATGCCGCTTGGTCAATCCCTTTGTGTTCATTTGCATTGTCATTTGTACTCAATCTGAATGCACAGGTCTCGGTGCCGGTGGCTTAATGCAAGCTGATGGGTGACAAACTGAAAGGTGTTGGGAAAGAGAATGAAAAGGGAACTCCAACTATTAGGCTACTGTTTGTCAGTGTCTATTAAAAAGACAGAAGAAACACCCTGCCCTACATGAAGTAGCATAATTATTTGTATCATTAAGTTAGCTGGTGATTCTTTCTGGTGCTACTAGAGCAACAGATACTCTCTCCACCTTCAAGAAATTACCTGGAGTGCACTTACAATGCACCTCTCAATCTCTCACTCCTGCACTTTTATTACACTCCTGCACTTTCATCTCCTGCCAATTTCATGTTATCGAGTTGCACTCTTTGTTAATTTGTGCTGTAGCTTGAATGTTTATCCTCTTTTTTGTAAGTCGCTTAGGATAAAAGCGTCTGCTAAATGCATGAATGTAAATGGAATGTCTTAACTGAAAGCAGCTGTTTGCTAGTGTACTAATATAATGTAATAGTAGTTTGTGCGGTAAAGCAAGGGAAGGATGCAACAAAATAACTGTGCTCATAGGATCTTTTTGGTTATTGTGGGTCTGGAATGAAAGAGCCAGGACAGAAAGAGAGTGGCTCATGGTTCATATTCTGAGGGAGAGATGGCAAACAGCAAATCAATGAGACATGCAGTCTCTTTTAGTGATAGAAGATAACTTCCAAAGCAGACCGTTTACACATGCCATTCAAACTTTAGAGTGATAGTGTACCCAGATAACAAGATGCCGGTCTGGTGGCATTTTGCTTGTCGGTTCTGCAGTGGTCCGCCTGTATTTTGCCATATGTGGTATTTTTGCTATCTGGGAGATACCATATATGGCAAAACATCAGTAAGCAAAAATGGTGGTGATCTGCTGGCATTTACATTAAATAAATATTTATTTATTTCTATAGACAGAGATCTTGACCCCCACAATGTTTAGCATAAAGTTCTGCCCTTGCCCCTTACATATGTATGTGACAAAAATTGTGTTATCAACACAGCTTGTGTGGTCTGCTTTGTACCTCCAAAATGTGTAAGTCAGCTTGCTTCAGGCAAACAATATCACTGAATAAACCTCACTGTGTTGCCAGCCTTGTGTACTTTGTAGTGAATACATGCATCTCTCTGGATCATCTCACTCTCACATGTCCCTGCATAATGCATCAGAACCGACTCTAGCCTTTTTGCTGCCCGAGGCCAGACTTGCCCCGTTTTCTAGAAATCAAGTCTAGAAAAAGAAAGAAATGTTTGTAGTCAATTACATACTAATGCGTCACTTAATAGAAAAGGCTATAAAATGGTAAAACAACAGTGTTGCTTCCACAGAACACCATCTACAAAGAAGGTCAAAAGAATGTATGTGACTAGCATGTCCAATTACTTTTCTTTTGAATTATGTGACAGTTTTTACCATAAATGATCTGTACCAGATATCCATTGTTGTGACACAATACCAATTCAGCCCTCAAATATTTGATTTAAGTTCATGGAAACATGAGGGGGGTGAACCACAGCTTTTAAAACATGTACTAGATGGATGGTGTAGTCTTGCTGAAAGAGGATTTTGGGCTGTTTTCAATAGGAAATGAAAGCAGATTGTGTTGGACTGAGGGAGGTATCCACACTGAGCCCAGAGGATACCCCTGAACCCACTGATGGAGAGGATGAGCTAGACAAGGAGTCAAAGGTAAACACAGACACAGAGACAAACACACACACACACATACATGACATGGCAACACAATTCAGCCTATTATAGTTAAAGGCCAGAACTATCCATTTTATAATTATCTTTTATCCATCAGTCTCTATGTAGTTTATGTTTTAGAGTAGAAAAAAATATGCTAATGACAACTGCCAGCAGGGGGCACTAGACTTGTACTTTGTGCTATGGTGAATGCATGACTAGACCAAGCCATTACCATACAGAGCAGGTAATGCAAACACATTCTTCACTCACAAATGTAGAAATGTGTTTAGAAAGACTTAGATGCAAAAGTATATGCATACTCCTTTAACACTCCGTGAATGCATTAGGAAGGCCTGTTTCGAAGGTACAAGCAGTATGTGATTAAAAAGTAGGGGGTAAAAAAACCATCAGTAAAAAAAGCACATACGTACAGATAATGCTTAAAGTAAAAGAATCCGTATACCCTTTGTCACCATATCAACAGAATGTCTTTCGAAACAGCATTTTTTAATGAAGCCCAATGATATTTCGCTACTTTTTCTAATTTCTCCCGGCTGTCCTCTTCTCTTGTGTACAGTCAGACCATGAGCTGAGCCAAGATGAGGTGTGTGGTGCTGGTGAAGTGTGTAACTCTGTGGCGGTGAGTTTACATTACAGAGGATGGGGAGAACTACAAGTCCAAACTGCAGGGTGTGTGAGCTGAGCTGAGCCTCTCTGTATGTCACTGGTATTTGTGTGTTTGTAGCTGGATCCTGTGGAAAAGGACTGGTTCTACTCAGCGGCGTGTGCCCAGCTGGCCCACCTCATACAGCTGCTTGAGCAGGAGCCTGCCCTGGCTAATAAAAAGGTATGCCTAAGCTCAGTGCTGCTACACAAGACTACTACGGAAATACATTTGTGCTCACATAGTTATGTTAGTAAGATAAATGACAATTGATTGTTTTTCCTTGCATTTTCTCTTTGTTGTATGGACTGTTTCTCAGGACTTCACCTCTGTAAGTGTTTTCAAAGTCTTCTTTGAAGAAAAACATTTATTCCAAGAAAATACTGACAGCCATTCATCAGTAGTTGTAATGTAATGAAATCTAAATGTCTGCTGTAAATGCAAGCGAAACACTCGCCCTGAAACTATGAGGGGTATTTTTCAGCATGTGCACGAGTCAAAATTTCATTTCAAAGCAATATTTAAGTTTGACTGCTGATTGCGTTTCAGTCTCTTTAGTGCTGGTATTTCTCTATAAGGTTTTATTTATTTTACTGGTACATTTTGCTTAAATAATTATGTAGGTGTGTAACTATGTTTAACCTCAATTCTAGTGCAGAAAATTGCCTTATAGAGTTAGAGCTCTGTTTGTCTTGAAAAGCTGAATGATGAGTTCAATGGTGATATCTGTAGGATCTGAAGCATAACACTTTACATCTACTGTGTGTTGCTTTGTTTACATGTCTATATGTGTGTTTGAAACTCACTATTATATTTCTTCCCTTTGCTTCTGTGATGTTCCTGGGTGCTCTTTGCAGGGGGTGAGTTTGTATGTTCATGTTGCCTATCAGTTTTGTTGAGCTGGAATATTTTAAACTAGGAAATGGATGCCATGATTCTGTTGTATTACAGTGTCATGGCACACTCTCTTGCTCTCTAGAAAACATCAGGTGCAACACAAGGCAGAAAAATGGTATCTATAGGCCTGCATTTCAAAGTGCTACTATCAAGAGGATTATGATCGATAGCCTTTTAGCCATTGTGCCCCCCTGAAACAAATCCCCACAAGCCCCAAATCTTTTATTTGTCCCATGAGTGAGCTTAATAGCCCTGGGCTGATGTTTGCTCCTCTTCACCCCCTGCAGAGCTGCTAGGTCAGGGCTTCTCACGCTTGCCTGTGTCAGACCACCTTCTAAGAGAGTGTTAAGCCCTATCTTTGCAAAGGAAACACAAGCCCAGAGGCATTGAAGTGCAGAAACTTAAGCACATCTATCCCAAACACTTTTGGTTTAATCTCACAGGAATACAGCAAACTGGGAAAGTGCTTTCCCACAGGTGTTTTGATGTGCTTAGCTCACATAACCCCCAACACACACACACACACACACACACACACACACACACACATCATACACACACACACACACACACACACACACACTAAAAACTACAAACCATACAACATTTCCATGTCCATTAGCCTGGGCACATAGAACAACAGTAAACTCTAACCATGCATTCTGAATTCTAACCATGTCATTTGATAATAAAACTGACATATCTGTATTTAACTTCACAGCAGTATAGTTTATGCAGTAAGAATAAGGAGAGAGATCTCTCAACCTAGAAAAACACTTTTATTGGTAAAACATCAGGGTACAAATCTGGAGTCTTGAGGTTATCCCATGCATTATCATTTGTCTTCAAAAAATTATTTGGTTTGGTTTCGTTGATTCACTGTGGAGGGATTGAGATGGTTTAGATTTTTGAAAGGGAGACAACACTGATCTAGTGTTGCTTAAAGGCTCCTCCCCTGTGTGTCTGGCTTCATAGTAGAGTTGACACTTTCACTGGGTGCTTGTGCGATGGACGAGGACAGGAGACGCCACATCCTGCCCTGTCTCATCCATCACAGCCAGACCCCAGCAGGGCCGTCCACATGTCTCTCTGACAGGCTAGACAGCCAGGCAGTCCATCTGGGCTGTTTGACAGTGGGCACAAAAGAGGTGTATGCACTGTGGCTAGACTCTATCACACTATCATTCCATCATGATGTTTCCATGAGGTGGCACATACTAGGGAAGGAGGAACCTCCTCCCTTATCAGTCTGTCAGTAAAAGACAGCAAGCACCTCAAACCTGCTCTACTTGACTTGACTGAACTAGGAAGATTTGCTTCTCATGTTAGTTTGATTATTGTGTTCAAATCACTGAATGCAGTCACTCAGTCTGCTAATGATGATGTAGTCTGTTCTGTTCTAACAACACATGGCTCTAACAACAAGATGAATGGCTCACATCCTTCATCCATTTACTGTGATACCGTTATAAAATTGATAATGCATTGAGTACATAAACCCTAAGCCCACTGTTGCGAATTATTGAAGGCATACTGTATGTTATGTCATCTAATGTGTATTATTGAAGGCATACTGTATGTTATGTCTTCTAATGTGTTTTATTGAAGGCATACTCTATGTTGTGTCATCCAATCTGTATTATAGAAGGCATACTCTATGTTATGTCATCTAATCTGTACAAGTGAAATATTTTGGATATAATACTGAAGTACCTATGATCATAGGCTTTACCACACAATACACACAATGCGTGTGTGTGTTATAGTTAGTTAATTATGCCAGAAAATATCATTATTAATATTAACAACAAAAACGGGTCTGAAGTGGAATGCATAGAATTTGACTGTTATGTTGAGAGCACACTGTCTTGAAATCTAGTGTATGACCTACCTAGTGGCAAGACCATAGCAGAGCCCCTGACAATGCAATGCAAATGTACTCGTTTGCTTGACAATGTGAGGGTTGCTTTTTGTAACTATGTTGTTGATTGTCAGTCTGTAAAACAAGTAAATGCAAGACTATTTTATCGTTGCATACAGGTATGCTTAGGCAATACAGACACCTGTTTCACTTGATACTTATTTAGGAAAAACTTGTAACTGCTTCAACTGCTGTTGAATAAAATTGCAAGCCGATTCCCACTGCGGTGATTTGATCACCCGTCATCATGTTAGCAACACATGTAGCCCAAGCACTCATTGCTCTTAAAGGAGCTATGTGTAGTTCTCATGGAATTCACTTTGGTTTCAGAACACGGCTTTGCATTCACTTAAATTATAGTTAATGCAGTGGGCACCCATTGGAGAATGTGATGTTATAGGAAAGCTGGGTGGAAGTTAGTTTATTTGTATGCTAACTTCAGTGGATATCAGGACATTATGCAACAGTTAGATCCAGTTGAACTATGTAGGAATTTCAGGCTGGATGTGACACATCCCCTAGGTGTGAGTGTATCCCACAATATACTATGGGTGACTCTTCACAGCTAATTAACACTGCATTTTCCATTGAGTTGACTGATGTGAACATTCCATTCATTCAAACCGAGAGAGCAGCTATTTTCAGAACATCACATTTGTCAGTTCTCTCCAGAAAAAACATCTTAATGGAGTAGTGTGAACTTGGCTTGGCATTTGACATACAGACAAGAAAGCAGGCGTGTGCACAAGCACAATATAGACACTCTTCCTAAACTTTCAAGCTGTTGATTAACTGTTGCGTTGCTTGGGAATTGGAGGAGCAAAACTTAGCTTAGCACTATTTTGGGAGGAGGATGAACAAACAGTACTGGTAGACAATATCGGGGGCGGAGGATGAAATGATAGACATTATGATTCATTGTCTTTAAACAGTAGACATTATGATTCAGTGTCTTTAAACGTTGTTAGTTGCTAATGGAACTGTTGTATAAAAGCAATGCAACACTTGTGGTTTTGGGGTTGTTAGCAGATATACACATGGCTGTGGTTACCTGCGGAATTCAGCCTTTGGCTTCATACCTGCGGCTAAACCACAGCTGTGGATATATCTACTAACAACCCCACTCCCACTCATGTTATATTGCTTAATTTGGTAGCCCGGCATACCAAATGCTTTCACTTTGTTTCATTTTGTGCAAAGCATCTGTGATCCCTTAATTGGTGCATGTTTCCTTCCTCGTGGGCAGATACTTTCTGTGAACTTAAAAAATATTGGACATGCCAGAACCTTCTGTTCGCTAACTGGCCAGCCAAAAATTTGTCATCAGAAACCCAAGCTTTTGGAAAGATCCCTGACGCAGGACTGTAGTGAAATGTGATATTGAGTGGAAGCACTAGCTGGCGCTTGCCTGGCCAGACATCAGGTGTTTTGGACATTACATCTATGTGGTTGTTTCTTCATATTCTGCTGTTTCTAGGTAATTTCTGGATGTTTGAACCAAAAAGTATTACCCCTAGCTCCTAAAAGGGAATGGAAGACAGCTGTTTCATGGGTTTTGATGGATGTTACATGCAAAACACACCCATGATTACCTACAAAATCTATGTATCTATGTACCATGCTTTTAAACTATTTGTACAGATGTTTTAGTCAAACTAGCGGAAGTGGACTAGGACACATTTTAATTGCACTTAAACCAAAACCCTTCAGACAATATGTTTTAGAATATCAAAAGAGGGTCCTAATGTCAATGTGGTGTGTTTGTCTATGTGTATGTGTGTGTGTGTGTGTGGTGCCCCTCAAACCTTCTACCCTCCACCCTGTGTTGTTGACATGCTCTGACAACTGGCCGTTTGCTGGGTGTGGCTTCCATCAGTGGGTCACACCAACATCATCAATCTTCCATCTGTGATGGCAGCTAATCCCCCCACTACACACACACACTCTCTCTCTCTCTCTCTCCTGGAGTGGGCTGACTGGTTTGTTGTTTTGTAATTAGGCTGTCATTAGACTGCAGGAAACTGTCACCCCCTTAGCCTGTCCCTCTCCTCTGTGCACAGCTGGGTGTTCCCAGCACTGGCCCATTGTATCCCACAACCACTGCACCCCTCCAAGGCCTCCATAGCCAATAGCCTTAAATCTCCACATCTGTCCAAAAGGCACCAAAATGCATCTTTGCCTAGCCTAAACCTATGTGAGATGGTGCTCCAGAACAAAGCTGATTTCTAGAGTACACAATGTTGTTGCTAAGGTCCGTTGCAATGTTGGTTGTGAAACTGCATAATGACCAGGATAGCTATGAAATTTAGGAACAACCCTTTCTGGAAACCCATGCCAGAATGTTTTTTTCATACTGCCTGCCTTAGCGGCATAATTCGTTTCCTTGTCCAATCTGAGATGCAGGTCTGTGTAATATATCTATGGAGGATTTTTCACTCTCATGTGCTTCTCTCCTTCCTGTGTGGCCAGACAGCTCTGCATTGGGCAGCTAAGCATGGCAAAGAAGACATGACCAGAGCTATGGCCAATGCTGGAGCTGACATCAACTCCAGAGCGGTGAGTGAGTGTGGCCCATAACAGACACGTACACACACACACTATACATTAGTGGCCCTGTTTACATGGACTCTTTTAATCGGAATAGAAACAGAATAATGGCTCAATCATAATAGAAATGACCCTGATCGGAATAAAATTTTTGATCTGATTAAAATTTTTATCGTAATGAAAGGGCTGGTTTATTCAGTTCCTATTGTGATTGAACGATAATGTAAACACTCGATCGGATTGAATTTTTTTTGCACATGCTCATTGCTCATCTTTCAACATGAACAAGCCTGAATTTCATGGACATAAAGTCTCTGATAGATATTTTACCTATTTTACCTATAACCAAGCAACATACCAACCATTATCACTGTATGTGATGAAATTACAACAAAGAACAGATTGGCTCCTTTTGAAACTGAGTGTCATGTCTCCTTTGGGTGCTCTACATGCATGCCTAATGCCTACATAAGTGGAAGCTGAGATGATAGTCTGAATGTAAAAGATGAATGAACTTTAACCTGGTCCCCATCTTGTTCATTAGTTTGGCATGTCAGGGTATCTTGGTGACCATTATCCCTTATTTGTGCCACACTGAACTTGAAATGTGTTATTATTGAACTGAACATAAGATGTGTTGCATATGCCACAGCAACTCCATATAATCCTATAATTCTTAGAGTGTGGATGTGGTTATTTAAAATAGAAGCTTAGAAGTTTGTAGTGAAGTAACTGTATAATTTTAGTGAATATTTTGTATTAATGTTTGTATTAATGAAATATTGAATTTCTGAAAATGTGATCCATGTGGTTCTAATAGTGTTTTCTTTTTCTTTTTAGCATGTAAGTATGACCTGTGCCATGATGGGGTCGTGTTAAGGTGACGTGTGAAAGTATTTGTACTGTCTGTGTATACTGTCTATGATCCCCAGCCATATATGTTTGGGGGTGTGGCCCTCAGCCCCTGTGATGTCACAGCAGGGCTTGCTGGTTGGGTGAAGAACAGCTGTAGCTGTGTAAATGAGGAACTGTCTCTCTGTCAAGACAATCCCTTTGGCTCATTAATCACATATCATGTTAAATGTTTCCTCAGAATGATTCTTAACTATGCCTTTTCCAACTCAAAGCACAGCAATTTTGAACAATTACCAGGGCAATTATGAGTTCATTGCTAGATTTTGTTGCTGTAACCTGTGTTCATTTATGCTCTCTCTCTTCCTCTCTCCAACCATGTGCGTTTTTCTATAACTGGACCTGTGAAATTAAAGGGGGTAAGTCTTACAAGTTCTGTTCTTTCCTTGTTAAAGACACCATTCATCTCTAGCCTCATTGGGCTTTTGCTCAGCTCTTTATTGGTTGTCCTTGTGCATGTGATCAGGGATACACCCCTCTACACATCGCTGCCCTGCATGGCCATCGCCACATAATGGACTTGCTTGTAGGAACCTATGGTAAATTAACAGCAATTAGCATTACTTCTTTAAACACATACCATAAACATACCAATGCTCATCCAATGTAGAGATTTAAGTTGTTGTGATCATATCATATCTGATGAACTGTCCCTCTAGGGGCAAAAGAAAACCTGCGAGACTACAGTGGGCACTTTGCTTACTATTACATAAGCCCAAGAGACTCAGCTGAGGAAGACATTGAGCTAAGTAAGTCACAATCACTTTCCTGGTACTGCACAAGTTTGCATCTTTTACAGCAGTGCATAGAATCTTACAGTTTTATTGTTTTACTGTATTGAATGCACATGTCTCTGTTTCCTTTCATGTGTGCTGGAGCAACTCTGTCTTTCACATGTCCTAAATTCATATCCTGAAATGCAATTAAAATGGTTGACAGGTTATTTCTTTCCTTGTTAATTAGGTGTTCCAGATTTTCCTGCTGTCCAGGTGAGTGAGCGCAAGAACAGGAAGCTGGTGTCTCTATTCCACTCCAAGAAGAAGTGGGGCTCAGCGGAGGAGCTGGCCCCTATCACTGAGGAGAGAAGCACACCCCATCAGCTCATGGTCCCTGCCTTCAGACCCAGGAAGTTCTCCCGTTAACCATCCACATGCCACATTAAGGCCACAGCACACAGACTTACTCTGGCACAGAAACAGATAGCAGTCACCTCATACCAACACACAGAATGTTCTAGTTTGCTTACATAACACACATTTATAAACCATGTTATACATATTACACAAATCATAATCAATCAAATTGTTCATAATAATGCATAACAGCAATTGACATTAAAATGTGTGGTTGTAAATAAATATGTACGCACATATAAAACATGATGATTTGCTGTATAGGTCACCACTGTCTTCTAAAAAAGCTTTTGGTAGGTTAACAACATTTAATGAAGCAAAAATATCATCACTGCCATTAAAAGATTTATTACACTTTCTGATACTTTAAGCTGAAATGGCTTATCCTATGATATCATAATGCTCTATACCTGTAGCCACTGCTGTGTATAAAAGTTCTAGAGACCCAATCCAATTATTTCAGTTTTCAACATTTAGTCAGATGAATCTGATTCTGAAACAGAATCTAATTTTTAAGGAGACCTGAGTCAACATACAAATTGACTTCATAGTAGCCTTCAGATTAATGAATTGCAAGTTTCAATGAGAGACAACAAAGTCAATAACGAGACAATAAAAGTACATATATGTGTCATGATGTGTTATGAATACACAGTAATCTTTTACTTTGTGTTTTTGTTGCTTTATATGGATGAAGCATTAAGAAACGTATTTCTATAGTTTCTTCACAATAACAGGAAAGGTTTCTTGATTTAGGTCGGATTTTGGTTACCAGGTTTTAATGAAACCTGTATCTCATCTGAAACTAATCTGACTAAATAAAATGGCTGTTCAAATGGAAGTTCAAATATGCTTGTGAATATGGATATAATATAATATGGATTTGCCTCAAAATGTAATGGGGCCAACTGAGTCAAAAACATACAGAGCCACCTTGGATGTAAGTCAACATACTGTTTCAAACAATATGAAGGGTCATTATTTCAATATTCTTTGAAAGAGATTTTCATTTATCTTGCCTATTATTAGTATTAGTAGCTTATTATTTTATTTTTCACAGATGTCATAGTGTGGAGGTTTGCTGGTGATGTGTTACACCATGTGCTTAAAAGCCAAGAAGTCCTATTATAAGCTTAACAGGTATTTGTTGTTGATTCCAAAGGCTTAGTAGCTCTTCTGATGTTATCAGCCTGGCCATTCAGTAGCATCAGTGACTTTTGTTAGCGCTTGATAGCCAGGTTGACAGAATTAAGCATTTGCTAGTGGTGTCATTGTTTGGTGGTGCAGTGCTTGGGCCTATCTCTTCTTATCTTCATTCATTGTTTTTGTCTTTTTGTAAAAGTATTAGGTGAAAAATCAAACTTGTTGCAGGGTGTTGTTTCTTTGATTCTCTTTTGCATTGTAAATCACCAGCAGTGCTTCTCATATTGCTATTTGCACATTTATATTTACATAACGTAAATGAAAGTGTTAGTTATGAAGTATGTTTTTGTTTTTATTGCACTTGCACTCCTGCTCTTAAGTAAAACAGATCGTCTCGCCTGTCTTGTCTGGTGTTTAGGGCACACATTAAAGGTTTCCATGAGTGCCCATTCAACAAAAATACAGAAGTGTTAAGTGTGTTAAGAGCTGTACCTTTTTGTTCAGCTATTTTTGAAGCTTTCGCTTCATTCCCAGGTTCTTACAAGAGTTCAAATAACACAAGGCCTGTATTATCCTTGCAGTCAGTCTCGGACCAAACAGGATTACACCTCATCACATTCTCTCTTAACAACAGAGGCCTGAAGCTCTCTTGAAGTTTGCCTTCACCACAGAGAAAGGCTAAAACGCCCCCCCCCCCCCCCCCCCCCCCATCCCATCTCATTTTCTCTGCTTTTTTCCAGCTCATCTTTGATCTTGAAGGGGTCTCTTCTTTCTGAGGCCAACAGATGGAGTAAATGTGTCTCCTGTTGACTTCCATGCAGTTTTAGCCCTTAACACCAGCTTATCTGCCACAGGCCAATGCATTGCAATTGCGGCTGTAGTTGTCAGAAGAGTAAGGGAGAGGTTACATTGTGTCTTAGGTGTTTTTTTGGGGGGGGGGGCTCTATGAGAGGGTTGAGAAGGAGATTTTGTAATAGATACTTATCTTATCGCCCCCAAGCCCTCAAACAGAGCCCTGTGAAGAGATTAGGACCCAGGGAGGCCATATTAACTTTAATCCAATGCTTTGAGGCCTACCCCTCCACCCACTCACCCATCATTTTAAAAAGAACCCCTCCTATATCCAGCCTGCTAATCCCAGTCCCTCTGTTATTTGTATGTGTGTGTGCTGAGGGGGAGCTGCCCTCTATCTGTTCTTTGCTGTGTTAGGGAGGCCTGTGGTTAGATATTGGTGGGAGGTTCAATGTGTGAGTGTTTGTAGGTGGGTGTTCAATGTGTCAATGGCAGGCAGTTTTAATGAAAATCAGATACACACACACTCCCTCTGAAGAGATTAGGAACTCCATTGTTGGCCTGGTTGCTCATTTCCATGAGAGCAGCTCCCCCACACCCCCCAGCTAGCCATTCAAAACAGTGGATCTATGGTTTCTGGCTTCCTTGTCACTTTTGTTTTACAAATGGCTTCCAAATGTAGATGTCATGTCCCAAATACCAAATAACAGGATAAAGGTGGACTTAGAGTTGCATATTAGTTAAAAAAGATGTGGTACATTGTCAGTTATTTTTTTGTTAATTGTCTTGTTTTTACTTAAATCTCAGACTGTCCATTACTCTGCTATGTCAATGGTTCATGCCAGCTGATTAAACATCAGTCACACTTTCTGTAACAAACATGCATAAATGCACTTTTGAATTAAAAATCCAAAACATCTCATGTAAAGTGCACTTTGAAACCTTAGAAATGTAGAAATCTTGGATCCCTGTTATGGCAGAATAGAAAAGAAAACTGTTCAAAGGTGCAGAACATTATTAGGGCTACATATAATAGCACATTCACTCATTAAATTCAGTCTTATTCAGACACTATCAGTTGTATTTCAGCAAAATGAAAGACATGCCTCTTCCAAAATACCACAAAACCTTTACATGCCAACTGCACTCTTGTGTTGAAAAGGTTTTTTATGGTTTGGCTGGCTAATTCACTGTAACTCTAAAATGTTGCTTTAAACAAGAGCATGTAACTGGCACAAACTCTGTACTGCTGACATCAGATTTCAGGTGCTAGTCTTTGGATGAAACAAAGTGACATCTGCACAGTAATAAAAACTGGACCCTGACATTCATGGAAAACACACACACACACTTGATTTCCATTGCATTCACTGACACTCAGCTATCCACCAGTCTTGCAAAAACAGGGCAGGGCATTTTGAAATCTACATAAGAAAGATGTCCTGCCAATCACCATTAGTGCAAACACAACTTTTTGTGTTAAAAGAGTGATGGAGTGGTTGTGATAAGCATCACTGAAGAGGGGATGGGGTGGGGGGTATTGTGGGACTGTGACATTCCTGGAGTGTTAGTGAATGATAACGACTGAAGTTAGCAAACATAAAAATATGTTTTCTAACCTAAATCCCATCACTGATAGTTGCTTGCTGACAGTGGCCTAAGGGCCAGATGATTCATATTAGTTTTTCCTTAATTTACAGTAAAATGAACTAGATCATTCCAGTTAGTCGTGATGAGATATGTTTAATTCAACTGAATTGTCATGTTGATAAATTAAATGAGTACCCTAGCTGAGATGAGAAGAAGGAGAAAAGAAGGACTGATAAAAAAGGAGCACAAGACCATGGCAGGCTTTTTGTTGGACTCATTAATCCATAAATACCATGTCACCATTCCAAGTGACGCCACATGATTTAGCCAATATAGGCTAGTATGGTTCATCCTGGTTTTAATAAAATGATTCAGGGGTTGTTGCAACAAGGAAAACTAACACAAGAAAGGTGTGAATGGGTTAATCTCCACCCCTGTGCTAACTCCAATTAGACCCTCCACAACTATACCTGTGATGAGCTAAGGCCTTTTGTCACTGTTTATCTAGGCGATAACTGCCTAATGAAGTGACACCTATTTGTCCATCGTAATCACTACTGATTCATCAGGGCCTGTCCTGTTCCATCACATAAACTTAACCAATTTGGTTTAGGAATATGGCAAGCTGAATTCCTTTTATGGTGCTTATGACCCATAATAGTTTTTTTAGAATCTTTATTTAGGCTTGACTTTCATTCAACATTTGGTGGCACATTATCTTATACAAAGAACATGAAGAAAACATTATTTTGATAGGAAAAAATAACTCTTCTCTGCAACTGTATCTGCATCCACTATCAGTGATATTTGTTTTGTCTTTCTCTTGTGTGTCAGGAACGCATCATGTGCCTGCTCCTTCCTCACTCAAGCTCACTCAAGCACTTGGGAGTAAACAATGATAAGAGCTCTTGTCAGATTGTGGGAAACATGTTCATTGTGCTGTAGGATGAGTTGAGAGATAGAGAGGGAAGTAGAGTAAGGGATAATGGCTGCAGTACTGAACTGTTTGCCCCTCTTAGATACAGGCTAAAGTAACCTTCAGCTGTTTAGAATCCTGGTTTTGTTTTCTGATTTTCCACACCTTCTTTGACACTCCAACATATTTCACCAGAGATTTAGGGTAGGATAGCAACAACTATCACCATGCAATTCTGGCTATCTATCTTTGGTGACATTTTTAGAATAACTTTTATCTATTATCAGTGGATCTACTTCTTCTTCTCTACTTTATCCATCTATAAACATCTAAAATATTTCTGTCTCTAAATCAAATCCACGGGATGTATATTCCACAACCCAAATTTCACTAAAGGACAGGTAGCTTATTTTATTGGCAGTCCCCATTTTAGGAAACCCCCATTTCAGGATGGATTTATCAGAAGCATCTGAATGAATTATTCTAATCTTACCAATCTTTAATAATAGGCCATTGAGGCTCCCCAAAACGTGCACTGGATTACCTGTCATGTATGTTACTGTAGGCCAATTATCATTACTATATATTATATATACTATATATACATCTGTATTGTCATTACATCTTATACATTTCATCATTAGCAAACCTGTTTCACCTGAAAATTATTAGTTTTGGCTTAGCCTACGTAGTTTCACTGCTTGTTTTGGTTTTGTGGATGTTTTAAAGACTGCAACAAACAACTTGAGAATGTCAGGGACGGCGTTTGTTGGCATTTAATGGGGCAGTACAAGCCCCAGTGCAAGTTTTATAAGAGAGCAAACATCCTTGATTTTTAGGTGGTAGGCTGATAATCACTTTAACCACTCCACAGTGCTGCAAAGTTTGTTAGACCATTTGGTCCTGCTAATCACATTCCTTTCTTTGGGGACGGGGGTGATCACCGCATCATTCTGCAGGTCTATGGAAAATTGGCAAATAGCCCTGCAGTGCCGTGTATAATTATTTTACTCACAATTAAATATAATAACAAACAATTTTATTACCCTTTATAGATGAGACCATGCACAGACATAGATCTAGGTCTAGGCTACATTTACATCGTCAAACAGGTCAAAAATAAACTATCCAGACTATGTGGACAATTTTCTAGCGAATGCTGAATGCCCTTTCCTGTGCTTTTTTGCGTCCTTTTAGAAGGACTGATAGGCTTCTCTACTTGGCCAGTCTAAACACGCATGGTGGTCAAATCAATAAGGTGGTTTATGTAACCCTCAATATTTATCTTATACTAATTTAATTCAGTAATTACAGGGATTTCCCTGTAAACAATGAGGTTGGGTTTTGGATGGCATTTAAATGAAGGACGCGTTATCGGCTAAAATGTGAATTTAAATGAATCTCGAACATCCCGAGAAACAATGGAAACTGTGCTGAGATCAGAATCACGCAACTTTGAGAAAGCGTTAAAAGGAACAGCAGAGGTTCCCCTTTGAAGGGATTTGGATCGCGTGAAAGCAAGCTCGTTCTATGCAACTGTCAATCACCATAGTTGGCACCGCCCATGGCGGGTGTGTTGACTATAATACCAACTTGTGACTTGAGAGTAGACACACTTGCTTTCTGGAACTAACGATGCCTGCATCTCCGATGGGACTTCGTAACTTCTTCATAGACAGACACACCACCATGCAAGGGTATCTTGTAGGTTCTGCGCCTAGTCCGCAACAACTGCCGCCACACATCAACACAAATGGACTGCCTTTGTCGTATTCGGGACTACCGGGATATAACTTAATCCCATATCCTCAAACGAGACACATGGTAAGATATGTTTTTTTTTTTTGCAATTATTATTGGTTAAATTATGCACTCATTTGTAAAACAAAAACAAAAACAAAAAAGCATTCCTTTACTGTATAAGTTAGATTTAGTGTGATTTTAGTCTTTAGTCTAGTTTATATGAAATACCTTATATTTGTTTAGTTTTACTTCAGTGTAGTAGAAAAGTGTTGCACTTTATAACTTTGTCCTTTTTCACTCACAGATGAGCTCGTTTGACCTAAAGACTGCCTCACCATACCATCATACACTTCTAAATCGTGGTGCATTTTATTTGCCATATCGGACAGTGGGGCTGGATGACCCCAACAGGACTAACAAGGTGGCTAGTCGGGAGAGCACAAGTGCTCTTAAAGCTTGGCTAAATGAACATCTGAAGAATCCATACCCCACCAAAGGTGAGAAGATCATGCTTGCCATTGTCTCCAAGATGAGTTTAACTCAAGTATCCACATGGTTTGCCAATGCTCGGAGGCGCCTCAAGAAAGAAAACCGGGTCAGCTGGGTCTCCAAAGGTAAATCTGATGAAGAAGAGGAAGGTGACAGTGAGGAGGAGGATGTCATACAGAAAGACATCACTTCAGTCTCTGAGGATGAAGATGAGATTGATCCAAAGGCAGTAGATGAGGAAGAACAGTGCCAGGAGTCGGTGTCAGGATGTCCATCCCACTCTGTAGACAAGTTATTACCCCAGTCTGTTGAACAAGCTAAAGAGAAGGACAATTCAGGTGAATTTTTTGTGAAAGGTGGGCAAGGCCCAAGCGAACTGAACAAGGAGAGTAAAGGAGGAGACAGTATTCACAAACCCAAAATTTGGTCACTGGCTGAAATTGCAACTTCACAGACAACACATGTACCCTCTAGCAATACCAGCAGTGGACTTGATGTTGGTAAATGGTGGCTGAACTGGGAATCAAGGAACGGAGTGTATTTTCCAGCAAACTCTGACTTTTTGAAACAGAACGGTGGCCATCAAGTGAATTTTTGACCAACCACTTGTAACCTATGCCTGTTTACTGCACTTTGAATTAGTTCTTAGAAAAAGAGCTATTTTGTTATATTTGAAGTCATAGATTTCTTAAAAGCCAAAGACTGTAAGGTATAGACTGTATATAGAATGTATACTGTATATTTGTTTTGTATTTTGAGCATAGTAAATTATAAAATCATTTCACATAATTTGTCAAATTATTTTGTCTAAATAAATCTGAAAATGATATGTATTTCCCCTGAGTTTTCTCCTGCTTACAAGGTTTCCACTAAAATGCTGCTTTTTCATTTAAAAAAAAAGAAGACGCCATAGGCTGAGGCTACTTTACACGGTTAATGGCTCTGGTCTGGGTGTTAAAACACTAGTCCTTTCATTTCAATATAAATGATTTCCTTAATTCCTTTATTGTTATGGAATTACAATTCATTCAATACCAATGTCTGTGAAGCGGTATAAGACAACACTATTGTAAAAGGTGCTGTATAAATATAATTGAATTGAACTGAATTATGATTGCATTTTTTTTACAGACTAAATGAGAACATTACAGACTATATCTGTGCATAGAGGCTTAATCTGTTTTGTTAAATACGGTGTTTACGTGATAACTATCTCAAAAATCACAAAGAAAATGTATTCCACAACAAATGTTAAAGTCAAAGCAACATTGCAATGTTAGCAATATTGAAGTACTTCCTCAATTTATGACAGTGATTCAACAAATAAGCATTTTACACTATGTGGATACTCCTGTTTATATTCCTCCAAATTTGGGAATTAATCTGGAATATATATTGGGTATGATACCTGGAATTTAAAGGCCTTAAAACATATTCAGTACGGTTTTGTTGATTATAGAAAACATAGAGACAACACAACTGTTATATTGTTTTGTTTTGTTTGTTAGTAGCATTACCAATATTTCCAAACGAGGACACATGGATACAATTGACTGGTTTTATTTAGAGCACTCTGTACATCCATTGGACACCTTGACAAAGATTACTAAAGGAAGAACTGATATTTTTCTCACAAATAAAATGATTGGGAAAAATGCAACCTTCAGGAGAAGAAATATTTTCTCAAAGAAAAAAGCACCATCAAGAAACAAATATTATTCAATTAATTCAATTCAATAAATATTTATTTATTTATTTTGATGTTTATTGAGCATCAACAGTACAGGTCTACAGATTGAAAACATGGGAAACAAATCCCCACAACACGGAATGCTCACAGTTTCAGTTTTGCATTGTTCAGAATCCCCTAAAACCTTCACCCCACCATAAACCTCCCTCCCGTCCGTCCACTTCTTTAATACCCCCCCCCCACCCCTCCCAAAATAAAATAAATAAAAATAAAACTGGGTAATAGGTTCAGGGGAAAAAGATTTAAAGAAAAAAAGATGCAATGTTCAGGGGCTCAGATATGAGTCTGCTCAGATGCAATATCTGAGTCTATAATGGACAGCAAGGGGTTCCAGGTTCTATCAAAGTTCATCAGAGGGTCTTTGAGAGAAAACTTTAGCCTCTCCAACATCCAAGATGAAGAGGACCTCCTTGACCCATCAAATGTAGGATGGGGGTATGGTGTGTTTCCTGTTAAGCAAAATGAAACACCTGGCCAGAAAAGTAGAGAAATCCAAACAGTGTTGTTTTGCATAAAGTGTTAGTGTGTGGAATACCAAAAAAAGGCAGGGAGAGGATGTCTGCCCCAACTATGTAGGAATGTGAAGGGTATCTAATATTTTAGACCAAAAGTCTACCAGCTGTGTGGACATGACCAAAACATGTACATAAGGCTGGCTGGGGACTGGGAGCATCTAGTACAAGTGTTTTGAAGTACAAGAATTTTGACAATCTATGATTAGCGTAAGAAACAAATTATTTTAACAAATCAAGAATAATATTGGCATCGTTAGAAAGAACTATAAATAACCATAAAATTATAGAAGATTCAAGATTCCTCAGTAGAATTCCTTGTGTTTTGGCTCATTAACAATGAAAAAAGTGTGCACATTGACCTACACTAAAAAACACTCAAAAAAGGAAAAAGCCTCATGCCTGATGGTGAAAGGTCTGAGATTTTGTGAACTGTTTTTATTCCAAAGGCTTTGGAGATCAGGTGCATGCTGTTATGAATTCCATGAAGTACCTGGCCATTTTCAGTCCAAATCTATCTCTCTGCCAAGGACTGGATTATCATATCATCATCATATGTTTTTACTAGTAAAAACAGATGTGCAGATCAATACAAACAACAAAATCAAGCCTCTATCATGCTTATATATATAATGTATATTGTAATGTAAATATATATATATATATAAACCAGAATCATTAAGGATTTTATAAGCAAAACTTTCAGACACAGAACAGAAATGAAAGCAGTAAGCCTGCTAGCTTATAGCTTTTACCTGTTCATTTGGGGATTTTATAGTGTATTATGAAGCAGCTGTATGATTTGGATTTAGGGTCAATATCCTTTGAAGTATGGACACAGTTTAAACACCACTAAGAAAGAACTTGGTGACAGCTTGATATCAAAGGTAGCCTAAATTAACCTGCATGCTTCTGTAGGCCTACAATGACATTCACATAAAGTTCTGATGAAAGTGTGTGTCTGTATTTTTTAAAAGCACTCCTTTTGACTTGTAGACTATAATTTAAGTAGACCTACATTTGCAAATGACTTGTCATGACCTTGCTGCCAGGAACTGCTACCAAACTTTAGGCTTTGTATTGCTACATCAGATGTGCCTTAACAGTACAGTATTGTGAGACACCCTTATTGCCCATGGTGATTAGGCCACTTTTCATTAGCTACCTTGTAGCCCCCTCTAATGGCCTATCTATAGAACTACACTATAGAACTGCAATATGAAAAAAGCTTTGGCAAATGACTAAATGATGCTAGAGAGAGTACCCTCAGGTGACTTTTAATGCAGTGCTAAATCTGTAATACAGGTTACCCCTGAGTATAACTAGAGCGATGGTGGCGTAGGCTTTAAGGAACCTGGCTAGCATGCTAGTAGCCTGTAAGTTTGTGAGTTTGAATCCTAGCGGTCACCGTTGAGTGCCCTTGAGCGTTTGAAAAAAGCGTCTGATAAATGTAAGGTAAAACTAGCCTGGATGACAAACTAGACACAGCTGAGAATCATGTCTCTTGTGTAGAGCCCAGATATGCTCTAGCTGTGGTGTCAGTAGCAAAAACATAGTATGCCTCAGAGACATAGGAAGACAACAGATAAGGCAGATAACAGATATTTCCATACAATTTAGAAAACAGAAGATACACTTTGGTCTACCCCTAAGAGCAAACTCTTCTGAATTGGTGATATGCCGCAGAACAATTAATCCATGGAAGTGATGGAATGAATCTAGGCCAGGCCTGGGATAAAATACTCTTAATGCACCCCCCCCCCAAACAAAATCCTCGAAATATTATTTATGTAAAGCTTGTCTTTCTTTCATAAACTACACATTAATATGTAGATTTCGGTCATATTTCAGTTGACCAAGGGAATCATCAGTAAACAGGCTAGCCCTCAAAACGCCACCTATATAGCCAATTGGTTACATCAGGTAATTTGAACACTCTAACATGTCCATATGAGCTTATTTTCAATAAATTCAATGTTCAATAAATAAGGTCAACCAGAGAGCTGTGCTCCACTGGTATAGCCAACTTGCCTGTCAGAAAGGTAACCGAAGCTAACGTGCTACATGTTAGCAAATGCAGCATGATTAGCCTGAAACATCAGGATTGCAGGCAAATTTGGCAACTAATGCACATATTCTTAGCATCGGTCAGATATGTGAAACACGTTGTTTTTAGGCCGTTGTGGTTATCAAATGATTTAATGCCCAGTCCGTTTAATATCAGGTGTTTAGTGTGTAGTGGTACTTATTTGAGCCCAGCTGGATCGGGTTACTTTACGGGCTGGAAAACGTTCGCTCTGCCCTGCCTTTGCTAGTACCTGCATCATCAAAAGAACCTTTTTAAAAAATATCTATTCAGTGAATACCTAAGGTTCCTGGTTTCCTCCTCTCTTTTCTTTTCTTTTTCAGGCTTCTAACGTACACAGAGACACCTTGGTATAACTGAAGCGCTAATCAAATGACGTCGCATTTTTGATCAAAGGCCAAACCATTTTTGTGTTGGAGGTGGCAGGGGGGTTCTTGATTCCTTTTTAAAGGACAATAAGGGTAAAAACAACAAGAATCAATTTCTTATTTCATATTATTTCATATTAAATATATACATATTTCTTCCACAAATAGGCATATTTTGAAATAACATAGAATAATTATTCTGCAATTTCATGAGGGCCCAGTTCCCAGCACCCTCATAAGTTCCTGGGCCCGGGGCAAGATACCCGTTTGTTCCACCCAAAGTTTTGGGTCACTTGGATTTCTTTGTTTTTCATGGAGCCACCCAATAATTATTTTTGTCAATAGGAAACATAGTGAACAAGGCATACACTTTTTGTTAGATAAATAATTAATGGTTTTATTTGAAATTCTGAATGTGTTCCTTAGACTTTGGGTTCATTTACTAAGTTACCTTTTGTGGCAATTATAGGCTGGAAGACATTCCAGATTTAATTTTTTTAAGTACTCTGATAAGATTTCACCCCAAGCTTTCAACAGTGTCTTCCACAAAATAGATTAACTCAGTGGATACTTCCTTAATAGCAAACAGTCAGGTTTATCCGACAAAAGTCCCATTATGTTCACATAAATAAACAGTTGTGTCTGCTCAATTAAGAATTCTGTCAGCTGTTAAAATTCAGATTGACCCATTTTCTTTAAATGTTGCTAGCATACAGTAGCTTGTAGGTGTGTCTTGGGTTTTTATTGTGTTGCAAAATTAATTTAGCCCATTCATGTGTTGTCCACAGTTATTGTATGGCTTTGTAAAATGTTATGATATTCTTCCTTCCCTAAAATCCCTTGAAATCTGTACAAATCTGCCCTTTTACCACCTCCAAAGCATCCTGAGATTGTTAAACCATGCTTGATTGGTGACATAAAGAACAGTTCTTACATTTTTTCATTTGTTCTGTACCTCAAAAATGTGCCTGTCTATCTAATTCAAAAGGTGAGTTTTTAAAATGTGCTTATGAATGATAACCATTACAACTGTGCTAAAGTATTTCACGCTGTACTTTCCCTCTTAACGGTGGCTATAATAGGTTGTTTTCTGTAGTTCATGCACATGTTTCCTAAATATAAAGAAAGTTGTAGATAAAATGGTATCCTAAATACAAATGCGAGATAAGTCCTTTGCCTCCACCTTGCCATTACTTTCATCGAACTGTTGGGTGTTATCCCTTATATAACTCCTCACAGAGTGATGCAGGAGCCTGATTTTTTTTTATTGATTTTTATTGGTTTTTAAATAAGCATTCAAAACCATACAAACTACACAATAATAGACATTTATAGACTAAGAATAGACTAGAATAATAGACAAAAAAATAGACATTTACATCACCATTACTCAACTGGAAATGTATAACATGCAATAAATGAGACCAGACCTTGTAAAATGTACCCCATCATTCATTCCATCTTGATCTCGGAAGGAGGCTGTCTGTACCTTAAGCTAGTTTGTAAGTCAGCTGACCTTTCCAGTGTCTAAGGATTATTGTTACATCAGTGATATACTCTGGCAGAGTGCTTTAGACACCCTTACTGGTAGAGGGGACCTGTCTCTAAGCAAATACAATCGGGAATATTCTGGAAATGGTCATGTTTAAACCTTTTTTAAGCATTCATCAGACAACAACAGACTGCTCATTTGTGCATAGCAGTGCCTGCTGCTATGTACTTAGGATCAAGCCATTTCATACCTTATGCAGATACTTCTGTGATAATGGACAAAGTTCATAGTGTGTAATATTGACTTAGAAGTAAGTAAGTAGTAAGTATTTTAGCATTACTGGCTGACTGCTGCCCAAAAGCTGCTAAGTAGGTGGTGTAATGCTTACAGGAATATTTGAGAAAGCAGTCAAGGGGACAGGACACCTTTTACAGCAGACACACTTGCCACACCCATGCATAACATGCCAGGGTCATTATGGGGAATACTGGCTTCACAAAGGTATTTTTATGGGCACCTGGCTAGCATGCTGCATGCTAGTAGCTTGGAAATTGTGGATTTGAGTCCCAGCTGCCACCGTTGTGCCCTTGACTAAAGCACTTAACCATATGTTGCTCTAGGGGAGAGCGGCCTTGAAGTAATTGATAGTTGACAAATGGGAGTCACTTTGGATAAAAGCGTCTGCTAAATGCATAAATGTAAATGTACATTTGATGTTTATGTGGATTGACAGGATTCTGTCTGAGAGAGGATGGCTGCTTTTCCCTGTTCCTGTTGTATCGGCTGTCCTCCCTCAGATCGTACTTCAGTATCAATATGACTCTCGCTTCTGGAGTCTCCTTCCTGAACAGGTGCTCGCGCTGTCTCCTCATCCTTGACCTCATTTTCCTCTGCCACTGGTCTATGCAGAGGCTCTTCCACCCTCACAGCTTCAATGTCCTCTTTATTCATCAGAGGTTTGTTCTAAAATACAATGGACATGCTCAATATATAATTTTTTTTAGCTTTTTTGCAGCAGCAAACTAGGAACAGTCACAATAAGAAAGAAAAAGAAATCAGTAATAAATAAATCAATACCTATCATTTCATTGGGTGAGTTACACTTATCTAGAGGCTTCCTAAACAAGCTAGTAGTTTGCACAGACGTGGTAGCAAGACAAGTATAAGAAGTGTGCTGGCACCTCAACCCCATGGTTACAAAGGACTCCACCTTGGAATCAATCTGCCTATTAAACATGTAAGTTTGTCAGGGAGCACTACAACTATCCAGTCTATTAGAGATAGGCTAGGTCACTTCTAGGGTTGTTACGCTGTTTTGTTATTGCATTTTTTGTTGGATTTTTGCATTGTTACTTTATTCATCTGTGGCTATCTGTGTACTTCCTTTGCATGTGTTTTGAAGTTGATGTAGATGTTGAGCCTGGAAACCCAAATGCACTGCTAGCAAATATGAATTTGCCCTGCAGGTCTGTCTGGTGATGAGCAACTGCTCATTAGCCATGCTCCCAAAGTCCAAGGAACCAATCACAGCCGCTTACCGGCTCATTACTACTTTGACAAAAATTCAGAAACCAATTACAACTAGGCCTACTTTTCCAGCATTGGACGGGCTTTACAGTATATGATTCCTAAACAATGAGTTACTGTCTAGTTGAAGGATAACTGTTGTGTTTTCCTTCAAATTGAGTAATGTTGAGTTAAGTTTACATTTACATGAAGGATGCATTTGCTCCACTTCTGAAGATTTTTGGTAAGAGTTCAATGCTTTAGTTCAACTTCAAATCTCGTACTGGTTACGCCCCTACAACGTGAGGTTAATCACTTTTTGCTAGACCCTACATCTTCATTGATGTGGGTCTGGTTCTAAAGCTAGATGTTTTCTGAAATTATGAAAATCCATACAAAGAATCAAAAACGCATTCAGAAAACACAGCCTGCTGTGAATTTTTGACTTGATGTCATGACAGTCAATCTTTTAACCACATTACTTTGACCAGACTGCAACTTTACGCTCAACACACTATGAGAATTTAATTTACAACTAGAGGTTGTGACAGTAGCTGGTGTGGATGGCAATATCAGTCAAAAACAAATAAACAATGAAATGTAAAAGCAAACCTCTTTTTGTAATTTTCTTTTACACAGATCATAAGTATCCTGCCAAGATGAAAAAGAAAAAGGAATTTTTCATGTTAACTAAATTTTGGAATATTTAATTCCTTCAAAATGAACATTAAGTATTTAAGAATTTGACAGTATGTACTGCCCTCACTCAGACTTGAATTAAACAAGTGGTAAGCTAGCTAGGCTTGCAACAAATGACTGAATGACACAGGCTGAAATACATTTGCTGTTTTAGTTGCAAAACACAAATTGCACAAATCAAGCTTCTTGGGTATACAATTTCTGCACATTCCACTATACAATGTGTATGTAATGCATGATGCCATAAAACAGGAAAGAAAAACGGTTCTGCTGATCAACTGACAAGGTAACTGCTGCCGAGGTGTCCTCATATAAACTACTCGTGTGTACACTTGTGAACATCCATGCAAAACATACTGAAGTTTTAAAAGTCGCTAACCTGTTTGGTTGCTGTACTGTTTCCTTTGATTAGTGACAACAGTGACTTTGTAAACAGCTGAATCCATTGTTGCCCCCTAATTCAACCATTTCTTAGAATTGGGTTTGTGCTGGATTTAGAACAACCAAGGGGTGTTTGGCACATGACATGAAGTGGAGTGCCATTAAACCCCCTTAGCTGTTCTAAATCCAGCACAAACCCACGGACTCGAGTGGCTTTTCAAAAACTTACAATAAATCTTTGATAAGATTTTATTAGATACAGCCACACACATAAAAATGTGTATTATAATAACCATTTTCCTGCCAGAACATATAGTTACTTTGGTGAAGTGGTTGCCAGGCAACACTAAATGCTACTATGGTGAGATGGGCTATGGGCTATGTAATGGTAAGTTTGCCGCGGAGTAATACAGAAGAGAATCAGCCAATTACAATCAAGAAACCAAACAAGCAGTTTTAGAAAGGTGATTAAGCTTTTTCCCAGATCTACTTCATAGGTGTCCCATTATCTGGGAAAGTAGGAGAGAGATGGTCTGCACACTGGTGTAGCTCCACATTTTTATATATTATCTGATATTAAAAACAGGCAACATTTCGATCCATTTGGATGATATGATGTTACTACAATTGTCTGGCATCTGTGATACTGTTTTGGGTGAGCACAACTCTGTTCTAATATCCCGTTATCAAGAAAAAACACATATCCTGTCATCCAATCAGAAAACAGTATTTCATTTCTTTGGGTGATAAAAAAACAAATATAACAAACAAAACACCTATGAGGTAAATCTGGCAAGGAATTTTAATCACTGTTCTACATCAATGTTCTTTTGAATGGTAAGCTAACTATAACAACCATACCAACCAAGTAAATTACGATTTAACTAGCAAGCAACAATAGAATCAGTTGTTATTAAGCTAATTGTTGTCAGCAACCAAATAAAACAATACAGCAACTGCACTGGTTAGCTTCTTTTAAAACTGAACCATGTTTCTTGTTTTGAATGCATGCCTATTGTCTACACGCATGACTTGCAACTCGGGTTAACAGCCTTCCAAGTATCCTTATGAATGAAAGAACTTGGCAAAGGCAACTCTACTCCACTCTGCATTGCATCTTAGCAACTTGGTGTCCTTAAAGTTTTTTTAAAAACTATACTATGCATAGATAGGTATGCATATTTCAGCTAGGAAGTTAGATCACAAAAAATTACCTGTGTTCGCAGAAATGCTTCACATTTTCCTACAACAGTAGAAAAGACATACAGGGGTAAATAAAACTATTATTTGATTAGGGACAGTTTGAATACAAGGTACAGCTTAGGCTTATGTTGTGTTTATGGGTTCTTGGCAGATTAGGATTTTAGAGATGGTTAAAATAATACTTATTTAGATACACAGAATCAACATTTTTAGATGCAAAGGCTAGAAGCCTAATAAGATGTTAGTCAAAGCTAAGTTATAAATGATTGGATTTAAAAGCAATTAATGCCTTTTCAGATTGAATGCATCTTCAGCGACCTGACAAACAGAACTCATTCATTTTCTATATGTGTCAGTGTCTCTTGGTGCTTCAGAGTGCCATTATGGCATCTTGGGCAGTGAGAGTTGAGGGTTGAAGTTTGGTCAACTTTATGATAATAAAGTATGACATGGATTAGTGTTTACTAGAAGCAACAAATTCAGAAATTGTTGTGCTCAGTTTAGAGAGCAAAATCTACATAAACTTAACGAAAAACACAGCTCAGCACCTTGCCGAAAAAGGGAAACTGAAAGCTCGTGCATGAGCCTTATGAAACTCTAGGGGGTATGCCATCAGTAAAAAAAGACTTGCACAGGGTCCCTTAAAAAACTTGTTGTAAGTCTGTGTGAGCGATATGGAAAATCAATAAAAAGAACACAATGTTCAAAGTAGTTGCTGATGGCAGCATAACATCATGTTCTGGATGTTATAGGAGTAATGTTATGGATAGTTATAGGAATTAGGAATTCCTAGAAATAAGGGTTGGCAAAAAAGGTTACACTCCATGTATTAGGAAATTCTGGTTCTGTGATAACTTTACTAAGAATAAAGCATACAGGCTATTCTTTCAGGGGTACTAGTGAAATGATCATTGTTTACTGTTTGAGGCAACCCCAATTTCATGTTTTCAAGTCTTCTTGACAAAGAAAATCCAAAATATCAAATGAGCTTAATTTTTGTGAGGGTATGTGTAATTTCAAAAGCCCTTGGTAGTGTTGGGCTGCAGGTATCATACCTTTCTGACCTTACAAATAAAGCCTTTTCTTCTTCTAGAGATAGATAGGCTTATTGGGAAACTTTCTTGACTATTTAGAAAAGCACACATTATCAGATAAATAAAAAATAATTTTTATAGGACTAATAACACAAAGATAAGAGGTTCATTGTCTATTACCTTTTCTCACCAAACAGCATACGCCGCATATACATATCATAATTCCAAGTACAATGGCAATATAAAGACCAATGTGGAGTGATGTTTTTGCATCTGAAATGAAAACATTTAATCAAACAATTGTTATCATGGACATGTATTTCTTTTAAAAAGGCCAATTCCATACTTGGTCTACAATAACAGTCATGATTACAATGATGTTCCATCAGTGGTGTTCATATTATTCTAGTAAAAGTAAACCTGAACTTTTATGTACTCCTTGTTGAGACTCCCTCTTAAGAACCAAACAAATTTTGAAGAGCTTATTCACAGAAGGTCTTAAGCTGGGAACACTTCATCCAGTCAAGGAGATCCTATGTCTAACCACTAGAGGATAATACAAAGTGGTTCCTGCTGTGTAAATAGTCCTAGTGTGCTCTCTTCACACTACCATTTGGCACTAGGATTTGAGTAAACTGTGAAAGTCTGTTTCTGCTGTCATCAGGACTACAATACTGAACTAATCCATTCTCTTTATATGCTCTCCATTGTCTGATGAATCACTGTTCTGATTGGTTAGTTTATTAAATGAAAGTGTCATTTCCTTTTTTCACACGCAAAGGCCCTACAGTGCTAACAGAGTGTTAATCGATACTGGTTGATTACATTAGGAACATAATATAAGTTACACTGATATGCTGTAAACACAATACAAATGTAAATGTATCCAGTGCATTTGACTGAACATCTTGAAAAAAGTAATACAAGATTTCTGATGTTGGAAATCACTAACCTTGACAAACTCTGTCAGTCTCTGTTGTGCCTTCCTGTTTCACACTGTTGCACCTAATGGAAAAAAGACGGTATTTTGTTACAAATGACATTACAGGTATCATGTGTAAGATTTTAAGTTTAAAATATCCAAAAATGGCAAAAATCCAGCAAGAGAATGTAAAGAAGTGCAGTCACGTCACAAAAATGATGACCATGTACTGGGCTGCTGAGATATTTAACTGAATTAGCACACAAAATGACCAGCCTCGATGCTATTTTCCTCCATGTGTGGCGGTAGCGAGTATCACAGTGCCCCGTCATGCGATGACATGAAGAAGTTGCCACCAGGTGGCTTGCGACCTATGCCTGCAACGCTTGGCTTTTGCTTGAACCTGGCAGAGTCCGTTTATGGGCTATTAACTTTACTGTCTATGGCTGTTAAAACATTTCTGAACTAGCTGTCAATCCTGGGGAATATACAAACCCCATGTTGCCATTTAAAAAGCATTAAACACAAGCTATGTTGGCTGAAGCTAGCGGCGACGCCCTACAGAGATGACCCAACCACCACCACCACAACAGTTGTTGGTGGCCAGGGAAAAACTCATTGAGAAGTAAAGAAAAGAACAGGTTAAATTGGAATAAAACCAGGATATATATCGACATTCCTGGAAACAGCTCGTGGCAGCTAAAAGCAAAGAAATTAAGTTTAATGGTGAAATTGCAATGCTTCATTTCAACAGAAAACATTGTACATAGCTATAAATGATGACAAAATGTTATGTTGTGAACAACGAGAAATGTTACTTGATTGCTCTGTAAACTGAAAAATCACCCGGACGTAGCTTATAAGATGATCATGTGTTTCGTCATTTTAGTCATGTTTTTTTTTATAATACTGTGAAGCTGTGAGTAGTTTCATGGTCAGTAGCCTATGCAGTGGCGATGGTTTGGCCAGCAGAGTTGGCTGGTCAGCTGAGGTCTCAAACATTAACAAACTGTGGTACATCATTATTTATTTGAATGCTGAAAAGACAACACTGGGCATTTAGGATCTGATGTAAGAGAATATCTAGATGGCTATTTAAATTCATGGGTGCTAAAGAACTACATTTATGCACAGGGACGTTGGGAGGATGGGATGTGAAGCATGACAGGCTGCTTACAGATGACAGATGTCCTGAGTCAAATGCTTCTCTTGCACACTGGACAGTTGTGTGCCTATGGAGAGAGCTTTCATTTTGGTATTGGCCAGACATTGTGCCCCGCTTAATATTCAAATATGTTGAACTTTGCATTGCAGAGGTGATTTTAGCAAAATCAAGCTAGGTGGTGATTTCTTTCATGTTACAGTTCTTGTGGGCACCTGGATTGTATATATCAGTCAAATGCGTTGCTATTTTTTTTAGGATTGATGGAAGAAGGGACTGTCTATTTCTTTTGCCTTTTTTGATAGGGTAGACAAACTGACTTTAAGCAGAGCTGTATAAGCTCTATACATAGGCTACGGCTTTAACTTTATGCGTACAATACTGCCACCTTAAGGCTAGAGTATGGTGTATGAATTTATGGCATGTATTACACATGGTACCTTTAAAGGACGGGCCTTGTAAAACACACATGTAAAAAAACACTTAATTTCACTTCTTGATGGCCATGAATGCTTAAGTCTGTTTTCAAGAAATGAATATATATAGTCATTCCTTGATGGAGGAATTGTTTATGAATAATTTGCTACATTTCATGTTGTCGTGTCTTCCTTTAATGAAACCATGGCAGGTTAATGTGGCAACCTTTTTAGAAATGCAATAACCTACTTGGGTCTGTGAGTTACGCTGGTAATGGCACACCACTCCATCATTTGTAACAACTCCCCTCAGCCGTGGTAAAACCAGCATAACCCACGCCCTCTTGTTATTTCTAACTAAAATTATAAGGTATTCTCCTTAATTCTCATTCTCCTCTTTTTTCTGAAGAACCCCTTATCTTTAAAAAAGTTGTATGTTACAAATGACAATGAGAACTCACTCTGTCCACAGCTGACAGTTGCCTTCAAATGAGTCTTGACTTGAGAAAGTTCCAGGTGGGCATTCAACACATTTAGTGTCAGTCATCTCTGTGGCTAAGACAGCATCAAGAACCACAAAAAAAAACAAAAACAAAAACACAACCATAGCTATTAGTGCCTTATCAAACTGCCCAAAACATACAGATCAGACGGAGGGTTTCTCATGCTGGAAGTGCTTAAACATGTGGTCCATATCAATAAAAATATGACCGCATCTGGAAAGCAGCTGGTGGATGCAGCTAAAGCGCATAATACAGATAACATACAGATTAACTAAATGTAACATGTAATACAAAATAACAGAAGAGTATTTTTGTCAACAATCTCCTATTTTCTACATGTTTCTCTCATCTAGGTGAACAAATCATGAGGGAACTTGTTGAGGATGGGTATGTCTGTATGTATATCTTCACTTTAACAGAGTGAGGGAAAGGATACAAGGCATGACTTAAATCATTTTAGACATTACAAGGTCTATTATAAAGCCTGAAAGCATCCAAGTATCCAATCCAAAACTAACATCAATCCACATTAACACAAACAGTGTGATCTAGACAGTGAAACACATTCATATGCACCTTGTAACGCATACATATGTAATGTTATACAGAAAATTTGGTTTACAGAAATGAGCTCGTTTGACGTCTAAAAGCATCATATGCCTGTGCAAAACTAATGCAATTTTCATTTACTGCTAACTAAAGACACTGGTCACAGATCAGTTGTGCATATCCATTCATTTTACATTCTTTAGTGATGAAACAGTAGATAGAACTGGCCTACCATTCTCTGAAACTTTATAGCCAGGTTTGCACGGACTGTTTGGGATGCATGTGGTACACCGGTCATTGATGCAGTGATAATCCTTCATACATCTGCATAAACTGATATGTTTCTTTGTTATGGGCTTTGTTGATTCCAAATGAAGATCTGTAGAAATATATAGCAGGAAAGGTTGTGTTTTTGTTTGACTCTTGTCATTCATTAATAATATGGAGAACTAGGCCATTCATTTTCTTGACCAAACTTACTTGGATCACAGTATGGGTGTCGAGAACATGTCACATCTTTTGTGTAACGTTCCTGGTATTCATCTTCCTTGCACGGTGTACATGTTGGATCTTTACAGGTGGCCATGGAGGACATCCTTGTTCCTACAAATTGAAGTGTTATGAGCTATTGATAAATAGGCTTTCTACGGTATGTGTACTCTGATGTACCGAAATGTATAGGCCTAAATTTCAACCAGTAACCACAAAAGGGTTAGGAGATCAGACAGGTAGTGTAGATAGGGTCTCATTTATGAATGTAGACTAATCTTACCGGGCTCACACATATCGCAGCATTCTCCTTTGTCATTAGTGTAGTGCTTTGTGAGGTCGCAGGACAGAACTAGCAACACGGGACACATCTGGTGAGGAAAAAAAAAACCGATACAAAGTCGCATGTCTCTGCGCCACTGATCATAACACGGTAGCCAAACGGAAAGTCCCGTAATTACCCACCCATTAAAACTACGACATAGACTCAGTTTCACATTAGGTGCTGTCAACAGTTGCAAATTGCCTATTGTGAATCAGATCCCCAGTTTATTTCAGTGATAGCCGATTTCATTAGCAAGGTTAACCATCTTACTATGTCAGAATGAAAGTGAAAGTAAAAAATAACTTGCATTTTTTTGCGTATGTTAGAATACAATAATTAATTCTATTTGTAATTATGCTTCACCGATGTATGCTAAAGCCTATAAAACTGTCGCACATTCAGCCCATCACATCCATTTTGAGAGTTCTTTGGATTAACACGCATTGATTAATCGCAGCGTTGCAGTTTACGCAGTTTTATAGCCTTCTTCTCAAGCAGACTAACACATATCTCGTTGATCTCGTTGAAAGATGTAGCGGTGAGAAATAATCCTACCAATAGTTCACAAATATCTTATTAAACCAACTTACCAGTAACGCGATCAAAGACTTCATTTCGGCAAGCTGATTTGCGTTTGGTATCGCCTTACATGCAACACAGCGCTGTGCTGTCCGTCTGAAAGGACGGTGGTTTAAGAGCCCCCCCTTCTTTCGTCGGGGAATTCCACTATGCAAACCAATCATGTGACTACATAGTCATACCACAGTTAGGCTATTAAATGTCATTCACTCAGAGGAGACTCATTTAATATTACATAGATCTATGCTTCTAAGTTTAATGTTGCACTTCTTCATAAAGTGTCATTAAGTTATATTTCGACACCTTACACTAACAGTGAAGTTAATTTGTAGTCTAACTTGATCATCTCCCTTGGGGAAACTCATGAAGCCAGCTTTGCCCCAACTTCCTTTTTCTGAAGAGGAATGTGACTTCATTTCTGTGTTTGAGACCTATTTTCAGTTGTTTTTGTATGTGTCAGAGGTCTGAATGACTGCTGGAGTACAACTGAAGCTATAGCTACCCTAATTGGATCTTTGAGGGGAGAAAAAATAAGAAGTAAATGGTCAATGAGAGCAAACCATGTCCAAGTACCCTTCTGTGGGGATTTCTTGGCTTGGGTTTTCCTGAGATTTATTGGGGAACTTCCTTCTAATATAAGCTTAATAAAAGTTAGGTACATTTTGGATACATCCTAATCAATCAACTAATTTAGCTCTAATCATCTTGCCTAAGAAAGCCACTCAATGTACCACCTATGGTATATTTTATGACCGATGCACATTACAGCATGTGCCATCCCAAAAAACTGACTCACCATTTGATGTATGACACATCTTTTGAACCACTTACAGGTTTGAGTTATGCGGTACATACATGTCAATATACATACAGTAGCCTACACAATCTCTTCAGCGGTGGATCAATTGGGTAAAGTTATGCAACACAGCTTAGAGATTTTTAAAACAGGTTTGAAGACTCATTTCGTTTCTTTAAATTTAGGCTGGTTGATTAATTGTCTACCATGTTAGCTAATATCACCTGCATTTTTTGTAATTATTCATTTAGGCTTTTTTTCCTCCATTTTTTCTTGTTGCGTTTAATGACTGGCAAAGGTTTGGAAACATACATTGTCTATGTAGTTTTTCTGGCCTCCGATTATTGAACCATTTTGCTCAATAAGAGGGCTAACGTTTGTTAGCAGAGCATTAAATTGAGGATTCTGGATTCTGGGCACTGAACACAAAGGACCATGGAAACATAGGGATCTGGGAACATGGTTACCCTTCCTGTCTTTACTTAATGTTAGCGTCAGTTTGCTTGTCAGCTGAGCAAACTAAGCATCTAAGTCTGTCTGTAGAAATCTTCTTCTCTTACATTAAAGATCATGTAAAGATCCATGTATCATGTTTAGTTTATCATTACCAGTATTTCAGTCATAATTGTCCAATGAGACTGGTTTGTTTGCTGTGGATGGTCACATGTGGTAAACAATCATTGGCTGATGATTATCCTCTATTGGGAAATTGCATCCAAATTTCTAAAATTTGCATGTTTAGTATGCAACTTACTTGAATTCATTCAGTAATATTTTTTTCTGCAACTGGATTACAGCTCAGTACCTGTTTTGTTGTGCATGATATTTTTGGAATTAGTGATAAATTATCAGTACTCATTTCAGTGTACTGCATGTTTCAAGATTGCAAGATTCAAGATTTCAACACAATATTCTCTGAGGCAAGATCAGAAATAGATTTTCTGCTATGCGGCCAATGTAAGAAGGCAGATATGCATAGACTGGTAAATCAACCATTAAAGACATATTCCAAATTTCTGTCTGAGGACAGTGGGAGATGCATATTACCCACAGAACAGCAAATGACTACAACTGTAGAGTGCCAGTGATCTGCAACAGAATAATGAGGTGTGGCACAGGAACTGTCCCAGACATCGAAAGGCAATTGGGCCAGATATTGTGCAGAACCACAAAGAGGGTCTGCATCAGGTTAAAACTTTCTATAAAGACTTTACATAACGGCTTCTCAGTTACCCTTACTATACTAATCATCTAATAGTCTACACATCCTTGCTTCTCTAATCATCTAACCTTCCACACAACTGATTTTTGTCAATTGTTCAGTCTTACATACATTTTGAGAAACTACACCAAAGAAAAAAGTTTAGTTTAAAAGTGATATTTCGCTTGCCCTTAAGACAACCCACCAACATCTTAGCTCATCTTTTAATTCAATTCAATTATATTTATACAGTGCTTTTTATAATAGAATTGTCTCATGGCGATTTACAGCAAGGAGCATCCAAGAGCAACAGGGGCAGGGAAAAAGTTCCTTTTGTTAGCTAGTCTAGGAAGAAACCTTGGGCAGATCCACAACTCGTGGCTAACCCAACTGCCAGGGGTCATGCAGGAAAAGTACAATCAGCAATAACCATGATAGACTACAAGTTGTCCATGGGTTTAGCTAAGCAGCCTAATAGTTCCAAAATATTGTCCCATATCCTTACATGGTAGTCATTCCATAGGTGGTTATCAAGAATTATGGCTGGACAGTGTAGAAGCAGCCAGACATAGTGTTAAAGTCTAGGAGTGAGATGGGTCATGAGGATAACAGCAGGGGTCCATTTGACAGTGCCAATGGGGAGAGGGGGCAGTCACAAGGCCTCAGGGATGGAGAGTGGGTTTTCTGCTAATTGTGAATTAAATGCCACCTGTGCTGGTGCACATCTTGTTTGCACTGCTGCCCCAGATCAGATCTAGATCTAGACATGTATGGTCCAAAGCTGGTGTAGATGTGTATAGTGAGTGTGACTGCTAAGTGGACTTGGTGATTTGAAAACATATTTGGCACAAAAGTAAAAAAGCTGTTTTTGAATGAACTATTTCATTGAATACTGTTGATGGAAATATTAGAGGCCGGGGCAAAAAAAGTGAAATTAAATTTTGAGATGCACTACCTGTTTCAGCCCCATGTATGTCCGTTGAAAACCTCTCAAAGCCATTTAATTTAATTGAAATACATAAGAAAGCATAGTCCATGGGATGGCGGAAGTTGGGAGATCATAGGCTTTCAGAAAAGATGTAGTTAACCTGTGTATGTACTCTTGGTTCATTCTTGATTCACAAATCTTTAAAATAGGCCCTATGTGGACAGATGATGCATTTTTGCCTTACATCCTTAAAAGAAAAACGTTAAACAGCAAAAACTATACATTTTTGCTTAAACTCTGTAGATGTGATTTAACATGCATTGAGACATGCTACAGCCTCCTCCATCCGATGAATTATGCATAGTTTTGTGTATTTCAATGGAATTAAAAGGCTTTGAAACTGTTATTTTCAATGGACATACATTCAGGGGGCTGAAACAGGGCGTGCCTTTGTAACCTTTCATGAAAGGAACCATCTAACTGCTGGGCAATGGACTCTGCAATAAAATATTCCATATAATATGGAAATATTAATACATTAAAGTGAAGCAGAAAGGCAAAGCCCACAAGTCCATTACAGCCCAAGGCACCAAATAGGTCCTACAAGACTAGGAACCAGAACCCATTGTCTCATTGTGGTACTCCTAACATGTACCACTAATGTACTCCTAACATGTACCACATGTACCACTCAATGGAATGAGTCTGTTACATCATGCTACGTCATGAGCATTAGTGGCAGTGGTGCAGGTGCACAGCAATGGTTTAATAATGTTTAGACGCATTCACGTGTAGCGGAGGACTCCAATGGAGGAAGGACCTAAGCCAGGGTTGCCAGGTATGCTTGGCATGTGTGGCAGAGATAACCATTAAATGTAAATGGCCTTGAAGAAAGCATCAAATGCATAACCTTTGATGAAAATGGAAATACAACCTGCAGGGACTGTCTGTACAGGCATCCAAGAGTTCTGTCCTGGGAAGAAAGGCACACCTGCCTGCAAAACTTTGCATGCTTGTGTCTTTGCAGGTGACTACTGAAACCAATCAGCTAACATTGTAGGAGCAGAAAAGAACAAATGCAACCACCACTGTGAACGCGGGAAGATCAGGGACTGAACAGCTGCCTCCTTTGTCTCAGTTTGCCGGAGGACTGGTCATGGGAGAGTCTCGTCTCTCTTTGCACCAAGCACAACCCCCTTGTGGGGCACATAGCCTATGGTGTGATCTTGGAAGTCAACACCTTGGGATAATGCCTGGATGACTGCTAAATTTCTGTGAGGGATGGCAAAGAATGATTGTTTCGACTGGGTCCTCCACTTATGAGTCATGCTCACAGGAAAAAAGAAAGAGCCATCGACCAAGCTGTCTAGGAGCAGTTAGAAGTTAGTTGGAAGGTCTGGGACTGAGGGGAGTATCCCCTTTGGGGAGCCACTTAAACTGTTGACTGGAACAGGACTGAACAGTGAAGAATACCTACTGTATGTCCAAGCCAGTGGCTAAACATGTATGCCATACAGCCATATGTGCAGAGATTCTGCACCATACACTCAGATTCACAGATGCAATAAATCCACTTGAGCAACCCTGTACAGAGTCCAGATGTAGCTGACAATGTTTGTGTGTAATCTCCATTCTCCTGGGAGTGGCACTGTCCTGGGAAAAATGGCGGCAGCCATGTTCACCATGGTCAATGTGGATAATCATGTAGTACTCTACCAAATTGTAATAATGTGTGTAAAAAACATTTTTACTCAAATGGACTAAGCATAGGCAGAAAAAAATGCACGTTTGCAGCATGCGGTTAAGCTCAATACATGAAAAAACATATAATTTAAATCTAAAAATAAATTTAACAATCTTCATGGGATATTGTTATTTTTATGTAAATTCAAAGCTGCTTCTTCGAGGTATATGCAAATTAGCCTGCTTAACAGAAAGAAAATCCCTCGAAGGCAATCCATTCCGTTCCTTCGCTCTGACTGATGACCGAAAAAGCACACAAACTTGTGCTGCACTAAAGTCAAGTAAGCATAGATGTTTAAGTGTGTTTTGTTGTTCTCTCCTCACAGACAGTTGCCTTGAATGTCCCATGAAGCTGCATGAGTGAAGACAAATATCACTGGAGTGACACAATGCTGCATTATTTTTCCATGCTAGACATAATAAATAAATGTATGTATTTGTAGGAGTCTGAAACTGAATTTGGTGGTTGACTGAATGACTGCAACAAAGTTTTGGACAAGGGCAAACAACAAATTCTCCAATGTATGATGTAGGTACCATTTTTTATTCTGACTGTGTGTGTGTTTTTTTTCAGACTTTTTGACTTTTTCTGAACTTTGTTGTGAGCTATGTGTTTTAAACACACTTTTTAGCCTACTTGTACTTTTACTTTAATTACTTAAGATCATTTAATTACAGATTAGGCTACTTCAGTGGTCAGTGGCCGCCATGCCTCGCAACTGGGGGCAACAGCAGAGGCAGTCCTTCCCAAAAGATCCATGAGAAGTGATGATTTGCCATGAACCATCCCTAACTATGGGAAACAGTAAAGAGGAAGGTTTAAAGTCTAGACTTAAAGGTATTGAGAGTGTCTGCTTGTTGAATGTGTGGGGGGAGACGGTAACAAAAGGCTCTTCCTCCTATCGTAGATATTCTTGGGATTGCAGGGGAGACCAGCATTTTGGGATCTTAGGGTTCTAGGAGGGTGGTAAGGGACAAGTAAGTCTTTAATATATGTTGGTACATCACCCTTGCGGGCTTTGTAGGTTAGGAGGAGTATTTTAAAATCAATTCGACTTTTAATAGGGAGCCAATGTAAGGAAGCAAGGATAGGAGAGATATGTTCATATTTTTTAGTCCTGGTGAGTGTTCGGGCCACTGCATTTTGTATTAGTTGTAGGTTTTTGATACAGGTATTACTACACCCAGAGAACAGAGCATTGCAATAATTGAGCCTGGAAGTAATAAATGCATGTATTAATTTTTCAGCATTCTCAAAGGATAGGAACTTTCTAACCTTAGCAATATTTCATAGGTGGAAAAAAGATGTTTTTGAAATGTGTTTTACATGACTAAAGAAATAACACCCTAATACGCTATAACGTGAAACGTTTTTTTTGGCACGAGGGTACGATTTCACTCCGAAAAACGGCAGAATGTGGGTGGTGCTTCGAGTTACCTGCAATAGGTAGATTTGTGTGCATGGACCTTCATGTCAGTCAGCCACTTCTGCATTCCAGGAGAAAAGGACGTTTTAACTTCTATGCCGAATAGTAAAAGATGAGTGACGTATTTTAAACTTGAAAACTAACCGAGGACTCATTAATTTTGGATAAGGGCGCTTGCGAAGATATGGAGAAATCAATCGCTCTGGGCGTTCCACAGGTAGGATAGGCAAAATCTTTGAGAAATACCACTGCGGTTAACTGTAAGCACTGAGAGGCCTGTTATCGACAAAGGCTTAAACTCTCTTGGGATTAGAAAGTGACGGAGCGTTCAAAGTTACAAAAATGACAAAATGATCATAGCTACAATGTGTTACGTATTACAGACGGACTTGTGGATCAAGTCCTGGAAATTTCTGACATACAGTATTTCTGACGCAATTGTTGGGTAACTTCCTATTTTGTTGAGTACTGATACCCACAGATTTACTGTTGCAAAGAGGAACTAGCTTTACTGTTGACAAAAGAAACTATCAAAGCATCTTTCGGGAACCCAGGTAGTTTCCTGTTTCGAAGCCTCGGTTTACAGGAACTGATACAATACTGTTTGATATGTCTTTCAAAATATGGAGGCTAAATTATTCCTCCTAAGTAGAGAGTATCAGTTATAATCTTGTGTGAGCTATTTCAGGATAAGGGATTTCATTTAGTTTTCTAACATGTCAAATGCTACTCTTTAAATCGTCCTGCAGCTTACTAATGAGATGCAGCTGAGCATCATGAATAGGGTGAAGAGTGGTGAACTGAGTGTTGATGACGCAATCAGCCAGGCCAGAAAAAACAATCTGGAGTTGTTTCATCTGAAGGTATCCCACTGTAAACACTCAGCACTCCACTTGCCATTTCTGTTTTGTGACTGTTTCTATCTAACATCTGTAATGCGTTGATTTGCATGTGTATGAGGCACAGTCTTCTGTTGAACATATTCAGGTTTGTAGATACTGCTATAATTAATATTACCATAGAATTGTAGCATGTAATCTAGGACACTTGTAGACTACCTGATAGGATATGTAGAGGGGGAAGTGTAGTTCCTCTAGACTTGTGTTTTCTCTGTCCTGTCACTGCAATAATAGAGCTTGGTCAAGGGAAATGAAATGGGAAATGCCAAAATACATTAGCTAATTTTAACCAACAAGCAAACTGATTCATAGGCTCATTATCATCCAATTATTTTGAGCTATTGAAAGACAGAAGTTCTGAATGTGTTAGCAAATCTACTTATACTCTGATCTACTCTGACATATAAGGTGGTTCTGTTATATCTACCAATCTCCTTTTTATTATCCATATCAGAAATGGAAAGATTTTGTTTCTTTCCATTTTTGCCACCACACAGACATTAGAGAGCACAGGGCAGAGGGCACATAACATCAGTTCCAAATTTGCCTTGTATGAATTTTGTACAATATATATATATATGTACAATATATGCTTTTTGAGTAGACCTATCTCACAACTTCTGTGTATGTAATAAAAGGCCCTGTTAGAAACAACCTGGTTCATTCTCTGGTCAGGTCACTCTGTGCTCAGATGCATGAATAAGGAAGTACAATCTTGATTTTCCAGATTTACTGGACCTCATGAAAATATACCACTTCACCTTTGAGTTGTTCTCTTGGAGTTCATGATTCTTTCTTGAAGGCTGTTAACATTTGAACTAATGAGCCAATGAGCCCCTTCCCTTCTTTCTCCTGAAGCAAACTTTGAGTAGTTGGAATACTGTCCGGATTAGTCCAAGCCACTTTGCTTATTTCCAGAGCCAGGTCTATGATGGACCTCCTTGATCTGCTTGTATTTGACACTGGATATAGTGTGCTTTGATAGACAGTTTAGATGAGATTAGATGAACCATAACCCATAACCTTTATGTTTTAGTTGGATTTCACTGAGCTCACTCAGTTGTGACTAATCATTATGCATTCCTTGTGCTTAGTTTCTCCCGTTTTGAAATTGCATGTGCTCATTCTTCTATCTGTGATTAGCAGGCTATCACATACTGTTTACATATTACAGGTATTACTATCTACATCAGATGGTTAAACGCTCATTCAATATTTTACCATTCCTTTTGGTTGGTATTTTCTCTAGGAAAAACAAGCCACCCAGTATAATTTCAGTGTCCACAAATCCAATCGGTATCGCTGGCAGAAACGTGTGCTTCAGGTAACCTATGACAATATTGTTGTATATTGCATAAAAGAAGCTGTGTTTTATTGACCATGTTTTCATTGTTTCGTTTTCAACTGTCAGTAACAATGCACAGTGCAGCAAAACACAATAACTATTTTTTGTTTTTTTTGTTATTATTTGTTCCTTTGTTCTTCAGGTTGATTTTAATACAAAGATGGTGTGCAGCATAGAGAAAGGTATCATAAAACGACAGCTGCCATTTGCCAATGTGAAGAACTGCCATGATGGAGCGGGCACCAGGTTTTCCATTTCATTCAAGGATCGCCATGACTATGAGCTAGAAGCCACATCTATGCAGGACAAGCAAAAGGTTAGAGTCATAAATGCTTGAATAAAGTTAGCAATAATGCAAACATTTCTTAGAAAGAAAGAAAGATGCCAGCTTTACCAACATGATTTTGTAGCAGGAGTTACAAGGCAGTTTGGTAAAAGTAGTTTAATTTTCACTTCCTGCTTTTTTACTCTTACTTGTAGATTCTACAATTAGTAAGTCAAATAATCCACAGCAACATCTACAGCCAGCCAGCTGACTCTCAAGAGGATGTGTACCAAGTGCCCCCTGTGCCAAAGAGCCTCTGCCAAGGCCAGCTCCTTCTCCAGAGAGGTGGCATGGCATCTTTTAAATGGAAAAGGTATGTGTGTGTGTGCATAATGTAAAGAGAGAAAAAGGATGCAGGGCAAGACCTTAGATGGGGGTGGAGATCCCAGATATCAACAGACTGTTTCTGAGCAACGGAGCTGGCCTTAGTTACCTAGACATTTTTTACAACTGGTTGGATATTCAGTATGCAGTGAGTGCGTGCACTGGTAGTGTAACAACATACTTTATCATTTTCCGTATGTGGTAAAACCCCCTTGATTGCACAACAAATAAACACAGATATATCCTGAAGTGGTAGAGCTGAGTGTAGGCTTTTGGACCTGCCTGCACTGCATTTATTCATAGGACAGGCACACACTGGCACTGGTCCTATAGATCACAGATTCATCAGTGAACTTCAGTAAACTTAATTTTATTTTACATTTAATATTATTTAAACTTAATATTGTATTTTACATTTTTTATTGTGCATTTACAAGCACGCTGTCACTGTTCTTGAGTTATACTGCACCCCTGTGGCCAAATCCCTCATAGCAGTCCCTTAATAATATGTGTAGTTACTAGATTTCCTTACAACTCACCTCATGTTTCTTTGTGACTATAGGCCTTTTGGCTTTATGTATACATGCCACTACTGGAAGAGAAAACCCCTAAGTTGGTGTGCTTTGTGTTTACCAAAGGTATGAGGCTCACCTTCATGCTGGTCAGCTGACTCTCTTGCCCTGGGCTTGTAAGGCAGCAGAGGAGAGGGATACAGTTTCCTGCTCCACCCTGACCATCATCATTCATTTCTCTGATGGAAAGGCGAGAGTAGAGACATCAAACTCCTTTGACACTTTTACACTCCACACACACTGCAGCTCGTATCAGTAAGTACACATGCATTATTCACATGAAAACTCGACAGACTATTCACACTTCTCTACATCTGTAACATCAAATGATGTGTGTATAAAATGTAATATACTTAGCTGAATAGTTTTCCTCTATTGGAACTGTGGCACAAGCAACCTTATCTGTGACTCATTTGTATTGCAGGACTGTTAGTATATTATTATGACCACTGCTAGCACAACTATCATAGCGGGCATAGGGTTTTTTTTTGTGATTTTTGGTCGTCCTTCCCCAGGACAACAAATCACTGAGCGACATAAAACTCACTGGGGTTGTAGATCCACTTTAAGTTTTAACACGTAGTAGCTTTTGTCTGGGGACACTGAAACACCGGGCCCTTGAAACCCAGTCAAACATCACTGGTGCCTATTGAGCTACACCCCTCCCCCATGTGGAACACTCAGATCACATCTCTGTTATGCCAATTGCTGCATACCAGCCACTAATCAAATGCGCAAACACAACCTATAAGGAGACAAACACCTGGCCTGAGAGGGTACTGTCTGCTCTCCAAGACACTCAAGATTTGAAAAACAGAACGACACAGTAGCGAGGAAATCCACCCTTCCTCATAACAACGAGGTGCTGCATCTGTCCACTTCTGCACAGTCAACCTGCAGAAAGCTGCTTGGCCAGACCAAATACCAGGTCATGTGCTGAGAGAATGCGCGGGCCAACTAGCTGACATCCTGACCAATGTTTTCAACTTCCCTCTGAGTACCACTGTTGTCCCCACCTGTTTCAAGACCACCATCATTCCTGTGCCGTAAAAATCTACAGTGACTTGTCTCAATTACTACCACCCATTTGCACTTACATGCACCATCATTAAGTGCTTCGAGAGGCTAGTCATAAAACACATCAAGTCCCAGCCACCTGCCACACTGGATCCTATGCAGTTTGCATATCATCCCAACTGCTCCAGGGATGATGCCATCACCACTGCCATCCACTAGGCATCACATTTATGTTATCGATAAGCAGAGACAATGAGACCTTGTACAGAGAGGAGGCAACACAGCTCAGCAACTAGTGTGCTCAACCTGTCCTCAACCTGTCCTCAATGTGGACAAAACAAAAGAACTAATCATTGAGTTCAGAAGACCTCTAGGCAAACACACCCTACTGTCCATAAACAACCTTTCAGCTTCTGGGTGTACACATCACAGGTAACTTCACATGGACCAAGAACACCACATACATTACAAAGAAAGCCCAGCAACCCCTCTATTTTCTACGGAAGCTGGGAATGCCCACCTCCCCTCCCCTATCCTGACAACCTTCTATAGAGGGACTATTGAGAGCATCCTCAGCAGTGCCATCACAGTGTGGTTTCGTAATTGCACTGCTGCAGAACAAAAGGCCCTGCATAGGATTGTGAGGATGACTGAAAAGATCACTGAGACCTCTCTTCCCTCACTCCCTGACATCTACAACACCCACTGTCTGTGCAAAGCCATGAGCATTGTTAAGGACCCAACACACCTGCACCAGAGTATAACTGTCACGTCTGCCAATGTGAGATGGCAAAGTTGGTTTAGCCTACAATAAACCCCCCCCCCAAAAAAAAAAAAAAGTACAGAAATAGATAGTCTACTACATTATGGACACTATTATAAAGAGGCCTATACATTATAAAACAGAAGTTATTCTATATATAGTCTATTATATTCAATTTGTGCAAAGTGCGCAATGAAAACTTTGATCAATTTGGTCATATAGCACATAGGACATAGAGCTACTCATATACTTAGGTTATGTCCCCAACAATGTTTTGCTTTTTGGTTGATAAAGATGGCCCACCACATATTACAGTAGCTGAGGCCTACAACAAAATTATTATAGCCTAATGATAAACAATAATCAAAAATTTTGTCATACTTAAGGCTATTCATTTATTTTTGTTAGTTATAGCATTCATTAGGGTCAGTTATGTGACTTTAGAATTATTATGACGCTCAGCTAAAACCATGGACAAACTATAGTCTATAATGGTTAACTACTGATTGTACTTTTGAGACATGAATCTGTCCACGGTTTCTTCCTAGACTGACCACAAGTGAGTTTTTCCTTGCCCCTGTTGCTCTTGGGTGCTCCTTGTTGTAAAGTGCCATGAGACAATACTACAGTACTGTAAAAGGCACTGAATAAATATAATTGAATTGAACTGAATTGAATTGACTTATTTTCGCTGTCTGTCCTGCCCTCTTAAACCCTGTCTTTCCTCTCCTAACTCCCCAGGATAGGCCTACATTGTTCTCATTTTTTTTCACAACAGCCCTAAATAAAATAAGTCAGTAAGTTGGTATAATTAGCCTGCACGTTTGGGATCACATTCATGTCAATGTTTGCAAGTATTTCTTTAAACTCAGGATGTAGGCTAATTTAACCAACTGAAGGTAGTTCTGTTAAAATTGCTGCTCTTTGCACTTCTGATTAGATGCCAAACTGCATTTCGTTACCTGTATTTATACATGTGTAATGACAAAAGTTGAATCTAATCTATATCTAATCTAAAATGTTATGCATCTTATGTTGACTGCTCTGTAGTCACAGGAGAAAAGTAGGCTAGTCAAGGAGGCTATGCGCACGCACCCATGCAGAGCACTGTTTTTTTTTTTTTTAAACTCTTGCACTGTTGCAGGACCCTTTGACAATTGATATAGTTACAAAAAAGAGGGTCACGTCTACCCAGCGAGAAAACAGATAGGTAGGTCTGTCAAAAAAGACAACAATGTCTTCCCTGTCATTCTGTTTTGCTAGGCCCATTTGCTCCCGCCGTCACGCAGTAGTGCAGAAGTAAACTATTATCCATTTTTATCTTTCTTCAATTCCACACTTCACCTTGTAAAGCACATAGGCTCTCGTAAACAGTATGTGTGAGCGCCACCTGGAGGCGCATAGAACATTGAGAACACAACATTCACCCCTTACTTTAGAACAACACCTGCATTAGAATAAGGGAACATCAAGGCATGTTACCAATAGCAATTATCATACCTTTAACAATCTAAAGTCTAGAATTACTCATTATTATTCTTCCATATGAATATCAAGTATATACTTTTAGAAACACAGTTATTAATGACATTGTTAAAAGTAATTGAAAATCTGGCATGATATTAAACCGTTTCATAAAGAGACTGATGATTGAATAGTTTTTGCTGTTTTAAATTCTATCTTGCAAGACTAAGAATAGTATTAGACAACAGCAAAAAATTAGTAGTACGTAAATTGAATATCGATAGCCTAGGAACCTTTTAACAGGCTGTGTGAACTGTGTATGACTTCATTCGGGCTGGCCGGGAGGACACTCCTGGCAAAGCACATCAGTGTCAATGCTCGTCAATGGTGGGGAAAGGACGTGAAGGCGTGTACACATTTTTCTACCATTAAGCAACTGGAATGGGGACAGTCCAGTGGCCGCATGTGGATTGGCATGGTACACCTGCAAGGAATCTGTTACTGTAGCTTTCCAAGGCTTCTTTTGCAGGATAGCAGACTGTATGGATGATCGCAGGACATGGTGGAAGCGTTCTATCACTCCATTTGACCAACCACATCTACTCCTAGCTTCTCCCAAGGCTCTGCAGGAAACTGTACTGGTTGCAGAGGAACAGCAGTGGGAGCAGCTGACTTATCCATGGACTGGCATATGTAGCAGTTCTTAATCTGTCTGTTCACAAGCTCATCCATACCTGGCCACCAGTAGACTTCACGGAGGCATTGTTTAGTTCTCAGGATGCCTTGATGCCCTTCGTGAGCCAGGTCAACAGGGGTGTGACTCAGGGTGACAGGAGGGATGAGCCATAGGCCTCAGAAAATGAAGTCATTTCGGGCCGACAGTTCATGGCCCAGCTTGTAGTAGGAAGGACGTGTGACTGTACTTACAGCAGCTGGGGAGGGAGGCCAACTATCAGCAATCTGTGCACGCAATGCACAGAGCTCTGGACAGGAGGCAGATGCAGCAGCAAACTCATTGGGGGAGACAGCAGACAGGTAATCAGCGGACAGCATGGCCTCAAACTTGGGCTCAAGTTCTGGTTCGTCAGCAGCAGCAGGCAGAGGTAGGCAGGAGGAGACAGTCAGCAGTAGTGTTATTTTTTCCAGGTAAGTAGGCAACATCGTATGAAAAGCATAGCAGGCGCGCTGCCCAGCATGCAATACACATACCAGCACAGTCAGCTCCTTTGGTGGTCAGAAGGGTAGTCAAGGCCTGGTGATCAGTACGTAAAGGAAAACATTCGGCCCCATAAGTAGGTTTTCCATTTCTCTACAGCCCACACACATCCCAGGGTCTCCTACTCCACTGTTGAGTATTTGAATTCAGCAGGAGTCAGAGTTCTGGAGGCAAAAGCAACTGTGGGCTCAGTGTGATCAGGCTGGATCTGGGAGAGAACAGCGCCAAGACCGTAATCAGAGGCGTCAGTGGACACAATGGTAGGGAGCTCAGGGTTGAACAGAGCTAGGGCTGGGCTCTCCACTAGTAGCTGTTTGACAGTCTCAAAACTACGCTGTGCATCTTCTGACCAGCTGAACTCAATGTCCCGACGAATGCAGTTACGCAGAGGCTCCACAACAGTAGTGAAGCTGGGGATGAACTTATTGTACCACGATAAAAGTCCAAGAAATGACCGGAGCTGGCCTGCATCAGTAGGAGCTGGAGCATGTAGTACAGCAGTGATGTGGTCCTCATCTGGCTGAATGCCATCTGCAGTCACTGTATGGCCCAGGAAGCGTAAACTGGACCTGTTAAAGTTGCACTTTCAGTTCAGTTGTAGCCCTGCATGTTTCAAGTGCTGCAGAAGCACAGCTTTCAGTGTATCGTCATGACTGGCTTGTGTGTGACACCACAGAATCACATCATCTGAGTAATTTGCAACATTCTGCAGGCCTTTCAGAATGGTGGCCAGCATCTTCTGAAAAGCTGACGGTGCAGAGGCCAGACCATAAGGGACACGACAAAACAGTCCTTCATGTGTAATGAACGCAGTCGGGTCACGACTTTCCTCATGTAAGGGCAATTGATAGTAGGCACTCTCCAGGTCAATAGTGGAAAACACTGTGGCCCCCTGCAGCAGGCCTAGCATCTCATCAGTGTGTGGAAGAGGGAAGGCGTCAACAACTACAGCCTTGTTGGGCTCACACAGATCCACACACATTCTATTTTTTCCTGACTTTTTCTGCACAACCACGATAGGGGAGACCCAGGGTGAAGCATCTATCTTCTCTATCGCACTAGCATCAAGGACTGGATTTCAGCACTCACAGCGTTTCGCACAGACAGGGGCAAACGGTGTAATTTCTGACGTACCGGCATGACAGTCTGAGACACTTTCACCTTGTGGACAAAGTTCTTCACGCAGCCAAGAGTGGTTGTGGGCAAAGGCTCAGTAGTCATGACAGGAGCAGAGGTCGATGCAGCAGTAGGTTGGACAGCAGAACCCTTAAAGCACATGTTCAGACCATTAATCAAGTCCATTCCAAGCAGGGCAGTACCGGATTCGACTATGAACAGAGACGTCCGACATTGAGCATCATTCTGGGACACAGTAACAGGTTGACAGCCAATCACTGGAATTGGGGCTCGGGAGTAGGTCACTAATTTAACTGCAGGGGGTAGCAAATTTTCATGTCTGAAGTGCTTGTACAGGCCTTTCGGCAGGATGGACACGGAGGAGCCTGAATCCACTGTCAGCTCGACAGGCACTGTAGTAGTAGTTGCAGTGGCAATATTGACGGTGCATTGGATTTTATCAGGCGCAGCCTGGTCATGCAAGTAAAGGGTCTGAACTTCAGGCATGTCAGTTTCGCGCACAGAACGCGTTGGAGCAGAACGACAGACTCTGGCAAAATGTCTGATCTTATTACAGTTCTTACACTTAACCGTGGAAGCAGGGCAGGATGCATCGTTGGCTAGATGTCGATCTCATCCGCAGCGGTAGCAGATTCGGCAGGAGGAACGTGAAGGTGCAGCACGAGGAGCAGGAGGCACAGAGGATCGAGGAGCGGCGGCAGCAGCAGACGGTGGTTTTGCAGAGGAGTGAGGTTTACGGCACCATTACCGGTTGTTACCCCTTGCAAGTAGCTGTCAAACACCCTCCGCCAAGTTTCGAAGGTCATTTCAGGTTCTCCACGACTTTGTGAAAACGGTGTAGAAAAAGGGGCAAGCTATCCTCGTAGTGGGTAGGTTATGTATGCAGGTGTATTGTGAGGGAAACAGGACTAACTAAACTTTAACTCTAAATTAGTGATAAAGCACGCAGTAGTACAGAAGTAGACCATTCTCCATTTTTATCTTTCTTCAATTCCACACTTCTTCTACACATCACCTTGTAAAACATATAGGCTCTCGTAAACAGTATGTGCGAGCGCCACCTGGAGGCGCATAGAACACTGAGAACACAACAATATGGCCAAGGAGTCTTTCGTTTTCCGATTCATGTCTTCCACAGGAATTCAATATTTCTGCTTGGCAATCCACAGCCTCCTCCATGACCTCTATTTCTAGGCTTCATTAAAATAGTGGGCATTCTGCGTGCACACCCGTGCAATTTTGCTTTCAGTTCAGGTCGATTGCCTTTTTCCTTGCATTTCATTTTTTACTCAGTAACAGTAGGTTTTTGGCGCGGGTGAACAGGGCAGCCGCCCGGGACGCCATTATGTCGCATGAGCGCTTAAAACAAAACAAAACAAAAAACCCCCCAACTCTATATAGATATCTATATCATATCACTGTGTGGGGCAATTGGCACATTGGCGCCCCCTAACTGCAGGCGCCCTTGCTTGCTGAGAAGGTGCCGTGCACAGCTGTGTGTGAGAAGGGCAAAGGGGAAGGGGAAGTTTACCTCTGGGTTGCAAATGCAACGCCAAGGGAGGAATGGGGATCCACTGTATAGAGCAACACTCTAATGCAATTAGTGGGCTAAAGTCAGTCACACACAAACGTTCTTCCAAATAACAAACATTTCATTCATAATATTATAAATACAGGTTTATAATTCCTGCATGTTTTTTTTTACATTGCGTGTGAAATGGCTAATAAAAATAGGTGATCATGTGTGCTACTGTTGGTCTCTGGTGTTCTGTTTATATTACTTATTATTTATATTGCTTATTACTTTTATATCTGATTGTATGTATTTTGCCACTTTTATACATATAGAGCGAGGTTTTGTTTTTTATGTCGTTTATGCTTAAGTCATATTGTTTTGGGAATTGCCAATATTTTTTCCGGTCTCTCCCAGGAAGTAATTCACTGTAGAACCACCACTGCTCAGTTTTTCAATATAGCGAAGTAAAATACTTGATTCAAAATGTGCTTGGGTAAAAGTACAATTACCTATTTCGAAATCTACGAAATCTACGACGGGAGTGCGCGAATGAAAAGCGGAGCTGTTCCCAGTCGCACAGTTCCCCACAGTGCCGAAGAAAACATCGGTGAATGAACGGGCGACAGCTCACAAGGCAAAAAACACAATGAAAGGAGAAACACAAACATACCAGTAACCTTACCAGAGAGCATGACTACGGCACACGCCCCCTGCCTGTAAGCAGATGTGCTAAACTAGCAAGCTGTTATGTCAAAGTCAAAGTCAAAGTGTACTTTATTGTCAATTCACTATGTAACAGGCATTACACAGAGGACTGAAATTGCGTTTCACCAGACACCAAATCTGCAATTTAAACTAGAAACACACACACACACACACACTCACGCAAAAAACACACAGCTACACTCATGGACATGAAGTGCACACAGACATCCACAATAAATAGACATAAGACATACGACATACAGGTAAACATATACGCTTCCAGCAAGAAGGAAGGAAAGTTTGAGGTAGCTCTTCTTGGTAGCTGGTGTAGATTGGAAAAAGTGGATGTGCAATTTGTTATGTTTGTTATGTTTGTTATTCGTGTGTTTAAAACTTGTTGGGCTATTGCATACTTTTTGGAACCATGGCAGTTAGTTAAAATTAAACTGAACTCAAAGTTCAGCCCTGCTTCAGTTGCCGCTGCAGCCCAATATCCTACTAACAGTATATTATCTTGCTTATATAAAACGCATGAACTTGCCGTACAGAACTGCGTTTTATATAAGTGAGCTATAGGGGAGCAGTGGCAACTGAAGCAGGACTGATCGCCCTCACCCACTGTCTTTGGTCTTCATTTGTTGGGAAGTCATGGAAATGTAGGTATGGTTGCTTTTACTTTTAATTGCTGCACAAAGGTACACAAAAGAAACTTTTGTTTTATAGCTGCGCCTTTGTTTAATACCATAGAATGTGCGACCAGAAGACACTTAACACGGCAAAGGCCAAATCGAACTCAAGCCCGGAAATTAAGACATTGGCGAATTGTCTTTTTATAGTTCAGAAATGTAGCACCATTTGAATCCATGGTGAAATGTTGTTTTGTCTCACCATATATCATGTATATGGTTGAAATGGCAAAAAATCCGCTTGACTTGACTCACCCCTTGTGCTTGATTACACAAACCACTATGTTAAAGAAGGAATCCAGGAATAAAGGAATTTAGGCTGTGAACTGTGCGTATGTGTGTTGACATGTATGTATAACTCATAGGGGCAAACGACTTGCAGTTCAAAATATGTGTAAAGAGTATGAATTGATGTTCATTTTTTTCAGGATGGAACATGCAGCAATGTGCAGCGGTCGTGTACCGCTAGATGGTACATCTTGTTGGTTTAGTTGCTGGTACGTGTTCAGCTTAGAGATGTAGATCTAGATTACATTTACAGTAAGACTTCCTGAACTCCTTCCAGGTTCCGGATGCCTGTGACAGATTTGATTGCGACTGCTGATATCCAAAAAGAGAGGGACTCATGGGTCCAGGCTATTGACAAACTGTGCAGGAAATGGAGATGCCCTCTGTCTGAGTCAATGTATGAGACCCTTCAAGAGGTGAGAGAGCCCAGGACTGGCCCAGGCCTCCGACAGCTCTCTGATGAGACACAGTCTGACAGTCTGACACAGTCCCAAGAGGTCAAAACTGGTGGAGAACTGTCCACAGCCCCTACCAGTGTCAGGACTTTTCCGCTTCCATCAACACCAGCGCAGGAAAAGCCTCGCAGCCCTGTGCGTTTTCCCAGCACGCCTCCAACTTCTCCCTTGTACTCCAGCTTGCACCCTAAGATACCACTCCCGCCTCCTGTGCCAGTACCCCCTCCACCGCCCAGAAAGCAGAAACTACCAAAGGAGCGCACCAAAGCCTTCCACTGGGATCTGGTAGCCCAGGACAAGGTCAGTGGTCATTCTCATCAAGTTCTACAGAAATTCAGAAGAACCCAGTGTCATTAATGCTCTCCCTTCATGGAAGGATGCAGGAGTGTTCTGATTTATGCAATACAATTGCACAATGCAAAACCAAAAAACTCTTCAAATGTCATAATTCAAAACGACAATTACAGTCATTAAAATCTGAATCCAGAGGAGGAACTGCTTCTGCTGCATCCAAACTATGAGAGGCAGAGGAGTAATCAGTTACAAGCTATTATCTTAACACATGGAAGGCACATTGACCTGGAGACCACTGAACAGTGATGCATGCAGTAATTATTTGTCTATTTTTTGACCTATAAGTAAAAAGTAAACAACAAAAGCAAGTTGATGAAAGCTACCTAGGTGGCTAAATAATAGGTTTTAGCTTTTCTCACATTTACACAGAAGTCTAGACTGTTAGTGTTGATGTTAGCATCCTATATACATAATGAAATAACTAACATTTAAAGTAATTTAAACACAATGAGGAGCATTTAAGGACAGTCATGTTTGATAGACAGTAGAAGATTTTTGCCCTTGTCATATCTGTCAGAATTTCAATTCAATTCAGTTCAGTTTTATTTATACGCCGCCTTTTACAATAGTATTGTCTCATGGCGCTTTACAGAAGGAGCACCCAAGAGCAAGAGCAAGGAAAAACTCCCTTATGTTTAGTTAGTCTAGGAAGAAACCTTGGGTAGATCCATGACTCAAGGGGCTAACCCAACTGCCAGGGGTCCGGCAGGAAAATTACAATCAGTAGTGACCATGACAGACTACAAGTTGTCTATGGTTTTAGCTAAGGATCATAATAGTTCCAGAGTATTATCCCACTTTCCATTACATAGTAGTCAGTCCATAGGTGGTTATCAGGAATTGTGGATGGACAATGTAGCAGTGGCCAGACATAGTGTTAAACTCAAAGAGTGAGGTGGGTTGTGGGGGTAATCATACGGGTCCATTTGACAGTGCGATTGTGAGGGGAGTCAGTCACAAAACCTCAGAGAAGGGGAGTCGTTCCTGGCATGGGCGTCTAGGAAGGGCCTCTATGATGGAGAGTCGGTCCTAGCATGGGCCTCCCGTAGTGTTGGTGGCTGTCCACTCAGGATGGGAGGGTGAGAGGAGTCTGCTGGAAGGAGGCAGGGATGACACTCAGCAGAGATGATTGTGGACAGAGGAAGGAAATGAATAAGGCCAGGCTCACACATCAGAGAGCAAATGTGTCATTTGTACATACATCAATGTATATAAATATATATATATAAGTATAGAGAGCGAGGGGGTAAGAGAGAGAGAGAGAGTTGTACGGCATGACACATGAGGGTTTTGTGGCGGCACTAGGCTAAAGCAGCATAACTAAGGTATGGTGCATGGCAACCCAGCACCACTGCAGGGATAGTCAGTGGCCGCCCTGCCTCACACCTGGGGGCAACAGCAGAGGCAGTCCCAACCAAAAGACCCATGAGAAGTTAAGATTTGCCATGCACCATCCCTAACTACGGGAAACAGTAAACAGGAAGGTTTTAAGTCTAGAGTTAAAGGTATTGAGACTGTCCGCTTGCCGGATGTGGAGGGGGTTATTCCACAGGAGGGGTGCACAGTAACAAAAAAACTATTCCTCCTGTCATAGATTTTGATACTCTTGGGATTACAAGAACACCAGCCTTATTGGGATCTTTGGGTTCTAGGAGAGTGGTAAGGGACAAGTAAGTCTTTAATCTATGTTGGAGCATGGCCATTGAGGGCTTTGTAGGTTAGGAGGAGTATTTTAAAATAGATTCGACTCTTAATAGGGAGCCAATGTAAGGAAGCAAGGATAGGAGAGATATGTTCACATTTTTAAGTTCTCATGAGTGTTCAGGCCACGGCATTTTGTAATAGCTGTAGGTTTTTGATGCAGGTATTACTACACCCAAAGAACAGAGCATTGCAGTAACTGAGTCTGGGAGTAATAAATGCATGTATTAATTTTTCAGCATCCTCAAAGGCTAGGAACTTTCTAACCTTAGCAATATTTCGTAGATGGAAAAAGGATGTGTTTGAAATGTGTTTTACATGACTATTTAGAGAGAGGTCCTGGTCAATAATTACCCCAAGGTCTTTAACTTTTACATGCCAGTGAAAGGCCACTGCATAAGTTTTGGTAAAGAGGTAGAATGTTTTTAAGCTGTTTAGGGACGATCATCATAACTTCAGTTTTATCAGAGTTTTTAGGCTTCATGGAAAGGTAAAGCTGGGTATCATCAGCATAGGGGTGGAAAGTAATGCCATGTTTCCTTATAAGAGATCCCAAAGGTAACATGTACAGGGAGAATAACAGGGGCCCTAGCAGTGAGCCTTGGGGAACACCAAACTTTACTTTGGTGTGGGATGATGACACATTATGAGCATGTACAAACTGGTAGCTACCAGAGAGGTATGATTTGAACCAGGCTAATGCAGAGTTTTTGATGCCTATGATGTGTTCAAGCCTGTGTATTAGGATACCATGGTCAATCGTGTCGAAGGCAGCACTAAGATCAAACAGGATTAATATTGATATATGTCCATTATCAGATGAGATAAGGAGGTCATTGAAGACTACAAACTAGGGCTGATTACGTACTTTGATTAGCTCTAAAGCCTGACTGGAAGGTTTCATGGATATTATTTTCATTTAAGAAGCTACAGATTTGCTTAGACAGACACTTCAAGTATTTTTGATACAAATGGGAAGTTAGATATGGGTCTGTAGTTAGCCAGAACATCAGGTTAGGTTTTTTAATAGATGGTTTAATAGCAGGTGTCTTGAAAGATTTTGGGACATGCCCAGCTATGAGTGAGTCATTTATATTTTTAAGAATTGTTTTAACCAATAGAGGGAGAGCAGCCTTGAGAGGATCTGTTGGGATAGGATCCAGTAAGCATGTTGAAGCTTTAGCTGAGGAGATCAAAGATGTAATTTCTGATATATTGGTGGGTGTGAATGAATCAAGGTATGCTACAGGTTGACCAGAGCTGGCTGTAACCATTGCATGTGGTCCAACGGGATTTGAGGTTACAAGGGAGTTTATTTGAAGTCTAATAGATTAAATTTTGTCATTAATAAAGTCCATAGTCATTGCTGTTTAGTTATTGGAATGGAGTGGGTCATCTCATTCCTACTTTTTGTTAGACGGGATATAGTGTTAAAAAGGAATTTCGGATTATTTTTATTATTGTGTATAAGTGAGGAATAATATGCTGATTTGGCATTGTTAAGTGCTCTGTAGTCTGTACTTGTACTCTTTTAAGCTGTCCTTCCAAGCAAGGCGGAACACTTCAGGTTTAATGGAATACCATTTTCTTTCAAGTCTACACTCAGCTTGTTTCAGTGAGCAAGTCTGTGTGGCATACTATGGGGCAATTTTTTCTTGTTTTCTAGTTTTGGTGGTGCAATGGTGTTGAATGTGGATTGTAGTACATTGAGTTGAGTCCCACTGGTCAGCGATCTTCCTCTGACACCTCTCACCACAATTAGCCAACAACACCCTGTCACCTATGTCCAATTGTAGTCCTCTGACCTTTTGGTTGTAGAGCTTGGCATGGCGGTCTTGTTCTCTGGTGGCATTCCTTTGAGCAATCTGTGCTGCTTCAGAGAGGTCCCTTCCCAGGTGGTGGACAGAAAGTCAACATCTGGAGCATTTGCAGATGCCTTTACCCATAGGGTGGCAAGGGATTGTATGGGATTTTTGCACACCTGCCCTCTCCTTTAGAAGCCGTCTCTCAAATTTAGCTCCCTGACATGAATGGATTCTCTTGGAAAACCCGCAGACGCAGAAATAGATAGCGGACAACTTGCTTCGCAAACTGGTTACAGCAGGGAAAGCCTAGAGCCAACTTTGAAAAATGGTAATAACAAGGACATCAATAGTTCTCTTGTCATTCAATTCTGCCGTCCAAAAATCAATACACACAAGGTCCATTGGAGCCGAAGTGTGTATGTTCTCAAGAGGGCCTCATGCAGGTTCAGGAGTCTTCCTAAAGATGCATCTCTGACAGTGTTTGACATAGTTTGTGACTTTGCTGCCCACTGATATGAGCATTGAGGCAGGGAATTTTCCCTAACCAAGGTGCTCATTCTGTGGCTGTAGGACAATTTCAGTGCGCCAACATTGTCTGGGACTGTCTTGCCTCTCCGTCTCTCCGTATTGGAAAGGAGAGAAAAAAAACAATCACAGTTCTCATTGCTGCCATCTGTAGGTGTAGCCATTAGTTGCAAGTAGCTTTCTTTCAAGTCTTTCTCATTTGCTCCAGTATTTTCTTAGTGGCATTGCTGCCAAGTATCATGTCGTCAGACTGCCCTGGCACGACAAGCATTGGAATGACCATCTTACAATCATACACTACAATGTCCACATCATATATTGCTTTGGGTGTAACTTGATGACCTCCACATCCAATAATGATATTGTCAGCAGGGCACTTTCTCAGGTCATGGTTATGCTGAAGGAGGCATGCCTCTGCAGCTTCGCTCAGTGTGCACGCCATAGAACCATTGTCTACCATTGCTTTTAGAGTAACATTTGCTGCTGACACAGTGGTATAGAACAAACTATCAGCCTTTTGAACTTTATGTAAACCTTGAAATACAACAGTCATGTTAGAGGATGCTGTAGAACTAAATGATCTGTATGTTGACTTATAATCATCTTCATTTGGAGGTTCATAGACAGGATCTGTGTCGTCCTCCCCTGGACACAGATCCATCAGTTTCCCGATTGAACAGACTTAAGCAGGGGACAGTTGCGTCTGGCGTGGTCAGGGGACATGGCACTGGAAACAGAACCTGTTGTTGCGGCGGTGTGTTAATGCCGAGTGAGTGGCATCTCCACACACAGTGCATGGCAGGCTGTTCAGGCCATCTATTCTAGGGAGTTTAGGTTTGGACTGCTTGTTTGATGTGGCCTGAGCTGGGTTAGAGTTGTCTAACAAAACTTTTTTCTGCATGGAGATGACGCGTTCAAAGGCAAAAGACTCACTTGTCTTGGCTGCTTGAGTCCTGAGCGTCAGGTGAAGACTCCTCAGCTTCCATCAGGCCAACCCTGTTTACATTCACATCATCAGGCTTTCTGCTCATGGCTGTGGCACCACCCTTTGAACTGACTTCGGTGTGGTATTCATCCAACACAGCTTGGACTTCTTCGGCAGACCACTTATCGATTGTTTTTGACCAGAAGGTCATGGCCAGCTCTTTGGATGGACAATTTCCAGTAAACATACCTGTTGATTCTAAAACTGGACTGTCTTGGGCTTTACCTTGTTCTTTGAGGCGATCAGCGGCGACATCAGCTGCCCGATTGAGTCACAGCCAACATTCATAGGCATCCTCACCACCCTCTGGCTGTGTAGTGTAGAAGTCTACGAGAGGGAGGGGAGAACAGGGACAATAGCAAAATGCTTACGCAGAAGACCATAGATAGCCTTAGGACTGATATTAATGCCACTATTCCTTGTTCCACAACATCTTGCGCTCTGCCAGTGAGATGAGTGAGTATTTCCTCTGCCTGATGCTCTATCCTGATATTTGTTTTCTTAATGTAACCTCTCATTAGGTCTTCCCACTGCTAGCACCCCTTAAAGGAGATGGCTCCTTCACCTTCCTGTGAGGCACGAACTGGACTTGTGACAGGTCCAAACTCTGTGTGGATGTGTTGGTGGATGTGGACTGTGCTTGTGAAATGCTAGGTGTGGGTGCCGTGGGGGCCTAGGCATGGAGGTATGCTATCTGCCAGCTGCTGTCACTCATCTGACCATAGGCGACTGTGCAGTGGAGTTAGATGTATTGGTAACCTGTGTAATTGGTGCGTACTCAGTGGGGTGGCTATGAGAAAAAGCCCTGTCCTCACTAACTGTAGGGGCCTCTGCGGCATCTTGACTGTCACCCACGACATGAACATCATAATGAGAACCTCAGTGCTGGGATCCCCCTACTCCTACATAGGGGGTGGCTAAGGGGAGTACTGAAATGCTGTGGTCTGAAGCTCATGTCAAAATATTAATCGACAAACCAGTATCAAATACCATTAGAAAAGTCAAATAAAGAAAAATGTAACATGGATAAAAATGAAAACAAATATCCTATAGTCTACTATGGGAACAGTGTGACACAATGGACAAGTTCACCTCCGCAGCACCACTCTATTGCTTCCACACACACACCATCAGACACTTGGACAGCTGGGTTGATTACACACTGCCTTTTTATTTGCTGAAACACATGTAAGGTACAAGTGGAGTTGGTGGGAGATCGGTCTGGATAATTCTCTCAGGGAATCATAAAATAATTTAACTAAGTACTCTTTCTACTCTGTTATATAAAGGCCAGTTATTAAGTTAGTGTTATAAAGTTATAAAGTTATAAAGTTCAGTGTATACATAAGGGATAATGTATTGTCTGCTGGTCATTACAGGGAAATATTTCCCATCGGGATGAACAGGACCCCGACGCTGAATCTTTCAACTGGAAAGATTTTTTAGAATGTAGCTGATCTCCTTTCACTTTTAACGAAGTTCCATTGTGATAAGTGAATGATCTCTAATCACTAAATGATATGCAGATGTGAATCTGAAGCAAAAAACCCATTGACAGCGGCCATTATTTTCTCACAGCGGTGATTATACAAAAATAACTGACCTCTGAACATTGGGAAGGCCCATTCAAAGTGAATGGAACCTCCCACAGCATTCTGGAGAGCTGCATAGTAAAGATAAACTAACGTAGCCTTCAGTTTCTATGTGAAAACACATCAAATTGGAACAGTACTCCTGAAGCAGAAGCACTTTGAAGATGGATAATCCATCTTCAATTTGACAGTTGTAAGTACCTCAATAATCTTGAGCTTGATTTTAATATTCAACATTAGCAGCTAACATTCAATGTTAGCAATGTTAGGGTGAGTGTGTCAGTTGGTTTCTACAGTGTCTTTTAATAGTGTGTTTTTCATATTGTAGGGAACACATTGCTGACTGCAACAAAGTAGATAAACAGCACTGAGAGGAAGATGGCCCTTGTTTTTGAGGATCACATGAGTTTTGCTGAAGCCTTGTCTTAAAATATAGTTCTGTATAAAATAAACAACTAGACATGGATATTTTGCAAATTGTTTCATTAATCATTATTAATAAACAAAAAAAATAATAAAAAATATCTTGACTTGTGCACTACCGTTACTGTATAATGAAATACAGTAACTTACTGGCAACAGTGTTACGAATTAGTTAAAAAAGTGTAGAAAAGTCTAACTGTACAAAGTTACAAGCTTGGTTAGCTGGTGACACAGAGAGATGATTTCATCTGGCCTTTTTGCCATACCTACAACTAGGGCATACAAGCTGAGCCACCATATTAGGACAACTGTTGTTTATTTTTATTTATTTGTCAGTTTTTTTTTTAAGTATTATGTTAAAGTCAACTACTGTGCGGTGATTAGATTAATGTTTCAGGCTATTTCTATTCATTGTAAGCTGTACAGTTTGAAAAATTCACAATTGATGATGTGTATCTAAATTAGTTCTATTTTAATTATTATTTTAATTATCTCTTATCTTTTATCTTATCTTGTTTATACTACATTTAAAATGTTAGCCAAGTATTATTGTTTTAGGCTAGTCATTTTGTATTATGTGTCAGTGAGGAAGAGAATACTTATTTAAATTATCTTTAAAATATTTCATATTATTTTGAAGGATAAAAACAAGGAAATTTTAAGAGAGTACAGCTCATTATTTAATAATTCCGGACTAAGTGAACATATCTGGTAAACTAGAGTGTTCTTAGTCATGATGGGAGCCTGATGGGAAATTGACACAAATAGGCACAGATGTTAACACAGGGAAACACTGAGTAAATATTTCATTAACATTATCCTCTAATGTGAATGTGACAAATAAAACCTTCCAAAGGGCATGTATGTCAAACATGCCATTTTCATAGATGCATCATCCTTCCCAGTAACAACATTTTTCTCCCCTCAATGTAGATTGACAAATCCTTCTGGACAGGTGGAGTCAGTGGAAAGGCAAAGATTGACAGCTTTCGATTGTTTGAGCAGTTCAAAGTCAAGGTCTTGGAGAATGTAGCTGATGGTGTGGATTCTAGCCACCATGTAGAGATCATGTTGAGTCCGAAGATTGCACACAACTTTAGTGAGTATCTCAGCCTCATGAAAATGGAAATAATATGCAAAGTGTATTGCACACAATGCATGCAATCTTTATAGTGTACAATATATATGGAATGGGCATGTAGAGTGTTCTGTCCTTGCAAATTCATGTTTTGTTTGTTTCTGAATGTCAAGCAATTACAACAAGGGATGAGTTGACTTTTGTGCTACTGAAATGAATTTAGGCAAAAATGTCCTAACAATAGACTCATTCTAATTCACTGCTCTCTTCACAACAATGATACTGCATCACTGGGTGTGGTCTTCTGCAGGGTAGCTCACTTGATGGCCACAGGGTGTCAGTATATACTGAACTATCAGTGGCTGGCTGTTAGACAGAAGTCAAAGGTTTATATTATGTGAGTGGGGCGAGTGGACTGATGGCAGCTGTGATGCTAAGAACACAAAAACATGTCAGGAAATGTGTCAGAAACAGGCTGTGTTAAGATGTTCACCGCGCATACTTTTGACAGACTGAGACTGCTTGAGTCAGGCGATTGTGGAGTGTAATGGAAGGATGGTTGCCATTGATGGGAAACAGTTCTCACATCAAAAACACAGGGGTTGCTTAGTCTTACAGTATTATACAGTAAATGAATCTTTGGTGTTTGGTATGTATAGCTACTAATATTAATTACTCTATTTCCATTTTTTGTTAAGCTCCTATTCCAAATGTTAAGCTCCTTATTTTTTTTGCTCAAATCAGCATTTAACTGCCTGCCTTCAATGGTTCTTTGATGTGACATGAGATCATTTCAGTCCGTTTGCTGTTTTTCCTATCTGCTGTCTGACTCAATCCAGACAGTGTAATTAGGGACTGATCATGAAATATGCATGCATTAGTGTCCAGCATCTCAGGATGTGTATGTTCCGCTGCTTGTTCAACTACACCTTTGTGCCTGACCCCAGGACACACCTAAGGCCTTTGTTCTCCTGAGCTATATGGCAGCCCCCAAGTGACAGAGGGAGATCATCTCATAGAACATAACACATATATTTCAAATGAAACCAGGGAAAAATGCAGTGCCAGTAGAATGCACTGAAAGTGTCCTTGCCATGAGCCTTAAAATGTGATGTAAGAGAAGTGGAGAACTAGCATTTTGCAGGAGTACTCATCATGTATTGCACAAAAAACTGAATAGTTCATATAGCTTTTGTATAGTTGAGACATGATAACAGACATTGTTGTCCAAAGTGATTTTCAAGATATCTCAAGGATTCATGAAGCATGAAGTCTGGCACTTAATCCTGACACAGGTTGGTGGTAGCCTGCATTGCAAGGTATGTGAGGAGGGCCTCTATTTCTTAGTGTGTTCATGGACTCGACTCACTCAACTGACAGTGGTACTTGGTGCGACATGCATGTATGTTTATCAGTGCTGTCTGTCTGTGCTCTCTCTCCATCAGCTGTATTTAGCTGGAGAGACAATTGTGGTATCCTATGTTGCACTTAGAATGGCATTTTGAAAAGCTCTGGCACAGTTCAGTCAGGTTGTGACTCTGCATGTTTTTTAATCAGATCTTAGTGATGGAATACAGCAGTGAAATTGTATATGTTGCCGAAAATGTGATATCATTATCATAAGATGTGAGGGACCTAGAGAAACACTTTAATGGGATTTGTTCCAGCTAAGGGAGCCCAACGGACTATTAAGATTACCATTCCAACATCTGATATTTTGAAGACAGTTTGGTGTGTCAGGCTTTTATCTTGTATTTGTAAACATCACATCCATTGTACAGAGTGTCTCCTAAATCCTGGCTCTTTCCTCCTCTCACCGGGTTATTTCAGGCTGTTTTATTGGTCAGATTACAAATGAAACACATTGGACAGAACTGGTTGTGACAGGGGAACCACACTATTGATTGCAGTAGTAGGGCCAGAACACACTAAGCTGGCAGTTGAATTTCTCAGAACCTCATGGGCCTCCATGTTGTGTTGAGCCGGTGGTAAAAGGGTTGGTATGTGGCTGTAGTTATAGTAATAATTTTGCTCTGGATGACTGGACCTAATACTGTGATTTCTGTTTGTTTTCTCAGCCTCTGTCTTTTTGTGTTTCACAATCAGAAGACTTGAGTCTGAACACACCATTTGCAACTTATTATTAAACAAATTCTTGATTGGAAGTAGTCATTACACATTTAAACTGTTGCTGGTGAGCAAGAGAGTTAAATGGTGTTTATTTATAACTACATAATGCACAGGTGCAGAAAGCATGTGGCTGTGGGTCTTTGCAATGTTCTCCAGTGCAGCTTCTCTGTCCCAATCCAGACAACACAAGATGATTTGAGAGTTAGGTGGTATTGCCACACACTAGTGCTTTAAACTCAGCGTGGGGTGCTCTGGTTTAACATTCTCACTGTCCAACATGACAGCATACATATAGGCATACATATGCCTGATCAGTGCTGTACATGTTCTTAAGGTTGCAATTATAACATTATCGTTATACATTTCTTGTAAGTGCAGTTAAAAAATGTTAAATAGTTCTGAAGGAAGTTAAACAGTGACTTTGTCATGGTGTTCATGTGCAGTCATTTTTACTATATACTGTGTAGTTTATTTCCAACTGAACAAAAATGTGGTATGAACTGTGTCAGCCACAGGAGACAAAATGAGGGCCCCCAAGGCTTCTATGTGAATTGTATATAGTTTTGAAAGGTCAGATTGAAAGCACATCTGGATAAATTTGGAACACTTTCTCACATTTTTAATTGTGATAATGAAACAGATGTAGCAGTTTCTAGAACTGGTGTATTTTCAGAGAAAGATGCTGAAAAATGTTTTATTTTATCACATACCATGATATGTGACTGTTGTGATAACAAGCTTCAAACTATGTGTCATGTATGTGAAGATTCTGACAACTTTGTTTCAAGACTTGTTGACTGGTGTTGTTTTGATGTAATTAATGTAGTTTTGTCAGAAAGCCTTTTATTGACTGGTTGAATAATACCACTGATCAGTGTTCCACCAAGACTAACCTTTCCCACAGTTCATGAGCAGTTTAAAAAAGAATGACTTGGAGACCTACTGATGAGAAATTATATAGGATGCATAAATATCTTTCAGATATTGTATTTATTGGTTTATAGTATTTATTATTTTAAATGAATGTCACCACTGTCAGATCCTCAGTCATACAGATTTTCTCTTCTAGGAGTCTCTAGTCTAGTGTGTGTCTCATGTGTTGATAATTCACTTTTCAGTGCCTTGGGATGCCTCATCACAGCCCCACTAATCTGATTCAGTAGCACATTCACCACATTCAACACAGGGTGGCCTGAATTGGTCAGTGAAAATTTTCGGGTTGGCTCACAAAAAAAGGTTTTACCATGACCATGTGATGCAGTTGTAGCCTATATAAAGTAAGATTTAATGGAAAATGGGACGGGGACGCTAAACAATCACAAAAATGGTAGATCCTTAACTATCTGGTAGCTTAATGACACATGGACACAAACAAAAGATTTAACGAAACAGTCCTTCAACACAGGCTTCTGCAGACATTGGTTATTGGATACAGTACATACAGTAAATTGTTCCATAGTGCATGACATGGTTATGTGCAGTAACTAGACTCATGGCTCAAGTATCCAGTGCTTCTAATTTTGTTCTACAGGCGGCTGCTCAATGACAATGCCTCGAAGTCTTGAAGTCTTGCATAGAAAAGTAGTCTGGCATTGTACAAATGTTACTTGATTCTTAGATTAGGACAGGTAGGTAAGAATCATACCTGTGTATGTTTTCAACAAGACTCTTCCATATGGGATTTTATAGCACAGAGGCTATCAGTAATACCCAGTGAACAGCTCTGGTCCTGCTGGCTTGTATTACATTTCCAACTCTAAGCCTTGCTCCAAGTGTGGGTCACGGCACCAATCTGGAACCTGCCTTGTGTGTGACAGCAGCCCCTTGCCACACCTGACCTCGCAACCCAAACATGCTGGTCATGGTGGTGCAAGGAAGGTGGCTTAAAGTGAGGGCTGCTAGGGTCTTTATGTCAGGGAATGAGTTTTACTCACTTACTCACTTACCATTTCACACTTAGTGATTGGATGCTCAATTACATTCAAGGAGAGTTTTTTTTGGCATAGACATGTTTCTTGACGGGGAGGTTTGTGTGAAAGAGTGTCATTATTATAGTTGAGGATACTATAACTACTGTACCAAAAGACATGCCTATGTGGTTGAATGTTGCGGTACAGTTTATTAATGCCCTTTTTGTCTTTGCTTTCATATTTTCTTTATTTGAAAGGTCAAAACAAACACTCACTAATAAATACAGCATTTCATAGAATACAAGTGATCTCTGGGTAGAGCTCCTGGAGTCAGGGAGATAGAAGGTAATTAAGAGCAAGCCCTTTTGTGTTTAAAGCCCACATGGAGTGTGAGAGTGTCTCTCTCTCTTTCCCTCTCTTCATTTTGGAGATGTGTTTTTTATGGGCTGTTTAATAAGATTTTGTGTGTATTTTTATACAACTTTCTGTCTTTTTCTCAACAGACATTTTCCTTAAAAGTTTCCCAGTGCAGCCAGACGAGCTGCAAGAGAAGCTGTTTATCATTCATGAGAAGGATGGTGGCCTATCTGATGAGCATATTGCCTCTCTCAGGAGGTGAGGTGAAACTCATGTAAACCTTTTCTGTTAACGACTATAGGAATCCAACAACATCTACACATCTACCATCAAATTATGAAATGTAGTGTAGTGTTTTCTATCTTTTATTTTTCATTTTTGTTCAGTCAGTTCCAGTCTCAGTCTTGGTGTCTGCCATTGCCAAGTAATGTAATGCATCACTAGGGAGAGGAATCCAGTGTGGCTATTGTTGTGCCCACAGTCAGTTATGCAACCTACTTGCTTATCAATACAGTATGTCACATGTTCATTAAATATTTACCTTACATTATTTACCATTATCTCAGGAGAGCTAAATATAATGTTATGAAATCACTGTTCTCTTGCTTTGAATGAATGAAATGTTCACATCAGATAGTTATCTGATTGGATGATGTGAAGAATGACAGTCATCCAATCAGAAATAAATAAACCATTCAGCCATTATATGAAATATAATGTCCCTGATCTGATCTGCTGTGGCAACAGCTGTAACAATAACTCATGTAGAGGCTGGGCAGCACAGAAGCTCAGATGTGTGTTGTAGTGTTTGCTGTCCAGGTTGATTGTGTGCTGCTTGCACACCTCAGCAGCAGCAGAACGTGGGCTCATGCCCTAATCACTGTCTGATATCGAGTAGGCCATAAATCAGCCCTCACCACAAGGTTCTCTCCGGTCAACAATAAAGAGCAGGTAGCGAACCTTTTAGGGGTGCCGCTCACAGATTAAACTTTCATCAGCTTGTGTTTGAAGAGATGGACACCATTGAGTTGCCCTGGGGGGCCTCAGTGCTGAAAGCCTTGAAATGCTTTTCCCATCCATTCAAACATCTTCCCCAAACTTGTTTTGGGTCGTTGCATTCTGCTGACCTGCCTGGGAACAAGAGGAGACCCAAAGTAACTCTAGTTTTATTTATTCCGGAAAAAAAACGTAAGGCATATTTTAATGTGCTGTCAACATAGACTACAAGAATACAATCCTAATAGAAGGCTTTGCAGTGGAGCTGCAATATTAATGCAGGGCATCTGTAGTCACTACTGCACATCCCAAGGCTCATGAAATAGTCAGTCTCTTAGGCTTTGAGCTGAAATGCACTCACAAGACTTTAAGAGAAGTCCTTTCTGGGGTTCAAACCCAGGCCGGTCCAGAGGCCAGCGCAGCCACTTGGCTTTTAATCATCCCTCTTTTACCTGGGCCACATGGAAAACAGCAGAGAGTCACTTAGGAAGAATGGAAGACTGGTGCAGAGAGAGTAGACAGATAAGTGATGAGTATTCACAGATAAGCAGGAAAGCTATAGTACTAACTGCCCTTGAATACACAGAGCAACGGGAACAAGAAAGAGGCTGGGGGATTTTAATGGGATTCACATGCTGGGTGAAAATGTTTTCAAATGGAAAATTCAGAAAATAAAGACAAACAAAAAGAGAAGTTAGCATATCTACTAATTATCTTGTGCAACTATCTGTACCTAATGTAAAATACTGTACTGAGACTGAGACTATTTTTCTGTTTCAGTTAAACTAATGAGGTCTATTTTGTATGGTTGACTGTAGATATGTGCCAACTGTGGAGGATGTGGAGATGTATAAATCATACAAAGGCCTAACCTCAGACCTGCACATAGTGGACCAATACATGCTGGCGGTAAGTGGGACCATGACTAGCTCCCTAGGAGCACACGTGTGCCCCCACCTTGGGACAAATGGACACAATGATAGAGAACACAGCAGAAACAGCAATTAGGCACGCTGCCTCTTTTCAGTGGTACATTCATTCAGCACAAGAAATCACTGATGTTGTCAATGCACATAAAACTGTACAGGGCTAGGCTCCCTTTTCTTTTGGTCTTCTTTGTATCATGAAACAATCGGATAGAACAGGCTTAAGATGTCCTGAGGATCCTGTGGATGTCTTTTGGATTTCATTTCTTAGAGTAACTAAGCTGTACTTACACATACTTACAGATTCTTGTGACCATCCACCCTTTTCTCAAAACTTTAAACGTGAAATGTAGAACAAGACAAACTACATTCACAAAATCCTCAGGTATCCAAAACAAGTCTGGGATTTTTTATTGTAAATATGGAGCTCCTCCTGAAATCACTTTTTTTCTTTTTTTGTAACTTACACCAACATACTAAAATCTTGTGAGTACATGTGAAATTTGTTTACAAACTTCTCAGCAATTTAATCAGCAATGACAATTGTCAAAGAGTTATGTTAACTGATAAAATAATAAAAACAATTTCATAAGGCTCATATTTGAGATACTTCCATCTTTGTTATTTTCCAAGGCTCCAATGGCATCTTGGAAAAGATCCAAAGCTGTGAAGATTTAAAATTTCTCAGCACCCCTAGAAATAAGCAGCTTGATTAAAATGTTGATTCTGGGAAATTATTTAGTCCTTAAATCTTAAATTTATCAAGTTTGTTTTTAGATAAATGGTGAAATAGCTCAATGGACCAGTGAAATCTGTACATTTTTACAAATATTCTGTCATCTTTTCATAGGACAACACTATAGAAATTAAACTTTGCCGTTAATGATGACACCTTGCTCTCCTCCATCTTCTGCTTAAAGATGTGCCACAGGTGCTCAAATGGGTTTAGGTACTTGGCCAGCCCCTCACATTTGTCTTCAGCTTCCTCAGCAAGGCAGTTGTCATTTTGAAGGTGTGTTTAGGGTCTGCTTGGAATTCATGTTTCCCTCTATTAACTACAGCACCCCAGTGCCAGCAGCATTCCTGCAGCCCTAGTCCATGATGCTACCACCACCATGCTTGACTTTAGAGAAGGGACAGTTGTCTTGGTGCTTACCAGGATGCCCCCACACACTGAGATACTGTATGTGCCACATTAAAACAAGATCATGGCAGCGCAAGATACTCTTGTGACTATCTCAAACAGTAAAAAAAGTGCACCACATTTTATCATTTGCAATTAGACCTGTATTATACAACTCTGAGGACCAAGGCACTTTGAGGCAGTCTGTTAAACCTTGATATTTTGAAATCCTCAGCAATAATAAAATGAGAGTGAAGTGAATGTGAAAAAATTAGTTTTTTATTTAAATTACATTCGCCTTACAAAGAGTAGACCTCACAGTGTTAAGTCAAAAGGAGATATCAGTGCTACTGCTAGGAAGTCATAGCAATCTACTTGTCTAATGTCTGCTTGCAATGATGTCTCTGTTTTAACTGTCAACTTCCACTGCCTGTGCATTATGCATCATGACTAGTGCAAAAGCATACAAAAAGAGTTTTAGTGAGTGAGGATAAATTTAGACTTTTGTAAGAAATTATGTCACCAGACTATGCCCAACAGTGAAAATTGTTAATAGTGGTGTGGTATTGCCGCAAGTGAGCTTTTGAGTCAGTGAATAGGCTTTAGTGTTTCACAGCTGTAAATAAACTGTTAATCGCTGATCTATGCCAGGGCATAGCAATCTTCAGTAGGTACTGTATATTCACAGAGTCCATGCATGATGGCTGCTACTGCTTGCCGCCACAGATTGTGGTGTGAATATCTGTACTGTGTCATGTAACACTGCCCTGGCCCAATATTGTACTTTAATAATTATTCTTCTTACAGAAAGGTCACATGAACTTAAAGTAGTGCATTGATATTTACACTGATATTTATCTGTACGGGTTGGACCAAGAATACAGTTTTCAAATGTAGGATTGGGACTTTCCAGAAGCCTGTAATCTCTCGTCATCCCCCCTCTCTCTCCATCTCTCTACACACCTGCAGTATTCAGTGTACATTATGGATGCAGCGGCACAGTGTGCAGTCAGTTTGGTACGGTTTAAGTGTTTTCCAAAAAAGGAGGGTTATAAAATGCGTTTTTAGTGGCTATTCCTGGTCTCTTTAGATCTACTACAGTTCATTACCAACTATCAGTTATAGCAGGTAGCAGGTTATAGCAGGCTGTAGATTGAATGTTAACATGACTTGCAAGACATCCCAACCCGCAAAAATTGATTTCAGGGAGTCTCACATCAGTTCTCTTTAAAATACTGCGCTGCAAAGAACCTTTTGTTAATGACTGAATAGGCTAATGATAGACAGAGGTTGTTATACGTCTGTAAAACTACTACTATCACTTGTTCTGACTTCACGCAAAAGAAGTTTGCATGAGATTTTATATTAGGCCAGGCCTACTCGTGGGTGTCTGGGAAGCAAGTTTGGGTGAATTGGGTGCCGCTATCTAAATACGGGAGACTCTCGGAGAGGTCTAAAGTTTGCACCAAAATCTTACATAGCAACAATTATTGCCTAGTCTATGGCAGTGCCTCTCTGTCTCTCACTGCATTTCTGTCCCGGTCAGCTGAGCTTCTCTCCCCCTCTCTCTTGCCAGACAGCTTTTTGCAAGAAGCACGCTGATTGGTTGAAGGGGAGTTCCCAACCATTTGTAAGGGCTTGCTGCATGATGAGCAAATTTTGGAAAACTACATAACCGATTAATATTTTAATTATGTACCAATATACTGCAATTCACATCTGCGTATTGAAAATTAGGGGGCGTATCGTTTGGTTTGAAAACGACCAAGAATCGTTGCATCCCTAGTGTATGCACTCAGACTCACTCACACACACACATACACATACATAAATTGAGGATTCAGTTCAATTTAATTCAGTTTTATTTATACAGCGCCTTTTACAATAGTATTGTCTCATGGCGCTTTACAGAAGGAGCACCCAAGAGCAACAGGGGCAAGGAAAAACTCCCTTATGTTTAATTAATTTAGGAAGAAACCTGGGGCAGATCCACAACTCAAGAGGCTAACCCAACTGCCAGGGGTTATGCAGGAAAATTACAATTAGTAGTGACCATGATAGACTACATGTTGTCTATGGTTTTAGCTAAGGTTCATAATAGTTCCAGAGTATTATCCCACTTTACATTACATGGTAGTCAGTCCATAGGTGGTTATCAGGAGTTATGGCTGGACAATGTAGTAGTGGCCAGACATAGTGTTAAACTGAAAGGAGTGAGATGGGTGAGAGGAAGGTTTTAAGTCTAGACTTAAAGGTATTGAGGGTGTCTGCTTGTCGGAAGTGGGGGGGGGGAATTATTCCACAGGAGGGGTGCACAGTAACAAAAGGCTCTTCCTCCTATCATAGATTTTGATATTCTTGGGATTACAAGAAGACCAGCATTTTTGGATCTAGGAGGGTGGTAAGGGACAAGTAAGTCTTTAATATATGTTGGAGCATGGCCATTGAGGGCTTTGTAGGTTAGTAGGAGTATTTTAAAATTGATGCGACTTTTAATAGGGAGCCAATGTAAGGAAGCAAGGATAGGAGAGATAGGTTCAGATTTTTGTGTTCGGGCCGCAGCATTTTGTATTAGTTGTAGGTTTTTGATACAGGTATTACTACACCTGGAGAACAGAGCATTGCAATAATCGAGCCTGGAAGTAATAAATGTGTGTATTAATTTTTCAGCACCCTCAAAGGATAGGAACTTTCTAACTTTAGCAATATTTCGTAGGTGGAAAAAAGATGTTTTTGAAATGTGTTTTACATGACTATTTAGAAAAAGGTTCTGGTCAATAATTACCCCGAGGTCTTTAACTTTTGTGTTACATGACAGTGAAAGGCCACTGAGTAAGTTTTGGTGAAGGGGTAGAATGTTGTTCAGCTTTTTAGGGTCTATCATCATTTCAGTTTTATAAGAGTTTAAACATAGGAAATTATTAGTCATCCAGATTTTTATGTCTTGGACGCAGGCATCAAGTTTGGTTATTGGTATATAGTCATTACGTTTCATAGAAAGATAAATCATGCAAACAGCCTGACTGATGCTTTTTGTGAGAGCAGCGTGCAGTGTGTATGTGTTATGATTCCTCATACATCACATTTTCACACACTGGCTGGCTTCATGCATCTCCCATCTGCTTTACCACACAGACTAAAACAGACAATCTGCTGTAAGTATAGCTACCAATGATATTGTTAATATATGCACACATTCAACACTATGCTGCTTGGCTTGTTTTATTATTACACAACAGTTAGGTCCTGTTGAATAATTTACTCAGTTCTGATTGGACATTTGACAAGAGGAATTCCAAGAGAGGGAATATCTACAGAGATCCTCGGCTATCCCCACTCTGATGCTTCATAGCAAGCAATCACTTTGTACTTTGCTTTGAATTGTTAGACATTCAAATACCATTTATTCAAAATGAGGAAGTAGTGATTTCTTAGCATCATGTGTGACAGGTGCTGAGTAAGAAAGTGGGGTGTATGAAGGGTCAATGCTCAATTGTAATGAAACATGTAATGAAAGCACATGTGAGTAAAAAATAAGCATATAACCCTATCTCACAAAATTTGGCTGCTGAATGAAAGGATCCATCTCAACACCTAATATTAACACCTATCATTCATCTGATATCTTTGAAGCCTGTCAGTTCCTAGCAGAACTGCTGTATAAAACAGTAGAACACTTGAGGTCATTGGGTTGGTGATGGATTTTTCTATAGATCATTTCAACTCTGGCTCTTGCCTCATGCTTATGTCTGAATTATGGCTGTGGCAGTATTGTAATGATTGGAGATGAACTCCCATGTCATATTGCTCCATTGTGACATAGAATGAGGTGAAATGTCACGTGACAGTGTTTCAAATTAGCAGTATGACTTAAGTCCATTATGTATGGGTAAAGGACAGCATGTAATGTAGCTGCATATGAACTGACACATTCTTCAGTGCTCGTTATTAATTGCTTAGTCCAGATCAAAAAAATGTGCCATGTAACTCTAGTATCACCTTTGATGTAATATCAAGTCTTTTTACTGTAACTATAACCTGGCATAAACATAAACACCATGACTCTTTAAAGGGAATTAATTATTTAGATGCATGGTAAACAGATTTTAATCCAAATTTCCAATTATTTAGTTCCCCAGTCCGTAAAGATGACATCTTGGAGAAAACAAAGGTTTTCATGTATCCGTGTAATTGTCTAGTAGTCAGTATTGAAGACAAATTCAGAGGCTTGTTAATACTTAAAAGAAAGAATGACAAGGTTGACTTCATGTGGATTGATGGCATTTCATGGGATCTTCCCAGTAAAAGTGTCAGGATGGCCATGGGCTTACAGCACTTCTCACTACAGCCAGATGGAGTAATACATAATAGTCATAGTCATAGTCACAGGCATAATGTGCTGCTGTTTGTCACCACCATCATCAGCCAAGGTGTTACCAGCATAATTTGCATAACACGTGTTTGTGCGCATGTGTGTTTGTGTGCATGTGTGTGTGTGTGTTTGTATGAGTGTGTGTGTGTGCGTCTTTTTGTCTTTATGCGCATATGAGGTAAATCCATCACGTGTCTGGGTGTTACCAGTCCTCAGGCTATCTGCAAAGTTGAGCAAGGCACATGGTTGTAACCATAAATGTAGAGTGTTGTGGTTATGATTTTTATCTTGTCTAACAATTGATGTTGTGATATTGTTGAATTTACATGTACTTCTTTTCTTTTCCTCTTAGATGTGCAACATCTCGTATCTGAGCACTCGCCTAGACCTGCTGCTGACACTTAGAGAGCTGCCCATTACCATGGAGGATCTGGAACCGGTGACTAACACACACACACACACACACACACACACACACACACACACACACACACTTACTCACTCACACCAAACCTCACACCACACACATTTTTCATTAGTATTAGTGCTTGCCTCTAACCGAGTCATTTAAGAGCGCAAAAGCCTTGTGAATAGTATGTGTTTATTATATTGCCTAGATGATTGTGATTGGCAGAACACTCATGTAAATGTGAATGGAAAAGTTTTCTCTTATTAAGACAATCAGGTGAAGTTGGACTGAGCTCTCAGAAGTCTGAAGAGGAAATCAGCATAAAAGCCCTCTGAGGTCAAAGCCATGGTGCTCCTGGGGAGAGACAAGAAGGAAGGAAAAATAAAAGGAAAAACAGAAATGAATAAAAGCCATTTACTAATGCAAAAACCTAATCCTACCAGACTGCAGGCTTCTGAGGAGAGAAATTAGATGGAGTTGAGGTAGCAGATATTTAAATGAATTCCCTCTCTCTGTCTCTCTCTGGACGGATTTCCATCTAGACATGTATTAGTTAGGAAAGGTAAAGTGGAACTCTCCCATCCCTCCCTGCCACGCAAGTGCAAACAAACGGAAATTGGTCATCTAAATTCAGTCTCTCACTTCACCTCAAATTTAGAATTTAGAAAATGTTATCAGTGATGCTGTGAAAACAGCAGCAACCTCTATCTTGTGTGGAACGCTTACTTGGCTCTTTTTTACACTGCATCACATTCATGAATCTGAAACTCAGAGGCCTTGATCAGGTCTTGATCAGGCAGCAGTTACTGGTAACACATGACAACAATGGTGTAAGCCCAGACCATAGTGGATGATGAAAAATTAACTTGTATGACTTGGGTATATAATGTGTAATGATAGGAGGTCATACATGATTGGGATTTAAAATGTACCATGATAGGAGCTAACACAAAGAAACACGCTAGAAGGGCCGGGTGAACTATAAAGAGTTTGTTGTCATCTGGGCTTCTAGGTTAGAATTTGATCAAATTTGCTATGGGCTCCCTTGAGACTCCCAAACAATCAGTGCGTCACAGTGTTTTCAAATCAGTTGTTAGGTGTCAAAGCATAGGAAAACAGCAGCAATGCTGACAGGGGCAGAGGCTTTAAAAGGTTTTAAAGGGCAAGGTTAGACCTGGGACGGTCTGCCCATTTAGATTTAATTGGCTCCTGCCCAAGTTCAGCCCATGTGTAAACAAACTAGAGCCCTCTCTTCTCCCTCTCTTTCCTAACTCCTTGCTTTCATCCTTTCTTACTTTGCAGACCCTCCTGGTGAACATTTACTATTGTGTGATAAATTGAGGAATAGAAGGGAAGATTTAGACTGAAAGACTTAAGGAAAGATAGACATGAGAAATTAGATGTTCCTGCTGACTCATGTGTCACCTTTAAGAATGGCAGTTACTGATGAAACAACATAATCTAGCCTTACTTACAGGACCTATGGGTAATGGGCTACTTTAAGGTTAAAACATTAACTAATGACATAATTGTAACAAATTATGTGAAAGTGGCAGCAGACAGAAATAAGAAGTTCTGTTCAGAACGGCTGAGCACCACATTGTCCAGATTCACATGGGCTGGTTTTTCTCTAAAATCTTGTTCTGCTAGTGAATGCAAAGCTGTGCCATAGACATATGACACATATGATTAGTGAAGTATGAGACTGGTATAAAATATGTTTCCTCTGTCCACCTACACCACAAGAGAGAAATGCGACCAACTTCATAGGAGGCACATGCCAGGACAGACTCTCCTTCCTAGAGGCCCTTCCTTGACTCCCATGCTAGGATCGACTCTTCCTCGAGGCCCTGCAATTGACCACTACACAGTGCAGCCATATTTTTTATAACCTATGGTGGGACAATATTTTGGAATTATTATGATCCTCAGCTAAAAGCAATGACAAATTGTAGTTTATCATGATGATCTGCCCAAGGCTTCTTCCTATATTAACTACCACAAGGGAGTTTTTCCTTGCCCTGTTGCTCTTGGGTGCTCCATGCTGTAAAGCGCCATGAAACAAGACTGCTGGAAAAGGCACTGTATAAATATAATTGAATCGAATTGAACTGTTCAAGGCAAAACCAAAACTGTTCCACAACATAGAGCCACACATAGCAGCATTAACCCCATTGTCGAAATGGTCTGTGAATCCAGACATCTCTGATGAGAGATGTCACTCTTACATAACAGCATCATTACAGGTCTAAGAGCATTTTAATTATTTTTTACAGCTAAAACTTGGCTACCTATGTCCCCTGTACTGTGTTCCTGAGTGCATATGCCCAGGGAGATGTGCTGCTCAAATCCTCTTTACTTAGCCTAAAGGATGTTGTGGGAACTGTTTTCCTATCCTATTTCTGCCCTTAATCTAACTTAGGTATGGAGTGGCGACAATCCCATACCTGTAGCCTTTGGCAAGGTGGTGTGTTGTGGCAATACAGGAGACTATGAGAGGTCATCTCTTTGCAGTGGCTGTAAAAGGTGTGGATGTGCAGGCATGTCTCTAGCTCTGCCTAGTGCTTGGCTGAAGAATAGTCAGTGAGATCATGCAGCCAACCAGTAGTTGCTGTGTCTAATAGCTGAAGGCAGTGCTAGCCGGTGCACATGCTTGAAGCATTGAGCAGGGAAGACAAAGGTGAGCCCAGGGCAGATGTGTCTGACAGTGACACACACAAGCCCACAGCTGTCTCTGGCTCCAAATAGCTCTCCAGGCCCTAATTGGATCCAGTTGCATTCAGCTGTGTTACTCTGCTACTCTCACTTTGATGAATTTTGTCTCCTTTCCTGCCTAATATTTAACAGTCATGGCTATAGAGATAATCTTGTTGGGATGAAGTGTCTGGCCTGTTACAATTTTGTCATGTGCATTATGAAATGAAAAATGTATTACAGTAGCGTAGAGATGAATGTTTCTAGAATGCTTGGCTTGTGATGTCAAGCAAACAGGCAGCGAGTGAGCAGGCAGGAAGCAGGGGTTTCTGTTTGGTCCTGTCGCTTCATAAATCCATGTATTGTCTGACATGACAGACTCTGTAAGCTGAAGATATTAAGGGGGATTTACCAAGCAGCTGACACACTGGAAGCAAAATTAGAGCCCCCAAAAAATCAGAACCAGAAAATCCACATCCTTCTGCTTGTGCATCTCACTGGCTGTGGATTTGATTGTGTATCGGGTCTCCCTGTTTCTCCAACTCTCCCTTCTCCCCTTAGCTTCCAGTGTCTCACGGACATGACCATGACCTTCCAGTGTCTCACGGACATGACCATGACCTTCCAGTGTCTCATGGACATGACCATGATCATAGATAAGAGAGAAGCTCCAAACAGTTCTGAAGTTTAACACCTTTGTGAATCTGTTAAAAAGACTTAAACAACTGAGTTTATTCCTGCCGTCTGTAAAGCCTCCCTCTGATATCCTATAGAATGATGCAGTGGACAATAGTGGTGGACTCAAATATCCCCTCATCTCCACTGTAAGAGGATGGACTGAAATGGCCATGATGAGGTTTGCTGTGAAGAGCAATGTGGCTGCCTCATTGTCTGTCTGCCTCTCTCTCATCTGCCTCCCTCCCTCTGCCTCTTTCCCTCTGCCTGTCTCTCCCTCTGCCTCTCTGGCCCACAGCTCATTGAACAGAAGATCTGTATGTGCCAGCAGCTGATTGGCTCGCAGTCATTTGGGTGTGTGCTGGAGTATCTGCTGGCTGTGGGGAATTACCTGAATGAACATGCAGGCAAAGACAAGGCAAAGGGATTTCGTCTCTCATCCCTGACTAAAGTAAGTCTCTCTCTCTCTCTCTCTCTCTCTCTCTCTCTCACTCTCTCTGTTTCTCAATCACTCACAATGTATTTGTCTCTGGTGTTAGCCCTTTTCTTATTTTCCAGTATTTAATGATAAGCATACAGAGCATATACAAGTATTTCTACAAGTAAGGGATATTAGTACAGAATTATAACAGGATTGATACACCAATGACCAATGCAGTAGGTTTAAGAATAAAAACAAGAAAAGCACTTGGAAAGCGCAGACTTTTGCCAAGGCAGTATAGGGTCACTGACGCAATACATATTCTAGATGGTGTTCTGAATCACCACCAAAATTTAATCACCTGTTCCTTGTCCTAATACACACGTTGTTCGAAAATGTCATCAAAATCTGTGCCGTATGTTTCAAGTTATTTTGTACACAGACAGACAAACAGAAAACATAACTTGACAGAGGCAATAATGAAAAGAAAAGAATACCCACATCCAAATCATTTTATGTTTGTACCTCCTGCCTCCAGTCCTTTTGTTCCCTGAAACTCATGCAGTTGATGAGTCGGAGCATTGAAATTCTTTGGAGAGGCTGTCTGCCTTGTTTGCGTTTTTTCGTAATGGTTCCTATCCCTCCTCCCCTTAATGAGAGGTGGCCCTAGCCAATGGGAGATGTCAAGGAGAGGCTCCAGCGCACAGCCTCTGCTGCTCGGTTAAGAGAAGCACTGTGATCCAAGGTTGCTGCCGCACCATATTTAGTCTGCTCTTTAGCAGAGTGTGGGATGAATTCTAAAATTCTTCTCACTTAGTGGCCTTGGGAGAGATATTAGCATTCCTGGGGTATACACAAATGTGTGCCCTCATACACACACATGCAAACATGTACTGTCATTACTCCAGCTGCCAAGGTCTTTGCCATTTAAGGCAAGGACTAGGATATGAATGGCTGGCTTGTGCCTTCTAGATATTGATGTGTGTTCATATTGACTGTGTTTATATTTTGTATAACAAAACTTTATATTTAAACATTTTTGTAGTGAGTCAACACCAGTCTTGTTTCTATAGCCAGTGGCATTATGGACATCCTTGCACATACAGCTGTGTATCTCAGCAAGGTTTCCCATAAAGTCCCATTTAAAACACACTTCCATGCTTTGCTATAGCTCTCTCAACTGCGTGGGGTGGATCGGCACATCACCTTGCTGCATGCCCTTGTGGAGCAGATCATGTTGCATGAGCCTGGTTTGGCCACCTTCCCCTCCGAGCTTGCAGAATTTGACACGGTCCCGGGGGGTAAGCTAATCAAAATTTCATTGAAAGTAAAAAATTGGAAGGTTTCAGTTTGGTGCTGATTTGATTGAATCCCTCTTTTACTCTTTGTGTGTGTGTGTGGGGGGGGGGTCTGTGTGTATGCTTACTTCAGCTTCCATCAAAGGCCTGACGGCGGAGCTAGATGGTGAGTATTGTGTTTGCTTGCTTTCGTTTACTCCTCTGTATCAAGTTCCAGTTTGGTGCAGGTTTTACTACCTTTGTAGAAAGCTCTTATTACAATTACACAGACTTGTTTCAGTGTATTTGTGTGTGTGTTTGGTGTCTACATTTTAGTACACACCAAAACTTTCTTTCACACAGATGACATCTGGCATTACTAGTTAGTAATTGGTGTCCTGATACTGAGATGTACTGATACTGGCTATTGTCTCCTTCTCCAGTTGTGAAGAATGAACTTCAGAAGGTCCTTCAGTACAGAAAGACCAACAAGAAGAGGAACCCCATTCCCCAGCATACCAGATTCTCCAAAGATCTGAAGGTGATGTGTCCATATCACAGCCTCAGTCCTGTCCATACACATGATTTGTTAACACACATTTCCAGGAATTTCCATTTGACAGCATCCATGGGCGTAGGCACATCAGAAGGGCTGGTTGGTGCTTTAGTGCCCTGACAGGTGCTTTGTTTGTGTGTGGCGTCTCAAACAGGCAGCCATTCAGAAGTACAACATGGATCTGCAGCAGCTGACAAAGAAAAGCGAGGAGATGAGGAAGATCTACTCTGACATCTTGGTAAATCCCTGAGTTATGATTTCAATATCTGCTGGAAAGCCACCTCTCTCTCTCTCTCTCTCTCTCTCTGTGTGTGTGTGTGTGTGTGTGTGTGCTTGATAGCAAGTGGAGATGGATGGAGCCCTGAAATGGCAATGTTCAGATGGCTCTCTGCAATTGTCTCACAACTTATCTGTGTGTGTGTGTGTGCGTTTGCGTGTGCGTGCATGTGTGTGTGCGTGTGTGTGTGTATGTGTGTGTGTGAGAGAGAGAGTGAGAGAGACAGAGAGAAAGCGAGGACAGAAGGGGTGTATGTTTCAGAGCAACCAATTTCTCAAGGTTACAAAGTTTTTCACTGCAGCTGCGCAGGGTGTTATTCTGCAATGACATATTATGCTTCTTCCTCTTGACAGTTTCAGATCTCCTAGAGGTAGAAATTATATCACTGCTTGGTGAAGACCTACAACATGCAAACAGATGTTTTGACGCTGTCTCCATATTTAGCTAGAACACATTTTTTCACTTTCACACTATGACTACATGGCATTGATGGCTACATCATTAAGACAATGAGGCGCAGTGAAAGCATCCAACACTCTTTACATTTCTTTTTCCTTTCATTGCCTACAATCAAAACAGAGCCAAATCTACTTGCCAAGCACTCAGCATTTTGTTGCAGGGAAGGTGTGCTTATAACAACAAAAATAGCATGGAAAATAAATAATTTTAGGATTTTGACTTGTGATCTACCTTTATGCATGCATGCATGTATATGTATGTGTATGTGTGTGTGTGTGTGTGTGTGGGGGGGGGGGGGGGGGGGTTGCGGGGGCAGGGGAGGGATAGCCCTACTGGTATTAAGGCCTGCTACATGGCAATTGCGTTAGATCCAATTTAACAGGCCTAGCACCCTAACACATCCCAGGGCACAGAGATGGACCAGAGAAGGAGAAAGCTAATAGCCACTTTTTGAAACACACAGCACACCCCTGGTGTCTCCACAGGGAGTAGACACATACACACACACACACACACACACACACACACGCACACACACACAGGTTAATAATAATAGGGACGGTCTGTTTTCCTGCAATTGCCTTCAAAGAAACATGGCAAAAGAGGACTAGGGCTAAAACATTTTTGATAATTACCCCTAAAAATCAAATGACACAAAATTCATTGCGCATACTTGGGGTCCCAACAGAAACTTATACCATTTGTGAGATTGGGATTAATGATCATTTGTTTTGTGATGATCAAACACAATTTGGTGACCTGTATCACTTCAGTTACACTTTTGACAATTTTCAGAATAGCTGAAAATCCATATGCAAAAATTGAAGTCATAGGTTTGACTTGGTGGTACCAGGTTTTTGAAAATCGGGTTCAAAAGTTGCTTGCATGAATGCATGTCTTGCAAACTTGGTTAAATCAAGGTTAATTGCTATTAATCGCAATTAAAAATGTTGCCAATTAATAAATCGCGAAAGCTCCCTTTAATCAAAAACTAATAATATATTACGGTGGGCAGCCGCAAGTTCAGCCTTAGTTGCGCAACTCTCACAGGACAAAAATAATAATACACCAGCAGCACACACATGTGCGGCCACCAGAAGCCACTACATGCAACTACAGTTGTTCAGCTGCAGAACTGTTACTTTTACTGTCTATTCTGCCAACATGGTAAATGAGTCAAGACTATAAAATGAAAAATCACCTGAGACACAACCATCCGGCTTTATACGCTCAAATGAAGATAATGTACAATAACAGATGTGTTAGTGACAAGTTACTTAATGCCATTTTGAGTTGAATAACTTCTAACTTCTAGAACTGAAAAAATGTGATCACTGTTTCAGTTGGTAACACTGATCGTCTTCTTTCTCTCCAGAAGCCCACTAGAGCCTCAAACTAACACACAAATATGATTTATAGCTATTATGATGAGATTAGGAAAAAATAATGAAGAAATAGGTATGACTATTGATAACTATGCTTCAGTTTTCCCTCCTTGGGATCAATAAAGATAAGATTTGGCAATATTAATAATTATATCATATTAGGTCTACACAAATAATGACGATATGTGGCTCATAGCTTAAGAGACACATATTTTTGTTCATTTAGATTTTCACTATGAAGAATTGCAAAAAGAAAATTGAAAATATTTAATACATTCAGTTTTTACATTCAGTAGTAAATAACAGGCATAAGATGTGATTTCTGCTACTTTTTTGGTCAAATTAATGAATGCATAATAATCCCAATAATCGCGTAACCACAATTATTTCTCAGAAAATAATCACACCATCTTATCCCTAGTACTGCCCACAGTCAGTGTGTAAAATTTCACATTTTACTATGTGTTTTGGTTTAGGTTGGAGTGGGAAATGTATGAATGGGCCAGTGCCTCCCCATTCATTTCAAAAAGGGAATATGGACAGCACAATTAGGGGTAGCATGACCATTTATACAAGCAATTAAGTTTAGTGCAGGCTGGACATGTGAGAGCTGAAGCTGAATAAATAATACTTACTGGAAGAAGAGCTAGGTGTTTGCTCAGGGATTAATCACAGTTACAGAAAGCATTTCTCTTTATCTCAGTCAGCAATGATACACCTCTCATGTTTTCACTTCAGAGATTATTCACATGAAAATTATGTGCTCTCTACATCAGCTCTTCATGTGTCTTTGTGCTCTCTCTCTGTGTGTGTGTGTGTGTGTGTGTGTGTGTGTGTGTGTGCTGCTCAGGTGAAGTTTGGGGAGCCAGCTGACCAGGACTCCCAGGAGCTGTTTGGCTTTGTGTGCCAGTTCATCACGGAATTCAAGAAAGTCCATGCAGATCTCTCAAAATGATGCCCATCCCCAATGCCATGTGCCATCCACAGCAGGAGGACTGTGCTAGTGTGTGTGTGTGTGTGTTTGTATGAGTGAGAAAGACAGGGAGGGAGAAACATGAATTCTGTTCTCTCTATTGTACTTTTTATCTTTTGGATTTAATTAATATTTGTTTCATACTTTGGCAATGTTGTACTTACTGATGAGAAGTGATAGAGAGTGAGTGAGACAAAGAGATCCCCTCTGAACTGCGTGTTGAGTGGATGCTCTCTTATCCCTAGTCATCCTGAATTATCCCACATCTCCCACATGCAGCAGTGTTGTGTAGACAGCATGAGAACACATGAGGATAATAACAAATCATCATGCAGTGGGATAATCACTGTAGCAGCCTTATATTAGCCACAACAAACAATCATTTGAAGAAAATATGTTGGATTCTAGTTGTGATTTAGAGATTCCACTGTATGGGGGGTTGCCATTGGCTAAGTCATCCATACCATAAACCAGAGGACCTGTGTTCGATTTCATATTGTATGCCACCATTATGATTCTATTGACATATTTCTTACAATCCACTCTATCCAAATACGAAAAGATATTTCTACAAGCATGCTTCCTGTGGTGGGATTTCTGCAAAAAAAATAGCTGCAAGAATATTTTTCTCTTGATACAAAGGCTTATGTAAGGCGTATGCAAGTAATATCACATGAAACAGTGCCAGATTTGGATAGCCTAGACTGCCCTGAAAACATGTTGTGGTCCTTTTAATGACTGAGATACAAGCCTTAAAAATAAAGGTAGTGAAATCATCCTGAAAATAGCCTAGAGCCCATAGGGTTTGCCCCCCCCCTCTCCCCCATTCCACTGTATGGAGTAAGATTGGTGGGTGTAGCAGTGCTCCCAGCAGGCAAAATTTTGCCCTGCACTCCCTCTCTCCTGTGGTCACAAAGTCTCACAAGCCTCAGGGGCTTCTGCTGCTGCCTGGCTCACCATTAAATGTTTGCGTTTCTCTTTGGTGAACACTCATTTAGAGCCAGTTAGCAAGCTTTCCAGAGAGCCCCCACTGTTTGTCAAACCTGCTAATCCACAGCTGTCCAACAGCACAGGCAACATCTGTGCCAACTGACACCTATCCAGATGCCATCACGTGATTGTGCTTGTGGACACACTTTGTTTGGTGCCCATGACAGCTGGGTATTGTGCCCTCATAGAAACTAGCTATGTGGCATCTTCACAGTGAGGGGAACAGCTGCACAGGCAGCCCCTTCTGAGTGCTTCCATTGTTCCCAGTTTACCACTTTTCTGTCCTCTTCACTTGGGAGGTGAAATAGCTTTCTTGGCTTGTGGGGTTCAGGTGCTATAGAATAGTGTAAAGGCCACTCTGACATTTGAAATGGGACAAAACTCACATCCCTTAAAAGCTGTGAATAGCCAGTCTTGATGAACATCAAGCTAGGCAGGAATGCACTGTATGTTCACTGAAAAACTTGCTGAAATGATGTGTTAAGTCATTATTTTTTTTCCACAAACATTAGGAAGCAAGAAATAATATGGTTTGGTACTTTAGTGGTAGTACTTTAGTAGTTTAGTAGTTCCTTTATATGGTTGTATGTTCTAATCCACACTCTATACACTCATTGTTAAAATGTACCGACCTTTCTGTAGAATCCCTTGCAAAGAATCACATGCAAAGACACTTGTCTAATGACTTGTTCATACTGGAGTGAGTCTAGTGCAAAGGCAAGGGAGGATTATATTGGAGCGTGTTCCCCAGCTTTTTTCAGTGAACATGACATTTATTATAAATCAGGTCCTTTCAAAATCCTTGTTATTGTCCTATCAAATCTTTGGTTTGTTTTGTTATCCACCTGTGCCTGTATCCCCACTGAGCAGTACAATTGTGTGGACCAGTATTTGGCTTGCTTATGATGTAAAAAAAAACTGTGCATTGTCTGGTTGAGTCTGTAAACAGAAAGTCAGTCATTAAATTTAATGAACCTATATATATTATTTATTTGTTTTTTTACTTCAGAGGATAACCTATTTATTGGAATTTACTGGTGAGCTTGTAGACTAAATATGTCCAGCCAACATCCATATATCTCTCACTGACCGACAGTCCCTTGTTGACTACCAGGAACCAGGTCTTAACTGATGATAGCTCTGAACCATCTCAGTTCACTATGGATTACAAGAGGTGTAACCAGCAGTGCAAATACATTTAAATAAGTGCATTAAATTATTATAACTGAAGGTTTCACATCCTATTTCAAAGAAAATACCAGTCTGAGTACTGAAGTATTGAAAACTGGTACCATCAGTGAAAGCTCTTTCTGTGTATGAAAGCTGTGCCAACTGTCCCCCTCTCTTTGTCATCATGCAGCACTCATCCCATGCTCAATAAATGTTTGTTATTGGTCCCTGACATTTCAGTGATTTTGAAAATGACCTGAATAGGAGGGAGACCAGACAGGTCTTACAAAGTTAACTCAGAGTTACTGTCTTGCTTTTTGTCTTATGCTAAATAATAAGTTTAAGTTTTGTTAAAATTACCATCTTCAAACCTCTCTAGAAACTATGTGGATATGAAGAGCTCTAAGCTCATGAAAACACAATAATTATTTACAGGTGATAAAACACAAAATACAGCTTTTATGTGTGCATAAATTCATTGAATGTTGAAATGTTTATTTATTTATTTTTGGGGAATATCCTCTTACCATCTGGAACAGGTACATTTCCAAATAAGACTAGAAGTATTGTTAGCACTAACAAGGCAAAACGAAATTCTAGCAGATATGGTCACATGTTTGAGTCCATATGCATCTATGTTTTTACAGGAGCTTTGCAGGAAGTGGGTTAAGTAAGAGATAACAGCCGCAGAGGTGTGCTGTTTTACGGAATAACTTAAGGAGGCGGTGGCAAAGGACTCCACTCCGCATTTACGTCATGAAGTTCCTCTAAGTTCACTAGTTCCATAAAACGGCACACCTCAAAGGCTGTTATTCTGCTTATCACCCGGTTGCAACCCATGCGTGTAAGGGATAGGCGGGCATTAAAAACACATACAAAAGTACGCAGCTCAGTTTTAAAGACACCTGTCCAGCCGCCTACTACTCTCTTTTCTTACTAACAACAGTGGTTATGGCTAGTAACAGCTGATTTCATTGTTTCAAGTTAAACTGCCTTTTACAGAGCCTCTGGCCTTTTTCTATGGTTGTTGTAGTTACCATTCAAAAGAGCATTGATAAAGGACTGTTCTTAAGTATAATAGAACACTGTTATGGCAAGTGAAACAGAATGTTGCCATGACCAGATCAGCTGATCTGTAAGTTAGTGGACTACAATGTAAACCTGGATTTTATATGAAATCAAACAGTTAATTAAATTGTGCTTTATGAATTTTAGTTTTATACCATACAGTTTCGGTTTCATCCCAGCAGACCGAAGCCAATGTAACTGCTCCAGAACAACACAGTTTTGAGGTTGCAGTGGATTGGTGTAGATAGGTAGGCAGTTTAAAAGTTTGTTTTAAACTGTTGACATTGATTAGTGTAAGTAGCAAGTATTTCACATAAGGGCAGGTGTAAGATGTTAAACCTTGTTTTTACTGCACCACTCAACAAGATAAGACAACTGCCAAGTCTGAATCTGCATGAACTTGACAAATGTCCACAAAACATGAAACAAAACATGAACAATTGATGTACTAAATGTAGTTTGACACATGTATTGTTTCAAGTGCACGATTGCACTTGATTCAAGAGGAAGACGGGTGCCAGTGATTGAACGACAAAAGTAGGTTTATATCAGTCTGCTTCACCCTGTTTCTTTACCTCTCTTTTAGCCTCTCAGCTTTCCTTCATTTACTTTTCTTTCCTCTTTTCCTTTTCTATACTTTAATTCTTGTTCTTCACATCTTTGCTGTGTCCCTTTCCTGATGTGTTTTCCCCTATGGCTATCCCCTATTTTTCACTTTTCTTACCCTGGTATCTATCATTAATGTCATCACCCTCGATCCATGTGATGGTCATTCATGGGAAGTTCTGATGATAAAAAAACCTGTGTTGTACTCTTTATGTCAACCATCTTCCAGACAACTGCACTAACTGACATCAGGTGCTTTATTTTTTGTGAACTGCCAGTCATCTGGGGTCCTTCTTTAAGACCTGGTCCATAAGTAATTCAACTTCATGTATTGCTATCGAACTGTTCATTCAGTTCAGTCATTACGGCAGTGCATTAACTGAACGATTTTCCTGACCATGAAATCTACAAGAATGTCATATTTCCATTAAATGTATTTCTTCAGTTAACTTGCTGCTGGCTAGTGAGACAACCATTTAGAGAGGTGTTTTTTAATATTTGCTGTGTTAGTATAATGAAAGGAAACGTTGACACTAGGAAGTGTATAAAAGTTACATTGTGTACCTGCATTGTGCATGATTGCCCTCTCTTTTTGTCTGTTCCATTTTCTCAGGATACAACTGACCAGAGAGGTATTTAGCCAAACTTCAGGAATCCTCTGCATTGATTCAGGGCATCCTCAGTTGACCTCAACCAGAGCGGAAATCATTTTGAAAGGGACTGTGATTATGGATAGGATGGACAATCTGCCTCAAGCCATCTCCTTTTCTGTCTAATTTTTGCCCTACTCCTGGACTACCCTAGATACATGAAAAACACCCTGAGCTTTTATTCAGCTGGTACTGCTCAAAATCATACAACTCAGATTGCTGTTTACAACATCATAGGTCATTATAAACAAGTGCATTAGGTGAACCTCATTTATTGCAATTCTTGGTTACTGTACAGTGGATGGTATACATGATGGGTTCTTCTGGCAAATAAAGTACATTGTCTTTTGCTATATTGTTTAAAAGTTCAATCAAATAAACATTAATTTTAAAGAAATTAATATAATAATTACATAGTAATTGGGAACGCAATCCATATAAGACAATGATCTTAAGTTTAATCAACTATGAATTTTAAGGCAACCAGTGTACACAATTTTTTTGAGTAAACTCAACTTATCAGGGCTTACAGTGTACCTTTTCATGGAAGCTACTATCCATCTTAATCATTAAAATTACTATGAAAGCAATGATAAACATGCTTCAATGTCATGTAATTATTGTATTCAATAGGTAGCAGTGTAATAAGTGGGATAATGTTCTGCGGGGCAGTCATTATCATGGAATAACTCCTGATTCAAGAACCCTCCACAGGCATCGGGCTCCCATCTATGTCTAAGTCTATGTCACAGTGGCACTTTAAATGGAGTGAATGAGAGAAGAGGGAAGAACTGTGTGTGGGGAAAGGAGTGCAGGAAAGGAGGAAGAACACCTGACAATCCTCAGGCAGGGTAGCAGAGGATTGGGGAAATTCCACTTTAAGTTCTGTGGCTGTTCTCCTCACCCCATCAGACAGAGGTTAAGCACTGTACTCTCTCCATACAAACATCTCACCTGTTTGCTAATCAACCCTAGGTGTCTGAGAGGAACAGAGGTTTGAAAATGGGCAAGTCACTCCGCACATTAAATATGCTACTAGATGGTTGGATTAGTTTTAATGTACATGTATGCACAAATGACACATTTGCTCACTGATGTGTGAGCCTAATTCATTTGCTTCCTCTGCCATCCTTGCCTCCTTCGGCAGACTCCTCTCACCCTCCCCTCCTGAGTGAACTGCAACCAACACTACGGGAGACCCGTGCCAGGAAATGGGAGGTTAGATATGGGTCTGTAAGGACCTCAGGATCAAGGTTTGGTTTTTTAATTGATGGTTTAATAACAGATGTCTTGAAAGATTTTGGGACATGCCCAGCTATGAGTGAGTCATTTATAATTTTAAGAATCGTCTCAGCCAATAGAGGGAAAGCTGCCTTAAGAAGATCAGTTTGGATAGGGTCCAATAAGCATGTTGAGGCTTTAGTTAAAGAGATCAAAGACGTAATTTCTGATATATTGGTGGGTGTGAATGAATCAAAGTACACAGGTTGCAAAGTACAAAGCTACAGGTTGACTAGAGCTAGCTGTAACCATTACATGTGGTCCAACTGGATTTGAGGTTACAAGGGAGTTGTTTATTTTAAGTCTAATAGATTCAATTTTGTCATTAAAATAGTCCATGAAGTCCTTGCTGCTTAGAGTTATTGGAATGGAATGGAACACCTCGTTCCTGCTTTTTGTTAAACGGGATATAGTGTTAAAAAGGAATTTTGGATTATTTTTATTATTGTGTATAAGTGAGGAATAAAATGCTGATTTGGCATTGTTAAGTGCTGTCTTGTACTCTTTTAAGCTATCTTTCCAAGCAAGGCGGAGCACTTCAAGTTTAGTGGCATACCATTTCCTTTTAAGTCTACGAGCAGCTTGTTTCAGTAAGCGAGTCTGTGTGGTATACCATGGGGCAAGTTTTTCTTGTTTCCTAGTTTTCTTTTTGAGTGGTGCAATGGTTTTGAATGTGGAGTATAGTACATTTACAACACTGTCAATTGATCAACTTGGGTTGGGCTTGGCGTAGAGCCTTCTAATACAGGGCTATATTGGCTCAGCAGAGGCTCAAGGAGAGACGGAATGTTTGCTATGAAGTCATCTGTAGTTTTGGGAGTTATGTTTCTAGTGTAGTAGTAGACTGAGTTAGGTGCTACATAGTCTAATGTGACTATTATGAACCTTAGCTAAAATCGTAGACAACTTGTAAACTATCATGGTTACTACTGATTGTAATTTCCCCTGGCAGTTGGGTTAGCCCCTTGAGTCGCAGATCTGCTCAAGGTTTCTTCCTAGACTAACTAAACATAAGGGAGTTTTTCCTTGCCCCTGTTGCTCTTGGGTGCTCCTTCTGTAAAGCGCCATGAGACAATACTATTGTAAAAGGCACTGTATAAATAAAACTGAATTGAATTGAATTATATTTCAGTACTGCACAACTATTTCTGACCATTTGTATTTTTAACAATTTTTACATGGGTCTATTGTGTTTAACAATATTTTGTCACATTTACAGTAATGCATATTTAAAAACATCAGTTCACATCACATGATTCAGATTCAAATTAAGTTACAAAATGTATACAGACTGCCCAGTATCAATATCACCTTCACCAGCCTCATAGTTGATCACTAGGATGCTTTTTCTTTAACAACTCCTGCTGAAATATTGGAAAGCCATTCTTGAATTTCCAAGAGTGAGAAAAGTTGTCATCATAGCAAAAGATTTTTGTTTTGACAAGCCTAAAATATGAAACACTTTTATTTTTGTATAGCTAGTTTTGTCACTGATGCAAGGAAAGTCTAAATGTCAAAATAAGACCAAAGAGAAGTTTGTCGACTTTAGAAATAATCAACACAACCTCTCCACATGAATGAATCTCAAGTGAATAACCAGTATCAAATGTCTTGGTATATCACTGGTATACACACAATATCACTGAAGACCTGACCTGGTCCAAGCACATTCATCTCAGATGTTTCAGAGACTGAGGCTATCTCACATAACCAGCACAACTGTAGTAGCTCTACTGAATATTGTATTTTGCTACAGTAACTATGTCAGGGTACTCTTTGAAGGCTTTGTATTCAGCAACTAGAAATTCTAGCAGCAATCAACAAACAGAAGTTGAAAGCAAAATCAATAGGTTTAAAGTTCCAAGTGCCCCACCCCCCCTCAATATGAAGTAAACATTTGCCTATTGAGAGTGTCCAGACTTCAAGAAGTGAACGAGTGGTCCACTAGGCTATACCTGAGCAGTTAATGAAAACTTTTATACAGCCACCATTGTAAGTCTTCTAAGGGAGTGTAATGGCCTAGTACGGGAATAGAAAACACAAGACCCTTAAGCCTCTGGAGGCTACATTGCAGGTCAGCTGAACACACCACCAGTCCAGGAGGACACTTCAAGGGTCAATTCAGCCAACAACCTAAGCTATGGCTTTAGTCATGTCAACAAAAGCCTCTTCTCTATGTGGACATCAGAGAAATATTATCACTGCCTGAAGGCCAATGCTGGGAGACTGAGCAAAAGCTTTTCTTTATGCACATACTGAATGAGCACAGTACCTGGATTCACATGACATCTGCACAGCTGCATACATTTCATAAGCATGTTTACTGCTTATACTATTTAAATACTAATGCAAGATATGTAGTGAAATTCATAAATCAGAGAATTAGCTAAATAAAAGAGACAAAGAAAGACACAGCAAAACCAAAAGCAAATAAATGGGCATTAATCCATAATATTGGGATTAGGATCCATGCAGACGTGCTTAGTCAGTTTATGTCCAACACCCTCCAGAGACCCTGGCTACTCTGAAATCGGGACGGAGGATTGACGTCGCTTATGTGATACACGTAGCATAGATCATCCTCAGCCAAGGTGGTTATGAAGATGGCATCACTTGGCCCACCCTTGTGAGAAGCCCCAGTTGGAAAGCACCATCCACCACACCGCTCCTCTATGTCTCATCATCGCCTTCACAGCCTGCTCCAATTTCCCTCCACTCCGTCTCTGCCACAATCAGTAAAGGATGACTCCGCAGCTCTGCAGATGGAGAAGCCTGGTGGAGCTAGAGCTTTGTCTTGTAGGCAAACAGATCAGTCAGAGCTCATTATTATTATAAACAAAAAGTAGCCCAACAGAAGCTTGGTCCAGCATGGTTCAGCCAGCACAATGCTAGTCACAAAAGGTGAAAAGACACGCGGTGGAGTGAAAGGGTGAAGATGAATGGAGCTGCGGTATCTTTTAATACCGTATATATTCTAATATACAATGTAACACCGATGTGTGTGAACCTCAAATGAAACCTGTAAATAAGGTGTGATCAAACTTTTGCTTGATAGGCCTGTTTCTAATGTGAGTGATACTGATGTCAGTTTTATCGGTTTTAATTGGTTAAACAGGATCTTGCTGGAATATCAGGTTGCAGTGAAGCATGGGCCTCATTTATGCTGATTTATATCTTTTGTGTAACAGCCAGTATTGTCTAATACAACTTTCAATACTGTACAAATGCATAGGCCTATACCTACATGTAGGCTACGCATTCAATTTATGCTCCCCAATGTCTCAAACTAATAACTTAACTGCTTGTTACTGCATACTAACACCTTAACTGCATAACTAGCACCTCAGTACATTTAAATGAATTGCCCTCCCTCTGTGTCATATCTCATTCCATAAACCACTGCATTCTTAGTATGAAGACGTAATTAGTCATAATTACTTTTAGGTGATTGCAGTCAAGAGCAAACAAGTCTGAGAGGATGGGATGGCATCTTGGATTCTATCATTTTAATGATCTCAATATCAATCAGACATCCCAAAATCATTTATGTCAGAGGTTCCGAGTGCAATGGGCTTAAATGTCTTGACATTCTTAACACATCTTATTCAAATTTTAAATAGTTTAGTTCTCTAATCTATAGGCATAGTATTTAATACAACAGTAAATAAAGCTATGTGTTAATGTCAGTGTTTATGTTACATATTGTTACTTGATTTTTATAAACAGACAAATCTGTGTAATTCCTTGCTACATTCTGCTCATAGTTGTCACAAAAGGTTATAATTTAATGTTCATTATCCCATTATTAAATGAGTTTAGTTGGCATATCACCACATTGAATTATATTATTGCCATAATTATTACATTTTGGGACTTTGGAAACCCTTTTTGGAAACTTGTGTTTGGTGTGTTCACAGAAGTCTTCTTCCACTGAGTATTGTTCCAAAAATTCTGCCTGTTTTTTCTGTCTTTGATGATAAAATGTCTTTGTGGGGATTGTCTGTTTGAAATGAATTAGAAGCGCATTGCCGTCTGAATATTAATGTGTTTGTTTCCATCCCAACAAAGTCAACCCAAGAGGTACAGCTGGAGAAGCCTCTTCACCTACCACTGAGGGAATGAAATACCCGTACAGACTTACAAATCTCTCCCTCTCTCTCCCTCCCTCATACACAAGGAAGGCACACACAGTAGGCCTACTTTAATCAGCCCCACATTTGGAAGCAGGCTCTTATGATCAGGAGGCGTAATATGATTCATAAGTGGATTCTGATGTGTCATGTAGGCTTCAGAACTATGAAAACACTTTTCCTCTGGATGACAGGACTGCTATATTTATGATGCCACTATTTATGAAGATATTCTTTTTAAAAGAGGTGTTTGTTCCTATTTGGCACATGCCAAAACTTGCTGAATTTACTTAAATGTAGATTACCCTTGTTCCATGAGCTACACATAATCTGAAAACCATGTATATAAGATGTATAGTAACTAAGTAAACATACTTCACAATAGTTCTTAAAGGAGACATAGAATGGATGAATTGAATATTGTACCTTGTGCTCTGATGTTAAAATATAATACGCTGAAGTCAACATTTACACTGAACTGCTGGTCCTCCCAGCCAAACAAGCCATACATCACAACATCAGTATCAAGATCGACTCCCTGTCTGTTTCTCCCACCAAAGTGGCAAGAAACCTAGGTGTCATGATTGATGACCAACTGACCTTTGCAGATCATGTTGCCTCTGTGGCTTGGTCGTGCCGTTTTTCCCTATTCAACATAAGGAAGATCAGGCCATACCTAACCCAACATGCAACCCAGCTCCTGGTACAGACCCTGGTTATCTCTCGTCTTGACTACTGCAATGTCCTCCTATCAGGCCTACCAGCCTGTGCGGTAAGACTGCTACAGATGATCCAGAATGCAGCTGCACGTCTGGTCTTTAACCAGCCAAAAAGGGCACATGTCACACCTCTGTTCATTGAACTTCACTGGTTACCCTTGGCTGCTCGCATTAAATTCAAGGCACTTATGGTGGCCTACAGGGTGAATGATGCCTCTGCTCCCATCTACCTGAATACTGTCCTGAAGCCCTATGTCACCCGACGACCACACTCTACACTGTGTTACACTATTGCACTTTCAACTTAAAATAGTGCAGATTCTATGTTAGCAATATGCACTCCTTGTTAGTTATTTCATTGTGTTGTAGCTTGAATGTTATCCTCTTTTGTAAGTCGCTTTGGATAAAAGTGTCTGCTAAATACCTAAATGTAAATGTAAATGTTACACTCAAATTCCATTTTACAAGACCAATTAAAACCTTATATTTAGGCTGGCGCCCTCTTTGGCAACCATAACTGAACTACAATTGCTTTGTGATATTTGACATCAGATGTAGGCTTTGTTCTAATTCGGCCATGTTTTAGTGACTATTTCTAAGTTTAGGATTTTCACATAAAGGAGAGCACAACCATGCCTCATGTTCATGATAGCTCTTTGGCCATGCACAACCTCTCGTAATTCATCAATGCCAAGGCATAAATGGTTTTCCTGTCTCCTTTAAGTATGTTTTGTTAACTTGACTTTAACTTGACTTTGACTTTTAGTTCACTGCATTTCCTGAGTTAACTGTATACTTTTACTCTACTACATCTTCATTTGGTAGCATAGTTATAAGTATCAGATGAAACTGAACTTTGTGGTCAACTGAGTGACTGCAACAAAGTTTTAACAAAAGTGCAAACAACAAATTCTCCATTAAACCTTTATGTGATGCAAGTGGCATTTTTCATTCTGACTGTGTGTGTGTGTGATTTTATTTCAGTTTCTGTTTGTTGTATTTTGTATTTTAAACAGACTTATTTTTAGCCTACTTGTACTTTTAGTTTCATTACTTAAGTACATTTAATTATAGATTACTTCTCTTACTTAAATTCAGTAAACATGAGAAACAGACTTTTATTTCAGTTACATGCAAGAGGGTGACTTCAGCTTCTACCAAAGCAGAGTACCTGCTGTGGTAGTACAAATTAAGTAGGTCAGAAAAAAGGATGCAATTGTAGGTTTGTCAGTGCTGGCTACCTGTCTCTGAAATACCAGGATTAGGAAGAACTTTCCTCTTTTAATTCCAAAGAACTATATCTCTATTGTGAAGCTACATAAGTACCAGCAAAACGACTTTTCATGTGGAGGAGTAAGGTCTAAAAGGACTAAATGCAGTGTTTGCATTACAGATTCCATTAGTCATCTGTGCTCATTCATATCCAGATAAAAGTATGATGATGTAACATTTGAAAACTATCAAGCATCTCCTACATGTTATAACTGTCACTTTAACATTTGAAGAGTTTGGTTTCAATAAGCTATAAATTCTTTTTTTTAAATATTCAAAAGTCATGTTTTTTAATTGTGTATTTCAGCAATTATTGATCAAACTTAAATTATATTGATTTTATTTTGTAGAAATAAATATAGTAAAATCAACCCAAATGTGGATACAGTGATATATCTGAAAAACAAAATGTAAAAAAAATATATTTCTGAAAATGAATTAAAATGGTGGATATAGTGTTTTGGAACCACACTCTTCATCCTCACCTTAATGATCCACATATTTGGCGCATTATGTTCATGTGCTGTATGATTTAGTATCTGATTCATGGGTGACACTTTGAACCCTTTGACCCGTTAAAATAGCATAACAAACCAACCCCAGGCCCCTATGCACAACTATAAAGACGGGCCCCCTATAGAATGCATGATGATGCAATTTCCAGGATTACCCATAAATAGGCCATTAAAGCAGGTAGAGTAAATGAGATCATTGACAGAGGTAGGCTATCATTGCACCACAACAGTCAGAAAAAAATGGTGATGCTGCACTGTGAATGGAGGAAAAAACACTGCTGATGGGGCAACATTACGAACTCACTAGGTTCCTGCACTCATAGGCGTAGGTCAAGCCCCATAGACCCATTAAACCCAAAAGCAATTGGCTACCTGATCATTTCAGGTACTCACTTACATCATAGCTGCATTTTCTGGGCTTTCCTCTGTGCAGTCACAATGTAAAACAAAATACACCAAAATACATTGTTGTTCGCTTCCCTGATTAAATGACCACTAAAATGACGAACATATTTTTGTGTATTTCACATGTACATTCCTATGTAGTGGCCTTAGTGTAGCTTTCTTTGAAAGTTGAGCAGAAAAAGGCAAGTAATTCATTTCAAAGAATGCCATATTTGCTGTTTTGCCCATGTTGTTCTGATTGGCCGTATCGCTGTCCTATTGCATGCAGAAACAGTTTGAAGGCCAACCGTGATTCAGCTCCTAGGATTGAGCCTGGTCTACTGGTCATGTCCAGACTATATATTTTGATGTTTGTCTGGTTTGTCAAACAGAAAGCAGGAAACCTGTTTGGATTGTTGACATTGTTTGGTCACGCCTGGTGGGTGGTATTTTTTTTTTTATTAATTGCTGGGACCTGGATTGCTGTAGGCCCATGTATGCAACTGCAGTGTCTGCTGACCGATAGTTACGCCACTGCTTTAAAGACAATGAAAATTCTTCAGCTTATAACACCAAGACCAGAGTTGTAAGACTAACTTGGAATCAGAGCCTTGTCTGGGACTAATATCTTGCATGTTGGATATATGCAGAAATTGTACACGATTAGCTTGCCAGTGCAAGGCAAAAGCCACAGGGAGAGTCCTCAAAGCAAGTCTAGTCTATTATCCAATTCCATTGAGTTAATGTCTCGAGATCGTAGATAGATAGACAAATACAACTGTATTTCGTTACTCTGTAATCAGACATGTGTAATGACAATAAAGTTGAATCTAATCTAAAATATATAGATGCCCAGATCACTCTTTGTTGTAGCGCTTATAATATTAACGGGCTAGCTCATTTTTGACAGATTTTTGCACCAAATATGTTTTAGTGTGTGAAGCCCACAAACAAGAACACTTAGGCTGAAACATGCCAGAGCTCCCCTTTAAAATTTGAAGTTGCGTATTGTCAATTGGTCAATATAGACAAACTGACAGTAAGGTCCAAAAAAAGAGAAGCTGAGCAAGAGGTTAATATAGCCAGTAAGTCAGGTCCAATCCAAGCTAGGACAGCAGTACAGACTCAAACATGTTAGTCTATCTCACTCCCCTCTCCAGTGTTGTAGAACTGTATGGCCTGTGGCACAGAGGACCTCCTCAGTCTGTCTGTTCAGCATGTCAGAGACAGCAGTCTACTACTGACCATGCTCTTCTGTTTGGAAAATGTGGCGTGTAAGGGGTAGTGGTCAATGTCCATTATAGATAGCAATCTGTTTAGGGCCCTTTTTTCTGGTACTGATGTCAGTGAATCCAGCTCCATGCTAACAACATGTCAGCTGTTCCAAGTCGTTCAGCATCCCTCTTCCTTGTGCTGCCTCCCTAGCACACCACAGCATAGAAGACGACACTGGCCATGAATGACTGGTAGAACATAAGGAAGAGTTTACTGCAGACATTACAGGACCCCAACCTCCTCAGGAAATAGAGCCTACCCTGCCCCTTCTTGTAGAGTGGATCAGTATTAGCAGACCAGTCCAATCTATTGTCAAGATGCAGCCCCAGGTATTTGTACATACTGACTATCTAGAGACAGGCAGCACAGGGGGGAGACCTCCTTTGTTTTGGTGGTGCTCAGAATTCCATAGAAAAAGTTCAGGTTTAAGTAGATTGTAACAATATTTTGTGTAGTGGAGAGCATCATTTGAAGTAGAAAGTTATTGTTACCTCATGTTGCCTTGCTCTCACCAAGAAGAAAACTTTTGCACCACCACGCGAGGTAATCCAAAAGACAAGTTTATAGCAAAGACTACCAGCCCTTTGACAGGTTGCTTGAAGCCCAAAATCAGTTTGTCTGCATTCATGAAAGAAAAGGATGTTGTTATAAATGCATATCTGTGAGTGTATGATTCACTACTTTAATGCATTAAAAAAGACGCTTATGTGCTTTCAGTGCATACAGACCTGTACATACAGGTTAAAGCAACATGAATGGTGAAGTACAAAAACGTGAAGAAATAGCAAGCTAAAGTGTTTTGATTGTTAATAAAAAAAATTGCAGCCAAGGGGAGCACCCAAGAGCAACAGGGGCAAGGAAAAACTCCCCTGTGGTAGTTATTGAGGAAAGAAACCTTGGGCAGATTCACAGCGCAAGAGGACATCCCAGCTGCCAGGGGTCATGCAGGAAAAGTACAGTCAGTTACCATAAGTGACAGACTACAGTTTGTCCATGATCAACTTTCTTCACCACTCTCACTCTCCAGGACTAGCTCCCAAACCGACATGTTTCAGCAATACACAATTCTAACCTTTCAGCTCACAGCAGATATTTGTCTGTAAAACCCAGAATTAAACATTAAACATGTTAAATCTAGACCAGAGAACTGGTATCAAATGCTGCTATCTGATAAAATGCAGGTTTATCTGTCTTAAAACTTTGTCTTTTTATGCAATTATTTTTTCATTTACTATTCTAGACTACTTTTTTCTTTTACTTTTATAATTTACTGTTATTTGCTTTTATTTATGTAAAGTGAAACACTCACATTTCCTGCCATCTTTCTGCACTGAGTGCAAGAGTCACGGCAGGTCAAAGACATGAAGCACTACACCATTACACCAGAAGAATAAACTCTCAAGAGATTATGGACTGCCAAACAAACTCCGACAGTGCAGGAGTTCACTGGTTTTGTGATTATGAAGAATTTTTCTCAAAAAATAACTTTCCCTGCTTAAAGCGATTGTGGCTTGGACATAGCAAACAGAAGCTATGTAGAAATTACAGGAATAGGCTAGATATTTCCTTCCACTCTTCCCGTTGGTCAGTCAGTTTCTGTTAGTTGCCTATTTATTATTATTATTATTATTATTATTATTATTTCTATTATTATTATTATTATTATTATTATTATATTACAGTTGTTGTTCTTCTTCTTCCTAGTATACTGTTACGATGACGACGATAATGATCATATATTATACAACTAATTTCTACTGCATGCAATCATCTAAATCTAGATGTTAGTTTGGCTACAGGCTAGTTTGGTTTTAAATGTACATGTGTTTAAACTTTCTTTTCACAATGATATGTAGGGTACAAACATCTGCTTCTGCTGTCAATGTTCATCTGCATTGTTCCACGTTTTTGTTCCTCTACAGCGCAATTCCTGTTCACGTGTGTCAGTTCTCAGTGTATCCTTTCCAAGTTTCCGTCAATGTGCAATTTTCTATCTCACGTGTTAGTGCCCCCTGGCAGAGGTTTAAGCTTTGTGCTACAAAAATGATGCACATACCCTAAACTGAATGCAGTGGACGATCCACGCAAGAGGGAAGCCGGGACATTGCATGGCTTAATGCGCTCCGTAATGTGGTGCTACCTTAACCATTTGCGGACAAACTGTAGGCTACATTAGGTAGTGGTGGGCTAATTGTAAAATAGGACCTGATATGCAAGGCACGCATCAGTGGGGGGGTGACAACTCCTCCGGTTTGAGGCAGACAAGGAATAAATCCGTTGGTTTCTCATCGGCTCTAAACTCCCTCGGTTTTACCCGTTGTGTATGCAAGCAAGAGTTCAGTCGCCAGTAGTCACACGCGCAATCAACGAAGAGAAAGGCGGGAACATGACAATTACAGCTACTAATATTTTCGCCTGCAGCTGTTTATAGCGGTCTGAGTTGTAAAAGTCTGTGACTGGGTTTTACAGACTAATGATACTCTGAGGTTCCGAAACCATCCGCGAGAACCCCTTACTTTCAACTTGCCTTTCGGGGATCTGTAATCATGGTGATTATTGAGTTGGTGCACAAAGCGATTTTTGACTTCTTTGTGCTTTTCATCGGTGTGGGTATGGTCTCCGAGCTTGCAGTCGCCCAGAATGATACGGAACCCATTGTCCTGGAGGGAAAATGCCTTGTGGTTTGTGACTCTAATCCCGCCACAGATTGGAAAGGCTCTTCTTCTCCGCTCGGCATCTCCGTGCGCGCTGCAAATTCCAAGGTGGCATTCTCTGCCGTGAGAAGCAACAACCACGAGCCGTCAGAAATGAGCAACAAAACGAGAATAATATACTTCGACCAAGTAAGATATTATTAGTCGTGAATGGTTCTTTTAGTTTATTTTTAAAACTCTTCTAAACTTCTCTTAAAGATGATTTGTGATTAGGCTATGAACTCAGTGTCTGATAATAGATAATATGTCAGATAATAAATAGCCTATTATAAAATATTTTAACACATTTAACAATTATTCTTGTAATAATAAGCTTACATCATTTAATAATTCGAATTACTGAAATATTATTAAAACAGAAAACAGATAGGAAATGTCTTGATGGTGTGATGTTTCTGTAAAGGACACCCTTCAAGTTCACAGCAATAGGCCTAATGTTTCATGTAAATTTAATGTAAATTGAAACTGTTATGCTGTGATCATGGTTTTAAATACATTTATCAAGGAAGGATATTGTAACAGAATCCTTAAACATCAAAATGGTTTGAGTTAGCTTGTGCCTTTTCACAAAATGTTGTCTCTAATGTTATTGCTGACTGAGACTATACATTGACTGTGTACAATAGTGCTTGTTGGCACAGTCTGGTTATAGTCTTCATCTTACTTATTACCTTACTCTATCACTGGACCAGTTGGTTCCGCTGAAGCAGAATCATAGTCTAATTCATGTGGACTGAAGCATAAGGGAACCTCTTGTAGCTTAGAGATAAAAGTTTCATAGGTTGGTCTTTGGGGGGCACCCTCTCCACTTGTCAGGGATGATTCCAGTCACTAATACTATCCTGTCCTGGCCTTATCAAATGCACTTAATTCCTCTCCATACCACCCACCTTTAGGGGATTTAAGAGTGTGTGGGATGAGCGTTGCTCACTGTTAAGGGCCTCTTAATGTGCAATGTTCTTTAGCCTTTATAGATAAATCAGACTGAGAAAAATGAGCCTCACTATGACGTACAGGAGACCCTCAATCACTTTCTGAATACACGAGTTTGCATGAGAGGGACATTATGTAGTTCTTTTACCTTATAATAACACCTCCAAAGTAATTTCAGTGCTATACTAAATTACAGTATGGTGAACGGAGGCTCTGACATTGTCGATGCATGTCCAAAATGCCTGGTACTATGCCTGGCACTATGTAATATGGGCAGGAACATGACACTTTTTGGTGCTTCTATATTGGGTACCCGGTTAGTGTTGAATGGGTACATAATATGTTGAAAATTGATGGAAAGTGGAATTCCTACATTGTTATAATTTAAACACATATGCACATGCGTGCACACAGACATATACACACACACAGAGAGAGAGAGAGAGAGCGTGGCTGAATTTTGTCAGTTTGTCATTCTGCGGTGACAAACATACATGGCCTACCTCCTCATGGCCCTACTGCCCTTGAGAACTGTTATTCTGTGCTGTTAGTTTGGCTAAAGGCTCAAAACTGCAAGCTGCTGCTCAAAGCTACAAAATGACCAGCTGTTTTGGCCTTCTGCATCTCTGTGGCCAGCCAGAGGCCCCGTCACCGAGCAGCCAGCCGACTTCTGGCTGATGGGCTAATGTCCATCAGAATAAAAGTGGTGTTGATTACTAGCATGAAAAAAGCAAGAGATGTCCCTTTGGAAGGAGTGCCTAATCTTGTCTACACAACCTGTGCTGTTTACTTCACTGAGCATATTCTCATCGTCCGTCTTTCACGGGTTCCCCACTTCCTCTTCCTGTTCTTTGTATTTAATCATATCATCATTACATTTTCTCCTCATCTGCCTTTCCTCCTAATCCTCATTTCTCACCTGTCTGTCTGGAGAATAATAGTCCTTGATAGATACTCTTTTTTAGTTTGTCATGACTATGTTGTCTAGAGATATATGTGACAACTTAGTCATGGTGATATATATAAAATATACAAATCTGTTTGGATTTAAATCATACTATATAATATTCCATTTTTGTGTGAATCCATCTGCACCCTTGTGTACATAATGTGTGTGATAAAACTGGCATAGGTTATGGTGGCATAAAATGTATTGTTTCGATCAGTGCTAGACAACATACATGAAAGTAATCTTTTCTCTACTTGGATAGAGGGATGAGACGATTAATTGTTTTGCAATTAATCACGATTAAAAATGTTGCAATTAATTGTGAAATCGCCCTTTAATCATATGATGGCATTCATAAAAAAATATATATATTACGGCAGGTAGCCTCAAGTTCAGCCTAAGTGGCGCAACTCACACTGAACAAAAATAATGATACACCAGCAGCACACACATGTGGCCAACAGAAGCCACTACATACAACTACAGTTGTTTAACTGCAGAACTGCTACTTTTACTGTCCATGCTGCTAACATCAATGATTGTGCGTTCGAATCCCAGCTGCCACCGTTGTGACCTTGAGTAAGGCACTTAACCCTAAGTTGCTCTAGGGGAAACTGGCACTGATGTAATTGATAGTTGACAAATGTAATTTGCTTTGGATAAAAATTGTCTGCTAAATGCATAAATGTAATGTATAATAACACATATGTTGTTAGTGAATATTAATATAAATGCCACTCTCAATGGTGTAACTTAGCCTAGCGGTGAGAGTTGTTTTGGGCAAATGACATATGCTAACTTCTCTGGGAGATAATGGTAGACCGGACTACAAGTGGCTTACTGAAGGATCAAGTCAGGTCATGTCAAAATAAATTTAGAAGACTGGCTTTGTATGGTCCGCACTTTTACTGTCAATGGGTCCACAGTGCTGCTGCTTCAAGTGTTGCCAGTTCCACTGATTATCATGGCTGCTAACATTACTTGTTGCAGCATGTAGCCTACCTTAAAATAAGAGCAGGTGCTTAAGTGAGTGGACGCCAGTTATGACAGATGACAATTATGACAGATAACGTAAAAAAATAACTTCTGCGCTCTACAACATGACATGACTTCTGTAGCTTATGCGGTTGGCGTGCATTTTATCATTTTGCAACAACGGCAAAACACATTTCATTATCTGCAACCCAAACACACTGGTCTGATCCTCCTGCTTACATGCAATCTTGAGGATTTACAGTCTGACTGTAATAACAGAAACTCACATGTCGAGAAATTTTGCCAGAGAAATAGTACCATCCATTACCATTCATTTCATCTTGATAATACTGAGGTTCAATCAAAAGACCTATTTACCAAGATAGCAAGATAAGACAAAAGGATCTTGAGAAAATTTCAGGCGCATGCATTACGGTATGTGACTTGTGTCTAATGTTTAGCTGTAATTGAAGGAGCTACCAGTCCATTACTCCCATGGTGCAACTTCAGAGAGGCCTGATTTTAACGCTGAGACAGCCTACCTGACAGAGGTGAAGTAAACACCATGAGCACACCAACAATTGGCAGCACAACAACAGATAGGTTCTCCCAAATCTGTGTATGTCACCTCTGTTTTTTTTTAAAACTGTTCATATTAGATGCTCCATCATCATTCTTGGAATGCAGTAACATTTACTACTCTTAATCTGCTCCAAGATTTGGGATCATTTTTTAAATTTAGTTTCTTTATGTCACAGACTGTATTATCAAAGTGAAATTGGTCTGTGGGAGGAAAGATTTATTTTCTAATGCGGGGAGGGAGAATATACAGTGTTTTCATAAATACGTGTGTGAACATAGTCTTAGGCTCAATAGCCTGTAGCTCTTTCTTCACTTGCAGAAATTTGTTCCTAGCTAAACACTGTGATATGGGTAATACAACTTGCTCTGCTGAGCAGAGTGAACTTTGAAGGTGCTTACATTATGCACAATCATATAACCTTAAGGTAGCCTCGGTTTTTAGGTTATATGAGTTGTTACTATATTTTAGGGTTATCTTTTTAAGCACAAAATCCAAGACGGACACTAATGACACTAATGTAAACACACAACAATTATGAGATATTGAATTCCGCAAGAAATTGTCATTGTTTTGAGATATTATATGATATATTGATAACGTAATTTTGTGATAGTCCTACATGTGATGTTGAGGTAGATGCTACATGCAGCTGTAAGTGAGAAAATATATCTATATTGTAAATTGTATTGTAAATGACAAACTCTATCTATCTTGACAAGAAGGCAAGGCCATATGAGTGAAATTAGCTAGGATGTGATTTCTGAGCTTGCCATGTCTATTGTGAAACAGAATACCACCTAATGTTTGAATTGCAATTAATTGCAATTGCAGTGTTTGAAATGCAGTGATTTCCAAATTGAAATATATCCCTGAGCCAAGTAGAAATCTGAGCCAAAACAGTAGTATGCCTATCATGGAGTCATCAGGTTGGAAAAACAGATAAAGCTGAGTATCATAGTGTCAGAATGAGTAGCTTAGTAGTGAGCAACTTCGTTGAAAAGAAAGATCTCACCCACAGAACAGAAGGAACCCTATAACTGATCCCTGATGTACACCTTTGGTTCAGGAGACTACATCAGAGTTGTTGTGTCTTTGCCTAGACACATTTAAAGGATATATCTTGAGATGGGAGGCAAACCAATAATGAGCATTCACATATATTTCTAGCTGATACCCAGGTAACACGGAATGTTAAAAAAACTTATAATGTTAGCCTGTGGTTATATTAACATTTTCTGTAAACCTTGGGTGTAAGTTCAGAGAGCATTAGTTGGAGGTTGTCACACTTACAAACATTCCCCTAATGTTTTAGGTACCAAAAACTCAAACGTTACATCATGGTTGTGTTGTGCCCTTTTGTTATTTTTTTTTTTTTTTTTCTATTATTCAATTCAATTCAATTCAATTATATTTATACAGCACTTTTTACAATAGTATTGTCTCATGGCGCTTTACAGCAAGGAGCACCCAAGGGCAACATGGGTAAGGAAAAACTTCCTTATGTTAGTTAGTCTAGGATGAAACTGTCGGAACGTTCCTGGAACATAGCACTGAGGTTGAGTGGTGTCCGGTCCCGTTCAGCATATCAAAGTCAGCAGAACAATCAAAGACAGTTGGCCAAACATAGACCTATAAGAATAATACAAGTGTATGTTCATGTCTTGTATCCTATTTGTAAAGAAGCACTTTGTAGCCCTGATAGAGTAGGAGTAACACAAGTGATTAGCATGCGAGTGACCCAGGATTGCATCCCTCATGCTATTTTAAGCGCTGAATCATGATTTTTTTTCGCTGCAACCAGACTAATGTTGTATTTTCATTTAAAAGACTTTTCTGGCACCCCTTCAAAGTACCTTCATGGAATGTTCCTGTACCCAACAGATAACCCTTGTGGAATCAAAAATTGTTACCTGGGTGTAATGTAGAGAAGAGAATATCATGGTTCACTGTATCGAGACTGCAGCTAAGTGAAGTATAATCTAGCCTTAAATGGAGGCACATTCAGTTGGAGGAAAAAGCTAAAGTAAATATTTAAAATGAACTCCAATGTGCCATTAGCAATTATTGTTGGAAATTTCCCAAAAAAGTAGTTTCACCAAGAAAGCTTTTCTTGTCATTTAATTACAAACCTAAAAGATTGGAGTTGCCAAATACTGTTGGGTTTTTTCCCAGAATCATGTTTTACTATCAGATGAAAAGATGCACAGATGCACATGCTAAAGGATCTGTCATGTTATGATCTGTTTGTATTAATGCACAGTAAACCAATAGGGTATAGTTACTGCAGGTGGGTATGGTGGAGCAGCTGTTATGATGCCTGGGACTCACATTGTGAGTCTGTGTCACGTTGGATAAAAGCATCTGCTAAACGCTAGTCAAGTATACTTTAGTTTTACTTTACTGCACAGAGGAGAATGCACATGGATGATCTGGATCTGAAGGTTAACGGCTGTATTATTGCCAATGGGAGTGTCAGGATCCTGCCTGGAGTGTCCGTATGCCCCCCTGGTAGCCATTTTGTGCTTTGTGGTGTACTGTGTTTGACATGTGCTTGTGCTCTTTGTTTCCCCACGTGCACTGCGGTTACCTGTCTGCTGTCATGTGTCTTGGTCTCCATTCTTTTCCTTATTTGGTCTGCACTTCATGTCTTGTTCGTTTTCCTTCTATTTTTGCTGACCTGCTCCCTACTATCTTGTTGGTCTCATCTGGTTGGTCTTTTATCAGTCTGTTAATCCGTTGTCTGTGTATTTCTAGCCTGCTGTTCCTTTGTCTCTTGCCAGTTTGTCTTAGTGTTACCGTTAGGAATAGGAACAAGAAAATTTGGCACAATATAGACTGAATTTGTGAACCAGAAGTTAACCCTAACTGAAAGAAGTATAATGACAAGTTTCCATTCATCCTTGAATGTGGGCCTGTTTTTTTCGAACCTTTCACCTCTCACTCTTGAGAGTTTGAAGCAGATCGGACTCGGTGAAGTATCAGTGAACACCACTCGGGTGAGTTTCACGTCTTTACAAACGAAAGTTTAATGTATTTTAGGAAAGATTGTACGACTGCACCTATGCAGCAGGGGTGGCGCTAGGGTGTTGCTTGCTGTTGCTAAAGCAACCCCAAGAATTCACAAAACAACTGTTCAGCTAAGTTGTTGGGTTTTTTGATGAAAATATCTGCATTATAACTCATAAGTCTTATGGACTGGAAACTTTGAAAGATGTGTGTTGACCATTGCGAGTCACTGAAAGTGAAAGGTGACTATCTAGGCAACAGGGGACAGAGCTGTGTGATACAAAATAGCCTAAACCGAAATTCTGGCAGCCCTCAATAAGTTAGTTACTTGGTAATTCGAGCAGGATTTTATTTGTGTTGTATATCGCATATTCTTGCTGTTGTCAAGCTCTTTTTATTTCTGAGATAGATACTGAAAGATTCACAGGATCATTTTTAAACCTGTATACACAGTGCATAGCCTACTATAGGATTATGGCTACTGGAAGTGCCTATGGGCCTTTTGACATCCATACTCACAGTATAGGTAGTTACAACGTAATTTTGAAAGATTAAATACTGGTGGTTTATTTATTTATTGGTTGATTGATTTAAAATTGACCAGCAACCCTGTGTTGTCATATTGCAACTGCTAAGCACCTGCAAGGAAAAAATCCTAGCATTAATACTGGCTGCCTGTATGGGGGAAGGTGCTATCCTACCAACCGAAATTTCTCAGATCAAAAGCATTAACTATTGTATTTAATCATAAATGTTCTGAAAACAGGGCTTTAAGTGTAAGAAAGTGAACTTGTCCTTTAACTGCCATCTCACTATTCAGAAATGGATTGATTTATGCCGGACTTTTCCTTTAAGAAATATCTCAGAACCTTTACTTTTTACTATTATTACTATTTTTGCTATAGCTGTATAGGATTGTTTATCATGTTACCAAAAACATGGTTCTGGGCCATAATTTCAATGTGAGCATTGAGCTGACAACCCAATGTTTGATTCAAATTGTAGATTAGAGTAGACTTTGTACTTTGTCCATAATTTCACAGCTGTCGTGCTATATAGCCTATTTTTGTTCTTGCATTTAAAGTTGGGAGTCATGAATAGGGAAGTAGAATTGATAAATGCTTCAAGCCACTGGAATCATATGCCTCCAGCATTATTAAATCCTCTTACTAATACTAGCAAGTTTTTCAAATGATATTTCAATATTGAAATTGAAATAGATAACACAGTTCTACAAGGTTTACTTTATTCTAATGAACCACCGTGGTAGTATGGTCTACATTATAGGCCTGTTTTTGGGGTTATTTGAATGGTTGATTTATACAAGCTCCAATTTCATGAAATTCACAGAGCAGCAACTAAGTGGTCTGGCCACGCTTTCCTACACACTTCTGCTTGATTATTATCTCCCTACAGCGCTAGTCTGGATTTGATCTCAGTGAGATCGTTTTCTCCAGTGGCGTTTTTACTGTACCCAATCAGCGAACAGATGGAGGAGTTGGGAACACTGAGCTAGAATGCTATCAATCAAGGCAGGCTATCAGTCAACTCCTCCAGCAAGCAATTCTTTCTCCCTACCCAATAGCCAGACCCTCTGTACGAGGTGAAGTGTAGTATGAGGGGCTGGTTTTATAACCAACTCATGAGGGCTAATATGCTGAAATCAGAACCGTTTTGTTAGGTTGTAATCATGGTAATGATGTTTGGTCATATTTACCTTCATTCTACTAATTGTGGGTTGTCTTGCTAAGGTACACACATGCACACACATACACGCACACTAGATAATACATATTCTCGGTTCACATTAGTGACAGTGAGGTGCCTACAATCTACTCTCATACGACACTTAGGTAGGCTGAGGTGAACATCTTCAGAACACAAATTCTCTTCTGACATTCAGCACTGATATTTGGCTGTTCATTAACAGCAAGACCAAGAAAAAAAGAAAATTCAAATGTTACTACGACATGAAAATGTTACTAAAATACTCTTATTTTACAGATCCTTGTCAACATTGGAAACTATTTCACCCTAGAATCTGTGTTTCTGTCTCCACGGAAAGGGATCTACAGTTTCAACTTCCATGTCATTAAAGTGTACCAGAGTCAAACTATACAGGTACATAACCATGACTTTACTTGGAAAAAAACAAATTCCTACAAGCCATCTGTTGTGGCCGTCTAGCTGTGTTGAGTTTTGGTGTTAAATAGCTTTGTATTCTACCTCCACACTAAACCACTCTTGATATGTCTGGCAGATAAAATCACATGGCTTCTTTAACTTACTCCTCATAGCTCCAGTTGACCTAAGTCACTGATACCATGATTATAACTCTTGTCATGTTAGCAATATTTTTCAAATTATATGTAATACTCTTAATGCATTTCTCGCATTTCAGGTGAATTTAATGTTAAATGGAAAACCTGTAATCTCAGCCTTTGCCGGCGACAAAGATGTGACACGTGAAGCTGCCACTAATGGAGTTCTGTTATACCTGGACAAAGAGGACAAGGTCTACTTGAAGCTGGAGAAGGGAAATCTAGTGGGTGGGTGGCAATACTCCACCTTCTCTGGCTTCCTAGTGTTCCCCCTGTAAAGAAAAGCACATCCACAAAGGAAACACACTCTGTTTATCTAGTGTGTCATCATTGTGTAACCAATACCTCCCACACTGACTGGATCCAAAACGGATACTTGTCCTCAGACTGCTGTGAGAAAAAACAAGCAGAATGTCATCTTAGGCAAAAAATAAATAAGGAAAACAAGCAAGCATTCCCCTCTTTTGAAGCAGAGCAACATTACATCTAAAAACAGAGTTCATCACTGCTTTCACTGCTATTCCAGAGAATTGAAGCGAATGGAAGAATGATGTGATATCTATCTATCCTGGAGCTCTGTGCTTATATATTGCCCCCCTCACTTGTGTGTTTGTGGAGGTGGGGGTTGCTTTTGCAGCATGTGTGGTGCAGCTTCAAAACAAGCAGTTTCTGTCATGGCATATTTATAGAAACATGCCTCACTCTGGAAGACCTGAGGTTTGGTCCTTCAGGTTTGGTCACTCTTGCTAAATATGGAGGAATCCAAGTAACATGTTAGAAGGAAGTCGAGAGCAAAGTAGGCTACAACATGTGACAGAACTATTGCAATGCAAATAATAATCAGTGAAACTACCATTATTTACAAGAAATACAGGAAATGTTTTAAGCAACTGGTTCCCTTACATCTATTATACACGACAGAGCTGTACAGTAATGCTTTATGTGCCTGTTTTATTAGGCTTTGTGATCGCATGTATCCATATGTCACCCAGTCAACACAGGTTTCCACATCTGTTCAACACCACATAAAATAACTCCCAATTGGATCATGGGACTAACATCTAGAGTTGACAGTATCTGTGATCTTCATGCCCCAAGTGTGTGTGTGTAACTGTTTCACATCTTATTATCTCATTGTCTGCTCAAGTGTCTTTAGAAGATTCTCTGCTAAAGCACACCCCCAGCATATATATCTAGTCCTTCCCTATGGTAATGTTGCTTTTTCCTATTTCTGTAATGAAATTTGTTTCGTCCTTTATGATCATCCTTGATCACCCTTAGCCAGATGAGTGATGAACCATGGATATGATGTTCACATGAACGTCACCCAGTGGAACTCTTGACAACTCAGTTCTCTGCTACTATAAAACTCAAATTCAATGTTATAAAATATGTCTAATATTGGAGCATGTTTTAATGAAAGTCTACCACTGCTACATTTTGGCTATACCTTTCTGAAAGTCTTCATAAAAGTAGGTGCAGGGGCGCCAGGTGGGGGAGGGGTGTTAGGACAATTCTAAGGGCCTGGGTCCCAGAGGATATGTTAATATTATAAGCAGTGCTTGGGGATCCCATTGGGTCCGTTGTCATTGGGCCTAACATTTCTAGTGGCGCCCCTGAGTAGCTGTGTGTCGTGAAATGACAGATTCACAAAAGATAAATTCACAGTGAATGTTTTTATTTTAATTAGCTTAGGTAAACCCAGATCCACAAGTCAAGATTGAGGTTGACAATCTCCCATTTCGTGGGGTGTAACAAGCTTTGGGCTCTATTTTCACGATCATATGCGCATTGTCTAAAGTCTGTCGCACAAGTTGCTTTGGGGGCGTGCCCGACACAATTTGGTATTTTGACGGTGGGAAAAGCGACAGAGTGCCAGGCGCATGGTTCAAAAGGGTTGGTCTTAAAGTACTTCATTAGTCATGGGTGTGTTTTGGGGAAATATCCTCAGTTGTGTCCTCCGCCTTTGGCAAAAAAAGAACATCCGAACAGTGCAGAAAGCGGTACAATGATGTTAGAAGACGGGGGAAACAAAAGCTTTCAACGCAAATGAATAAATATTGTGATATTTGTGATGTACATTTATATTTCATATTTCCAGGGACTCCATAATTTTTTCTCCACATGAAAAACTTTTGTATAAACCCTGCTGCGCGCTCCTGCTGATGAGAGAAGCAGGGTGTGCGCGCATTGTGCACGCTTTCATATCCCAAAGCGCTGTGCGCCCCTAAAATAGCTTTTCAGCAATGTGCAACTGACGACAGACCAGGGTTTTGTTGGTCACTGGCGGATTTAATTTTTGCGTCCTTATAATACCATCTGGCACGCTTTGCGCCAGACCACACCTCTTCTTTTCGCTGACACACCCAAGACGGCGCAGTGTCATCTGCTATCTAGACAACGTGATTTTTTGCCGGAAAAACAGTTTCATACTGAAAAAAACACATTCATAGTTTAACCATATGAAGCCTACCCCATGCCAGTTAAGCGTGTCGTGATTGGTTCCTGGGTTCTTGTATTCTTGGGATGTTTCAGAGATGGGCTGCACTGTAGCCTCGAGGCCTGACATGCCAGAAAGGCAGAGCAAATTTGTTAGCTGTGTGTCTGGGTTTACCCTGGCGACTTTTTATTAGCATTGCTTGTAACATTTTATTTTATAGTGCTGAGCACTGAATAAAGCACAGACTACTAAAATACAATTCATGAATTGTTAGCTATGGTCACAAATATGATTATTTGCCTCTGAATACTTTTTGTCATATGTGTAACAGTTTATGACAACTGGAGTGCATTTGTAGTGCCAGATAGTTACTTAGTCTATGCCGACAATGTTGTTCGGGATGTTCAGGATTCCCTTCTGCTTAGTTCACCTGAAATGTCAAGACGCACATAGTACAGGAGATTATTAGTTATTTATTACTTTAGATTCTTTAGCCACTCATTCTTATAGTTTGCTACATCTGGCCAACTTAACAGAACTGGGCACAATACTGAGTGCCGCTGCAGATGGCTCTGTTGCCAATTCAGCGTGAATTCAGAAGTCTGCTGATATTGGCGGAGCTGTGCATACTGCTCAACTTTGGGCCATAGACACTTATCAATGGGCCAACACTATCAGTTTGACTGTTGGCCCTTTGTGTGATAACTATTACGCCGACATACACACACACACACGGTCTTAAAACCAACCATTCAGAATGCTGTTGTTTCATCCATTATAGTTGTAGAGATAATGAGGGATAAATGTACCAGAAAATATCAGGAACGAGGGAAAACATTTCCATATTTTGATCTGATTCGATTAGGAAACAGTTTTAATATTTTTCAGAAATGGAAGCAATTTGACATCCTGGACATTTAGTTGGTAATGCAATGGACTGTGTTAGTTATACATCTAAGATATAACGATACAATGTTAAATAAGACCCTTGCTCTGACTTTTAACCCTTGCACAAAAAGTTAACAAGAATTTTTGCACAGTAAGCACATTTTCAGTGAAATTTGCATAATGTTACCTTTTGAAGCACTTCCTAGGGGTCCAAGGGGAAACATGAAGCAGCCATGCTCTAACTGGGTAATATTTATAGTGTTGCACTCAATTGCTTTTTTGCTTCTGTTTGGGGCAGTAAAATGTAATGTGCAGAAGCACCCTACCATAGACATGGGTTTCTGTTTGGATGTAGCTTTGCAATAGATAATTATTTTGCTTGTTTGTGAATTATGCGTATGTATTTTGGAATGATTTTTATTGTGCAAGTAATTCCTTCAATGCTCTGTCATCTAATAGATACATTCTTGTGAATTTCTACTAATGCCCCTACTTTGACTTTCCACCATTAGGAACTCTCTGATAACCAAACAAACTCCTTAATGTTTGTCCAGTTTTTACAACAACAACAGCAACAACAACAACAACAACAGTAATAATAATAATTCTTATTATTATCGTACTAATAATAAAGTTAGTCATGCCTTACAAACTGATGTACCATGGACAATGCCTTAGGACAATAATATATATAAGCATTGTGTTCCTAAGTAGAGTCACGTATGCTTGAGAAAGAAAGCGTCTTAGTGCACTCCCTTATTCACATGGTCTGTCATGCTTTCAGTAAATCATTCTGAATTTCTAAACAGAATAAAAGATACAGCAATGTTGCTGATGTTCATAGCACAGCACTAATATTTGGCAAACTATAAATGTTATGATATAATGATAAACTTATAAAATACAGTAATACAATAATGGAATATGTGTATGATAGTACATTGTGTGTTCTGGTACATGTTATGTGTGTATGTGGGGATGTTTTAATGAGCATCATGGAATTTCATGAATTACTCTTCATAAAAAAATATTCTGTTCCATTGCACAACAATAACAGATGAATATGACATTGTCATGTCTTTACTTTTGAGGAAGTTGATATTTTTTCACTTGCTCTGTGGTGTATGGGGTTGGGTGAAATATGTCATTCTGGAGATTATGTATAGAATACTTAGAATGGGCAAGTACGTTCACAACACCAACTCAGGTTGGTTTGTTGGGGTCGTTTTTTATCTTTTTTTGTTTTGTTTGTTGAAGCAATTGGCAATCATTCTTATTTACCAATTCACAATAGTCTTTTTTGTGTTGGTGTATTTCGTATTTCACTAACTTTGTGTGGCACATGTGTGACCCAAGATTAAGAAGAGAATCTAAATATACACAATATATTAAAGTAATAATAATAATAAAATGATTTTCTTACTATAGACTGCTGAATTTATTATTTTATTCTGTCCATTTCTTCATCCATAATTCAATTTCCTTATGTGACTGTACACTTTTAATGTAATTACAATGAGTCAGTCACAGTTTCTTTTGGCATAATGTCTTTTAGTTTCAGGATGAGTTGAGGTTTTGCCCTTGACCATACCATTTTCCTCTTGAAAACAGTTTCATTCATAAAATATTTGAAACAAGATGTACATGACATTGCTGTACTGCTGTGACAGCTGAATAGGCCCACTGTATGCCTCAGTCAGTGTCACATATCAAGGCTTCTGATGGATAAATTCCAGACAAAAGCTAAACACACATTCTGATATATTTTTTTAATATTTGTGTCAAGTGTTGTCTTTTGTAGTGTTCACATAAATTTGTTTTTTGAAATCATTAAATATCCTTGATATTACAAATGCAGCAAATATGCCTATCATAATGTATGTAGAAAACCTGATTAGAAAACAGCTAAGATCAGCTAATGGCATCTCTATGTTAGCCTATAGAAACCATTATTACAATGCTTGTGAAAAAAAAGCAATCTTCTCAGAGTCTGCCTCAACTGTGAAGCATATTCAGGAGCAAATAATAGTCTGAAATTGTGTGGAACTAGGCTGAATGTCACCCAGTATTTAGAAAATCATTAAGTATTCAACAAGTCCTCAGAACATTGCAGGCTAAAACAGACCAAGCCATCTGCATCTGAAAACCTGAATTGTTGTGAACATTTCAGAGCATTTAATGCTTGTGATGTACAGATATTTATTCTCAATTAAATCAAAGCTTCTCTGATGAGTTTTTTCTTTCCTGTTTTTTTTTTCTTTCTGTATCAAAGTTAAACTGTCTGTACTCTGGCTTAAATTACTCTTTTTTATACTGACTTCAGACAGATTTCCAACATACAGGCCCATAACATACAGGCCCATTAAAGAATAACTTTAAAGGTCGGGAAAGAAACAAACAATGGTCCAGGACCTGATCCTGTTTTTTAATGAATTAATGAATTATTTCCCTGAAAGCGTATTTCAGGTGATAGAGGAGTGGCATACCAAAAAAGATGATAAATATTTGAAGTGTTGTACATTTCACCTTGATGATGCAGCTCGAGAGAGAGTTATTGTTTGTTTCTCTCCCTCTAGCTTTAGCTGGAAATTGAATGTGATGTGAGATCATTCTATCCAATTACAAGTGACTGTAAGCACAAGGTAGATTGATCACTGTCACACACACTGTGCATCCAAGAACTCAGACGGGTAGAGCAGCCAGACACCTCTCATTTGAAGAAGGGTACTCCATGTATATTCTTGCACTCTGTCTTTTCTTATGCTTATATATCATTTTACCGTCCAATTTGACTCAGTTCTGACTCTCATATCACACACTGCCACTGCTGCCACTATAGTAGCCAGGGGTGTGGCACCAAATTTTGGGCCTTATGCACAAGCAATCCCTAGTCCCCAGTATCAGAGGATGAGGGGTCTGTTGTGGCAGTTTCTAAAACTTAATGCCATGCATTCCACAAGTTAGCTTTGTTATTAATTTGACAGCCTATTCTGATGAACCTATGAGACTGAGCTTACTAAGTTAGGCTATTAGGCTAATTATGGTATGGCCCAATAATAAATCATGAATTAATCAATCAATTCATTTTCTATTTAGGATACAATTGCAATGGTGTGGTAGGCTATACAAACAAAAAAATATTTAAACTTAGACTACATCATGTTATTTCATAACCACAGGAGTTCAGGTAATGCAGGCTATTTGCTTTCACGTATAGGCTCACCTTTCTATGGAAAGAACTTTTTTTTTTTTTTTTTGTCCCTTTCCTGTCTCGTTCTTCTGTGAGAAACGGATTTAGCTTTCTTGGGCGTCGTCTTCCTTAGCACGGATGCACACTGCCGCTTCAGCAGAATAAACGCTGAATTAAATGCGCCTAGTTAAAAATTTCGGTGAAGGCGGACTAAACCATTTTGTTCAAGGGTTGAGAGTGCCTATTCTCAGACACTAATATGTAGACTATGACATACAATCCAATCCATCAATCAACCGAATTATTTACACAAAATATTAAATTAGTTAGCAATATTTATTTTGACTTTAAAATTATGTTAATATTTACAGGAAAATCCTCAAAGGCCCTTCCCCAACTTGGTAACTCTGTCTCACTTACCCCCCACTATGACGCCCCTGCTTGCAGGTGGTATCCTTCCTCCTTAATACTACATAGCAAAACCATCTCTGAAACATTCTTTAAAACACATGTGAATGTATGACTGTTGCAGTAGCCATTTAAAGAAGCTATGAATGTAATATCTGATGATAATTATATCAACTGGAACTGGAATTCCATGACGAGTTACATTTTCCCATAATCCCTCTGACATTGACCAAATGACTAAGTGATGTCAGAGACATGAAAACACATCTTGTAGGCTTTGTTTATTTCACATTTGATGGCACTGTAATAGGTGATCACCACAGTGGGATAGCTGCATGCTAATTGCAAGTAATAATGATGCAGAGACAAAAATCTTAACAGTTGAGCAAATTCACCGCTGTAACAGCACCACATGTCAATTCAACAGTGTGTATTTGAAGTAGCATATTTTCAGTGAAGCATGTCTTGAAAAACATGACATTATTTACTTAAGTTCAGTGAAAAATAAAAACCAAATTAATATTTTACATTAATCCTGATGACCTGGTTCATGTTAGAAAAGAGGGAAAATTTAGGTTCATGGTCTTGAGCAGAGATGCTTTTGTGCTTCTAGTACAGCTGAAGATAACTGATAGCCCCAGAAATAATGGGGGCAATAACTGCTCAGACTTTACTGGGCCTTATCTTGTGCTTGCTGTGGGGACAACTGCACCAATACATAACTGTTTTTTGTCAGAGCTGAAACCAACAGCATCAAGGCTGTCTGTGTTTCTGGCAGGTAACTAATGAAGAGCTGATTTGGTGTTTACTCAGATAGATCATCATATGTGATTAATTCATCACTCCCCCTGCAGTAATCTCTAACCCTAACCCTTTAAACCTGGCTCACTAATATAATCACTTTGGTCTCTACAGCAGGGACTGGAGAGAAAAGTTTTCCTTTGCAGCTAAACCTTACTATTGAGAATAACACAAGGCCAATTACTCTAAATATTAAATCACCCCAGAGCAACAAAAGCATACCAGGAAGCACACTAAATGGATCACACGTCCAACAACAAGCCAATTCTGCACATTTCCAGAACTGACATTATGCAGAATGTGCATTTTCTGTGTTGAATAATTGGTCAATTTGGCCATTTCCCCACATGGCTTAAGAATGATAAATATATTTTTCTAGAAGAACACATTAGACCATGGAACACCCAGTGGAGACCCTTGCAGGTGAAATCTACGAGAGCAGGAAGACACTGGACTCAATGCCTATTTAGCAGATTTTCAACACTTTAAATACATGAGTGGTGGTAGTTGTGAACTCCATATTTCAGCACATAGTCAGAAGTTGATAAAGAATGGTGAGACATAGTGTCAGTCTGTAGGGGAGTATCTCAGTTAACAGTATACCCTAGAGTCCTAGTGCTTGTCATTTAACATCTTGGTGTTGAGAAGGAGGGTTACTCACCGTTGCTCAGATATCTAGGCACTCCAGGGCATCTCAGAAAAGTCAGTGTGCCATCTCAAGTCAATCTAAGAATTACATTTTTATACCATTACAGCCATGGTGGAAATTACATCATACAACTGTGATAATGACTCTATGTACAGTCAGTGCATAGTCCTATGGTTCTGCTTTCCCCCAATTTGACAGGACTCACAGATCACAGGTCACAGATGGTGAGGAGTTCTATCAAGATGGTGACCAGCATGTTAAAATGTACCATTTGCACAGTTCTTTCACATACCCTTTCTGTAAACTAACAAGGTAACATTTTGGTGTACCTGCAGGGACAGCAGCACAAAAGTGCTATGATATTTTGAAGCTTTTCAGAGGTGTAAATGAACTGTTTACTTTGATGTAGTGAATATTCAATTAAATTCAATTGAGTTGTATTTATACAGCGCCTTTTACAATAGTATTGTCTCATGGCGCTTTACAGAAGCAGCACCCAAGAGCAACAGGGGCAAGGAAAAACTCCCTTATGTTTAGTTAGTCTAGGATGACTTGGGCAGATCCACGACTCAAGGGGCTAACCCAACTGCCAGGGGTCATACAGGAAAATTACAATCAGTAGTAACCATGACAGACTACAAGTTGTCTATGGTTTTAGCTAAGGATCATAATAGTTCCAGAGTTTTATCCTACTTTACATTACATGGTAGTCAGTCCATAGGTGGTTATCAGGAATTACGGCTGGACAGTGTAGCAGTGGCCATACATAGTGTTAAACTCAAGGAGTGAGATCGGTCATGGGGGTAACAGTAAGGGTCCATTTGACAGTGCCATTGTGAGGGGAGTCAGTCACAAAGCCTCAGGGAAGGGTAGTCTGTCTTGGTATGGGTGTCTAGGAAGGGCCTCTATGATGGAGAGTCGGTCCTGGCACGGGCCTCCCGCAGTGTTGGTTGCAGTCCACTCAGGAAGGGAGGGAGAGAGAGAAAGAGAGTTGTACGGCATGACACATGATGGTTTTGTGGTGGCACTAGGCTATAGCAGCATAACTAAGGTATGGTGCATGGCAACCCAGCACCACTGCAGGGATGGTCAGTGGCCACCATGCCTCACAATTGGGGGCAACAGCAGAGGCAGTCCTTCCCAAAAGACCCATGAGAAGTGATGATTTGCCATGCACCATCCCTAGACCTAAAGGTATTGAATATATGACCCAACCCCATATGCCCTCTATATGCTATTCCACAGTCTTACTCAAAACTACTCTGTTAGCACAGTTTTAGTCCCAAACCAATATTTACCCTCATTACCAGAAATTACCTGCTTGTCAAAATGGAATTTTCATTTGAGTCACAACTGTTTGTGTGTGTGTGTGTGTGTGTTTGTTTGTGTGAGAAAGTGTTTTTGGGGTAGGGTATCAGGATGTAGAGCTGGCTGTCAGTGAGTCCTTTACCCTTCCTGCTCATGTGCACAGAAATGAGAGAAGAGTGTATCACTTTCTCCAGAGGGAGCCCCAAGGAACTCTCCATCTTCATACTCCCAAACTGAATTACATTTCCAAATCCATTCACAACACACACACACACACACACACACACACACACACACACACACACACACACACACTGACCAAGACAGTCCTTGTGATCTAGTCAAAGTGCTTTGGCAGACATGTAACAGTTACAAAACAAATGCTGTGATACAGATACAAGAAAGATGGTAGATCTGTCCAAAACAGGCAAAACAGTCAATGAAGAGGTCAGGAAAGGGGAAGAGGGAAGTCTTAATTCCGGAGGAATGAAGTTATAGTCTAGTTAGTTCAGATTATCATAATTTTTTATAGTCATTTATTACTGTTATTACTGTTATTTAATATTGTTTACAACAGCCTTATATCAGTCTGACATAGCAGCCATGGCCTACTGGTTAGGGCTTCAGGCTTGTAACTGAAGGGTTGTTGGTACGATCCCTGACCAGTGGACCATGGCTGAAGTGCCCTTGAGCAAGACATCTAATCCCTTACTGCTCCTTGGGCACCACCATAGCAGGCAGCCAACAGCTTTACTTCACTTCAATGAGTGCTTTGTGTGTTTTACTAATTCACGATTGGGGTTAAATGTAGAGACCAAATTTCCCTCACAGAATCAAGAGTATGGATTATTATTATTATTAGATACATACATGAACTGTTACTGAACTCTGATCTGTTTCTCATAGACCTCCCAGGATTTGAAATGAAGAAGAACCTTATTGAATGTTAGTGAACATGTTAGTTTCTCCTAAAACTCCTTGCTATAAATATTAAGCAAAATGTTCATTTGGGAGCAGACAAGAGTCCAGAGGTGTCGTACAAGAACTAGACACTCTTGGCTTTATCACATAATGCTAGTATTTGTCCAGTCCAGAAGTAGGAATTTAACAAACACAAGGACCAGGCAAAAACACACAAACATAACTTTAAACACAAGATTCTCACAAGATCATGGGCTGCCCTACAAAATCAAGATAACTGGTATACGACAACTGATATCAGACAACCTATAACAAGTTAACAAACAGATGTAAGGTTGACATTATGTGGCTAATGAGGCTACTGTACTATTAAGCCAGATTAGTGGGTAAGCAAGAACTGTTGCATGGTGATTGCTCTCTTTTAACCTGGCTGGATCATTTTAGTAATTTATGCTGCGAATTTCACCTGGTTCAGATTATGTTAAGATAAAGACCAAAGATTTATCACAACACCACCCGACCAATCAAATATCTTGGGAAAGTCCTGGGTAGTTGAGTCGCAGAGTAGCTTCTGGAAAATATATTACAGGTGGAGTTCTGCCTATTTAAAAATCTATGATCCTGGAGGGCCCAGTGGTGCCGTTGGCTTTAATGTCCACACATTAAACCTGGGAATCTGGGATCAATTCTGACCCGAGGTGTTTTCTAGACCACTTGGTCTGAGAACAACTTTTGATATAGAAAGGAAGTTATTTATTTTGTGGTGGGGGAAATGAGGGGTTGGGTCTGATTTCGGGGGGCCTAGGATGGTCATTGACCAGCCAGATGCTATTGGATGTCCAACCGTCGTCTCAAAGAGTAGTGAACTTTAGGTGTACAGCACTGTACTAAGCTCAGTTCCATCAAATAATCTGAAAGAGGAGATTCCATGGGTGCTGAACAGGCAGCCCCCTACCACCCTTATGAAGATTTCCCATAGCTTAGTAAATAAGGTAACATTGTGGGCTATACAGTACATTTCCTGAATCTAAACAGCACCATGTATAAACAGAACAGTGTTTAATGCAAATGATTAAAAACTGTGTTTAGCAGGAAGGCTCTATCTGCTTGCTATCTTGATAGTTTCTTCCTGACCTTCCTCTGCTAATGAGAGGAGCAAGACAATTAGTCCAATTATTCAATCTGGCCACCAGTATATAAGGATCCCATTAGCAAGCAACATGGTAGGCTCTGCTGGTTTTGCACCTGATGTGTGCATGGGAGTCCACAGTTAGCCCCACACATGTCTGTGCCTCAGGCTAAGTGTAGCCATGATATATCTGCTTACCTCGCCTTCTTCAGGTAGCACTGCCTTTCTGTTCTCAGCATAGGTTGTGTTACTGTCTTGTCTTATTTGGTCTTTTCTGGTTTGTTTGTAGGTCTTGTCTTGTTTTGGTTTATTTACTGTATTTAGTTTTGTTTTTTTAGATTTATTTGTTTGTGATATTTGTGTGTGCCTTGCTCACACTTGACAACTGCTTGCATGGCATTTGCTTTGTGCCCTGTATAGTTAGTTGTTTGTCCATAATCTCTATCATTATTATCTTACAAGGTGCAACCACTCTTAACTGTTTCCCTGATTTGGCAAGCGAAGGGCTGCCTCTTTGGAGGGTTGGTCACAACTATGTGAACATTTTCAGGTTTTGTGATCACTACTCATGTTCAGTATGTTTTGTTCCATGTCCATTAGCTGCAATAATCTGTGTAAATTGTGTGTCAGTCTATGTGTGTCTTGTCTCATACTTTTTGCATTTTAGTAAGTTGATTATATCTTGTTTAGTGAGAGGTCTTCTACTGTAGGTGTCTTTCTTTATTTATTTATGTATTTGGACTACTGATGTAAATTACCCTTAGGCTATAATCTGGCTGTGCATTGTCCCTGTTAAATAAACATGAAGAAATAAAGAAATAAATAATTTAATAAGAGACATTTTCACATTTCAAAACTTGAGTTTACCTTACAACATTACTCAACACATACTACTGTAACAATCCTTTTAAAATCCTTCAACTCTCACTATTATACTGATGTGACAAATTTGAACAAAAATACAGTACATGTTCCTGTTTCCCAACTCATAACACAAATCTTTTTAGGACTATACCTGCTAACTTCAACAGCACTTTTAACAGCACTTGATAGACATCACTGGATAAGCAGCTGTCTATTCATGAGGAATTGTGCATACCTCCACACTACAGCTAATTGTCATGGAGTCTAAACAGTGTGCAACAGGTACCCTAAAATAATGGGTTGTCATTAATGAAAGGCTGCATCACTCAAAGTTTAGATAACATCTGATCTAAATTCTTAACCTTTTTAAAGAGGAAGTATAATGGGACATTGTCTGCCAAAGGTTCATAATGGAAATTGTGTCTTGTGAGACACATTGTTAGTTAGCTGGGTCAGGTAAGTAAATTCTTGTGAATGGACAGTAGCAACTTAATGGGTGTCACTGCAAACAGGATAAGAGAACTTATTAGAGACATCCGAATAGTATGAGACTTTCATCTGTGAAAGGAGGATGTTGTGCAAAAGAAAAGCTGGCAAAGTAACAGAAATATATAGCATATAGCCAATGTCTCTGCAGAAGATATTCAGATGTCATTGAAATTGTCATTCTTGAATATTTCCTAAAGTAACTAATTTAATTACACATTTGCACAATGTAATGTGACTTGTGAAGTTACTTTAATTTTGTAAATTTTGTAAATTACTTAATTTCATTACACACAATTCATTACTCCCCAACACTGGTCACTTAATTAAGTCACTAATTGCAGTGCATGTGCACTTGTGTGAATCCCTGTATGCATGTTCTATTAGCATGCCCCCTCCAGGTAAGCCCTTGCCTGTCTTTTTTCTGCACTCCCTTAAGGGGAATTGGTCTAGTGTCCCCCTACTGGCACATGTAACTCATAACAATTTTAAAGAAAATGAATTCTAAACAGCAAAGATAAGTATTTTTGTACTTTACTGTACTGTACTCTAACTGGTGCAAGTTTTCTAGGTTTCTTTTGCAGTCATTCCCACTCCCCATTCCCTTGATATGAGATTCAATAAAGCTGCCACTGTGACTGGAATTCACGTCTCCGCCGTGTCTATGCGAATCTGTATAAATGTGCTCAAGTGTATAAATGTGCTCTGGTATTTCCCTGGGAGTCAATTTGGCTAACTTTCCAGGGTCGGACCACCCTTAAATCCCAGTTTCGTAACCTTGCCCTGCTACATGGGCATTAACTGCACCCATTTAACGAGTTTATTGAACATTTGTTAAAACAAAATCAGATCATCATAATGAGAAAATACATTGGGAAAATAATACAGACATAACATCATATAGCCCTTCCCCATGTAGCTAAATATATTTAGCAAAAACAATGTTTTAACCTTGGTTAATAGTCAGGAAAAAGTCATATATAGTTTTATGAGACAAGTGACAGTTCTCTATGTACATAAATGAGAATTGCTGGGCATATGTTTGGACTATAGTTTGCAATAATTTGTTGTTAACGGTAAATGGAAAACTGCTAAGATTCCTATCTTCCCCAATAAGAAAATCTCTAGTTCTAGTAATAGTCAGTAAACCACAAAATATGTAAGAACACCCTGGAATATAAAAACAAGGAATATGACACATACACAGCACAATATAATAAGAAAACCCTGATAAGGGAGGACAAAAAGCATTTGATGGGCTCAGATGGTATGGTTCTTATTTGATGCTCTGAGATGGTGTGGTCTCAATTTACCATTACATTACATTTTGTTCTCCTGTGCTGAATCTAGGAAGTAGGGTCCAAGATGAAAACTCTTGCCTTGACAAACAGATTGTGTTCCTTGACTTGCCTGGGAGAGACTAGAGAGTAGTGTCAACCACTTCTAGCACTGGAAGGGGCCTGTGGGAACTGGCTTTATTCCTTCTTCAGCAGGACTGAGTGAAAGCTCAGAGCCAGTCCATGTCAAGGTGAAAAGTGATGGCTGAAGTGACTGTAATGGAACAGACGTAGGCTATTGACTACTGGCTCTGAAAGCAAGATAGGGAATTTAATGTCTCCCGACAGCAGGACAAGTTACATTTGTCATGACAGCAGAAGTCGGCAACCTGTACTAGAATGCTGGACATGTTGACATTGATTCATTATTTTCAAATAGCATTAAGTCTGATAGTGTCACTACCTATGTAACTATATGAAGTGAAATTTAAGGAAAATAATAAATCAGCTATGGGGAGATTAAAAATGACAATACAGCAATATGTGCTGAAGAATGGAGACGGAATGAAAGACTTTACTACAACCAGTTGTAAAATGTTTTAGTAAAATACATGAGGATAGTTAAGTAGTTAAGGCAAAAGTAGATTTGCCTTGTTTTCAGCTGATCTGAGTGTGTATGGTTACTCTCCCTGTCACGGCTAAAACTTGTGTCTTCATCAGTTACTGTACTAACTATGCCCATTATTTCATCTTGAAGACTGGGCCACTTCAGTACCATTTGGTCATCCACCTGTCCTACACTGAATAGTGACCCAAGAGTGACTGAGGAAAAGAGGAGGTCTGAATTGTCTGTGTGATGCATTGATGCTTCATTTTTATCTTTCATGCTCACCAAGCTTCTCCACTCCTCCACATCTCCTCTGATGTGTCATCTACTGGGACTCTGCCTGCTTGCTGTTTTAATTATCTCTCTCTCTCTCATTTCCAAATTACTTTTTTTGCTGCTATCAAACTTAATAATACTAAGAGACACTCCAGGGCCTAGAGAGAATATTTTTTGTCTGTGGGAAGGATGAAGCTACTCTATATTCATCTCAGAAGACATTCCACCCACAGCCCTAAATATGACTGGAGGAATATGTAAAAAAAAACACTTGTAAGGCAATTAAATGACACAATTCATCTCAATGTTCTATAAAAAGATATGAGTGCAAAATTTCATGTTGCTCTGACCAAAAGAATGCTTACATATTTTCAACCATGAGATATGAGGAGTTATGGAATAACTTCACATGAGGAAGCAGGGCCTGGTCTTACAAGTAAAGTGTGTAATCCATTGTGGTCTGCACAGGAGGTTAAGAGTTAGAGGGTTAAAGGGGAAACCCAGTGTGAATAGGTCAATCGCAGAAGAGGCACCTATGAGAAGAACATCTGATCCTTGCAGGGAATCAGATATTACTGGTCCATTTGACCCATTTCACCATTTATCTAAAAACAAAGTTTGCTAAATGTAAGATTTGATTACTAAACGACTTCCCAGAATCAAAATTTTATTCAGGCATTTTTTAGGGGTGCTATTGCCACTGGGCACGCAAACTAATAAGATCATTTCTTTGTGTCTCAAATGTCAAAAATGTTGCCGACGCCTGGGCTACACAATGAGCTTCAGAAGACGAATTTGGACAAACAAACATGGCCAAAGATAACTTTATTTCTATCTTTTGCCTCAAGTTTTCATGCCGCTCCAGGCTCACGCTGGAAACCTGCCACCACAAAGACAAGAAAGGATACATGCTGGTTAATTACTTTGTAGGCCAGAACTAGCCTACTTTATCCTATTACCCTGAACGCTTCCATTAATCTATTATTTATTTCTGATGTTTCGGCCACATGGCCTTAACAATAATAGGCCTCACATGCAAAGAAAGTAACACAGAGTGCAGAGCTAATCCTAACTTTTACTCGCAAACGTGTAGACCTTTATATCCTTGGCAAATTAAATTAAAACAGGCTTCATCAGAGGAACCAAAAGCTAGCAACATCCAATATCAACTTGAGCGTAAGCAAGTGGGGAGTCATGTCAGATGTGCACAGCATAGCCAATATGTGGTCAATGATCAAAAGCATGAATAAGAAAATAAATATGATAGGGGACATATGAGCACCTATCATAGGACTTAAGAAAGACCTACATACTCAACCATTTGGGAGTGGAGAAACCCCTCAGACAGCTAGAACCACTGCAACATTGGGGCTGCATTCACGAAATGGAGAACATAATAAATAATGTAATAATGTAATGATAAAATAATATTCAGAATTATTTTGCCCCACAACAGCCAAAAAGAGAGGTGAAAGTGGACTGGCCCATCAGGAATCCTACTGAATCCTCTGCTTGCCAATGCCATCTTTGGGCAAGCCTACCTAAAACTGCCACCTGTAGACAGAGGCACGGAGTGATCTGCTAGGGCGAAAAAACTCAGCAGGAGAAGCTGGATGCATCTACCTGCAGTTTATACCACATGACTCATGAAGGTGGGGTATAGACATGCGCAGTACCTGTAGAGCGTCTTTTGACTTCAGCACCTTGTTTTGATACCTGTCTTAAACATGACATTAACTCATGATACCATTTTGTAATCCTCAAGATGTTTTCGAATTAAATCAGAAGAAAAAAATACATATCACACCCAGAACAGAAATTATGTACCTATAAGTGATTGGTGCACTAATCAACAAAAAATTGAAAAAAATTGATAATTTGGGACATGTTGGGAAAATGTTTGATAAAATATAACCTAAAAATCTGATTCAAATATTATGTCACAGAGCTTGCTATGCTGTTCCTGGGGAGATCTTGTGATTGACCTTTGCCCTATCCTTTTCTGCGATATTTCTCCCATGAAATCATACAATTTCATTTACAAGACATCTGTAATGAACTTATAGTAAAAGTCTTGTTGACTACAGTTTGCTAGAATATGAGATATATACACTGAAGCTTAAATGTCCCGCATTACCCAAATTCACCCTATGCTTTAGAGATCAGTGTCCTTGGGCAGTGCTGCATGATCTTGAATTCACCTATTACTGGCCATTTTTTTAACTGATCATTTTGTTTAAAGCAATTATGGGGCACGACAGGCCCCTGGGGATGGACGGACCCTGGACCCACACCCATGAAACCAATGGTTTAATCCGGCCCTGATCTGGCGCACAAGCGTGGACTCAGCCTTCAGGCTATAAAACGCAGGTATAAGCACTCTGTCTTCCTCTTTCACCTTTCAGCTTCTTTCTGACTGCGTGATCCCTCTACGACTACTTCCCGTTATCACTGGGAAGTGCTCCATTGATTCAGCAGGCTTTTGTGCCTGAGTGAGCCTTCTGGCGAATTAAGGCCATGACAGATGCATGATGACTGCCTCCACTGCGGTGTCGTCTGCCTCACTGAGGATCGTCTACCCTCTGCTTCTGCACAACGGGTGATGAGCTACTTAGCAGCCAGCTACCACCTAGCCAGGGGGCTGGCTACAGGCTACTGGCTACAGGCTGACTACACATCATAGCACACCTAGCCACCCCCCAGTCTCATTCGTGGACTCCGCAGCTGCAACCGCTGAGCCACCACCACCTGACCTTTCCTTCAGCTCGGAAGAGGATGCCATTTCCCTCAACACATCTGACAGAGAAGGCATGGCAGCCCAAGAGGATGAAGCTAGTTAACCCTCTTCCCCACCCAGTGGGGGCAAGTCCCCTAGATCCTTTCAGTCGCTTGACATCGCCTGGACAGATGCTCCCCAAGCTACCAGCTCCAGTTTGGATGGTCGCTACTTTGATGTTCGCCCCTAGCCAAGCAGAACGTCTATCCCCATCCTCCCTGACCTGATGGATGAAGTTCACCACTACTGGGCCCATCCATTCACAAACTACATGACCACACATGATCAGCTCAGTTCACAACAATCCTGAATGAGGATGACCTGGTGTTAGCGAGACTCCCTCTTGTCGAGGACACAGTGGCCTTCTACTTCTCGCCCTCCCCCACAGTGTGGCAAGGCGAGGGGCAAACATCAAAGTATTATAATTAAAATCTTATAGAATCAGTTTCGTCATTAAAAAAATCTGTCACTGCTGCTTAGAGTTATTGGAATGGAGTGAATCACCACATTCCTACTTTTTGATTGTATTTATTTTCGTTTATAAGTGAGGAATAATGTTCTGGTTTGACATTGTTGATTGCTTTTTTTGTACTCTTTTAAGCTGTTTTTCCGTGCAAGGTGGAACACTTCAAGTTTAGTGACATACCATTTTCTATGTCTATGCATAGCTTGTTTCAATGAGCGAGAATCTTTTCTTGTTTTCTTATACTCTTTTTAAGTGGTGCAGTGGAGTCGAATGTGGAATATAATGCATTTACAACATTCTCATTTAATTGGTCAACTTGGGTTGGGCTTGGAGTAGAGTCTTGTAATGTATATTTAGTCAATAAAGGGTCGAGAAAAGTAGAAATTTTGGTTTTAAAGTCATTTCTAGTTTTGGGTGTTACGCTTCAAGTGTAGCAGTATATCAAGTTAGGTGCAACGTAGTCTAACGTCACTAATAAGTAGTAGTCAGTCAAGGTAGAATGTTGAGGCATGATTGTTAGTTGTTCAGTTTGCACTCCATATGTTAGTACAAGGTCATGTGGTCATGTGGTTATCTTGATGTGTAGGTGTATTACATGCATAATACAATCAGAGATTAATATGTTGCACTGGATTAGTATACTGGAATAAACAACTTTATTTAACTTGAACTTGAGAGCCAGTGTGAAGAGCACTCAGGTTCCATGGGCCTAATTCTTTTCCATACTATTTCCATACTAGTTCCTACTAGATTTAGATCATTGGAAACTGTAATGGTTATTAGAATAGAAAAACACAGTACTAAAAGTTAAAGGGCGTGTTGCAAGTTAAATTTATCAGTGAATTTAAACATAACATTGTCGATGCGGAGTGGGTAGTGTACCACTGAATCCAGTGGAATCCAGTGATCCAGAGATCTTCCAATGCCAGCTCTGCAGGTGTTCAGACCATAGTCTCATGGTAGGCTGATGACAAAGCGTAACTGCCTCATGCATTGGTCCCGGTTCTTGTGTTGGCTCCTCACGTACGACATAATCATCGTCTGGCTGCTCCAGTTGGAGTACTCTGTGAGGTTGGCTTGGGGGGTGATAACCAGTAGTAACTTTCTGCGTCACTCCCCAGATTTTGCAAAAGTTAGCCATCTCATGGCCAGTGAACTGCAGTGAACAGCAGCCCTTGGCCAGTTCCTGTGGGACACCAAAGCAGGTAAAGATTTTGTCCTTTAAGATGGACACAGTACAGTGGGCTTTGCCATCCTTTAGGGTGAACATCTCTACCCACTGAGTGTAATAGTCCACTAGGTGGCCGCGGGGAAAGGGCCCCATAAGGTCCATTCCCAGCTTTTCCCAGGGATCCTTCACTGGAGTAGGCTGCATGAAACCAACAGGTTTTTGGTTTTCGGCCATGTAGACCTGGCAGATGTTACAAGCCTTAACAAGCATTACAGTTCCTTTCAGACAGATGGCTACCAGGCTACCTCAAGGATCCTGAGGAGGGTTTTCAGTCTGCCCAGATGCCCATTCTGAGGATGGTCATCAAAGTAGGCAAGAAAGACAGGCACAAGAGACTTGGGGACGACAAAGCTGGTACTTGTCTCCGCCTCCCTTCACAGAAGACTGTTGACACAGGAGCCCCTGCAGCAATGTGAAGCCTAACCTGTCAGGCATACTGATGGCATCAGACTCCTTGCCTGGATCTGTGACCTAAGAAACCTCTTCTTGAACTTCCCTTATTTATAAGGACGTGGGTAAGTCAGAAAAACAGGAGGCCTTGAATGATGTGTGAATGGTGTCTGAAATTGAGCATCCACTCTGAGTTGGATGGCTTGAGCAGGAGGAATGGTGGACTGAACAGCACTGGAAGGACTAGGAACCATGTCAGGAGTGTTCATGCTAAAGAGCAGAGAAGTAGTGGTGTTACTGGTAGGCAGGCTCATAACATGCACATCCGTGCTAAGAGGAGCATGTGTTTGTGTGAAAGCAATGGTGAATGAGTGGGCCAATGGAACAGTATGGGAAGTTTGAGCAGAAGTGGATTGGCTATGAAATGGATGTAGAGTATCCCTGGTGTGTGGAAAAGGCAACAAGGGCAACAAGGCTAGTGCGGTTCAGCCGTTCAATTTCTGCTTTCCACTTGTCATCCTGTCTCTTTAAGCACTCTACTAATTTTTCTTCAAACTGCTTCAGTGTGGACATCATGATTTGTTCAAGAGCATCAACATTTTTACCCACATAACCCCTGATGCCATATTCTCTGTTCAAAGCACTCTTAACAGAATCTCTGAGATCTGTCTCAAGAGTGGTTAATCTCTCCATAACTGATCCTAAATCTGTGGTAATGGATGTCAGAGCAGGAAGTGTGAGGTAAGATGTGTTTTCTGCATTTACATTTACGCATTTAGCAGACGCTTTTATCCAAAGCGACTTACAACTCATCAACTATCAATTGTTCAGGGCCAGTCTCCCCTAGAGCAACTTAGGGTTAAGTGCCTTGCTCAAGGGCACAACGGTGGCAGCCGGGATTCGAACCCACAACTTTTCAGGCTACTTACACGCTAGCCAGGTTCCTTAACCACTACGCTACCACCACCCCATCTTCATCCCCAATGCTTTGCTCACTCTCTTCAAGGTTTTAATGACCCACGCATCTCCACGTTGTTCGTGGTGCTGTTCACTAGGCCCATGCCCTGATGAAAGGGTAAAAACACTGGTGCCATGCTGAGATGTTTCCTCCTGGTATTCATCAAGCTCAACTAGTGGTGTAACACTTTCATGATTGTTTTATGATTATTTTGTGAATGCACTCAGCAAGATACAGGGTATAATAACATAAAAATGACAATATTCACAAAATTCACCACAGCACTAGTAACAGTAAAACAAAATCCAAAAACGAAACTTCATTCCTCATACAGGCCACCATCTGTAACAATCAGCCGTTAATTTTTTTTTTTTTCAAATGGCTGTGCTACTATAAATGCGCAAGGGGTTCGTCTGAATAAAAGTCATAATAAAGAAATATGAATAAAGCTTCACTAATACTACAAATGCTCAATGTCTTCCCAACTAAAAAGACCTAAAATTAGAGTATGTAAAATGAGAATAACACTCCCCACGTCCTGCATCAGAACGCAACAAAAATGGTATAATCCAGCAAAAATGGTATACCATGCAAAAAATACAAAATTAAATAGATCCTAATGGATCAGTAGCAGTGCAGTGTTAGGAATTGTGGGCGGCTGAGGGCCTTAAAGAGATACCCCACATTCATGCCATAATACACACTGGATAAAAATATCATTCATCATTCACAAACATTACGCTATATGTAATGAGTGTAATACATGTTTCTGTGCAATAACAAGCAAATGGACACTTAAATTAATATGACGTTGTCACAACATTGTTCAGTAATAAACGTAGAAACAAAATGAATAATTTTATGATTTATGAAACCAAATGGCAAAACAATCTGTTTAAGAAGTGCTCATTTTAGCCAGTAACGTTCTATTGAACATTCTAGTGGTGGCATACATCACAAAAGGAATACATCTCTGTCACTAGCTGTCCCGTTGCTGGCGCATGGAGCTTCATGCATAACTACTTCATCCACAGTTACAGTCCCGTTATTTGTAAATGCATTACTATATCTGTCTAGTACGTTTTTGCAACTTAAATAATACAGTGGACTGTTATAAAATGATTACTGATGACTGTTGTAAAGTGACCAAAATCATTTTCCATTACACAAGGAAGAAATTATTTCATTAAATTAAATTTAAATAATTAAACTTGGACAAAACATATCATTTAAAGAGTTATGGCACTGACAGTCTAGGGTGATCTGCAGTGTTGTTAGTGGGTGACCCTGCACAATATCGTTAACTAGACAGCTAGATGCCCAGTAACGTTAACAGAGCTAACATTACGTAGTAGGCTAATTGATTAGACAGTATTATCTTTAGGAAGATTATGCCTGTTATGGCACAACACAAACATAATTCAGTTGAGTTGTCATTCTAATTATTTATATTCTGGTGTAATGGCAAGCTACTTAACAGCCTATAACCGATTGAATGTGTTAGAAAGTAACTGAATACCGTTGTACCACCCTCTATCTTATTCAAATTGAAATGGTATAAAAATAAAACCTAACGTAGCCAATAACCAAACAGTATGCTCTTTGCTATAACTTGGACAGTATGCTAGGTGTGTTATGACTAATTGACGGTGTGATGTCCAGCAACAACAAGTTCCCCAGGCACACATCACCAGACTTTCATTTTCTGGTTTTGCCTCTGACATACCTGTTATAGACAGTAAAGGAAGTGGACAGAGGAATTTTCAGTGAGAGGAGTTGAGGCTGAATGTTAAATTTTCAGTTAGGTCCAGTGTCTACTGCGCATACTACTAGCTGACGTAGTCACGGTGATCTGATGAACCCAAACACGGTAATTTGGCTAGTAGATGTAACAGAAATTCTGACAGAAATCTTCTACTATCTGTGAAACGTGACTGTCCTTAAGTGCTTCTGAGCATGGTGTTTAAATTATTTTAAGTGTTAGTTTTTTCATTATGTATATATGTAGCTAACATACCTGAACTCCAAAAGTCTATCAAGAAAGTACGGTAAATTCCCTGTGTGACAGACAGTCAGTAGCCATTGCTAAATTTTTGTCGTCACTCTTAGCATCGCCACACATAAAAGTTTGTTATGAGGCGCTAACATGACACAGGAAATAATGGAGCCGATATGCATTGTTGTGTTAGCTCTGGTGTACAACAACTCAAAAATCGAAGTATCTTATGTTTCACATGACGCTAAAATGAACTCCAGCCAATGAAATGGCTAGAGGGCCCTTTCCAGGTGGAACCAGCTGGGAACAACCTCCATGGGTGTTACAACTTCCTTGTGTATTCCAACCCACTTGGTTATAGCCTACGCGTCATCCGTGTTTTATGAGGGGAGGGAGCAGTCTCTATTCAAAGCAAAGCAGACAATGTTAGCGATGCTTTTTTATGCATTTTAAATATGACAGGACAAGATTGTAGATGAGACAAATGTGCATTTGTCTTTCCCAAACGCTGAGATCTAGGCCTGGTTCTTCTATTTATGAATTTCCCTATTTGCCAGTGACAGAAGATCACAGATGTTACACTTGCCTTTAAACTGGGCTGCAGTCATGCACATCTGAGTGGCAGAGAAGCTTGCAGATGGTTTGTGTCAGCAAACATAATCTCTGTTCAGCACCCCAATTTTCGCTGTGTTCTACTGTTGGTTTAGCCTCTGATGCTGCTGGCACCTGCATTGGAAGAAGCACTCTCACCCTCTTCAGGTAAAAGTGAAGGCAACCAGTCGACAGAAGAAAGGAGCTGGTTGCTCACTGCCAGAGTCAACACTCACTGGCCAAGTTTTTCCCCCTCCTCTGGCTTTTGTTTTGTCTATTTCAAACCACACAGCAAGTTTTCTTTTTTTAATGTGCTTATTTCATCCAGTTGTTTCCTGATTCATGACTATGCAGAAGCTGCTGAGGAGTGGAGAAGGCGGCCCATGAGGGTGAGGCTCCATCCATCATGAGGCCCCCGCAGGGACACCCAGACCATCGCTGGGGGCACACAAAATCTGCCAGCTGCAATAAATCTCATCTGTGTCTGTCAGAAAGCTTTGCTTTTTGGAGGAGGATGCTGTTCTGGAGTTAAACAAAAAAGACCTTCATGGCAGAATCTCTGCACCAGCGCCCTCTTCCCTAATCACACATGAGAGAGTGGAAGAGGGAAGAAAGGAGTAGAAGATGCGAAAAGTCATTACCTTTAATGTGCACTGTGATTTTGAGATCAGTAATTGGTGTGTGTAGCACATGAATGAAAATAGTCAAGTTGACTCTCAGTGTACGCAAAATTTTAGACAGACCTAAGACTTTAATCCTTGACCCTGTTTTTCAAATAGCACAAAAATAGCTAATGCTATTAAAAAGTAAATTTGCAAAAGGAATTGAAAATGGACAAAGTACATTTCAGGACAAGCATTTTATTATTTTTACTGGCCTGTAAAACATGGAGCCCATGAAGGCAGATTATAAAACAGAATGGAGGATTCCATTTCCTGCTGCACCCAATACATTTCATCAGTGGATCCATCTGACGACGAAGACAGATATACAGGACAAATCACCTTCAGTTTGTTGGAAAACACAACACTCCTCTTATCTCCACCCATAAATATCAGGATAAACTTGGAACGTGATGAAGACTGCACAGAGAAAACACTGTGAGCACTGATAAACAAGAACAGGCTTGGACAGTTAACTATTGGATATGTGTTACCACAGCTCTAAGCTCTTGTTTTAAATGCTACAGTGAAGGCTAGAAGAGCTTTCTTAGGACTAGACTGAAAATAAATGGTTCATATTTATATAATGGAGATTGCAAGTGATGGGAAGGTATCACCAGACCTTTGCTTTTGTTTCTTGACATTATTTTAGCCATTTAGGCGCAATTTCATGTTTTAGATAGTAGATTACACATGTAGGACTTTACAACCTTACAACTGTCTTTTTCAAGCCTTTCTGTTAATAATGGACAAATCAGTGCAAAGACACTTTGTTTATTTGTTTGATTATTGTCAATAGTCAGAATGTCTCATTCAGTACCTAATTGATTGAGTCAGTCTATGCCTGTTTATGTCCATGGTTAGAATTAAATCCTAAACCTGAAATGATATATTTTCACCCATTTTGCTACAGGTGCATGGAAATATCAGCCTAACCTGAAATACTATGAAACAACTAATTTAATTAATTTTTTTTGCATGTGCTGTAAAGAAAAGCTTCATATGTGGTTTACCCTCCTGATATTCCTCAGAAGAGTCACCTGAAAGTAAGCAGCTCTCCGCAAGCAATGGCCTCACTGCAGTTGTTGGTCCAAGCAAAGTAAAACACAGACTCTTCCTTTGCTGTTGCAAATTAATTACCACAATAAACTTTGTAGCCATTTCAAAGCACAGCTTTTTTCTTCTAGTTGCTTGTGTTTAAAACACGCTGTGTCAAGGATACAAATTCCAAGGGACCGCTGGTATTGTTTATTGTTTTCCCATTAACCACAACCAATTAGATGATAGTGGTTTAAGAGTGGACTTGAAACAGCTTCTACTAGCAGAGGCCCACTGGTAATCAATACATGCTTGCTATCTACAATGCCTAATGGGTCAGAGTGTAGGCGACATCTACGAAATTGGTGAGCTCAGCCAATGTTTGGTGGTTACGGATATGACTTGCTAATTAGCTTGTTTTCACATTCGACTACAATTTACCATATAGATACACCAATACAGATATAAATAGAGAGAGTGTTAGATGTGTTGTTTGACTCCTTAAGACAACACAGGTTTAAAAGAAAATGGATAAAGAGACACATAAAACAGCCATCAGCTGTTGTTGATGTCAGTTTGCATGAAATCTGTGGCATTAGCAGACCTAGATTGCAATAATTAATTAATGGTAAACCATTTGAGAGATGATTGCTTGTGTAACATTGTTTCATGTAATCAATCTGAGCCTGTCAGAGAGCACTTAAATAATTAAACTCTTTTGTCTGAAATCATGGCTCTCACAGACCTGCTGTGTGGTTTATATTTTGTCCATCAACTTTTAGTGAAATAAAGATTAGTCAAGTACACTTGGTCTAAAGAAAATAATTGTACTTTGATCACCTTACATGTGAGAAAGCTGAAAAAGTTAATGGGCTTGTTAGTGACGCAAAACAGTGACTTTCACAAATTCTCATATGTTGAAATGACTCACTGAGACAGAGTGGAGCAGAGGGCATGATCTTTGGACATCTTTTGTAGGATTTTACAGGTGGTTGATTGTGTTGTATTCATTTAAAATGTTGTGGAAATGATTCCAATGAGTTTTAATAAAGAAGCTTCACTGACATGCAGGGGTGGCACTAGAAATTTTGGGCGCTATGACAGAAATAATTTTGGGCCCTCTCAAGCATTCATTATAATGTTGAAATGTTCTCTGGTCCCCTCTGTCAGTGCCAGGCGCTAGAATCATTCCTGCCAGCGCCCCTGCTGATATGGGTGATTGGGTAACACTTTACAATAAGGGTACATGAATAAGCATTTATTAATGTTTAAAGTACTGCATGAATCATGATAACTTTATGATAAGTTTATATATGAGTAATTGAAAACCATGTTATGCATCAACTTTTAACACGTACTGAGTCATATATGATTCACTATGTAATCATGGTTAAGGAATACTGGTGTATCAGACCTGAAGTAACCCTAGGAGTTGATATGTTCATTAAATATGATTCATTCATGGATCAATTTCTGTGATTGATAACATCCCATCCTGCTCACTTTAGCCCACCTTCTGGGCTGACGGTCGCATTGATGAGTTGGATGTTCTTAATCATCCAGCCAGGCCTTGTATCTGCCCATTCCAATTGAGAGTGATTTTAGCCCACAACAGATATCAGCTCAAAGCTTACAGGGTTGCCTCTGAACCTGGCCATCGGAATGGTGTCCATGCTTGTAAACAGGCACTGGCAGCCTGACCGGTGTGCCTTGATTCCATACCACGTGCTCCTCCGTGGCCTGTCGCCCTCATCACCTTCAGTTTCAGTTCTCCTATGTCTGTAACTCGACAAATGTATGGAGAAGTGCTATAATCTATTGGTCGAAGCGCCTCTGGTAGGCTACGGAGCACAGCAGAAATGCGGTTACTTCTGGAGAATTAACTAATTCATTAATCAAGGTCTAATACACCAATAGAAATCGATCCATGATTGAATCATCTTTAATTAACATATTAGCTTCTGGGTTACTTAAGGTCTGACACACCAATATTCCTTAACCATGATTTCATAGTAAATCATATAGACTCAGTATCTGTTAAACATTAATGCATGCATAGTTTTCAGATTTTAAGATTCATGTAGAAACTTATCATAACTTATCATGATTCATGCAGTAGTTAAAGTGTTAATGAATGCTTATTCATGTACCCTTATTTTAAAATGTTAACATAGATTGTCTATTGAGCAGAATCTGATGTCTTCCAAGAGTATCCAGATGTTGTGCTGTAGTGAAATATAATACTGAGCAGAGGCACTATGGCAATGCATCCAGGCTGTTTAACCACCACATCCTTTCCTAACCTTTCAGATATTTAAAAAAGTAATTGTGAAGTTTATTGTGTAAAGGATGTTCAGACCATGCAAAGCACAATGTGGCTTAAAACCGATAAAGACCAATTATCATACACCCTCATTAATAGCCTATTCAAAATGGTCACATTCCTTGGATTTTCTGATATGTATATCCGGTTTGTAAAAGAAGTCCACTAATTGTACAAGAGTCAATCTGAGTAAATCATGGAGTGATGTCATCATGTCTGATTTTAATTTGATTATTGTAATCAACTCAAGTCGCTGAAGTATGCTGAGTGTTGTAAATGGCCCTTTAAAGCTCTTACTAATCATGCACAACTGAACAACTGAAGCAGAGTTGAGATTGTAGGGTGGCGTGCAAGTTTTTCTGCCTGTTGAACTTGTATAATTTAAAAATCAAAAGTCAGGGGAATGTTTCTTCATTTCTGCAACCAATAGTGTTTAAGACTACAAAGGTCAATATTCTTTCTCCATATAAAGACTCTTCACTGAGATCAGCAGTCAGGCAGAGGAGGTCAGTAAAGTCAGTGTCCTATTGGAGCTGGAAGAACAGCTGTGATGGTTATTTATCCACCAAACAAAAGCTGACTACTCAATCTCTCACACACAAACAGCTGCTGGTGGTCAGCGGCTGCAGTTCATGCCCTAGTCATATGGTGTCCCAGGTGAGGCAGCAGAGGACAGGCCTGGCCAGGTCAAGCGCCGTCACTCTGAAACTTGTAGTTCAGGACTTCCACACAGCTCATGCCTATCTGGGAGAGAGTTAGAAAGGTCATCCACAGCTTTTTTCTAATCGTATTCCCTGCATTTCCAAACCACTGGCACTGCCAGTCTCATTTTCAGTTCCCTGCTTCAGGATTGCATGCTTGCTGTCAGCCCCTCACTAATGCACCTCTCATTTGAATTGTTCCTAAGCTGTCGAGGCCAGGAGCAGAAGAGGGTCTCGCTCAAATAGACATGATGAGAGAAGCAATGAAGGTTTTCTTCCCATCACAGCAGTTTGAATACTGAAGGGGGGAGGCCCATTTTTAGTCAATAATGTACATCTGCCTTACCATACAGTAAATGGGTTTCAGGGGAGAAACAATATCTTAAGAGCATCAGATGTCATTTGCCATTCATATCACTCAGACTAAGTCTGCCTTCAAAATGCCCTCATGTATAGCTATTTTAAAAGCTTTTTCTTCCTTCCACTTGGGTTTGTTCTCTGAAGAAACATGAATAAACAGAGCGTGTACGTCTTCCACTGAATAAGATTGCACAAACCAAGATGTGAATTTACTACGGGATAAATAAAGTATTTTTCTATGTTAACTTTAGGCTTGTTGCAATAATGTAGAATTATGGCTGAACTGGGACTAGAGGGAATAATATTGTGATTTGTACATTTGCTTTATGAGATGTCCTAATTAGTGTCTCATAATACGTCTATTTTCATGTGTGTTTTATTTATTGTGAAAGTAAATGAAGTCTGTTATCTGTTACATTAAATTCAGTGAATCAGTGCTGTGCACCCTTGAGTTTTAGCTCTGGCTAGCAGATGCCACAGACTGGTTCTGTGTGTGTGTGGTGTGTGTGTGTGTGTGTGTGTGTGTGTGTTGGGGCAGAGACAAATTACATTCTGGTGTGGAATGGTGCATCTGTTATTGTGAACAGGTGGCACCCAAACGGAAGATGCATTTTTGTACACATTTTTCTGCAGGTTTAACACAGTGTGTGGACACAGCAGGAAGACTGGATTTAATTTAAATTAATGAGCAGCAGGAAGAGATACATCTGTATAGCTTTTCATCATTACACTTACCTGAGATACATACATCAGCTTTTCATCATTACACTTACGTTAGATACATACATCAGCTTTTCATCATTACACTTACCTGAGATACATACATCTGTATAGCTTTTCATCATTACACTTACCTGAGATACATACATCAGCTTTTCATCATTACACTTACCTGAGATACATACATCTGTATAGCTTTTTATCATTACACTTACCTGAGATACATACATCAGCTTTTCATTCATTACACTTACCTGAGATACATACATCAGCTTTTCATCATTACACTTACCTGAGATACATACATCTGTATAGCTTTTCATCATTACACTTACCTGAGATACATACATCAGCTTTTCATCATTACACTTACCTGAGATACATACATCTGTATAGCTTTTTATCATTACAATTACCTGAGATACATACATCAGTACAGCCTTTCATCATTAGACTTACCTGAGGTACTGTAGTATCCCATGTAAGTCTGACTGTAGTATCACCATTCATAGCACTTCGCTAGACACATTGAATGATTGATAGTCTTTTATGAATAGACAAAAAATAAAATGTCCTTTATGGACAAACACTCAGGAGTATCATAGGAATGGCTACATGGCAGCAAAGTTGGATGGATTGTAGAAGTGATCCAGTGGAACACTTGGTTGAGGCACTGATTAGCAAAATGAGTCTCCCACTGACAGTAGTGAATAGATGAGTCCACCAGCACAGCAGCACAGCATTTGCAAATGCTGGTCAGTCAATTACCAGTATTCTTGCTTGTATAGCAGCCTCAGGAGCTACTCGTCACAGGTGAATAGCTTTCTACACACACACACACACACACACACACACACACACACACACACACACACACACACACACACACACACACACACGTGACTTGAATGATTACAGTGAGAGTCTGGGATATTTTGGGATATGTTGAACATGTGAGCAGTAATTAAAAGCTTTACCAAATGTTTTTTTCTTCATTGCCATCAATGTAAAAAAGGGCAACTGTTGATGATAACTTGCTTTTTTGTGATTCAGGAATACAACAAAATTTCAACGGAGCACATCCTTTATTGTCTCTTTGTCCTTGCTAAAGAGAGGCTCTCGACTCTCAAGTGCTCATAAAAAAGAGTGGTTAAGTAGAGAATTCTGTAACCAAGGTGACAGCATCCAGAAGTGTTCAAATGTTGAGCTTGTTGCACTGTGATTAATTCACTGAAATAAATGAATGCAGATCATGTCGGCGAAGCACACCAGTTAGCATTGCAATGAGCAGTGAAGTGTTGTTGCAGTCATTTTATGCTAAGCATGAGGAGGCATGAGGAGGCTTAGCATAAAATCAGCTGAGCCTAAGGACAGATTCCCCCACAACACTGAGCTATCTGGAGATTATTCATTCAACAAGAATTTGATGGTACGGGCATAATAAATTTGGTTAACTATACCAAGCTTCGGAGTCATAACATCATATTTGAGGTATATCCTAAAACAAAATTGTGGGAAAATCTCCCATTATAATGGCACTTGATGCTATATGATCTGGATGGTAAGTTAAATATTTTAGGTGCTTTTTGAAAGTTATGGAAGTCATCTCTGGCCTTGACACTGTTGGTGTATTTGGTAGTTCCTGTGTGATAGCAGTAGAAATAAACACTCTAATACTACTAATAATAATTATAATAAAGCAAAGTGTCTTCAGTCTATCATGAAATGACGATGTGAAATAAGAGAGTAGTGTGTCTGACTCCCTCTACCCCTTTGAAAGTGTCTGTTGCCCAGGTAGGGTTGTGATACCATGACAACAGCTGTTCCGCATGGCTCCAGAGGTGCTCCACTTCAGTGGTGGGTGAAATGAGAGACCTTGGAGTGTGTGTCTGTGTGTCTGTGTGAAGAGCTTGCTACTTCCCTGGGGTGAGAAACTCTTGACGTGACTGTTGTTTAGAGCCAAGCAGCATTATGTTATGGAGTGGAGAAGGGCACTGATTCTGTTTCAGTTTAAGAGAGACTACACTGAGAAGAGATAGAAGACCTTGAGAATAATTGTGTCTCTTTGTCTAGTTTAAATATAAAATATGTAAACAAGACTTTTGGTTTTACGAATTATGTTTTCATTAGTATTTGAATGTTAAACTACAGTCCATACTGAACATGGATACATGATAATTTAACAAATTCTTCAATTCAAGACAGACTGCATGTGTGCATGAGAGGTGTAATAACACCAACCTAAGCAAATATGGCTTCATGGAATGAAAGTGAAGTGCAGGTTCTACATGTAATTGGTAGGCCTATCAAGAGCCTAAATGTATTGTAAAGAGACGAACCATAAGCAGCTCTGTTTTATCTTCACAAAGAAAAGAAATGGCTCAAAGCCACATCAGCTTCTTACCGTGCACACTCTTAATTTCATCATATGCTGATTAAACTGGGAGATTAGGATTACAGGTAACGCTTGTGAGAATTTTAGCCCGTCTTAGCAAATGATCAGCACACACTGAATACCTCTCAGGGTTTAACATCTTCTTAACAGGGCAGAAGCACTGAAGTCAGTGCTTTTGGATTGCTTGGAATGGCTCCCAATGCATTGGTCCACAATTTAATCAGTTGCAGTAGGTGTGTCTGAACTGGGAAAGTGTTTGGATAATTGTTTGCATTTGTGGCTCCTCAAGATGGTCGGCACTGCTCATTAAAACATCGCTTAGTCAGAGCAGCTGTCAGCCATAGAATAGTTTCACAGAAACAACATGACACCCAACAAGACAAACAAATTATTCTCAGTCAAACATACATCCAAGCCATTGTCAAACTGCAAATTTCTTCTATACTGTGGATGTGGTGTTTTGTCAATTATGTTAGCTTGACATAGGAATACCCTGCATAGCCTACATAATGCTTCTCTAGTTTTAGTAAGAGCACCACACAGAGCCAGGCAAGGGTAGCATCACTTAGTGAGGAAATTAAGCTTTTGTTGTGAAATGATAAAGCAATATAAATAGACATAGCATACATAACATCATGTGAGTACTGTACATGTGAGGACAAGAAATACCTCTGCTGATACAGGTGTTTGTAGTAGACAGACTCATATTTCTGATTACTAGTCCTGTTCTGAAGGATGAATACATCTTCTTTGTTTAGTATCATCTCTCAGTGAGGGGAAAATATAGACCATAGCCACATATTATTGTACCATTTAAGTTAGGGGTCGGCAGCCTTTTTGACATGTAGTGGCAACAAGAAATGGTCTTGTTCCTTTGCATTCCAATCAACAGACCAGTTGTTTTTTTACTATAGGCCTACATAATTATGGCGCCACATTTTCAACATGAAAATGTGTTGAATCTGTTCTGGCTGGATGCAAAGCTGCACCTTAGGAACATGTTGATGTCAGTTTTTGAAAATGAAAAAAGAAATGAATCATTTCATCATTCCAAATTAATAATTCTAAATGTTATACATGGAAATGCGTGCTACAGGCTGGATGACTTGTATAACGCAAAGCACAACCACTCATTTCAGGTTTGTGCAAAACTGGATTATTGCTATAGCCAAGTAACAAAACTAACAACAGTCTCACTGTGTTTTAATAGTGCTTCTCTCATGTTTGTCAGGAGTTGGGTACCCTGCCCTTTAGTAGGCCTAGGGTGGTATCTCTACCCGTACAAATTTTTAGCAAGAAATATAATGAAAGGACAAAAACAATGTTTTTTAACTGGCAGTGGCGGTTTTGTTCCCTATATCTAAAAAAAATCCTTGCAAAATGTCAATCATTGGTTCGTCTCAAAATGACATGGGTGTTGGACCAATACAACAAAACTTTTAAAATACGACAAGCACACAGCACTTCTAATCATAATATCCAAGAGGGATATGTCTGAATGCCTGAACAGCCTGGGCTTTTTTGCCATAACTGCTGTGCAAACTGATGAGCTGATGAAAAATGTTTAAAGGCATACTGGGCAAGACTGCGCTTTTTATCTCCCCCTACAGTCACCGATTTTTGAATAAAAAACAGCAACAACATTGTACATTCTCACCAATCCATGTGGATTTACTAGCAAACCAAAGAATAGGAACCAATGATGATTATTTCATGTGTTACGGATGCGTTTTACGTGTGACTGACAAGCTCTTACTAAATGCGATTACCTTTAGATTTGTTTCCTCTGACCCAGTGTTTCAGATCCTTCAAGTGTAGTAACAGCGTAATCTAGATGGGGCCAAGAGAGCCTTCACCCCGTAATGAGCCATTTCATCAACAAAGTGACTATGAAGCTGATTAACCAAAATCTTTGCCTGGTGTGCCTTTAAAGCTATTAGGGTGCATTACTGCATGTCACCCTACAGAAGATGCACCCAGTGGCTGTTCAACAGTAGATGAAACGGACAGTCTTTTTCTAATGTATAAACTAGTGTTGTCAATCGATTAAAAAAATAATCTAATTAATTACAACAGAAAATTTAAGTTAATCATGATTAATCACAATTAATCACACATTCAAAGTTCTAGAATTCTCCTTTATTTTTTTGTGAAGAAAGAATGTCACACATGCTCCTGGCTAGTGTCCAGGCTAGCACCGCCTAGTGCTTCCACTCAATTTCTTTTGGCTCCACCACAACTATGTGAAAGTGGCTGATGCATCAGGCTACCTGGTTTCCTTCACACCCAATGTGAAAGAGTGTAGCTGGCACAGGTTGTGTTCCCCTCTATGACAGAGTTGCCCGACCACAGGGGTGACTGACCACATTGTTTTTAAATGCCCCAGTCCTCGTATTCGCATCCCAGGTGCGCAAGTTCTGCACGCTCCCCCTTGCCTCAAATCTACCGTGGTTTGGCCTTTTCCTTGTACTCATTCAACGTGTCCATCAGCTCTTTTCTAAATGCCATATTATGAAGCATCTATAACCGTCATTATGCTGCTTGTATTCAGTATCAGTGATCTTTGGCGTTTTGTTGCCGTGAAGCACACTTCACCAAATTACTTTGAGTCTCTATCTAACCTTTGACCAAGAAGTAAATCTAGCAAATTCCTTGGTCATGCTTTCATTTTTACATTACTGTTAAAAGACACTGCATATTTCAACAGCGTCGCTGTTGTTGCAAAAAATACATCAGAACTATTTACAAGGTTTCTGGGCAGTTTATGTTTTGTTAACGAGCAAACTTCTCATGACTGCCAACAAAGTACTACCTGCTGACGAAGGGCTGAATTTAAAACATTATTGAAAGATAGAGTCAGGTAATCCTGCCACTGAATTCAAAATGAATTATTTACAAAGTTTTATTAAATTATTTACAAAGTTTATACAGTAGACTGCTATGTTGTTGAAGTACCTACAGTGGGCTGCTGAAATACACTCGCAACAAACTCGACCAATTACAGTCCTTGTGATGTGTGTGAGAGAGGATCTTTGGCGCTGGCGGGTAATAATACACATATAGGATGGTGATGGAGAAATCTAACAAATGGAGAAATGTTTTGAAGTGATATTTTCTGTTTTTATATTTTGTAATGTATGTGTATAACATTTATTTTAGGAGATAAGTCTATGTAAATCTGTAAATCTAGGGGGACCACACTGCAATGACTCCACAGACATTATGCATACACACACAAAGTGCAATGCTACCTCTTTGACCCCCATTTAAGATTTACTATTTACCACTGGTCTGTAAATGACCTTGTGATAAAACACCTGGTGGTCTGAAAATGATGAATTACAGGAAAATAATCGAAAAGTGATATATTTTAGGGAATGACTCAAATCACATTTCAGGAAAAGAGAATCCATTTTAATGAGACACCTGGTTCAATAATCAGAGTGGAGGTGTAAGGACCTGATTACCTGCCTTAGCTCCTTCCAGGTGGCTGGGAAAAACATACTGGAACAACATCGGCCCAATTAAAACACCCACATTTCCACATCTTCCAGGCAATTATGAAGGCTGAAATATTTATGTTCAATTTCAGAGTTTTAGTACTCTGTGTGGCATTTCTGATTAAACAAAAATGAAAATCTGAGATTAATAGTCTTCAAAACATTGCCCCTAAAAGTTTTTAGGTAATTTGCTCATGTTTAATATGACTTAAAACAATGCTATCTTATTTTAGTGTTGTAAAGGTTGTGGCATTTTTTTTTCATAACCTTGAATTGTTCAATACACATCATTGAGCATTGAGGATGCATATGAATATTGACACCCCTATTTGGACCTCTAGAAATGACTCTACAACAGTGTCACTGTTTCCTTTCTTGGCCTACTTGGTTATAGTTGTTATGCTGTCATCTATAGATCTAAGGATTGGGTATAAAAATAAGTCACCCTAAGAATATCAGTATCCACTTTAAGGAAAATTATTGAAAAAAAAATCCCAATTAATTAGATTGGTTGCAAACCTGTAAGAAAGAGTGAACACGTTTATTTTGTGCCATCACATAGTGAGAAGGATGGTAAAAGAGGCCAAATCTCCCCATGGATCACTGATGGAGGGATACAGAAAAAGCATCTCCAAGGGACAAAAAACAAACCAGAAGCCACCTCCACACCAACAGATTATTTGGAAAGCATGTCAGAGAAAAAAAAAATCCTGTCCTTAAACCTTAAAGCAGAAATGCCTGTTACCCATCTTGTGGAACATTCCAGAACCCATTGGTTCATTGGTCAGACTTCTGACTGCAAACCTCCCATTCCCTGGCGAAGGACCAGTGATGTTGTGGGACTTTTTCATCTAAAGGTGTCACAGGACAGCCCCCATTGCATGATTATGATCTGCAGAGTATGAGTATATTATTCTGTGTCTCAATTTGCCTAATATTTAAAAAAGTGAAAACTGTGGCTACAACACTTTAACAGTTTTGCACAAGTTTGTTGCATTATGAATTTGTTACATTTACAAGATATGAATGTCAAATAGGCTGTAAAATATAATATAACATTTCAAAGATCTGGCCTATTTGCCTAATGCACTAGTGGTTGTGAATTTATTGGAATGAGATCATTCTTGATAATTAAGTCAAATAGACCAAACAATGTCTTATAGCCACTACAACAAGCAGACAAGTAAAAGTTGGGGAAGAAGATTTTCTGGGCACCCATGGCACCATGGATGTTTTATGTTTTATTTATTGGATACAAAAACATGAGAAAAAATGTCAGTCTTATACACTGACAGACAGATGCAATTTCAATTCATTCTTACAACCAGTATCTCTATCCATGTAACACAGACTTGCCTGGTATGCCTTTAACTTTAGCTATTCAAACTAAGGTCATTTCAAAGTGTTATCAGTGTCTTATCCAAAGGCAGTTATAATTTGGTACCAGAACCCGAATGAACTACTATGAAGTGTGATTTGTTGATGACAGGATGCCAGCTTTGTAAGATTTTTTGCACAATGTCAGTGTTGTCATTTGTGATGAAATGTTCCTCAAGGGCCATTATGTGACAGTCCAATTTAAGGTCCAAATGAGTGACATGGAAGGCGTGGAATGAGTGGGAATGAGAGTCTTCACTGTCCTACTTGAATACATGAGTGTTCTATACTCCTCAAAAGGCCCACACGGCTTGGAAATCTGCAGACTACTCTTTTCTGGAGAGGAATTCTACTAAATTCCCTTAGATGCCTGAGCTAGAGGGCAAACAGGTGTTTCCAGAATATATAGTTTTATTCAAGGCAGGATCTTTTTTGTCATTTTAATTCCCCATGGTGCTACAATGGCATTTATATGCGTGGCTGTTATGGATCTATTCTAGCAAAGTCCCACATGGTCAGTAATTAGATTGGTATCATCTCTTATTTTGAGATGTGGAGGAATGACAATGCAAGTACTGGTATGATTATAATCTCTGTGTCATATTTTAGTTTAGATGCTCTAAAAAGGTTGACCTTTAACAGGACAGAGGTGCAGGGTATTGGCACATACTTATATGGCGTCTACTGATGTCTACTAAAGTGCTGAATGGAATTCCAAACTACTTGCATGAACAATGATTTGTATCTAGATAGGTGTTTTATCAGTATCTTACCACTTGAGCAAAATATATAATATCCATATGACGTTCATTTGAAATTCTAATATAACAGGAGCCCTATCAAGTGAAATAACACTAACTTGCTGACTTGATATCTCTGAGAGTTGTGTTGCCTATTTTCTAATAATTACACAAAATACACATCAAAGTTATCTTGACTTTTTTGCTTGTTGAATTGCCCTTTCTCTTGAAAGAACAACCATAATATGCAATTTGGATAATTATTTTACCAACATTGTTTTTGTTTGGGAAGAATAGCAATAAAGTCAGTTAAACCTTAACTGATTTTACTCCCAGTGGATCCCACAATAAAGGCTGAAGCGTCACCAGCAGGATCAACACCTGTCCACTGGCCGGCTGCCTAATATTTCTTGACAGGCCAGGCGGTGATGATGGATGTCATTGATGGATGTGCTGGGTTATGCATCTCAATTCTTCACTTCGGCTTCTCTGTCACCCATCTTGTGTGATGTGGGAGGCATAGGCTGCTGCATGGAGAATAAGTGAGACAGAAGACAATCATTATAGAATGTGTTATCTACTGCATGTTAGAATTTCCCTCTGAGTAAACACATGACAAATATAATCTAATATTAGAGCAAATATGATAGTTTGCCAGGTTAAATTTAGTGTGGATTACATTTTACGTTTTACAGTAAAACTATCTGAGTTCCCCTATTGATTCACTTAGGGTTAGGGTTAGGGTGCAATATGTGCACTTTTTAATTAATTGTGTTTATTGAAAATGCTTTCAGCTTTGTTATCTAGCCCTGATTTGTAAAATTTGTTTTCTCAATAGCTCTAGCTCCTTTACTTATGTGAAGCACATTGGGTTGTCATTTGTGTATGACATGGTCTATACAATTACAAATGCCTTGCCTTGCCCTAACATATGAGCAATCCTCTTCATATGTTTGCAGAATTAAGTAAATATGATGCATAAACATCTAGAAATGTACATATTCTAGTAAATATGGTAAATATGCTTCACACTATAGGTTTATCTTTTTAGAGAACATCAGCAGCATGATCACCCTGTAGACAGCACTCAAACCGAAATGCCCCACATCTCTCTCACTAAGGAGAGTGTCAGTGTCCTAGAGCTGCCCTCACACCTGGGGTGAGGGAGCAAACACAAGTGTGAGTGACAGCCAGAGACTGTTGACCAAGAACACAATTAAGTCATTAAAAAGCATCTCAGTCAAAGGGTCCTAATTACACACACACACACACACACACACACACAAACAAAAGGCTGCCAGACTTGTTATTATAAGGCTAATCTATTGCCATTATGAAATATGCTTGCATGCTTAATAACAGCCTTTTACTGGAATAAAGACTGATTGCTGTGACTTCAAGATGTCCTTTTTTATTTAGGGTGAGGTTATAATGTGAAAGGGAAATATCCATCTGTAATGTCCACGTTTGTTGACTAATTCTGTCTGTACGCATGCAAATAGTGTGTCAGTACCATGGGGAAGGCTGTTTGAGAAATAATTCTTTTGTCAACCTCAGAGCTGTGCATTGGAATAGCTTCTTCACTCTCTTGATTTCTCTGTTTCTCTGCCCTCACTGACACTGTCAGTCATAGACATTTTTGATGAATTTCATGAGTCAAGGGTACATTTGGCAGAACGTCTGTTTGGTGGATAAAACATAACCTGTACTATTCAGGGACTAGAGGTGAGCAATCATGAGGGTGCCAACCCTGTTTAGGAAAATGAAGTGTGGTGGTAACACAAGTGGAAACTGACATGGCAACAAATCCACACATGATGAATATTAAGCTTTTGAGTGTGATGCCTGCAATGCTGCTTTTATAACTGTTGGTATTGGTAAGACAGGCCATAGTAGTTTATCCCAATGAATTGGGTTAATCTCCATCAGTAGTGTGTTTGAGAACACAGGACTCTTTATTGGCCTCTACTGTGAGATCCCACATGTGCACTCGGTATTGCCTGCAGGAATGTTAAACCCCTCATCACTCCTGCACTATTACGTCTTTCAGTGGTATTTTAAGCAAAGTCTTTTGAGGTCTTAGGAGTCAGCTGGCAGTAATGCCTATGAGGCACTGGCACTCACTGTTATCCCTGCAAAGAAGCTTAAAGCAAACTTTTCCTTATTCCTTCACATTTTCTCACATGTGGCCATGTATTACTCAATTGAGGAGAGAGCAGCATGATGGTTTTATGCTTTATTACACATATTTATATATTTCAGTGCCAAACCAGCCCATTGTGTCTCAAAGTGGACTTTGAGATTTTCATGAAGACTAGAGTTTGAAATAAAACTGCAGACAAAAACACAGCCAGACCCTAGTGTATATTTACACTCTTGATTTTCTCTCACAATTTGGCCAGATGGATGAATTGGCTTGTGGTCATGTGGTAATGAGTGTGTGTGAGAATTTTAATTGTGGTAGGATAATTGTCCTGTGCTCAGAGAGTTAGAAAGTGTGTTTCTGTTTTCAGATGATCTTCTCCATGCGTAACACATTGATGCGGGCTAGTTTAGCAATCCAGCGGCTTGAATGTGTGTTGCTGTGGCTGAAGGTTTGGACAAAGCCCATCTTCTTGAAGAGGGCAAGGGCTGCAGCCTGTGGAGAACTGGTCTCCAGGACGATGCTTGACAGACCCTGCTCTTTACAGAAATCGATAGCAGTCTGAAGGAGCTGCAATCCAAGACCTTTCCGTCGCAGTGGGAAGGAGACTGCCAGCTGGAACACCTCCCCATAACTCCCATCTCTGTCGTCATTGGCGATGAAACCTCCATTCCAGCTGTTGCTCCTCCTGCTTTCCAGCTCATCCCCTCCCTTATGTGCCAACACAGCCACCACCCCGGCAATCTTTGACTTCCCGTTCACCTCCATCTCTGCCACCCAGAAGTTGTTGCTTGGGTTGTCCAGGAAGTGAGTTTGCACGTCATCCATCTCTCCAGTCAACTTCCTGTTGAGGTAGCCCTGGTAGATCTCATGGCAACAGTAGTACACTAAACCAGCCCAGGCCCCACCAAATAAAAGTGCCTGGAAGTAGGAGCTGCCCCCCAGCACATAGCCTGCCATTGAGATGCTGATGGCCACACCAATGTGGTCCGGATGGCTTATGGCCTTGAAGAAGGCTGGATAGACATGCTCCAACACCCCAAAGCGAAAGAGGGGGACCACAGATGCCTTGTCTGTGGGCCTGTATGGGCGAATGGAACAGGGCACTAAGAAACCAAGAGGAAAGTGCAGAAAGAGGGTATTTGAGTTAATCAGGATTTAATCTGGCTGGTTTAGCAATTAGAAAATACCACTGTGTTGCAAAATGACTGTTAAGCCAAGAGATAATGCAGCATTTAGAAGAATTTGCCCTCTGAATGTTAAATAGAAAACAGGTTGCGATAAGGCACAAAGGGAATGATCGTCATGTAAAAAACACAGACCATGTTGATTATCTTATTAGACAAACTGAAAGGTTCAGACTGTTTATTTCAGTCACAAACTCTTCCTTTTATTACATTAGGCATATGCTCATGAGTAGCCCATAATTTAAACTTTTTAAGAATAGTCGTTTAGCTAGTAATTTTAGCCAGCATCAAAATTTCACACATTATTTTACTAAATATCAAGCATGTACATTCTGTTGCTGTACATTCACAAATTATATTGGTTCTAACTGATCTAAAACTTTGTACATATGATACATATATGCCACACTCTCCCCAAATTATTATTATGCATATACTATACACCCATAATCAAACTATTTATCGTGTATCATGTAACTTACATGTACTTTTCTGTGCCATTGTGCGTCTTGCCTGATGTCCTTTAACACTCACTCTCCTGTGTTGCTCTGTTTCCCCCTCCTCACTCTCTCTCTTTAGACGGAGCACTCCTTGTGCCGGATGAAGACCATTCACACAGCGGCCTGGATGTTGTCTGAGCATGCTCAAACACACACAGACACGCACACACGCACATGCACACGCACACGCACACACACACACACACACACTCACATACACATTGTATTTCATAAGACTTGCCTATAAGCTGGATCTGGTTAATTAACAAGACTAAATCCTTAACTTGATTGTGCCACCACTGAGACTGACTGACTGTACAAACTCAGTCTGGGTCTGAGATTGGATTAATTTCCCTTGGTCAGGTTGAACTGTTTGATGGTGGTTCCATAGTCATTGTTGGATAGTCGTAACACAAACTCAATCAATAATTTCATTTAATCAACCATTTTCCTACAACCATTTTCACCATTTCACCAACCATTTTGTTTTGACAAAGTGAGAACATTTTTGGATAGATGACATAAATGACACATAGATGACAGTCAAGAAATCAAGAAACAATCCATTTTCACCTCATAATGTTTTTAACATCAGTCTCTAGGGTTTTAATAAAGACTTATGACCACTGAACAAGACAATTAAAACATTAATCATACTTTATGGAAGCCACACTGCTAGGACTTTTTTTCTTTGCCAAGGATAATTAGTGTGCTTGCCATTCACCCGTCTTTTAGATCCACTGCTGCTCCTAGGGCTTTTGACACCTTTGACACCTGGCTTTCTGAGACACCATTCCAACTCCACCCAATCTGAAATGGTGTATTTGTTATAATGGTCGCATACCCCTTGTCATTCATTCGTTATTCCCATTTTTCAGTGAAATTCCGCGCCATTAAAATGAATGGGTAGAACTTTGGGGTGATGATGTCATCATGCATTTCTCTACTCCAGCAGCAGTGGAAACCAACTTTAAACTGGGATTTCAAAACTAAAATCCACATTTTAAACCATGTAAAACCACTGAATTAAGTTGATAAACATATAGAAGGGTAGAGGGGTGATTTTACTATGCAAAGCATAGCATAGTAAAATCTCCTTACTATATGATGGTAGACACTCCTGGCCAGAGAAAGAGTGAGAGGTGAGATTTGAATTCTCCTTTTAAAGAGGAAGAGAGAGAGAGAGAGAGAGAGAGAGAGAGAGAGAAGCAGAGACTGTGGCAGTTACAACTCAGTATAACCAGAGAGGGTAAAAGCACAGTAAAAGACACAAACGTTAGTTAAGTTTCGTGTTCTATTTTCACAAGAGGGAGGGTAGAAAATCCCCCCTTTATGCAGACCAGAGTCAAGCCCTCATATGCTGATACAGAATATCACTTACGCAGACTGGAACTATTCATGGTTGCATGAGTTGGAACCCCATCCCGACACAGCTAATAGATTTGGCCTCATTTGACCACTACAGGGTACCGTAACTATCAAAAATATGTTTTGGCTCATATCTCTTGATGTGTTGGTGTATCAATTGTGAGACTTGGCATGAAGACGTACGGCTGCGTCTCTGACATTGCCTGAATCGTTTAATCTTATTGGCGATGACAACAATGTGGCGGCGGGTTCGAGCAAGCACACTCCTGCAGTTTCTGTCAAAGAAATGCAGTCTAGTTCCATTTTAACAGCATACCTGCCTTGTGCTTCTAATAATTAGTTAAGAGCAGTGATTTGTCATACTTTGTCATTCACTTGCCCCTAAACAAATGCATATTTTTAAAAAAAGCTTACCTCATGTCCTGTGCCTTGTTATACTAGTCCTGTATTTATCCATAGTTGTTCCCTTGTAAGCTCCCTTGTATTCAAAACTGGGAAACATTGTGTGTGTGTGTACCACAACTGTGTTTACCGCTTTCTATCCATCAGCCATAACACATACAGCTTTTGTCTATTTAATGAGTTATATTCCTGTATGTAGGCAATCTGAAGTTGCTTATGAGGAAACAATTAATTCCTCATGTTATTAATCATTAATAAAGTCCAGTGTTTGCTATATGTGTAAGTAGTGTTATACTGTATGACTTTTACTATGGCAGTAACTGCTGGTGGGTTACATTTACTAAAGTATCTGGTTTGATCCAAACAATAAGCGTGACCATAATTTAATTGTGACAATAGTTTAAATAGTTGAACACTTCAGAGCAAATTACAGTGGCAGTGCACTGTATCATTATCAAAGTGTTGTACTGAAAAAGACTGACAGGCACAGGCTTCGACTATCATTGTTTCAGTGTTCTAAGCCTTGCCGCTTGGTGGAAAAAAAACATTCTGGAGTCTGGTGGTCCAAGCCTTAAGACTATGATATTTCTTGCCAGATGGTAGCAGCTGAAACAGTCTGTCACTAGGACGGCTGGGGTCTTTACTGATTCTTTTGGCCTTCCTGATGCATTACACAAGTTCTGGACAGAGGGCACAGATGTGTGCTGTGCGCACAACTCTTTGCAGTGCCTTTTGTTTGATGGCAGAGCAACTTCCAAACCATGCAGGATGCTCTCTGTGGTGCTTCTATAAAAGGCCTTCTGGATCTTTGTTTGCATACCAAATTTCCTTAGTCGTCTGAGGTGGAAGAAAATTTGCTGACCTTTTTTAAACAATCTGGTCAGTGTGGCTGTCCCAGGTAAGTTCTGTGATGTTAACACCAAGGAACTTGAAGTTGTTGACCCTCTCCACATAAAAAGTTGTTGATAATGGGATCCAATTGATCTTTTCTTCCTGAAGTTTACTATCAGCTCCTCGGTTTTTGGAATGTTGAGAGAAAGGCTGTTGTCATGACACCACTGCGTTAAGCTGTTGACTTCACTCTTGTCTAATCAGGCCAATGGCCAACTTAATAACCATATTAGTTATACAAAGAAGCACAGCCATGAGTGTATAGGGAGTAAAGGAGACACTTGTTGTCAGGACACACTTGTTGATAGTCAAGAGGGTTGAAGTGATGGAGCCCATTCTCACCACCTGACTTTGCCCTGACAAGAAGTCCAGGATCCAGCAGCATAGACTGGTCTGTTACTCTAAAGAATACTGGGGACAATGGTGTTGAATGCAAAGCTGTAGTCTACAAACAGCATCTTTACATAAGTATTCTTCCTCTCAAAATGTGTCAGTGAGGAATGCAGTGTGGTGGCAATAGCATCATTAGTGTATCTATTCTGTCTGTAGGTGGAATCATGCTGCAAACAGTATTCCAAACAAGTCTCTCAAAACATTTAGTCATAATGGGAGTGAGTGCCACAGGATGCCAGTGATTAAAGGTGGTTTTGCTTTTCTTTGGTCCTGGAACAATGATGGATGACTTGAAGCTGCTTGGTGGACAAAGAGATATGTCTCTGAGCATGCTCTGATGACATGACCTGGTATCCTATCCGGCCCTGCTGCTTTGTGGATGTTGCCATGCTTGAAAATTTCCCGCACATCAGCCACTATGACCACTCGGCCTGTATCAGCTGAGAGATTAGTTCTTTCTCAAGGGTCAGTGGTAACCTCAAAGCAGGCATAGAAGCAGTTTAGCTCACCTGTGAGTGAAGGAGACTTGGACCTCACATTTCTTTTCTCTAAAATCAGAAATCATGTGTTTTACCTGCCACATGCTTCTTGAATCACAAGCCTCCAGTTGCTCCTTAATCTTATGCCTGTCGTCCTTTTTTTCTACTTTGATTATTTTACGTAGGTCTAATCGGGCTCCAGCTCCTTGTCTCCGGATGCAAAGACACAATCACAGGCCCTGAGAACAGCTTTTATAGTGTTATTTACTCGTAGTTTTTGATTAGGATATACCCGGATCGTTTTTGTTGGAATGTCTTCCACGCACTTCTGTATAAATCCAGTGACTGGCTCTGTATACTCGTCTGTGTCACTGTTTGATGCATCCAGGAACATATCCCAGTCAGCAAAATCAAAACAGTCTTGTAATGTGCTGTCTGATTCCTCAGAGTAACATTGAACCGTCTCCAGTTTTCACATTGATGTGTTGGAAGAATTTAGGCAGTGCTTTTCTTAGAGATGCCTGATTGAAATCTCTAGCAGTGATAAAAGCAGCCTCTGGGTAAGTTCTCTGCTTTGGTGATTGTTGCATGTAGTTCTTTTAGAGCGAGATCTATGTCACCTTGCGGTGGAGTGTTGACAGCTGTTGTCAAAACAGCTGTGAACTCCCTTGGCAACAAGAATGGACAACACCTTGTTGGGGTATTTGTTCATGGCTGGTTGGGTTAATGGTTAAAAATGGTTATCAAAAACCATTTTCTTAAGCCGTGTTGAGTTATGCTACCATACAAATAGATTAATAATGTTTTGGGGATAGTTATTCATAAAAACAGTGACTATTGATTGATTGATTCTTGGTTTAATTAGTCAGGGATTTGACATGTTCTGACCCAAAACTCTTACTCTTAAAATTCTCTTACCCAAAACTTTTAACTCTTAAAATTTGCAGATGACACCACTGTCATTGGGCTCATCTAGAATGAGTCTGCATATTGGCAAGAGGTTGATAAGCTGATGCTCTGGTGCAGTCACACAACCGAGAGCTAAACGCTCTAAAGACTGCGGAAATGATTGTTGACTCTAAGAAGCATGCCACAGTGCTGCCTCCCCTCACAATATCCAACAGCCCAGTATCAAATGTGGACTCATTCAAGTTTCTGGGATCTATCAATTTCCAGGATCTGAAGTGGGAGTCCAACATCTTTAAAAAGGCCCAGCAAGGGATGTACTTTCTATGGCAACTGTGGAAGCATGAGCAAGAGCTGTTGGCCTTCGTCTACACTGCTGCCATTGAATCCATCCCCTGCTCATCCATCACCATCTAGTTTGGGGCGGTCACAAAACAGGACAAATGAAGACTACAGTGTACAATTCAGACAGTTGAAAAAGTCATTGGTGTCTCCCTGCCCTCCCTCCAGGACTTGTATTCTGGTAGGACCAGGAAGTGGGCATAGAACATCATCAAAGACCCCACACACCTTGTACACACACTCTTCAACCTCCTCCCTACAAATCCCTGTGCACAAAAATAACCAGACACAAGAACAGCTTCTTTCTGCCATCAACCTCCTGAACTGTAGACACCCTTCCTCCAGGTCTTGTATTCTGGTAGGACCAGGAAGCGGGCACAAAACATCTTCAAAGACCCCACACACCCTGAACACACACTCTTCACCCTCCTCCCTACAAATCCCTGTGCACAAAAACAACCAGACACAGGAACAGCGTCTTTCTGCCATCACCCTCCTGAACTGTACATTAGTTGGGCCATCACCACCTTGGCCATTCACCCACTCATTACAGACTTCATCATTTCATGCATCTTGCAAATCATTTTGCACTACTACTTTTGCACTATGCCTTAGATATTGTATTATTTGTATATTATGTTGACAAGTGGCTATGTGTATATTATTATCTTTGTTGCACAGTATGTTTCTATAGTACTTTTGCCCACTGAATGTAAACTGCTACATGTCTATTTGTTGTGTGTATAGAGAGTTAACATCTACCGAAGTCAAATTCCTTGTGTTTGCAAGTATACTTGGTCAATAAAACTGATTCTGGTGTTCTGAAAACATGGCTTGATGACTCCTCACTGAAGGCACTGTAATTAGACTGAGGTATTGTCAATTAGCTGTGGAGCCCCTAAGACATTAGTTCATGTGAATACATCCATATAAATAATTAGTGCTTCCCCTGACTAATGCAGTTTGACCCATATTTAAATACCTCCAGATAAATGACTTTAGGGGTCTAATTGTGTCCTGCAGGAACTAAATTTCCCTCTGCGCAGAGTTGGTAGAGCATGTATTCACACGACCCTGAGTTAATATGCAAACACCACACCCTTTCTGTGGGCTCAGTTTTTTGTCCAGCATGTATTTATGTGTTAGTGTATAGTGTGTTTGTATGTAGGTTGTGTGTGTGTGAGTGTGTGTGCGTGTGTGCATGCATGTGTTTATTACTTTGATCTAGGTGGTCATGATGAATGAAATGGATCCAGCTGACACGTGTGCCCCTAGCACCTATGATGGTGCCTTGTGCAATAACCCTGTGGCCCTGTGAGGAGATTAGATTCTCAGCACTGGAGGAGGGACTACACCTGTTTAAATCAATAGCAGGGCCTCATGAATTGCTGAGACATCCAAGGTCAGGGAACTCAGAATTTGCTTAAAGTGCACCCAGGAATTTTAAATGCCATAGATTCAACCCTAACCTGGCCACCTCTCTTACCTTTTAATATTGACAGAAAAATCAAGGTATCAAAAATGCATAGTCTTATGGAAGCTGTCCAGATGTTTTTGGGTGAGAGGGGAGTGTTATTTTTTATGTTTACTCAGAAGCTTTAGGTCATAGTTTAAGACCTGTTTGGATGCTGAGGCCCGTGTTTATAAAGTCTTATAAAGTCAAATAGTAGATTATTTTTTTGCCAGTGATTATGATACATCAAAAACGTGCTTGCATGTGTGGGCCTGAACATAATCCAAGCATGAAAAATATTATCATTTTTTTTTTCAGAGATTTAAAAGTAGACAGTCCATAGGGACTTTATAGAGAATTTGTTGTTTGTCCCATCCTGTTTCCTCTCAGGTAAAAGAATAATCGATTCTTTGAAACTTTGCTTGATCCTGAAAATGTACTAATATAAAAGTTTAATACCACTTTTCCAAGGCGACCTTGTCATTGAGCAAAACTGCAAGTGACAATAAATAATTCAACATACTTCTTTTAATAACTGCATTATACATTCCCCACTATGCCAGTCAAGCCGTCCTCCCATTGGTGGATGCATCAAGAGAATTCTCCTTCATTTCGTTTTGTGTTTGCATTTCTGTTCTGTTTCAGATGGTTCAAACCAAATGACATTAGGCAGAGGTATTACATATTGTCTGTTTCAGCAGCACATCTTATTAAGGTCTGTATTTTTAACCAGACTGGCTGCTGCAGCAGTCAGAGAGTCTGTGGTTCATACTCTGTAAATGTCCTTGCTGAAAATCACTGGCTCTGCTAACTGGCTCAGTTTGTTTTCCTGGGAGAACTCAAATGTGAAAGGTCAATTTATTTTTCCTGTTATTTACTCACCACATGCCTTTGTCAACAGTTGACCAACCAGTTTTCATTGTTATACATTCAAAAAATTATTTATTTTGCTGAATGGTTTCTAACCATCATTTGGGGTGCCCCATCCACGAGTCCAGGGGGTAGGTTCCACCCCTGCCGGCGAAAATCTGTCAGGATCTGCTGCATCTAACTATTCCAGTTCCAGGCCATGGATGGGAATGAAATATATTTATATTACTTTACTTTCATTTCATTCATTTTTTTCATTTCATTCATTTTCTTGTATGACACTTAAACCTTAATTCTTCTCCTTGAATCATTCTGGGAGAACTGGTTTTATGTTCTACAAAAAGGATTTGACAGAAGTTGCTTGACGTGCATGCTGCCTTAGAATGAGGACTGTGGAGGTCAAACTAACCTCCTCATGTCCCGCAGTCACAATACTGGTTTCAAGTAGTTACACATCTTTAACATCGCCAGCAGTATTTCACTATGCTTGCTATATACTCTGCTCACTTTGCCTGCAACTTTGCCCAGCTCAAAACTGTTTTACGTCCCAGAGTCTCAGACTAATGTCCTGGCCACTGAATTAACTATTTAATTAACAACACTGCTTCAGACTCAAATACACATAAACCCTTCCGGTTTTCAAGTTTCAATAACGTTGGTTTCTCTTTATGATGCTGACCTAGGTTGCAGAGCTAGAGAACAATTGATTGTAATCACATAACATACCTGGAGATTGACACAGGGAACTTGATGCAGGAAAGCTTACTGAGCAACATGGATTTCGGATAAATGCCACTTAAAACAGCAGGAGTAGGTATGTTAGACAAGTAAGGCAGTGAAGGTGAATGATTGGATAGGTAATGAATGACGCAACTTTTCGAGTCTTCTTGATAGAACTTTTGCTAAAGCTTTCATATCTTTCTTATAAACAAAGTACTTAGATGCAGTTGTTAAAGAACATACACATCCATGTTGTCTAACAGTATGACAGCTTAGGGCATCTTTACTTTCACAATCCACACAAGGATCCACAACGAAAAAGACCGACACACATACTCGGGGAACAAGAGGACTTAAATACACAGGACAACACAAGGCACAGATGAACAAGGGACATGGACCAACAAAGTATGAACACAAGGTAGTATACAATGATCAATCTAAAAGATAATGATGATCAGGGCAGGAGAGGGTGTTTCCTCTGTAATGCAAACATGAAATGAATGCAGTCAACAAGAATAAGATGGAAGTAGTACAGGACTTAGTATCTTACCAAGTGAGATATAGCCCTGGTGAGTTCCTTTCTTAACTGAAATGTTGTTGTGAAATAATTGTGACAAGGTGATGCCCACATGAAAACACTGTCAAATCTCAAAGGTAAGGAGATGCTTCCCTGAAAGAGGGGAAGGCCAATCAGAAGGAGCAATGGCAGCTTAGCCAGCTTACATGTGCTGCAGCTGTCAGCCAGCAGAGGCAGCAGAGATGAAGCAGCGCATGAGGATAACAACAGGGCATGGACCAGGGCATGACATTTTTACAACAGGATTTTTAAAGAAATAAAACAAAATTAAAAAATCCATGTGATCCATTTACTAGCATGTTTCTCAACAGCTCACTGCACATTGCATTTCCACTTCCACATTCAGGTGACTTCATTTAAATATTTCAGGGAGAACTGAATGGAAAAAGCTAAACTATTCCCAGGACTAAAACTAAGAAAACTAGATAGTACTGGACTGTACTAGAAGTGTCCAAGTAGATTGTTTTAAAAAGTATATTTTGTTTTTCTTGCATGGTCAAAGTCAGCTTTATTGTCATTTTCTCCACATGTACCAGACATACAGAGAAATCAAAAGGCGCATTTCTCGCTATTCCACAGTGAAGAAAAAAAAGCACAACAGATAAGACAAGATCACATGACAAAAACACAAGAATTTCACAAGCAGCAAAAACTTCTCTATGATGTGTTGCGATTGTGCAGAATGATGTGAAAAATGTATTGTGCAAAATGATGTGTTGTAATTGTGCAAAAAATTGCTATATACAAAAAGAGCAGCAACTGGCAATCTATGCAATTTCACTGGACATGTTCATTGACATTCTGTAAGCATGTTTTAAGCATATTAAAAAATCTATATGCAGTGCTTAAATTTAACACCACGTCTTGGTGGGGGATGTATCCTTGTAAAATATGTATTTGCTTTTCACAGGGATATTTCTCAAACAGTAGCTGTTTAAAGAGGCCCTGCAGAGAAGCAGAAACTAATAAAAGAGCACTGCACTTGTGTCAAGGTGGATTGAGAGAAAACAAAAGCTTTTCAGAGGAAAACCCCTAAGCCCATATTACAGCTGCCGCTTCACCAAATCTCCAAACCCCCGCCCCCGCCCCCCGGGAGATGGTCGAGACACAGAATGAGATGGTAGCAACAGTCCGTAACTAAACTCCATCCATCACACTTAAAACAGCCACCCACCTCTACCTGCCCACCAACACAATAAGTGAAAAAAGGAATTACAGTGAAGCTCTGCCGTTCTTCCACCTGAGTGCAATTCTGTGTGACGTGAAAGGGAGTAAATAGCAAGGAACAGATGACTATTCACCCATGTTTCATTACAGGACAGCCGCAGTTGTCGAAGGCTAATTACTGGCATGGGAATTGTTGATTGACAGAGCATTTAGTTGTATTTGTGTGTAACAGCAGGTGATAGTGCAAATTCAGCCTACTCTAAGGACATTGCAAAAATTGTATGAGTAATGTGTGCATGTGTCCCACAGGGGAATGTTGATCATATGTATCTCTGCTGGAGTCAAACAGCTTTAGATGGCCCTTTCAGTTTTCTTCATAATGGATCATATCTGTGCTCACTCCTTCCTTAATAATACAGGCAATGTCATGTGACTTCTTTGTGATTAGCTTAATCATGTGGTTGGTTTTACAATCGAATGAAAGATACTTTATCCTTTTGTGAAGTGATATTTTGAGTTTATAGTTACCATCATAGGTTAATGTCATGACTGTTATGGAAATCCACATGGTGTTGTTGGTATTGTGAATATGTATACTATTCACAGCCTTTCAAGAAACTACGCTTGGTTGGGCAAAACACCATTTATGTTTCAACTACCCCAATATTACTTGAAAGTATGGGAAAGAAAAAATAGTGGCAAGATGCTTAGAACTTTTTCTTCTTATAAAATGAGAATAGGACGGAATAAGAGTGTAGCACAAGGTGTACATGCACTAGTTAGTCGAGCTGCTGCAGTAGCTGGATTAAGCTTTTCAAACAAGCGGCTTACACTAGCTGAATAGCATCATAAACTCACTTTCACTTTCCTTACCCACAATACCATTCAGTTAGTCTTAGCTGCCAGTTTGCTATGTTGGTCTATGTTCAAAACTCTCTTGTCCTCCTTAAATTCCTACTGAAAACACTTGCATAATTTCCATTTCATGTCAGCGCCTCGCTCACTCGACTGCTCCCAACTGGTTGAATATGGAGGTATATTAATGTACAGTTGTACACATGTACAAGTCTTGAAAAACTGGTACCATTGGAATTCTTGGATTGCACTGAGTTCAATATTGAGTTGCATCTCCACCCTCTGTCATCTGGACTGGGGATTGCTTATTCTGGACTGTGTGCTCCCAAAATGGCCAGCAATTATTGTTATTGCCACTTGCCATGTAGTAGGCTAGCCTAGTTAGATGTTCTTCAAATGAGAGGCTGACCTGGCGGATGGTCTTACTACCTGCCCTCGTGCCCTCTGTCAGCCTACTGACAATTATGCAAGAACACCATGTCTTGCTATTATTATTATTATTATTATTATTATTATTATTATTATTATTATTTAGCCTATTCTTATAGCACAATTTGAAATGTAGCAAATAATTTATATAATAAATACGATATCTAATTTGGTTTAACGTGATGATTTTTGTTATGTATGTTGCTTTGTACATCCCCATTTTAAAGACACACAATTTTGGGAAGGGAGGTGCTATAATCACAGTAAGAAGTACATGAACTGCACAACACATTTGGTGACCTTTATCTACTATGTTTGGATTAGACACAGCTGGCAGTTCAGCAACTTGCCCTGACAAAGAAGTTGGAATATTGTATTATTTCGGGACTTTGAGATAGGTCTACCTTACATAAAGAATATAGAACTCAAAGAATATAGCAGTGTTGAGAACAGCTATGCTCCTATAGAGGAGCTGTTTGGACATCAATAGCCTACAATAAAAAATATTATTCCCAGCATTTGTTTTGTAGTTGGCAGCAATCATTATGTCAACATTATGGTATGCCTTAAAATCTTAAAATGCATAGGCCTACTGATTATCTAGGTCTGTTTTTGGGCAGTTATTTGCAGTTTACTTTTGCTGTTTCTGGGCTGGAGGTACTTTCAAGATTTCAGAGAAGTGCCTTAAAGACATTTATGGCTGTTGTTGGCTGTACATATGCTCAAGGTAGGATGGTTTGGCTATTGTGTGCTGTACATATGCTCAAGGTAGGAAGGTTTGGCTATTGTGTGCTGTACATATGCTCAAGGTAGGATGGTTTGGCTATTGTGTGCTGTACATATGCTCAAGGTAGGATGGTTTGGCTATTGTGTGCTGTACATATGCTCAAGGTAGGATGGTTTGCCAAGATAGTGATGATGGTGCGGCATCTTTGACACAGAATAAAGTTCACCTATATCATGACCCCCTACAAGCACAGTAGTTACCACATTATGCCTCAAACTTCAAAAGAGGCTCTGTATTGAACACCCCTAAAAAGAGAACCAAACCTAGAACCAAAATAGCCCACACACTATGTGCCTAGTGGGGCTACATGCTTTTTTTCTTTTACAAGTACCTGGGTATTTATGAAAACTGGTGTATTCTCCTTCACCGCATTACAAAATAATTCGGTTTACATGGAAACAAATAGAGAGCCAACTAGAGAACTGAAAACCGAGGAGGCTACAACACGCTACTACTACCAGGACTAAAAGCTACTACAAGTTAAAACTCAAGTGTTTTGGTGTCGCAGGAAACCAAAATTACCGGAAAATTAAAGGGAAAAAAAAAACAGAAGAAAAAAAATGGAAGAAATAATACTTGAACAACACCTAAATGCCTGCTGCTTTGCTGTGGCAGTCATGAAACAGAAAACATACAATCACAATGGATGGCTGTAATAGATGCCAGGTAGCCTAGCTGTGATTGTGGAATGTTAGTAAAACCTCTCTTCTGATGCCTTAATAGGAAAACAGCAGGGTAGTGATTGATAAAACTGGATGCTTTCACGTCTTCACTGTTTGGACCCTAGAAACTGGTGGCCAGCAACTATAACATTCGCCAAAGTTATTACAATATTTGTAAATTATTACATTATCAGGTTCTGCAAATTTAAGGCTAACCTGATAATGTGATAAACAATATATTGCATTATTGGTATGCTGATTATAACATTATTGGGAAATGCACTTTATTACATTATTGGGAAGTTATTACATTATCAGGTTTTATTACATGTTTTAGGGACTTAGGGGATTTTTTTATTACATTATTGGGAGATATTACATTATGGAGAGATTATTATTACACTATCAAGTTACATTTTACATATTAGATTATCAAGAAGTGATTTAGTTTGATGTTTAGCGATGCTGCCCTTAAAGCTATACTATAAATTTAGTTATGAATGCATATTCCAGTCTTAATCAAAGCTACACTAATTGACATAATTTGGTCTCAAATGAAAAAGACGTTCTTAAAATGTGTTACTTCCATATGCATTTACATATTCCATTCTTCCCATTTTCTTCAACAGAACCAAAAACGAATAAAAAGAAAGCATGTGATTAGTTGAAACACATAGGACAGTGTGATTGAAATTTCTTTTTGAGAGAAGAGAAAGCCCATCTTTTTTCTACAGCATTAAAGTAGGATCCTCACCAGGTTGAGGCCTACAGCTCTAGACAGAGGGTTAGGGTGTATGGGGGTGGAGAGAGGCAAACTCTCATGTGAGCTATTTATTCTTCCATTATCGTCTGGGTGTGCACTCTAAAGTGCTCCTCTGATGAAAGTGAATGTGATGGTCCTCCAAGGAAAGAAAATGAATAGATTTTGCATTAAATGTGTCTGGAGAGGAAAGTTTAAGGTTTGACCCAATCTTTTCAATATTCTGTTCATCTGCACACAAGGAAAAGCTACTATACAGACAGTGTAGCAGAAATGGGAGTGATAGCATTGCGTGCTGCACTATCCACTTGAATCAGTGGGACATTATGATCTAATAAAATGAATCTAATAAGATGTGTTGCCTTCATAATGATTCACCAGACTAATGGAGCAGTAGTGACCCTGACATTTCTTCCCAAACACATGTTTTGTGAAGAGTAGAAGACAACACTGTATGATTTATATTGTTGGATTCATGTCTGGTCTCTTATGACAATAAAGCACACTTGCAGTTTACAGTATTTTTTGGAAAGTTGAAGAAAATAAAATGTCTGTGAATATAATGAAAATAAAGATCTGTGTCTCACTGTGAGGTTATTTTGATGTCCAATTAATAGGGAAATAATGATGTTGTGAAATTAAATGAACTGAATTATGATGAAATCCTGTCTTAATAGAGACTGTTTGAGAAGACACTCAGTAAATTTAGTTTCTGAACCGCTCACCATATCACCACAATTCTGTACTGTAATTGAATGTGTATTTTTTCATCAGTTTTCTCAATTCTCATTTTTTTGTACATTCTGTTGACATTTAAGGAGGAATCTGGTGTGCATCAACAGCCCTGTTGTTCAAGGTCACTGAAAGCTGTCTGTAGAACCAGAACATTTGATGCAACATAGACTGAATAATGAACCAATAACTATTGTTCATTGAATGGGGTATAGCGAAATGAAACTGAAAGTAAGTTGCTGTGCCCCGTTCACTTAGTTAATTGCTGGTTCACTATTCGGTCTATTGTATCACATATTTTTGTTCATTTTCCAACTGACAGCACTCAGTGACCTCAAACAACAGGGCTATGGATTGATTCCCACCGGATTTCTCCTTTCAGTGTTCTCTCCCTCAGACCCAGCACCCTGAGCTCCTACAGTGCCAGTGTGAAGAGTATGTATTATCAGATTATCCAGTGATTATCAGCCGGGATTGCTCAACGTATTATGAGTAATCCATCTCTATTAAGAGAAAGATGGGGAAGACAAGGACAAAGCATTGGGAGCCTTCCCTCCCCTTACAATCTACAGAGCCTGGAATAGAGATGGAACACTGAGGGGAACAAGGGAAAAGGCATTTGTCTTCTTTTGTTAACTTAGATGGTCATTTTCTACCTTTGGTTGGTGAGGAAATGTGTATTTGCCCACCTTCCAACATATTTCAGCTTGTGCCTCACATGCACACCAGTACACATAAACATGTCACATACATGTGCATGCACAGAACATTCTGGAACATTAGTACAGCAGTTACAGATGCAGGCCATCATTTAGTCTGGTGAAAGACAGACAATATTTTTGAGCTCAACCACTCATTTTGGAAATACAGTATAAATCCTCCACAACAGCTTTTTAGTTGTTCATTTCTTTGCACTTGACCACACTCACTCTTCACCTCTAAAGATAAAATGAATGTATTACCTTTCTTTCCTGCAAGCAGGAGATTTTCAAGAGAGATTCAATATTCACTGGCCTGAAGTGTTTGGCTAAGAAAAAAATCTTTCCTTATTTAGAATTGATTGGGATGTACCATATAGGGAGTGCATATTTATTGAGGATACTATTATATTAGCCAGTATATTTTGATTAATTTTGAGCCAATGTTAATAATAATATGCCACACAAGAAGGAATTGGATCACTGAGGACCACAGAATGACAAGCCCTGTCTAGTCTATTTTTTACACCCAGTCTAGCCTTCCTTCCTGCCATGCTATCTGTTGTATAACTGAGATGTTGCGTGATGTGTGTCTGCCACACTGAGTTCCTGCACAATCCCCTGTGAGGCGTCTAACCCTCAGGGACACAAAGCCAATTGCAAGCCAAAAGTTGCATGCATTGGTTTAAAGTTTGAAAATACATTTTAAAAGTAGTTTCACACTGCTCACAATGCATGCTCACACTTAAGTATACTTAAGAAGTACAACTGATTATTCCCTTCAAGACACAAATCTTATAAATTCTTATAGCTGACTGAACAAATTGTCATCAGTCAGTCAAGAGACTGATTTTAAAGAAAGCATTTAACAATTTCTGGTTGGGTGATAAACCCTGGCAATGTTAGGTGCACTTTTCATGTTACATTAATAACTAGACCAGCTACATTTACATTTACATTTTTGTAAAAAGCAATTTACAAAAAGAGGATAAACATTCAAGCTACAATACAATGAAAACTAACCAAGAGTGCATATTGCTTATATGAAATTTGCAGTATTTTGAGATGAAAGTGCAGTAGTGTAATAAAAAAGTGCAGTCTGGAGAGATTGTGGGGGGTGCATTGTAAGTGCATTCTTGGTATTCAGAAATTCTAAGCCAGGAGATATTCTTGGGAGAGCTGGGTCTTTAAGAATTTCTTGAAGGTGGTATCTGTTACTTTTTACTGTTACTTAACACAGGCTAAATGGTGTAAGTCATGGCCCTATAATAGAAGAATCTTTTCCCCATGCCCTCCTTCTAAAATTCTGCACCCCTAGGAGAAAGAGATCTGTGTTATTTTGTACACAAACAGACACACAGACAAACACTGGCAAAAACAAAACTTCCTTGGCGCAGGGAAAGATGTGGTGCATGCAGACTACTCTTCACATTTGCTATGAACATTGCCTTCCTGTAAAACAAAGTTTGATCACAGATTAACTATGGCCCGCACTATTCCCTAAAGGTCTCAATACTAGTTTGTTTATTTTGATACTATCTTGTTATTTATGAACATGTTTACACATTCTTTATTGAGTATACTTGTATTTAGCACCACTTGTTCCGCACTTTGACAAAAAAGTCAGGGGTTTATGACAAAATGTCACCGTGAGGACACCACAGATCCAGAAAACTGACCAAACAGTTTGGCTAAATTGTGGCAGGATATCTGAATTGAAGCACATAGCAAGTTCACCATGGCAAATACAATAATTTCTCAGCAGTTTTCTGAGCTAATGAAGACCAAATAATCATGTCTATCAGTAACTGCTCATTGAAACTTTTTGGGCTGGAATGAAATGGTTGTATTTTTTCGTGAAAGAGAGCAGTATGTGTACTCAGAAAGTGTAATCAGACAATGGTTTCTTTGTATGATTACTGGCTCCTACTAGCCGAATCGGCTGGACAGAATAATCTGGTGACATATTCTGTGAAGGTTTCTCTCACTGTACAATTTTCAGAATTGCAGAGTGTATTTTCCTTGTCATAGAGCACCTTACAACTTATCTGATTGCATGCGGCTCACTGAGGGTACGTGTGGATAGAGAGGAAGATGGGATGGGGAGCGTTAGCACTATTTCTACTGATTTGGCAGGCAGGAACGGACAGAGCTGACTGCACAGTTACTGAGGGATAAGAGTGAGAATAATGCTAGAATGCTACATAGGCTTCCAAAAGACACAAGCTACATGTACATGCACAGCTTATACTCTAGGACAAAATACCACTTTTACACACATAGATTCTCTGTTGCATTCATTCCCACACTCTTACTCATTCTGTGCGTTTCCCACACATAGTGGGGAAGGATGCATTATGTTTAGATCAATAGCCATGACAACAACATTAACTCTATAGATTTCTGTGCCATTTGTTTTTTAACTTTGGCCACACTATAATTTTTTCCTTATTGTTATTGTTAATTAATTCTATTCTAAAGTGAAATACATGCTGATGGTAGGAGGTACTTCGCTTTAAAAAATAGTTTAGAGAAAAAATCTGTATCACAGTCAAAGTTGGGGGTTGGTTATCAAAATGCTATTATACATACAGTCCGAGAGAACCTTTATTCACTGACCAAGAGCGTGTGTGGTACAAAGGAGTGCTGGTGGCAAACTTCTAGTGTGTCTCAACTGACTGGCCTTGGTCATATAGCACGGTTCATGTGAAACTGGGTAAAGATGCAAACTGTAGGAACAAAAAAGGTAGGCTGTCTCAAGTCATTCCACCACCAAGGGATGGTGATGCATGATGCAAATAACTCCACATGAATTCATCTCTAGGTCCAGAAGTCTATAGAGGGAAGTCCATCCTGAACCAGAGCAGTATCCCTCTTGACAGCATATTCAAAGAGTAAATGCATATGCTTGACGTTTGACATTGTGTCACTGGTCTCAAAGCTTGGGTGTGCTGGGTCTGTGTGCTTTAGGTTTAGACACATAATCTTCTCAAATCCCTTGGCTGTCCCTTACATGTCATGCTATCATAATCTGTTAGAGCTGAGCTGTCTCACTGAACTCTCAGTGCGCCTCTGGATTGGATTTTAAACCTTGTGGAGACTGAGTGTAATGAACATCTACTTTTAATGGCCCTGTTACGCCACCAGCACAGCTGCGGGCAATTTTTACAGAGATCACACTTACAAGATGTACCTTCTTCAGATTTGCACAGCAGCTGTTGTCAATACTCTCATATAATCCAAAGACACTATGTGTGGAAATGTTGAAATAAACCATTCAGATGAAGGAGAATACAAGAGGCTATCACTGCATGAGACGGGTTAATGAAAAGAATGCAGATGCATTGATATACCCACTGAGATGGTGAAATTACCGATGAGAACAGTATTGTAAAGAGCAGCATATTTTTCACTTGTGATTTCATCCCTTAGCATGTTCTATGTTCATCTGAGTTCCATTCCACCTTTACCAATTGATAATTAGGGAGCTCAGGGTCAGATCACCATGACTATTAGTTGAGCGCTTTAACTCAAGATCATTGCTGAACACACAGTGACATCTAGTGGAAAATATGATGGTGCTTGTATGATGGGCTGTGTCAGTCACAGCCCAGTCCCATGTTTACAGAACATTGTGCGTGTGTGTGTGTGTGTGTGTAATGGAGGATTACACAGTATATGTATGGCTGCAATTATGTGGCTGAAGAATGTTAATTGCACTGAGGTATAACCTTAACCGGAGCTAAAGTATGAGCTGCCCTAATTCCCCTTTCCCAGTGTTTTATTGAGCCATTTCATTGATTGCTAAACTGGCTCTATGCCTGGACCTGACATGCAGTCTTACAAAGGTCCATGCATGAATTAAAAACCTGATGTTCAGTGTGTTATTAAAAGATAAAGTGCGAGAGAGAGAGAGAGAGAGAGAGAAATGTTAGCTGCCAGAGGTAAGAAAAAGAGAACTCACTCCAGCACATGGGAAATAAGACTGTGTCATTTCATCACAGTCCCATGTGTTTGCTCAGCTTTAACAAGCTGAATGCTGGCTTTGCAGCCTGGGTGGGGCTCCTCTTAATCTTCACTGGTGAAGTGATTCCACAAGGATGCCTGCGAGGCAAAGGAACTTGTTAATTGAGATCTTGGATTCTCCAGAGATGTCTGCTAGAACTTCAGACCTTGTTTATTTATCTGATATCTTCCAAGCTGAGTGGACTGCACTCTTCGCCATAGCTTAATGAAGCTGGCACAGCTATGCATAGCCCTGTCTGAACTGCAAAAGCAGTGGCAATGCAATCATTTGTGAGACAGCATGTTTAATTTTGTCCAAAAATGTTTTTAACCCTCAATAAATAAATACATGGTCTGTCTTTGTGAAGACGCCTTTTGTGATTAGCCCTCAGGAGAGCTCCTGCAGTAAGCTTAACCTTCATGCTGTGAGTCAGAGTCCATTATAGTCCTTTCTGCTGCTGTTTCACTTTAATCTAATTGAAAATCAAACCTTTAAAGAAGAAACCTGGTATGAATCAATCAATTGCCCTGTTGTTCAAGGTCACTGAATGCTGTCTGTAGGAAAAAGAACCAGAAAATTTTACGGAACACAGTCCGAACAATGAACCGATAACTAGTGTTAACTGAATGGGGCATAGCAAACTGAAACTGAAAATAAGCTACTCTGCCCCACTGACTTAGTGTTGATGGTTTACTATTCGATCTAGGTTGTATCAAATTTTCTCATTCTTTTTCCTAACAGCACTTGGTGACCTCGAACAACAGGGCTATGGATTAATTCACTACGGATTTCTCCTTTAAGTAACTGCTTTTTAAAATAATAATACAAAAAAATGTACAATTCTGTGCTATAATCCAGAAAAGTCATGCTATTGTGAGAACCATTCTATGTGGAAGAAAATCCACACCAGCCCAACTGCAATAATGAAACACCATACGTAGAAGTACATCCAACAAAACCAGGCTCATTTCTATGGCACATTTAACAAGGACAACTGTGCCTAAGGCAGTAAATTAGCCGTAATATGTTGTTTAATGAGAGCAGACACAGATCTGTAAATTAATTACAAGCCTCCCCCATTGTGTTCAAGGAAGTACAAAGTTGTCAAGTGCTATTAGGAACTGTCAATTAGCCAGAGGGCCTCAGGAGATTTGGTCGCAGTCATCATCCCATCCCAACAGTCCTGCACATATATTCACAAATACACATCCTGGACCCAAGACTAAATGTTTCACTGGACAAATAGACTGCTTTGCTTGTGTGCTGTCTGAAAGTGTGCACACCTCTGGTCAAGTGTTTAGTTTAGGATAGAGGAAGTAACCAGCCTATTGGTTAATGTCACAGCCTAACATCATCACATAACTGTAGTAATAAATTATCACTTAGTGCTTTCAATATTGAAGCTGGAGGAATACAAGCGAGACATGGCACAATGGCTGGCTATGGAAAGTAGCAATACTATGTTGTTTGAGAAGATGTTATTAAATTAAGCAGACTTCACTTAGAGGCACTTGCATCTCTTCAGTCAGAGGATTCTGAAAAGCAAGAGTTACTCCGGCAGAGTGCTACCTCTGAACTTGGATGGAAGATTTTTGCTTGTCAGTGTGAGTCTGAGGGCAAGTTTTATGTGCTTCTGTCCTTGGCTAAAATCTAAAGGGAGAAAAGTTTTTACTTAGCTGCCAAGAGTTAAAGCCAAGAAGGACTAACTCTATACCTGCTTTATAGCTTGATAATGGTAATCACACTAAAGGTAGCACTTAGAAATTATTCAGAAAGTTATAATAATCCATAGTAGTAATAGTCATTATTTTATGGAACATAGATGCCAGCCATTCAGCCATTTCTATTTGTTAGTATCAAACAAAAAGTATGATCTTGCATTCTCCCCAAAATAGAATTTGTTTAACAGCTTGTTCAATGCATTTGCAGGCAACAATAGAGCATTGATGTGTGTAACTTGTACAGCATCAAATTGAACTGAATGCAAGAAATGAACTGTTACTGTTGTACTGCATCTTCACAAAGAACTTTTGTTCTATTTCAGTTTAGCTTGATTCAGTGGATCATGTTCAAGGTAGGTGTCAAAAATTAGAATATTGTGATCAACACCAGCTGATGAAATGGCACCCCAAATCTTCACTGACAATAAACTTCACACTTGACTTCAAGCAACTTGAATTTTGTGCCTTCATTCCATTTCCATTTCTAAATTAAATATTTCCTTTTAAGTATTTCAGATGAAATGCCTTTAACAAAAAGAGGACTTTGGAGCACCGAGCAACTGAACAGTTCTTTTTCTTTAAAGCTTTTTGTTCCAAACAAGCTGAAAGCTTTTCAAGGCAACCTGAGCTTCCATAACACCTCAGTAGTGTTACAGGTGGATTGCCTCTATACCATGGCAAACTGATGAAGCAAAGCATGCAGAAAGAGGCCAGACCAAGTACTGAGTGAGATACTGAATTTGGTGTTTTCTTTAGCTATAAGCCATAATCATCCAAATGAACACAAATATTGGCTAGAAATATTTCACTTAATGTATTATGAATCTATATAATGTATTTGAGTTTCACATTTTACTTCCTGAAATTAACAAACTTTTCAGACCTACCTGTATATCTACAATTTCCACTTCTATGTGGGTACACTATAAGGCAGTCTTGTTTTCAGCAAAAGGATTGCACTCACAAGAAGAAATCATTGCTCTAATTCTGGTTTTCTTTTAATAATTTTTTTTACATTTATTTTAATCAACCTTTAATCTGCCTATTATTCTCAAATGTAAGGACAAATAAGAATATGTAAGAAGAACAAATCTGGATATGTACTAGAAACTGATGAAGTCCTCAGACACATTAGAGACTTAGTTTTTGACCCAAGTTAAAGAAACAACAGGATAAAGTATTTTTGACCACTGTTTCAATATTTTAATTATACCAGTACCAGTAATTATACCAGTTTATATACCAGTCTAGGATTATTTTTGATTTTACTCTGTCATGTTTGACTGGAAAAGTAAAGATGCCCATAAGAAACACCAAACCCATAAACAAAGAAATAAAATGTTTGAAGTACGGGCCTACTTGACCAACAGTAAGACATGAGGTGTGCCGTGCGCATTGTAGAAAGTCTTTAGCAAACATGCGCTACTGTTGCACAGAATTCAGCTCTCATCAGCCTCTAGGTTGATGTTGTTTCCAAACTTTGCGTAAAGCTGAACCTTTAAGTCTCCCAGAACTTCTTGTATGGATGATACTCTATCCTCCAGAATCCTGACCTCTTCTTTCAGAGCCTCCTGTGGAATAAAACTCCAAGATTTAAGTTCACTATGCAACATTTATGCAGTGATTTAAAAATATTAACCTCAGAATATTAACCCTCAACCCCTCTGATGACTCTGATTTTCCTGCATGACCCCTGGCAGTTGGATTGCCCCTTGAGCCGTGGAACTGCCCAAGGTTTCTTTCTTGAATAACTACCACAAGGGAGTTTTTTCTTGCCCCCTTTAAGGTATTGAGAGTGTCTGCTTAATGAATGTAGGGGAGAGATTATTCCACAAGAGAGGTGCATAGTAGCAGACAGATCTTCTTCCTTTTGTAGATTTTGATATTCTCTGAATTACAAAGAGACCAGCATTTTAGTATCTTAGGGGGTCTAGCAGGGTAGTAAGGGACAAGTAGGTCTTTGATACATGTCGAAGCAAGGCCATTGGGGGCTTTATAGGGTAGTAGTAGTAATATTTTAAAATCGATTAGACTTTTAATAGGGAACCAATGTAAAGAAGCGAAAATGGGAGAGATATATTCTTATTTTTTGGGCGTAGTGTGTTCGGGCCGTAGCATTTTGTACGCCCACAGTTGCTGATTTTTTATTTTTTATTTTTGACTAAGTTAGTTTATTATACAAACATGACTGAATGAAGGCGGCTCAACAACAGCAAAGTTGACAGGCTGCTTTTGCCAAAACAGCTGGGAGTAGCTCCACAGTTTTATTACAGAAAATTAAAAGTGCTGGTAACTGACAGCCTTGCAGCCAATGACCACAAAGAATACTCAGGGCCTGAATGAGCTCAACGACAAATACTAATATGCATGTTAAACACATGTGCAGTAGTACAAGTTTAAAATGAAATTGGATTTGATAACTCAATAAAATAGGAATATATCTAACATTCACCTGCAACAAGTTGCATGGTTGCTAATATTGGCACATGACTGCCAACATTACAGCATACCATGGGGGGGGAGCAGTCCCCTGGGACCAAAAGCTACCACGCGCTTTGAGCTTACTTGGTACAGGCCCATATCAGTTTCAAGTAGCCTGGAGTTTCAGAGTCTCGTGAACTGCTGATAAAAACCATGAAAAATCCTGATTTTTCATCTCTGGCACTACACCACAAATTAATATTTAAGGGCTTGTTTGATGCGGTTCCTTGAGACCCATGTGCCACTAACATTTTGTTGGCTCGGGCACTATGGTTCTCATATTATTCTGCGAGAACTGTGTCCAATCAGCCCGTGTTCTGAGGAAGAGTGAGCCAACCCTGCCCCTGGGACCACAAGCTATTACGTGTTTAAACTATAAAATTTGAAGTGGATCTACATAACCAGTGAGTGAGGTGGCCTGGTGTCTTGGTGTGTTGGTGGTTAATGATGGAAAGTTACTGGGGAAACAAAGCTATAAGGCTTTAAAGTTTGACATACACTGATGGGAGGGAGGGTTCATGTGACCATCTATAGTCAGCATCAGAGTCCTTCATTGTTCTGGTTGACACGTTTTTAGTAGAAAGATGAAGGTAGAAACATATGAAGGACAACTGTATGCTGGATTTATGGCAGCTCTGTGCCTCTGACCCAACTCTCCTAATTCAGAAAAATCAAGGAATGTTTTGCCATTATATGTTCCCTGAAAGTATAGATAATCGACTCAGGTTGAGGGAAAAATGTCTTTACCTTTGCAAACTCTAACATCTCCTGTGTTTCCTCTTGAGAGTGACTCACAAAGACATCACCTATTTGGTACGGGATTAACAAGGAGTCATCTTCACACATCATGAGGTCATCACTGGCGTCCTCCAGATTCTGAAGTGATTTCTGGAGGAAGACACCCAGTAGGCTATGTTAGATCACTTCACATAATGTCACACATGTTCCGTCACTACAGTGAAGGAGATAGCTTACCTTTTTGGCCTCTATTTCATCTTTAAGTTCAGTCATCCGATTTGTGTTTCTGGCAAACTTATTAATTTTTTGCTGATCTTCAAAAGTGACATTGACATCCTCTACAGCCTGAAGACAAACAAATCAGACAGTCCTAAATAAGCATGAATCTTTGACAAAAGTGATCCCTGGGGGTGCATTTCCCAAAACCATAGTTTGGCAGTGGGCAACTGCATTGCAACCAACAAAGTAGCTAACTTAGTTAGCAACAAGGGTTTTGGGAAACGCATTCCTGGTTAGTAGTATAGGTGGACATTCTTCATGCATAATATATTTACAAGTAGGTTCAGCCTCTATCAACACTGCCAGTGCCCAGTAAAACAAATTATCTTGAAATCGAACAAATGCAATGTTTTTATCTTAAAATAATACCAAACTCATTTTGATTCCACTGTCTTGCGATGACAATAACATTACTGCCAATGCCTGCCTGGAACGCCTAGTTATTGTCATGGGTCTGCATATAATATTTAAAAAGTCACAAAAGAGGGAATGCCTACCTAGGGTTAGCACTACATACTAATAGGCTTATATACTTACTGTGTCTGTCACGTACTGTGCTAGGCTACAATTTAATTAGCAGTTCGTCTCCTTGCTGTTTTGACTGATGCAATTCGATGTTGCTGTGAGGTCGTGGGTTCGAGCTTGGAGCCAGACCATGTGGGATGACCTCAACTACAGTGGTGCCATGAACCAGATGGATGTGAGTGTTAAGGGTGCCAGCTAGCCTAACTGTGCTTGTAGAACATTAGTAGATGCTTGGTGTGATGGGCAACAATTGCAGCACTTTGCAAAGTTTGCAGAATAGTCTCCGTGTTGTCACGTTATCCCACCATGTACAAGCCTTATTATTTTTGCCACATGCATTGTTCCCGTGATCTTGGACTTAACAATACTGCCCTTTGATTTTGACGCATCAACACAGATTTCAGAGTCATCCCAGCTCTACAATAGGGAGAACATCATTATGTGCAAGAATGTCTACACAGAGGCTATGTCCTTTGTAGACTAAACAGATTACATTACAGCTCAGGTGGCCTCAGCATAAAAATAAAGAGAGGCATGAGTAGGTTTATGTAGCATGATGCATTTTCTAATTCTAAATGTTCATGACTGAGACTGAAAAGCAGTCTGCAACAAACTAGTGTATCCTGGTGTCTGGTCTGGTACTGCAGTACTTGGTGCCCTACATGCATTGCAGAGTGAGCCTTAGCAGTGGCTGCATTTTCTGCCTTCAGTAAGGTTTCGTCATGTGACCAGTTTTGAGGGGATCTACCAAAATGGACAAAGTGTCTAACAACACACTGTAGAAACTTGGCGGGCTTAGACAATGCATTCAGGGGGCTATGGGCGCCATTTCATTGGGCAAGAGTCTATGATGTTGCTTACAGGATGTGTCCCCCAGTTAGGGCACTTTTCCACCAACTTCTTAGCCTGACAAGCCATAGTATAAACTCAAAATGTAGTCTGGGCACGACCGATACACTGGGTTCAATCCTATGGGCAGAATCAGCGGTTGTCTCTTAAACTGGATAGAGCCACGACCAATCACAGCGATGTTGGAAAAACAGCAATAGCCTACGTCCTTCTTTGAAATGCCTTTTTCTGCTAAACTTTCAAAGAAAAGGTATCTTGGTAAGCCCGCCCAACGACTCTCCACAAAGACAGGACATTGTAATTGGTCTTGCCAAGGTTTGTCAATGTCAGTGTCTTTACGTTGACCATTAAAGGTGACTTCATGTATTTGATCAAGAATTCTGTACATCTGGTGGAAAATTAGCTTCAGCCAGACAGACAAGTCAAACAAGCCAACTTTAAAAACCAGCATGCATTGAAAATAACCCAGTAGGCCTATGCATCGCATTCAGCTAGCACTGCATAGCGGTGCATGAGTGGCATAAAAAAGGGGTACATCATCTAAAGGCATAGAGATACACCAAGACAACAATTGGTCTTCTGAAGCATTTGGGGAGGGTTTGGGGAAAAGTTAAGGAACTAATCTGTTCGTTGTGTTCAGCTACGTTGAAAGCAGCCGTAAACTTATTGGTATTGGCTCAGATTCGACATGTGAAGTTTGGGAATGTGGGCTGTGAGCCGTCGGGAAATTCTGATTGGTATGTGCTAGCTGTGTATTATGATGCACCACCAAAGTCACGATGGTAAACAAACCACTTAAACAGATGGTGCAGAGTTGCAAAATAGCTCACACTATGTCACTGCATCGCGTTCGGATAGCCTACTCCTTTCTCATTTTTTTCTAACACATCTGGAAGCCATAAGTAAGTGGACAGAAAAGTTAGAGGAGCAGCTGATTGATTGCACTGGTGGAGGAGAGACCAGCGTTGTGGAACATCATGCTACAGTGCTATTCCAACAGGAATAGTAAGAAGAAACAGGGGTGTGAGATAGAAAGCGAGCTCCATTCAGCCGGTAGGCCTAATATCTCCTACTTTTGCTCAACCTGCAGCAAATTTATTAGCGCGATAATGCATGAAACCTAGACAGCGATCGAAAGCATGAAATTGTTTGAAAATAGTTAAAAGATATGTTGTGTTTATGTTATGATATTAAGTGTTTGTTATACATGGTATACCACTTTATAAAAATAAAGACTATTTTTTATAAGCTGTTGTCTTCCTGCCTAATTTGTTCTATATTTCAACATATGCTATATTCAGGGGTATACAATGTGGATAAACTATGAATTTGGTGGTAAGGGTAACTGATGTTTGAACAAGACATTTAGAACTTGTAAATAATACCAGTACAATTAATGTGTTACATTTACATTTCTATGAGGTGAACACTTACTGATCTAGGAATGGTCGTATGGTCCATTTTTGGAAAAGCATGTTGTCTAGCCTACCTGTGAAATGATGCTACATTTGACAATTGGCTAAATCTTCTGCCTTTGTTGTGGAACTGCAGCCTCTTTGTCTCACATCAAGAATAAGCGCAAGCGCAGAACGTTCACGCGGCTATGTAGTTGGCTACAGTCGAAGTCGTGTGTCTCGATGCAACTTTTTTGGTGAACGGGGCAGGCGAGAGGCAACAGAATTGTTGGCTGCTGGTTTGAGTCTGGGCGGTGTATCTGGCAGTGAAAATGTCATGGTACTAGACTCATACCAGACTAAAGCTTCCTCGTTACTTTACTATCTGCGTGAGAATGAAAAGCAAATTAAATGCATCCAGCCATGACATAAAATATTCAAACTGCATCAGAGCCATAACGTCCCAGACCTGCATTATTCATAAAACAAGAATTCTCAAGCGCTCATTTAGGTCGTGAATTCTACTACCGGACTTCGTTTTCCCGAATTATTCCGACTTCACAATGACACATGGGCTACACGGCATGCTTGAACCACATTCACACAGAACCGAGCAGGCTGCAGCAAAAGTCTTGTCAAAATTGACATTAGTTAGCTGATACCGTTAACTACACATGTTCGGACAAGAACCTCCGAACGCTTTATTTCCTGCACGTTCTTATTGTGGCTACGACCAGGGCTGGTCGAAAAAGCAAGGAGCAACCACATTCTCCTCGACACATCACGATTCACAATTACCGTTACGTTATCAAACCAACACCATGAAATACAACGAACAAATAAACATACAAACACTCGTTCAAGACTCACTTGGCACTGGCAATAATAGTATGCAAAAAATAGCTGACAAAACGTCAAGTTAGCTAGCTCATGCCGCGTTACCAGCATGTTGTCGTGGCTACATGGATGCAACGTTAATATCGTTTTGTACGCATCCAGAAATGAAGACGATTAATCTAAATTAACACAAAAACACGATGTCCTTTAAGTTAAAACTCACAGACACCACAAATCATTTTATCTCATGAGAAAACTTACAACTCCTTTCTTCATGGTGGCTGCCATCTTGGATCCCTTGTGTTCTTGTGGACTCTACTGACATCTGTTGGACACAATCGAAATCAGCAGCTGGCTAGCCAACTTTATTAGGCTTTATACATTTTCCTCCCCATTTCAGAATTTTCGATTTAGGCCTATATCTTCGTACCTCCACGTGGCATTCACAGGTGCTTAGCCTATGATATCTTTATTTAAGTGTGTACTAATTACGTTAAATTTATTTAACAATAGTACATTATGGAACATGACTTTATCCATTTTCCTTTAGGCTACCATCTTCTTACCAATACTTGTATTAGCCTATTTGCACTTGACTTCTGATTGATTGATATAGGGCCTACGCTAGGGGGCAGTGGGATTTTACTGCAAGGTATACCTATAGTCATTGTACCTAGCTGACCACTTCACAATAAGGAATACACATGTTTTGTATTATTATTTTTAAGTGTAGATTAAAGACCTAAGATGAATTGGAGTGGTATGAGAATAAACTTTTAAAGGAATTTGAGTAGAGATGTCAACAATATTCAGAATATGACACTTCAGTCAGCCAGGCTGTGAGTCTTGATCAATATTTATTCCAAGTTGCTCCCTTGAGCAAACATTGTCAAATATGACCTGAAGGAAGAGAAGACGGTAGCTCAAACCCATAGCACTTGCACTGAATTTATTAAAAACAGGGCTGAAAAGTGTAAATTAATGTCACAATACTGCTATTGAATTTCAAATGGCTGTAATGCTGACAAGACTGGAAGTCAAGGGGGAGGGGTTGGATGAGGTCAAACAGTGGCTTGCGTGTCCTAGGAATTCCCTGCTTGACGCAAGTGATGAAGTTCACAGAGGTTACCACCAGGGGAATGTGAGCTTCGCCCCCAGTGTATACATTAACAATCTATAAGCCTGGAGAACTGGAGCATTTCAGCACTTTTAGTTTTGCTTTTACATCTATGAATGCAACTGGCGCTCTATATTTCAGATTTCTAAATTGCACATATCTTGAAATCACAAATATTTTTATAGAAATTTTATAGAACATGTGCTGTATTGCAAACTATAAACAGAATGATGTGATAGGCTATGTGTTCTAGCTTCTAGCATAACCCTACCCTTGTTGCGTTGCCTTGAATTTTTTAGAGCCTGGAATTGTGGGAGAGACAACAGTGAAATTCCATGCATGTACTGTAGGCAAGTTATTCAGTCTGCTGCGATAAGTGTGGGATGACTCACTATTGTCTGTTGTGCATCTCATTACACTGATAGCAGTCAAGGGACTTTTAAGTTCAGTGACCTGATGAAGTTTTAAGTTTAAAAGGGGGAAAGGCACAATGATGTAGACAATATTGATAGAAGTAAAAAACAGTTTCATTTTATTATGCATGGAAGACGTAAAGGACTTTCGTTCAGCATGGTCATTCTTTTCCAGTGAATGTCTCTTTTTGTGAAATATTGTAGACTCAGAGTTGGGAAAGTTACTTTGGAAATGTAATATGTTACAATTACATGTTATCCTACCTAAAATGTAATAGCAGCATGTAAATGTAAAAGTAACTATTTCAATTACCTTAACAAAGTAATGTAACTAATTATAATTGATCACATTTGGATTACTTTTTTACATTTAGAATGAATTTTCTCAACTGTCAACCATTTTCAGTTTTTGAAACCTAGAAGGGTTAACCTTACAGCTTTACTCAACACTGACCACTGCAAAATCTTTTTAAATTCCCTCAACACAGCCACAGCACTGTCAGACTCAACACCACTTTACTGTGAGATCATACTGATCTTTGAACAGCTATGCCTGCTATTTAAAATATTTGACATTCAACATTTGGTGAACATCACCGAATAAACAGTCTACTTGTGTGGGATTGATTGTGCATATGTTCGCCTGCTCAGTACAGCTCATGTTTATTTCCTGTAATGGGCTAGGCCTGCTTTGTATTTTCTATCTGGCATTGCAGGCCTCCTCGCAACTGCAGCTTAGTCTGCTTGTAGATCCAGCAGCAAGTGGGTGATGTTGCCAATTCAAACATGATATGAAAACCAATTAGACATATCAGACTATCAGGCTTTCAGCTGTAAATAGAGGATGTTGTGCACAAGAAAAACTGGCAAAACAAAACTATTATAATAAATATAATAACATATAGCCAATGCCTCTGCAGAAGATATTCAGATGTAACAAAAATTGTAATGCTGAATATTTCCTGAAAGTAACGGTAATTTAATTACACATTTTTTTTTAAAGTAATGTAACTGATTACTGTTACTTTTATTTTGTAATTAAATTAACATAATTTTGTTACATGTAACTCATTACCCCCCAACACTGGGTATGCTACATTGATATTAGGCGTACGTATTAGTGATATAGTGTAGTTATACTACTTTACTATCCAAAGTAAGCCTAACTACTAAGCTCTTCATGCTCCTCGCCATTTCAGAGTGCATTTCATAGTTAGTTCATAGCTATAGCCTCATCACACAGTTGTTTACCAACACAAAAAGCTAATTGCCGGAAAAGAGCGATCATCCTGGCGAAACGAATCTTTCTGGGCCTTAATGTCATACAATTAATCCAATAGAACTTGATTGTGCCTTTTTTGTCTTTGAAATTATGGATTTATCTGGTGAGTCACTGATGGATCTCACTAAACAGCAACATAGAGATAATCTGACATGTCCTGGTAAGAATTCAATCTCTGAATGCAAAGCATATTTTTAAAAGATGTAATTTATATATCTGTCATTCCATTATCTTTCTTACAAATGAACCATCTTAATGTTTTGGGATGTTTGTTTGCTTATTTTTGTGCCTTGGTCATGCAGTCGATTCAGGACTGCTGCAGACAGCACAGTGTAATTTCAACACAAACTATCCCTTTATCCTTAAAATGGAAACCAATGGCATTAAATTAATCTAGGCTGCAATAGTGATGAGAACATTTATTAGCATGCACATGTGAGTTCATCTCTTCCTACAGTCCACATCGAGAAAATAATGGCCAAATTCATAACTTTAATAAATTGTTAAATTTTAAGCATTTTTTAATAGAGAACAAGTATCCTTCATTCACATCTTGCTCTGGAGCAAGCACACCCCCAAGACATAGAGAGAGAGAGAGAGAGAGAGAGCGAGCAATGAGACAGACAGACAGATTGACTGACACAGAAAGTAAGAGAATCACAATAAGATGACATCATGACACCACTGTCTGGAGGGACAATTAGTTACTAAAATGTTAGCTAATACTAGATAACTATACTCTACACTAAAGGCTCTGACAGACTGTTGGTTCAACCTCTGTGACAGCACCTGATTAAAATGCTACCACACCCCTCTAATCAGGTAGTGCAGGAGCTGTGCATATATATCCATTCGCCTGTGACACTGCCCATATGTCTTTGAGCTCCACTCAGTCAGCAAAGGACAGTGCATACTCTAGGACGATATTTGGTGGAACGGATAGCTGAGGAAGAAAGTTAAGGTTTGTTCAAACACAAGATGTTAAATTGTTATAATATTACTTTTAACAAGGTGGATTACCTTTTGCAGTGATGGGTCTTACATGAGGACTAATCAGAAATTCTGTGTCAATTAATGTTTTATGTACAAGCTAATACAAATTGTACAATATACATGCTATTTGTACAATTATTTGTTAATGAATGTGAGTATAATATGAAATATAACTTATCTGCAATGGTATGTTCATGTTTTGTCTTCAGAATCAGAATGGGCAATGAAATGTCATCTCATAAAGAGAAAGGCCAAAAGGTAATTGTTGACAACAGGATTTTAATTATGTGCTTACGTTCATAAACAACCAATTTAAGGGGGAATGTTTGAAAATATATGGTTCTGTTCTCTCCCAGTTTTACAAAAATGCAGTATTTACCTTTTTAAATGTCTTGAGGTTTTGGAAGCTGGGTGGTTCCTTTGAAACTGTTTGCTCTCCATTAACATCAAGTAATCACATGATGGTTATTTGTTTAGTTGTGGCAGTGAGTAAAAAGTAAGCCTAATCCTTTGACGCCCTATAACTCAAGACTTGTGTAATCAGGCACTGTTTCAACAAATGTGAATGTTGCAGGGTAAGGTTCACAATGGTGATCTAAATGGCCATGCTGTTAATGTATCCTCCAATGACCTGACTGAAGCAGGTATGTATTTTCTGTATGTATTTGTATGTATGTATGTATGTATTTTCTGTATGTATTTGTATGTATGTATGTATGTATATGTATATATGTATTTTCTACATCCTTTGTTTTTTATAGAATTTTTTGTATTCACAGAGGTGCCTGTCTGTAGTGCATGCTGCATAAATAATGCATTCAGTAGGGCCTACTATTTTTTGCAACCTGGTAGACTATACTTATCAGTGGCTGGTTAAATTGTTTGTAATCTTTGCTGTAACGTCTTCACTTTAAACCATATAAACTTAGATAAGCATCATTTTCTTAACAAGGAACATAACAAGGAGCCATTTAGCTGAACAATGTGTAAACTTGGGGCGTAGACAGGAGATTAGAAGAAGAGTTGCTGTTTGATCTGTTCCTGTGCATACATTCCCTGGATGTGTGATCTGTGGTGAAGGACTGTTATGTACTGTAAAGACTGTGTAAGAAAAAATATTGATCTTTGATGACTAACTTTCATGGGAAAGACAATGCTTTAGTGGTGGAAAACTTGATTATGTAATCAATTTTCTCTTCGTGGAACAAATAGTGTGTGATAAAACACAGTACTACAGCTGCTCTTTAATAGTAACATGTTCCTTAGTCTTTGTCTGGTTATCTAGGATATGCTATGTAGACTTAGACTTCTAATGTTGTAGGAAAGGGATCAGATGATATTTTGGGTATAAATATCCCACCCATGTTACACATTGGATTATGGGCTTACATCTTTTTTGTAGTGACCAATGAGGTAACTGTTGAGGAGACCTCTCAGTCCTCTACCCTGGCTGCCACCACAGATGCAGACTCTTCTCCTGCAGTAGAGGATACAAGTGTCAACCAGGCAAATGGAGAAGTTCAGGAACAGTCCAACGAGATATCCAGTGACAAAGCTGCAGCAGAGCAAACCAATAATGCTGTATGCATCACACTGGAAGGAGAAGAATCAAAGTCATCTGGTGGAAATAAAACCAACTTTTTTGGCAAACTTTTCAAAAAAAAGAGTGACACAGAGCCAGTGGAAGTCATTGTGGAAACCAAGTCAGAAGTGAACTCAGCTGACCAAGTTGATGCAGAGGTGGAGGCCAAAAACCTACAGGCTGTGAGTAACTTTGAAAAAATGAACATAAAAAAATGTGTTACAGATGCTACTGAAATGCCCCATAAGAGTTTATAACAGTAGGAGGTCAGAAGTTACACTAAAAATGATAGAATGATGGTGTTGGCTGTCTTTAAATAATTTTGAAGTGGTTTGTTAAAAAATATAAGCACAGCAGTCTCCTTTTTAAATTTGTTTTTAAAGGTCACATGAAGACATGGATTTGTGCTTTAAATATATCTGAGATCTATTGCTTTTATTGTAGACTACCAAGGAATACTCATCAAAAACAGAAAACTTTGAAGTAATTGAAATTCTGCCCCCTGTGTCTCTCACCACTTCAGTCAATGAATATGAAAGTCTTGACAGTATTTCTGATTTTGAGGTCATTCCAATGACAGAAGGAGAACATCTAGATGAAAATTATCCTGTAAAAGAGAATTCAGAGTTCATTACTGCCCTCGTTAAGCCCCTAACTTCCGATGAATCACAGGTCACAGAAACTAACATCACCAAAGCAAAAAAGCTTCATGCTGAAGATCCAAATGATGTTGGACAGGTTGATGTGCAATCTGAGTTTCAACCTGAAGTCACCATAGAGCCAGATATGCTATTAGAAGCAGTAGATGTAGCCCCTGAGGAAGAGACAAAAAGTGATGCTGCAGAGATTGTAGTTGAAGAAGAAACCGTGCAGATGGCACAAAAGCAAGACTTTAATCATCCTGAAACTGATCTTGAATTAGACTCTATGGTGAGTGAAGCAGAAAAAACAAAACATTCAGAGGAAATATCACAGGATGAGCTTTGTGCTGAGGTCGGTAATACTGGGCAGACTGAGATGCAACCGGAATACACCTTGGAGGAAGATATATTGAAAAAACTGGATTCAGGTCCCCAGAAAGAAGCTGAAGAGGATACCCAGATCCTGCTTTCTGAAGGTATTCAAGATGTTACTGAGAAGGCCTTAGCTCAGGATGATGTTAAAGATATTACAACTCAAGAAAATTTTATTTCCTTTCAAGACACTCCTGACGAGATGCAGGATGATGCTGGATATACTCTAGACAATACTGCCAAGGAAAGTTTAGCTCAGGACATTTCTGAAGATACTCTACCTCAGGACAATACTGAAGACATTTTAACTCAAGATGCTATTGAAGAGACTTTAGGTCAAGGTGATTCTCCATCTCAAGACATTCAGGATATCACAGCTCAAGACGCTAATGAGAAGACTTTAGCTCAAGACAATGCTGAAGATATTTCAGATCAAGATAATATTGATGATACCTCAGCTTCACAAGAACCGGAAAGCTTGGCTTCTGCTGAGAAACCTGAAGTGAGTGAAGATGATCACACCACAACAGATGGGGCATCCATTGGTGGAACTGAGGAAGAGCTTCATGCCGAGGATCCAAGTGAGGTGACTGAGGTGCAATCCAAGCATCAACCCGAAGTCACTGTAGAACGGGATATTGCACAGGAAGTAGAGGAAGCCAGTCCTCAGGAAGGGGCCAAAACTGATGCTGACATTAACTGTTCAGAAAATGCAGATCTTCAATATACTTTGGATAGCTTATCACAAGAAGCACAAGAAGAATTAATTGAAAACAAGATTGATGATGACAGTGAAATAGTTTTACCTGCTGAACAACCTGTAGTGAGTAAAGATGGTCACACAGTAGTTATCAAAGTGATAACAACAAAGGTTATGGGTAACACCGAGGATGCTCTGGACTCAGAGTCATCTAATTTACTTGTAGAAGGGTCACATACATCAGAAGACACTGTAGGGGAGCAGATTGATACTGTAGCACAAGCAGATGTGGAAGTAGCAAAAGTTGAGCTATTTCTGCCAAAGGAAGTTGACCTCATGGATCATAGTCCTTCAATTGTAGGAGGCTCCTCTAAGGATGGTGGAGCTGCTGCTATCAAAGACAACAAAGAAGAAAAGCCAATTCCAACCGGCCTCTCTGCTGAAGAATCTATACAGTTACTTATCAAACTGCAAACAGTTTGCGCCAAAATTTTGGAAGACTTGTCTCTGTTTAGTGTTCAGTCAATCAATGTGAAAATCTCAGCTAGACAAAGCGCTATCCAGTTAATGATCGACTTCTGCTTGTGCACAAATGATGTGGCAAAATGTGGGAAGGACACAAGTATGAGCTCCAGACAGAATGATGTGTCTCAAAAGAGGGATGAAGAAAGTCAAATCCCAGTTCCACAGAGCAACAGTGTCGTAAGTCTGCCCACTGAGACTTACATTGCTTATATATCAAAGCATGACATTTGGACAATCTACACACCGCTTCTCTGTTCTGTAATTCTGAATAAAAATGGCTGGGGTCTTTGTAATTCATAATGACTTACTTTATTAAAATAAATAACTAATTTAGTCATTATTCTTATGCCATCATGCATGTCCAATTTTCTCACTTAGTCATGTTGTGTCTTAATGTATCTTGAATCTAGTTGTTATGTTTTAGTCTCTTACTATTTCAATGAAAAATTAAATTACATTATTTGTTATTTGTGTACGTGGTACATTGCATGTCTTGAAATGTGCATAAGTTTATTGAAGTGTGGCACACATAGTCAGTAAGTCATGAACATTGCTGAATATCAATGAGTGAGGGTGGGGAACAGGCATTAATAAAAGGATTATTGTTGCAAGTGCCCTGAGTAGGCTGAGGCATGGCTGGAATTGTGTTTGTGTCTCAATGCTGCGATTAACAGGAATTGCACATTGGCTGTGGGGTTTTAATGCTTTATCCAAGCTGACTATTCTCTGACTTTGTCTATAGGAGCCTGTGGACATAAAGGACAGTACAGAGCTTGAGCAGTCAGAGGGGGAATCTCTCCACTCAAGTCCAGCTGTCACCGAACAGAACCAATTGGAGGAAAATCCAGTTATGAACTTTTTTAAAACGCTTGTGAGTACATTGATGTTATTGAATCTCAACAATATGAATTCATTTATTATGCTGAATTTTGTTGTGTAGAAATCAAATCTACATGGATTTCTATTTGAAACATTTAGAAACAATACTGGAGACCATTACTTGATGTTTGCTTATGTGGTACTGGCTTAGAGAGACTGTATTTTAGATCAAGAATGAATTTTTTAATGTCATGTGACAACACTTATATAATGAGTAATATGTGAATAGCTTTCTTAGCTTGCTTATGCTGAGATGGTTTATATGGTACAATGACTTCTTGTTGAATATGGCAGCTAATGATCTTTTTGTTTGGCTAAAGCTGAAGAGAAAACACTAAATAGGTCAATAGTCTATGTGTGATGTCACTGCGTTATGATCTTGTCAGTGATCATCCTACTTGTGTGGTTAATGAGCATGTTGTTTACTCCAAGTGATCAACATGCTAAGCTTTTGGTTTTCCTCCCTCAACCAATCCTCATCCAGAAATCAGAGGTCCTTATGGAGTTAAAACAAGCCTCACACCAAGCTAAATCAAGCCTTTGAACATGTCAGGATGTAGCAGCCTTTTGTTCCTCCAATAAAGTGAGCTCACAAGGGAGCCCTGTGCCTGTGGATGCTGAGATGTGCCCTGATAGAGCAGGGCAGGCCTACGCCATCTCCAGAGTACAATGGCTGACTCAACAGGGAGTGTGCTGTATTTTGGCTTTGCATGAAGGCCTTTGTCTGCCTGTACTTAAAGCAAGCCTCAGGAATGTGTGTCATAGAAAAGCAGGCATTCATCCTTATCAAAAACTGCGTGAAATACGAAATCAATAGCATTTTGAGAACATTTAAGTGATTCACCATTTAGCTTTTGAATTCATCTATGGAATATTTGCAAGAAAAGTTCTCTCTAACCCAACATTGAAATTTGAGCGCAAGCAATCAAAAATTTCTCTGCGGTCTTTATTTCATACTCAGGTTACTCCAACTAAAACCCCCAAAGAAGCAACAGCAAGTTCTGATGTTTCAAAAGATCAGGTAATAATGTATTTATGGAAGACAAAATTGTTTTGGAGTTTTGAAGGGTTTTATGTGTAATAATGTAACTTCTTTGACTTGAGTGATAAAATGCATGGTGATAAAGACTCTCAGCACCTGCCAAGCCAGACTATAACATCAAAATGTATAGACTGACTATAACCGATAGACCGGGCTCAATCCAAGGGGTTGAATCAGTGATTGTCTTTCAGACTGCTTCTGCACGCAATAGGTAGCCTGATAAGCCACCGCTATGGTATACCAACTCTCCATGTAGAGAGAGAAATGTGACTGGTCTGACCAATCTTGGTAGAACAGCTGCTGAGGCCCCATGGTTCATTTCTAGACATACTGCATAGCAAAACCACTAATAAACCACCTAATAAAGATTCTATATGGCAGGAGGGTCACATTCATCTTAACTTTATTTGACTTAGGAAGATCTTCACTTTATCCCATCTCTTTTTTTTTAACTTGAAACTTGATTAATTTCTTTGAATAATAAATCATTGTAAAAGTGAGATCTTGTCTTGATATACAGTAGGTGTAACAGAGATTAGCGTGAGCAGGCTAACTGTTAGGATTCTCCTTTATGAAACAGACCTATATATTATGCGAAACAGAACTATATATTTTGTGATGAAAAGGACCTTACAGATGCACACAAAATGTAGATTGTTGACATAGAATACTGAAACCAGGTAGTTAGCATAAGTTCAACAGTTTAACGATTCCCGAAGAACCAATACATCAAAGCATGTTGGAATTTATTCTGATTTGAGCTGATTATCAGTCCACTGTTTAAGAGGTTTTCTTTACGCTACTCAGGAAACATTTTCGATGACTTAAACAAGAGTTACAAACAAATGTTAATGCTGGGAAATGACTGAGATTCTTTAAGGGTCTTTGTAAATGCCATATGACTTTTTGTTCCACAGTCACAGAAAGACATTGCAGCAACAACAGCTCCTGCAAATGTGAGTGTCTACACAAACGATTGTGAATGTATAGTATGTCCTTTATGTGGAGGCTTAAAAGGATCCCCGGCTGGTAAGACATGCTGGCCTTAAAATACTGACATTCGGGTCATACTGCATATATGTATAAAGTGATTTAAAAACAATCAAAATGATTTTTAAAAAGTTTTAGAAAATCCTTTTGCTCGTAATCTGCCATTGTTGTTTACGTCTCATGCTTTCAGAGTAAAAATTGACAGAAATTGTTGTTACCGCACATAGACACCACATTGTTCTCTTCTCGTTTCTTCACTTTTCTGACTGCCTTTTCATATACATTTCATATACATGTCTTGGTTCAAGCAATGGCTCCCACACTGTTGTTTAAACAGCAAAGACTGAAAAGAAGTGTTCTGGTAATCTCACATCTCACTTTTTACCCAGAAAGCACTGAGATGTAAACATAATGGCAGTTTATCAGCTATACAAGTGAAGGGGTTGTCGAAATGTTTGAATAAAGAACAAAAGCATTTTGAGAGTTTTGAAATGTAGCTGCTACCAATTAAATATTATGAGGCCAACATGTCTTACTAGCCAGGGATCCTTTTAATGTTTTTTTTTTGTGTTTGTGTGTGTGTGTGAATTTGATCAGTGTTTGTCCTAACCGTAGGCACAGGAAGTGGATGCAAAAGGAAAGATGGCCCAATCTCCCCCATCAGAGCCATTGAAGATGGAAGGCAAGGGCGAGCCAACAGTTAAGAAAGTGGAGTCACAGGATGCACCCAAGGAAACACAGGCAGGTGCCAAACCCAAAGCAGCCAAAGAAAGCCCCTTCAGCAAACTCTTCCGTTCAAAGGTAGGCTTACTTTTGAGTTTACTTATATCATTTGAATAAATGATTCTCATAATCAAGCAATATGCTGGCTTACACTATAATATTGGATTTTCTTATATTTTGATTGTAATGTGTATGATCTTTCAAAATATTCGGACTTAATTGTCACCAAATATTACAGATAAATTCTACAATATATAATCAATTGAAGAGCATAATATGAAGATAAATATGTGCGACCATAACATAGTGATTTGAATTTGAGGTATTACTAGGCTTGAAGGCCTCTAAGGCAGTGCCCAGTGGAATCAACAACTCTGCCAAACCAGCAACAGTGGTAAATGTCAGCAATCGACAATTAAATTAACCAAACTCATCCTTTACTAAGTAGCCAGTAGCTGTGGATTTGTATTTAATGCTAAAGTGATTTGCTTATGAACACCTCATACCTCTCGGATGGTTTATCTGCTTCATTCATGTCATTCCACTGGAAAATACATAACAACATTCATATACCATAGTTTCCCGAGTATTAACTGAGGTTAATATATTGATTTTGCAAAATTTCTTCATCTGTAAGGGTTAACACATGGGTGAGGGCTATATACAGGATTACATTTTTTTTTCATCATTCTACTTGATCTGATCTGATTGTGATTTAATAGGTAATTAGGAAACTTAATACATGGGTGAGGTCAATACATAGTTTTCTTTTTTTTAGTTTGCCTAAAACATTGAGCTGAGGTTTAGACATGGTGTGGCTTATATTCGGGAAATTACTGTATGTGCCATCATTCACCATTTCATGAGTAAAACCTGCGTCTTACACACCCATTCACGCATTCAACAGTAAATACCATCAGATCGTTCCTGTGAACACCTTGCCATCTCTCTGTGACCATGTTCAAATCCTGTACAGCTATTCTGTTTGAATTGTACTTGTCTCTTGCTTTGACTATGATACTTTTGGCCCTCTAAAATAGACTTGTGTTTTATCTACTTGAAAGGTCCAATGTCCACATCAAGCAATTCTTTTGTATTCAGCACATGTCTGTTTCCAAGTGAGCTGTAACCCTTGCCTTATCTAGGTAAACTACAAAGCCATTGATTGGATTTTCAATACAGAGAGGCTGAGAATTTCCTGCAGTTTTTTTTATATTGTTGGACTCAAGATCATGCTGCTTTCAGATTCAATTTAATACTTCCTTTAGGCTTTCATCCTCCAGGTCAACGTATTTTTATTTGATTCATGCAACAGATGGGTCCTCCTCACTGACAACCACATGTCCTTTGCGATTTGTGTTTGTACTATTGAAATGTAGTGATCTGATTCTGCTTGCTTACAGACAGTTGAGGAGACAGCAGAACCTGTGGAGGTAGAGGTAACTCAAAGCTATTATGCTCTTATTTCTAAAATCTCTTTACAGCTCTCTTTTCTGCATTGCATGCAGGTCTGAACGTCACAACGTCTCTTTCTCTCTACTTTTGGTGAAGGAGCTGCTTACATCACAACCAATCCTGAATTAGCTGATATAGAAAATACCTAAATGGAGGTTGTGAAAGCATTGTGGTTGTTTCCTTAGGATGTTTTTTGCCACCCTCCTGAATCAGAAGAGAAGTTTCCCATTCTTTGCATTTGTCCTTGTTTCTGGAACACTTGGGGATTGCTTTCCATAACAGGCTGCTTGTATTCAGCATGCTCCTTCTAGGTGGTAGACTGTGTCGTGATCAGGATCTCTGTTTGCTTTCCTCTGAAGACTGATGCCTCCAAAGCTGCCACCCTTGAGGCCTCAGCTAAAGCAGAACCTGCTCCAGCAGCCAAAGAGGAGGAGAAGAAGCCGGAGAAGTCCTCCCCTTTTGCCTCACTGTTTAAACCTAAAGTAAGGACTTGGCCTTTCAAAGAAAAATGTTTCACACATTTAAAAGTTAGATCCATAATCCTTAGTGAATTATTTGTAAACTTTAGTAACAAAGCTGTGTGATTTGAGGTATTACTAGACCAAGTGACCTCTAAGATCCAGGCGGTGGCCTCAACTAGTGGATTCCGTCGTGTTGCAAAGTCAGCTGGACCGGTAATTGAATTAGGCTAATCTAACTAATTGGTCAGTTGAGGTGCAGTTAACCAGCCTTTTGTTAACTGCTTTATGAATTACCTAATTTATGACCAGAATATCTTAACATACTTTCAGGTCTTTCACTGTGTATGATATAACTAAATTCTTACCTATCACATGTCTGCCAAACTTTTACCTATCATTGCTAAGTACTTTTATGACTACTGAATTATTAAATGCCTCTGATTTTGTCAGAACTACTGAGTATGTCTTCCATTGTGCTGTTTTCCATCTTATTTTCTCTAAAAGTAGAGTCTGGAACGGTTTGGGATTGTTTGGTTATTTCTTTGTTTACAACAGGAACATAAATGAAATTAGTATGAGTAAGAAAATACAAATAACTAGGACATGCAGTTATTGTGAATGTGTGTTTTAAACTTTTGCTTTTACTGAAAAAAACACATTTTGAAGCAATTAGTTACAATCAGGCAGACCTGATTTGTTAAATGCAGAACATATTAAAACATGCAAGAACAGAGCTTATGCCACCAGTCAAGCATGGTAGAGAGGCAGTGTGAAGGCCTGGGGATGCTTAAAATGGGAGATTTGAACAGATTGATAGGGTCCTAATGGAGGGAAAACCAAAGACTATACCAGCACAAGAATGAAGTGGCCAGCACAGTCAGTCTCCATATTGAACTAATGAAGCTGTTATGGGAACAGCTCAGTGATCTCAAAAGTATAATCTATATGCCTACTGCTATAGATAAAGGAGGACATTTTTCAAAATAAATACACATTCATACAAAGTATTTACAATATTTATAGTGATGGTTGAAACATGGAAGCATGTGAATAGTCTGGTCTTGATTTCAAAGTTGTTTCAATATATTAGGTCCATTAAACGGAATAGGAAAACAACATAACTTGTCAGCGAGGCATTATTTTCATGTGTGTTTCCATGGATAACAAGGAAAATTCTGAGTGATCCCAAACTTTTGAATGATGGTGTATGACTTATTCTGAGCCAGCATGTTTGTTTCCAATTGATAGAATCATTGATTTCCAGGATTAAAATCACAGGCTCTAACTTTGAAATAACACTAATGAGTTTTGGTGTGAAACTAGTAAACTAGATATTCAAAGCATGCAAACCTTGTAAACATCACCTAAAGTGTTATTGGCACTGCTTGCTAACATGCTAACTGGCCTCTTTTTGAGATGGTTATTTATGTTATGCTATGAATGGATTTCTTTCATTTTTGCAGTGTATTCTTTTTTCCTGAAAAACCCTTCACATACCATCAAAATTAGATAACTCCAACTAGTTGCCAGAAAAAGACATATCTGAGAAAGGGGCAAATTGTTGCAAAATTGTCCTGGAGACACAATGCTGTTACATTAGAATTATTACCAGGCCTTCATAATATGCTTGTAAGATAAACTTTAGCTGTACCCCATGTGCAAATCTTGTAGAGGCACAGGGTGTAGCGTACAGTATCACATTCAAAGTAATGATTGTCCTCTTGCACAGCAGGCTGCAGAGCCCCCAAAGGACACCCCTGTTGTGGCTGCCAGCCCTGAACCCGCTCAGGCTGCCAAAGCCAAAGAGGAGGTGAAAGCTGCCCCACCCAGTGCACCACCTGCCCCACCTGCCCCACCTGTGGACAAGGCTGTGGAGAATGCCGAAAACGCATCCCCAACTGTTCCACGCAAAGAAAAGAGGAATTCCATCCAGCTATTCTTCAAGAACCTGGTATCAAACTAAAGGCAGTACATTCACACATTGACTTCACAGGTACACTGTTAAGTTACTTGGCTTATTCTCATGAAGCAGCCTTTGGTGAAGGGTGCTTTCCTACACTTCTTGCACTTCCTTCATAATGTACCCTATTGCAGGCAAAAAGTCAGTCTTTAAATCTTATTCACATCAGGTGCTTTTTTAAGACCATTTAGAACTGAATATTTTTCTCTCCTTCTCCCCCTCCCACTCCCCTACTTCTCTCCCTCATCTGCTGTGCTAAGGGTCAGAAGCGACATTCTGATGCAGGAGTACAAACAGAATCTGCTGCAGCTTCTCCAGCTGAGAAGGGCAAATGAATCTCCTTCTGCCCATTTGTTGGCTCAATAAGAACTGTCACATTCATACAGAGATATTTATTATTTACAGTTTGGTCTGATAGCACATTAGAAGTGCAACTGTAGGGATTTTTGTTGGTTGACATCCAGAAAGTGAAATTTAAATGAAAATTGCATTTTCTTTTCATAAATCATGCAACATTATCTATATCTGAAATGGCTATCTACAGTGGAATGGTAGGAATGAGTTTTAATGATTGATTTAGTGTGATAGATTTGAGGAAGTATGTTTTCGTTCAACTATTTTGTCTTTTATGGTATGACGTGAGATGCTATGGTATATAAAAATATTTACAATAGTTTTCATTTATTTACATGCTTCATTGTATAACATGGATCTAAATGGTTAACATGCTGATTTAAGACTGACACACAATATGCATTAAAGTGTCAATGACAGGAACTGAACATTTTCTTTCACTTGCATTGCTTTCAGATCAGATCTAAGCACCTGGAAATACAATCTTTTGCCAACGTGATTCCTCAGTGCCATACGACAAATAATGTTATAATACATGAAGAGTACAGATGCAAAAGCCATTTTCAGAAATTGCAAAAATGCAAAAAAAAAAAATGCTAAGAAATTGCATTGAAACTGAATTGAATTGAAATTATAATTTCAAAGTAATCTCTATCAAACTGCAATGTAAATATTATTATAAAGTAAACAACAGTAACAAACCAAGCCAAAACAATCCAATTGGAAGTGAACTGATATAATAAAAAATAATGTTTATAAAAAATACATAAATATATTTTTGTAAATTCATCACAAATTGACTTAGAGGGTTTTGCACTGAACTCTTCACATATACTCTGTTAATTAGGGCAGGACAGCCACTTGAAAACTCTGGATTGCACTTTATGATGAAAGAATGAATATTTTGTGGGACTTTTGATAATAGCCATTCCATTTGATAAGCTTCAAAAATGTTCAAGCGGCACATACATTCTGATACATGATGTCATCAAGATAAAGTGTTTTGTTTCTTTTTTTTTTCTAATAACATGTCCCTCTTAGGATAGCCATTTGGATGTTTCATTCTGTGCAGATGTTCATGACACTGAAAAGACTGATACTTGGAGTAAATTTGGTACTCCAAGAAAGGCCTGCATGTAAAGGACGGATGTATTTGAACACGACTGTTCAGAACTAAATAAAATAGTGTCTTGTCTCTCTTTTACCCAGTTGTAGCTCTGCGATGAAACTTACATGATGCAAGGAAAAAACATTTGTTAGAGACAGGATTCAATCGTGAAAATATACACTGCATTATTTAACATAAAATATAAAGAGATAAGTCTATGCAACCTCACAACTTTCTTTTAATCAAATTGTGTATTTTTGTCATAACATATTTGACATAATCAGCAATAAAACAATATTATACTAATGTTAAGGGTCAACTTTTCTTAAACCTACTATTCCTCAACACACACAAAAAGTCATATCAAACATATCAAATAAACATAAAGACTAAGACATGTTCATCTGACAGAATTTACATGACATGGATCACACTTGTTGAACAGTGATAATCTGATGGAGAGAGCATCTCAATGTGGTGAAAATGTTTGCATTATACTCACAAAACAAAGCATTTATGCAGATATAGATGGAACCTAGGCTGGTAACACCATATTGCTTCTTAAAACTCATGAGATTGAGAATGGCTTTGGGGACATTAAATTAAATGGAGCATCAAACACATATGAAAACTTGTGCAGCAAACATGTCTTTCTTAAACTAGTGTCTAGTACAGCTTGAGAGTATTGGAATCAGAATCTGTGTCTAATTATTTTCAGTCATATGAAGTCTAGTCCTGACTCAACTGTCTTTCCATATATGACATAACTGTATGTATTTTATTCTGTTACTGTCATTAGAGAAATTGACTCAGTTACCAATGATATTTGATAGCTATAGAGCTGTTCATTTTTGATATCTAGTGTCTTCCCAGGGATATATGTTGTGTTGGCTAAACTCTGTGAAGCTTTACAGGATGAAAGGGGGCTGTTATATGTCCTTACACAGATCTGGATTGAATGCCTGGGCCAAAGCAATACTTTTTCTCTCTACATAGGAACATACAGTGTGCAGGACAATGGGTATGTGAATTGTCAAATTGTTGACCGTTAAATCAGAAAACATGGTTCTGGTTTTGAAACCAGAAAATACATCTGTCAGCTACTTACGTTAGCAAGTTAGCAACCAACTACCAACAAATCACTGCCTGTTTATGAGCTAGCAACGTCTCCTCAGCCACAACCTGCTTAAATCGCCTAGTCGCCGATACGTGTGATCATAGGGTAATGTTCCCCATAGTAAAACAATCTGACCATAGTTAGCCTTCTCCACTTCCTCAAATACTGAAAGCCTTGAGGAGGCTAGCACCTTGCATCAATGTTGACACATACAGATGTGTTTAGACCCTTAAGTGCCTTGTGCCTTGACTGTGAAGGCCTTGAGCACTATCAGCTCCTGTCTGTGACAAAGCCAAATAAAGCGGTGAGGGACTGACTGAATGGGGGGCAGAGAATTTGTAGTTTGGACAAATTCTCATTGGTCCACAATTCTATGTTTCAATCAGTTTGCACTGACAGATTTGACACATATTGGTTACTTCATACTTGAGGTACAGTTTAGCACAGTTTACACTGTAGCACATGGACAGCAAAACAATTGAACATTTGATGTGTTGACATACTTAATTCCTTGCAGCATATACACAAGGACACTAGTGTAGCATGTAGGAATAAGGACCGAGTAGCCCGGGCAGTGTTCAGTTTCTACTTTCCTTTTTTTTCTCGCTCTCTTCCCCCCCGGGTATGTCCTGTGTTAGTGCGGACGTGATTGGTTGGCAATTAGGCACCGGCATCTGTATAGACACCTTGGGGTCCTCAGGTAGTTTTACTGTGGTGTTAGCTCCGAGCAGTGTGGCTGGCAGCGTTTGGTTGGTGTTTCTTCAGTAAGGGAGAAGTTCCTGAGAAACTTTTTTTAGTCAACGTGTGCCTGGGTAATGCGACTATTGATTGAGGCACGCTGCCTGTTCGTGTGCATGGTGTGCGACAAGTGGCGGTCTGAGTAGTGGGGTCGTAGATGGAGCCCTTCCAGCCTGTGTGCGTGATGTGATATGGCCGCAGATCCTTTTGCTGCCCTGTTCAGCTGCTGTTCTCTTATACCTTAACTACCCAATGAGTGTGTGAAGTGTGTGCATGCTTGGTGTTACTGCTGCTGCCCTTTTTGTTTTGTGTTGTCCTTCAGTAGGTTTTTGATTTGTCCCCCCCCTCTGTCCTGTTGGTCAGAGGGATGAGTAATTGACTGTAGAGTGGCCTCAGGCTGAGGGGGGCTTATTTCTTTTGTATTTTTTGTTGTTTGTCAATCCTCCCTTGCCATATCTCCCTTAGCGCCTTGTCCTGGCCCAGCCTTATTTGGCTATTAGTGCCTGCATAAGCAGGGTATACAGCCTCCACCTGTTTTCAGCCACTTGAGTGCTCTAGTGTGAGTGTGAGCTCTATTAAGTGTGTTTAGCGTGTTGATTGAGTGGAACCATAGGGGTTTGTCTCCCTTTTTTTGTGTGTGTGTGTATAACGAGGTTGCAGTGCCAGAATATCCTGAACTATTTGTGTCCTGCCTTAGAGGTGTGTTTCCCTCCACGTGTGTGTTAGGGGGCTGGTCTTCTGTGCAGCCATTATTTTGCTAGGTAGGCTAGTGGCTCGGCCAGGTATTGGGAGATTTTCCTGTTCCCCTTGTGTCATGTCTGTTTATTTTTAACCTGTGCAACACTTCTGCCTTTTAATGTGTATTTAATAAAGTTTGTATTTTTTATACTTTTTCCTAAATCCTTGTCCGTTGGTTTATTTCAGTGGGAGTTCCCCTGGCTCTAAAATTGTAAAAATCTAGGGGTGGCGTAGTCTACAGTAGGGGGCGCTACACTAGCAAAGGGAATATACTTACAGCTTTGTTGAAGGAGGAGACTAATAAAGAGTAGTTGGATGACAGATGTAGCAACAGCTAGCACTTGAAACCTATCAAATATTTTTTTCTTATGAGGATGTAAAGTTGTTGACGCTAGTTTCACTTCAGACACTGAACTAACACTGAACTATGGCTTACTACCAACACATCCACTGTAGTTGTTGTATTGTCGTACACTTTTCTCATTATAGTCTCATTACTGACAGGCATTACATTTGAGACTTGCAACCACATTACACAACATATGGCATACAAGCAACAAATGAAATACATTTATAAGGAAATAACTTGGGGAATGAAAGACCGACGAGACATGTCTTTTTTCTTTTCGGACCTGACAAGACAAACATGTTATGTTGGCTGACACCTCAGGTTATGTTGCTTGTTCTATTTAGTTGTGTTTCGCTTTGTCACTGGAAACATGAAGCACCATTGAGGCCTGGTGCCTAGATCTACTTCACCCAGGGGTGCAAAGGGGAAGTCTCATAGACTCTTTCTACATGGGAAATAGAAAGAAAACTCAAAAGATTATTGTTTTTTCCATTTTGAAACTGTTTTTATTGTTCCTGTGTGGTATGTAGACTTTTCAAGACACTATGTGAGAAGAGAAGACATTTAGCACTGCAGAGGTCGAGGCGCACAATGTCGTAATCTCAGATTACAAGATGACATTATGAGAAACAGTTTCCACTCACAGAGGATAGCATGTTTTTTTATACATGTATTTTTCATCAATTTGCATCCTGATGTGAACAGCCATACCCATACAGTTTAATTTCTTAAAACGTATGCGCTTTATTTTGTTACTGTCAGGGCCAGGTACAGCACTTGGGTATAAATCAGGCACACCAAGTATTGGAGCAGTGTTTGTCACGGGAGCCAAGCCTGATTTTCGATGTCCTCAGTCAGTTATCTAATGCCCCTTCAACTGGGCTTCCTATTCAGGGACAGCCATCATGGTGTATCTGTCAGAGGTGCAGAGAAATGCCAACCTTGCTGGAGAGAAAGTACTGCAACCAACAGCCAGCTATGTGCATTGCAGAGCTACCTCACATGGAGGCATACACTTTAGACAAGGGAAGGTTGTGCCTTGCTCAAAGAATTTGGAATGACCTGCATGCTGTGGTGGATCTTCCAGATGAAGGAGAGGACAACAGACAGTTTAGGCATGCAGCATACAGACAATTTGTTGCTTGAATGTGCGGTACTCTAGGTGCAGCACCAGCATAGTCCGTGGTGGAAGCCTCAAAATTCTTTGATCGGGGCAATTAGAAGTATGATCTGTGATGGTCATGAAATATAATTAATAAATCTAAAATATACAGTTACTACTTTCATGATGCATCTTGCCAATGCCATACTTCCATGATGCATCTTCTTCACTGGTTTTAGAGTTATTGAGATACAGTACATCTCAAATGTAACATAAGACATTGTGTTACATCTCAAATGTGCAGCAGGGTTTATATAAAAGTTTTTCATGTGGAGAAAAAAATTGGAAATCACACATCACATATATCACAATATTTATTAATTTGCGTTGAAAGCTTTTGTTTCCCTCGTCTTCTAACATCATTGTACCTCTTTCGGGTTCGGATGTTCTTTTTTTGCCAAAGGCGGAGGACACAACTGAGGATATTTCCTCACATACTTCCTTGACCCGTGGAGGTTTGGGGGGATTCTTTCCATCCCCGAAGATAAACTGTTCACGCGCTTTTACCTCACGCACTAGCAGATCGGTCTCCTCCATCGAAAAACGCTCCTGTCTTCCGGGTAAATTCATAATAGCAACACACCATGGAAAATGCGCCGCTGGATTTTAAAGGGAATGAGAGTATAAATCCTGATTGGTTAATTGTATGTTACGCCCAAAACACACCCATGACTAATGAAGTACTTTAAGACCAACCCTTTTGAACCATGCACCTGGTGCAATGTTCGCTTTTCCCGCCGTCAAAACACCAAATTGTGTCGGGCACGCCCCCAAAAGCAACTTGCGCGGTAGACTTTAGACAATGCGCATATGATCGTGAAATTAGAGCCCAATGTCTTTTTTCTGTTTTATTTCATAAGACCTTACAGAAGAATTAAACACAAAAGTATATACCCTCGGTAAACTTGAATTCTGATTCAATGTTTCGGTATCAAAGCCAAATGTCTTTGAAAGGGGGATTGAGAGTATTGGAATCAGAGTGTATGTCTAATTATTTTCATTCATTATGAAGTCATTATGTTTGAGCTAGGCTTGACTCAACTGTCTTTCCATATATGACATAACTGTTTTTATTTCATTCTGTTCCTGTCATTACAGGTTAGGTGGAATATTATGTTATTGGGTTGTTTTGGTGCATTTGTCCCATGCATCAATGGCTATCGGCTCTACTGTGCCATGCTAGCGCTAATTATGGTTTGATTCAGTGCGACCACGTTACTGGGATAACCAATGCCACCTTCTGTCAACCTGGAGTTGTACTTAAAGTCAGGATATTTCCTTGTCTAGTTAGATTGGCTGGTGGATCTTTATATGAAGCATGCTGTCTCTCCCTTGATCATTGTAAATAAAACTCTTTTTCTAACCATCATCTGATTTGGTCTCCTGTTCTACTAATGTAACCCAAAACTTACTATCAACCTGTTCAATCAAATCCAAAGGAAATAAACATACACATGTCCATACTTCTGATGCCATCAGAGCAGCTACTTATTGTGCTCTTAATGCACTGCTAGCTGTCATCACATACAGCCCGCCCCATGGCAGAGAAGTGCTTGTGATTGGTTCCTGGGAATATAATCTTCAAAAGGACCTGCATTTGTTAACAGGTTCAGTTGGTTCACCCAGGCTAAACAAAACCTACTTCAACCAACTGAACAAAACCTGTAAACCTATAGAGTCAATCAAGCTACACAAAACCTCCATGTTATCAGATGATACTTGTTCAGAAATCATGTCATATTATGGTTAAAGGAGCCATTTTTGCCTTGGCTTTGACCAAAGAGCTATCATGAACAAGAGGCATGGTTGTACCCTCCTTCATGTAAAAATCTCAAACTTAGAAATAGCCACTAAAACATGGGCAAATTAAAACAAAGCGCACACGGGTCAAATAACACAAAGCCATTTAACATCGGAGAACAAGGTACAATACTCCATTCATCCAGTCTATGTCCGCTTTAAGATTTAAAATATTCAGCAGTTGAAAGAAAACAGCCTGTCTAACAGCAGTTAGTGCGTACCAAATGGTTCATTTAGACCGAAAGCTCTCATTGCTCTCATTAGACCGAAAGTTTTCATTGAGGTGAAGGCATCAGTTGCACTCGGGTGCGCACTAAATCAAGCGGACCAAGACCCACAAAAAGAGGTGGTCTCTGTCTGCTTGACCAAATGCTGAACGCTGGTACCCTGACAAGTCAGATGATAACATCAAAATGTATAGTTTAGGCATGAACGAAAAGAAAAGCCCAAGTTTAAGGCCATGTACACATGCAGGCGGGTATTTTTACAAACGCACATTTGCTGTCCTCCGTTTTCTAAAAACTCTTGGGTCCACACACGACTGTTTTAAATATATTCACACCCACACAAAACCGCAGAATTTCGCGGTAACAGGCTTCTCAGTTGATCCATGCTGTCAATTGTCTGACATAAACAAGGGCGTATATGTGACGTTTACGCATCAATTGTCGAAGTTAGTGACGTTTAAAAGCATAAAGCTCTGGTTACTGATATCCACACTGAAACGCCAAACAGGATTATTCACTTTGGTCGATGGTTTGATGTGTGGATCACAGGCCAAATCGTTGAAAAATATCCTTCGCCACAGACATCTAAGTTGTTTTGCACCATCACAGCCCTGTTTTTATCGTGCTAAGCCCAGGTAGCCTTGGTAGAAGTCCTACTTAGGCCCTATGGTGCGCAGCTAGATGTATCTGCTGAGCAAAATTATTTGCTACCACTAGGGTATGACTAGATTTTTAGGCTAAAACTCTGGTGCAATCCCTCTGGTGAGAATGTGTAGAGGGACCTACTCCGGTCCAAATGAACTATTCGAAATTTATGGGTGGGGGTACTATGCTAATTATTTTATTTCCTGTTTGTGGTAAAGGTAGGCGACATGGGGTGAACCCTAAACCATGGCCAAATGTGGGCTACCAAAGAAATACAAGACCTCATTGACATCCGGTCAGATGAATACATAAACAAACAACTGTCATCAGCGTATAGAATCACAAAATATATGCTATATTCAGGGGCGTAAAGGGGACCACAGTCCAAAGGGCCCCTACCTGTCAAATCAAAGCTTTAAATTATATTGTTCTCACTATCCAGAATTTAGCTAGCGTTGTGCTGCCTTAAGCATATAGGCTGACACATGTGTCTCCACCACATCTGACAACAAGAAAAATCTTTTCACATTGAACATAGACAACTTCAGCTGCAACCTATAGGAAGCAGCATTTTGTTCAAGTAGTCACGTCCAGTCCTACTTGCTTAAATTTAAGGGAGTTTGAAAATGTTGTCACAACTTGCTGAGTGAATAGGCATGACATCTAGGTTCATCAGTCTCATACTGCAAAACAGATTTAACTTTGCGCTGTGGAAAGCTTCCAATGGACCTGGTATGAGGTATGATAGTGTCTTACAGCAATGCCTTGGTCACAGTCACAAACAAATTGTGCATGGCAAGTTGTAGCTAAGCTTTTTAGGTCGTTCAGTCATTATCTTAACAGGCATAATGTATAGCTATCTGTAGTTTAGCTACATTGCGAATTAGTCTCAAATTCAACAATCTTTTCAATTCAATTCAATTCAGTTTTATTTATACAGCGCCTTTTACAATAGTATTGTCTCATGGCGCTTCACAGAAGGAGCACCCAAGAGCAACAGGGGCAAGGAAAAACTCCCTAATGTTCAGTTAATCTAGGAAGAAACCTTGGGCAGATCCACGACTCAAGGGGCTAACCCAACTGCCAGGGGTCATGGCGAAAAATTACAATCAGTAGTAACCATGACAGACTATAAGTTACCTATAGTTTTGCTAAGGTTCATAATAGTTCATAATAGAGTATTATCCCACTTTTACATTACATGGTAGTCAGTCTATAGGTGGTTATCAGGAATTATGGCTGGACAATGTAGCAGTGGCCAGGCATAGTGACAAACTCAAAGGAGTGAAATGGGTCATGGGGGTAACAGTAAGGGTCCATTTGACAGCGCCATTGTGAGGGGGGGTCAATCACAAAGCCTCAGGAAGGGGAGTCGGGCCCAGCATCGGCATCCAGGAAGGTCCTCTGTGATAGGGAGTCGGTCCTGACATGGGCCTCCCGTAGTGTTGGTTGTGGTCCACTCAGGAGGGGAGGGTGAGAGGAGTCCGCCAGAATGAGGCAGGGATGACACTCAGCAAAGATAATTGTGGACAGAGGAAAATAGTGAATTAGGCCAGGCTCACACATCAGAAGGCAAATGCGTAATTTGGGCATACATATGTGTATAAATATATATAGATATATATAAATATTGAGAGAGAACTGAAAGAGAGAGAGAGGGAGTTGTACGGCATGACACATGAAGGTTGTGTGGCGGCGCTAGGCTATAGCAGCATAACTAAGGTATGATGCATGGTAACCCAGCACCACTGCAGGGATGGTCAGTGGCTGCCATGCCTCGCAACTGGGGGCAACAGTAGAGGCAGTCCCTTCCAAAAGACCCATGAGAAGTGATGATTTGCCATGCACCATCCCTAACTATGGGAAACAGTAAAGAGGAAGGTTTTAAGTCTAGACTTAAAGGTATTGAGAGTGTCCGCTTGTCGAATGTGGGGGGGGGGGGATTATTCCACAGGAGGGGTGCACGGTAACAAAAGGCTCTTCCTCCTATAGTAGATTTTGATATTCTTGGGATTACAAGGAGACCAGCATTTTGGGATCTTAGGGTTCTAGGAGGGTGGTAAGGGACAAGTAAGTCTTTAATATTGTAAGAACCAGTACAGATGACCCAGGAGCAACACGTTCAATCACCAACAGTTTATTAAGGAATGGGGGGAAAGGGAGTGAGTGGGTGCTCTTCAGGTGGCGAGTCGGGCAACCGGGTCAGGAGAGCTGGGCGTTCGTTGTGGACAGGCAGCGGGTCGGGAGCCGGGGCTGGAGAGCAGAGCGTAGGTCGGGGACAGGCAGCAGGTTGGAAGCCGGGGCAGGCGAGCAGAGCAGAGGTCGTGGACAAACAGCGGGTCAGAAGCCGGGGCAGGTGAGCAGCGCAGAGGTCGTGGACAAACAGAGGTCGTTACCAGGGGCAGGAGAGCAGAACAGTGATCAATCGGTCCGGGGTCGTCAACAGGAAGGCAATCCGTCAGGATACGAGGAGCAGAGAACGAGAGGAGGCAGGTGAACAGGACAGAGACACAGGAAACAGACGGGCGACAGAAACACAGGACCTCAGGGAAACGGGTTTCGGGAGCAGGAGCAGGAGTCAGGGTCTTAATGCTTGCCTTGCTTGAATAGCAGTCGGTTCGCGGACGGTCTGACATGGAACACTGGGAGACAGGGGTTTAAATAGAAGACAGGCAACAGATAACGAGCAACAGGTGGAAGTAATGATTGAGGCAGATTAGCGTGAGTGAGTGGGAGGGGCAAGCAACCAGGGAGAGAACGGGTGATACAGACAGACAGACATGACAAATATATGTTGGTGCATCGCCCTTGAGGGCTTTGTAGGTTAGGAGGAGTATTTTAAAATCAATTTGACTTTTAATAGGGAGCCAATGTAGGGAAGCAAGGATAGGAGAGATATGTTCATATTTTTTAGTCCTGGTGAGAGTTCGGGCTGCAGCATTTTGTATTAGTTGTAGGTTTTTGATGCAAGTATTGCTACACCCAGAGAACAGAGCATTGCAATAATTGAGCCTGGAAGTAATAAATGCGTGTAAGAATTTTTCAGCATCCTCAAAGGATAAGAACTTTCTAACCTTAGCAATATTTCGTAGGTGAAAAAAAGATGTTTTTGAAATGTGTTTTACATGACTATTTAGAGAGAGGTCCTGGTCAATAATTACCCCAAGGTCTTTAACTTTTGCATTACATGACAGTGACAGGCCACTGAGTAAGTTTTGGTGATGGGGTAGAGTGTTGGTCAGCTGTTTAGGGCCAATCATCATAACTTCAGTTTTATCAGAATTTAAACAAAGGAAATTATTAGTCATCCAGGTTTTGATGTCTAGGAGACATGCATCAAGTTTAGTCATTGGCATATAGTCATTAGGCTTCATAGAAAGGTAAAGCTGGGTATCATCAGCATAGGAGTGGAAAGTAATACCATGTTTCCTTATAACAGATCCTAACGGTAACATGTACAGGGAGAACAGCAGGGGGACCTAGCACTGAGCCTTGGGGTACACCAAACTTTACTTTGGTATGGGTTGATGACTCATTATGAGTGTGTACAAACTGGTAGCGACCAGAGAGGTATGATTTGAACCAGGCTAATGCAGTGTCTTTGATGCCTATCATGTGTTCAAGTCCATGGTCAATAGTGTCAAAGGCAGCACTAAGATCCAATAGGATTAATATTGATATATATCCATTATCAGATGTAATAAGGAGGTCATTGAAGACTTTAACTAGGGCTGATTCTGTGCTATGATTAGTTCTAAAGCCTGACTGGAAGGTTTCCTGGATATTATTGTCATTTAAGAAGCTACAGATTTGCTTAGACACTATTTTCTCAAGTATTTTTGAAACAAGTGGGAGGTTAGATATGGGTCTGTAATTAGCAAGGACATCAGGATAAAGGTTTGGTTTTTTAATTGATGGTTTAATAACAGATGTCTTGAAAGATTTTGGGACATGCCCAGCTATGAGTGGGTCATTTATAATTTTAAGAATCGTCTCAGCCAGTAGACCAGCACATGCACCAAGCCCAAGTGGCAGGTAGGCCTATAGTATGTTTATTCAGTATACACAATTAGAACAACACAGGGCCCCACCACCCAGGCTTGTGTGACCAGCACATGCACCAAGCCCAAGTGGCAGATAGGCCTATAGTACATTTATTCAGTATACACAATTAGAACAACACAGGGCCCCACCACCCAGGCTTGTGTGACCAGCACATGCACCAAGCCCAAGTGGCAGATAGGCCTATAGTACGTTTATTCAGTATACACAATTAGAACAACACAGGGCCCCACCACCCTTTTCAGCACAATGTAGCCTCCACAGGGTCCAAAACAGAGTGCTCTAAACGCAACAATAATGAAAAAGAAGTGCATGTAAATTTATACCCTCTGGCTATAAATAGGCCCACAGCAGTGAAATATAGATGTAAATATGTTGCTCGACACTTCCTCAGGGAATTGTGTAAAATCAAAGTATAATGCTGGTCCTTGCAGAGTTTTGGATGCAAGCAAGAGGTGAGCAAGTGTAGCTGTATTGTTAATGTCCTGTTGATGAAAGCTGTGCTATTCAGACACATTGCTCCTTTAGCGATGTGGGTGTTCGTTTGTATTTAGCATACATTTGAGGGAGAGAGGCTACGATCTCTCCACAGCAATGCCGGATTAAAGAGGCCTTATGCAACAATTTTAGATTAATTTACCTTGTTGTGGTTCTGTAAAACTTTATGGGGCAATTGGTGGCTGTTTTGAATCCCCCTACATGATCTGGGCGGAGATTGGGAAAGTGTAAGGTTCAGCCAGCAAGCCGCGGTCAAGTCTCGTGGAAGTCTCAGGTTTCGCTAAGTAACAAAATGTTTCACGCCACTACACACACGCTCACAGATAATAGGGTTGCTAACTGTCCCAAATTGTCCAGGACATCCCAATTTAACGGTGATTTTGTCTTGTCAGGGACAGTGTCAGTCCCATACTCCAACCACAGCCTCGTTGGCCAATAATAGGCTTCTGTAAACGTGGCAAAGCTCACGCAAAGGTAGCCATGGCAGACATCTCAAGTTTCCTGGAGGCTCCAGGAGTCTCACATATTCAGATAGTGGCTCCTTGAGTGACATACAATCTTCCATAAATTGTGCAATTGTGCAAATTTCATTTGCGAGTGGGCTAAGTGGTCAGAGCAAGAACTTTATGGGTTGACTGAAGGCTGTTTTGAACATGATGTGAGCGGAAATTGGGAAATGTAAGGTCGTGGTCAAGTCTCGTGGGAGTCTCAGGTTTCGCTAAGTAACAGATTGCTTCACGGCACCCAAACACGCTCCCAGATAGTACAGTTGCCAACTGTCCTGAATTGTCCGGGAGATCCCGAATTTTGGGTGATTTTGATTTGTCTCGTCGGCCAATAATAGGCTTCTGTAAACGTTGCAAAGCTCACGCAAACGTTGCTATGGCAGACATTGTGCTATCGTGCAAATTTCCTTTGTGAGTGAAGTGGTCAGAGCCAGAGGGAGAAGCAGTAAAAGTGAGTGATGATGAGACGGGGGAGCGAGCGGAAGAATTTTTACAGACAAATCTTAGCAGACAACCTCTGTCTCTGTTATCATCAAATCATTTAGCATTCAAATGAAAGCGTTTTGCAGCGTGAATGAAAAAAAAAGCATGTGTGTTGTGTGTGTTGTAGGAACGTGGTAGAAATATGTAGGCTACAACACCCTATTTTGACTTCTGCTCTCAGCTGATGAGAGTTTAACAGTTTACCCAATGTCTATGTATGGGCTATTTGAAAATAGTATAATTGCATCTGCATTGTGATGCATTGTGCATCTGGGCCATGTAGCGTAATGATGAGGCCAGTAAAAGCCCAAGTATGATTGGTTATGATATATGATATATGATAGAGTGGAACTGAACCAGAATGGAGCAGAATAGAGTTCTGTAATGTACACAATACAGCTCTGCTCTCCATGCAATTCTATCTATCTATCTATCTATCTATATGTATAATTTATCAAATGAGGGACACTTTCTTCCAGGTGGAGGTGTCGACCCTCCCGCCTGCAAAAAAGGCTAATAAATATATCTCATTTGGGGTTGAGGAAGTTGGCAACCCCTCCAGGTACTGGCTAACTATAAACACAGCGTAGTGAAGGGGACTCAAACATTCATCATGGAACAGCCAAAGAAAAAGAAACAGAGAAAACTGATGTCGGAGGAAAAGAGAAAGAGGAAAGGTCAGTGTTGTAAAATATCTAGTCCGAAGCTGTAGGGGGAGCTCTGTAGAGAAAAATGCGAGCACAAACCTGGAACAAACCAAGAAAACAGCGAGGAGGATGCATCCAAGGGTGCATCCTCCTGAAGACTCTATGGTGCCCTCTTGTGTTCAGCAGTATCTTCAGTCTACTATGGAGATTCATCTATGGAGCCCCCTAGGGTGACTTTAATGATGGCTAAAACAAAACTTGACAGAAATAACATAAGATACTGGGCTAGGAATGCTAAAACTCATCTACAGGTGGTTAATATTTTGAATTATTCGATGTACAATGTATGTACAATGTATTACTAATATGTCTTATATATAAATAAATAAACAAAAAAAACTTAAAGTGTTTTTGTGTATGGATTTGAATGTAAGAAATCATCTGAAAGTGATGATTACACCTAAAATTTATAATGCATTGCATTGTCTCCCTTTACATTATTGAACCAAACTGATTAAAAACAAGATACTGTGGAGAAGAATATAGATGTCATTTTTATCTGATAATAAAATAAGCGCACAACAAGTCAAAGCAATATTTCCCCGTTCTTTCCCCTGTTTCGTTTAGTCCTGAACAAAAGTTTGGCAGAACTAAATGTTGTTTTGAATAACATTTAAATCATATCTAGACAATTTACAAAAGTTATATAATTCTTGTAATGGATGTGGATTGAATGCACATATACAACTCACATACATTTAAACCAGTGCATTATTTGTTTTTGTTTTGTGCATGCATTGTGCGTGTGTGTGTGTGTGTGTGCACGAGTGTGTGCATGCATATGCATTAGGGCCAAAAGGATAGGGGGTGGAAGGCCTGCTGTCAGAACTGATGTGTGTTGGAGGCCTTTGAGAAGAGAGCTGGAATTTAGAGGAGGGCAGAGAAAAGAGAGGAAGGGTTGGGGGTGGGTGAGTAGATATGCTAACTATGAGTGATACTGTTAGGTTTGGGTTTTACTTAATGCACTTTGCTTGCATATATTTAACAACTAAATGTTTATGCTATAACTGTTTCATGCATGGGTTTTTTGTATGACCATTGTCTTTATTACTTTTTTTTACCATGAGATATTACACCATAAATTCAAGATAGTGGATAAAAGAGTGCATTATTTCTTCCTGTAGTGTAACTGTCAAATACTTTTATTTGCTTAGTTATGTGGCATAACTCATCAAAGTTTCATAAACATGACATTTTTACTTTCCTTTCTATGACCGGAAATGTAACTGGTGGCAACTGTCCACTGTGGACGCCATGCATCAAGGAAGTAAAAAAGTGCACCGAAGGTTATATTTTGAGATTTTTTGAGTACCCTGTCCAGATCATTGATAATACATCAAATAAACAACATTATGGTATATTTATTGTATACATACTTGAATGAGAATGAATCAATATTGTATTAAGAGTAATGTGTTATATTTTGGAAAATAGCTATAATTGATTTTATATGGCAAGACAAAGACCCTTGAAATGGATTACACCAACACATGAATTTTAACATACTTTTTCAGCGAGATGGTGACAGCAGAAAGATGAGATAAGATGCTCTGTTCACCAACATTCTTTTTACATCCTGTGTACACCGGCAATGTTGTCAGTGCTCAAGTTCACAACTGTCATGCTATGTTGCAACTGTTAGTGTTTTAATTAAAAAATAGTGATTTGTATGTGTCTGGCCAAGTGCCCGGAGCACACTCATTGAAAACCATTTGTAAATGCAAATACTGACCAAACTTGAAATAGCTTTCAACATAGTTTTGCTTTTAAATGAAAGTTTGACTTGTACCCACGCAGAAAAACACCAGATTGCTTCAGTGCTGGCATATCACATTAAAGCAACACAGTGTCATTCTTTTACCATAAAAATGCTTCAAACTCAGTCTGATGCATACAGTGCTTGTAATTCAGAGAGTGAAGGGCCATTGCAATGTGTGCCTGCAATGATTATTGCACTATTATGTAACAATGTTGATTGTCATGATCCTTTTCTATGCAAGTTATTATTCAATTATATTATATTTGTACAGATAACTGGCCTTATTGATGCCAAGAGGCATAAATATCAATTCTTTCATCAGTTCTTCAACCTTCAATCAATTCTTCTAATTTACTAATATTTATTCAATTTTTAATTAATACAGCATTTTAATTAATACTGCCTAGTCTAGTATAGGCATGACCTCTTCTAGACAGATTTATATTGATTAGTGAAATTTGACTCACATTCTGGCCACAATCAAATTGTAATTGTTTTATAGCCATTTTCAAACATTCATGTGTGCTACCACTCTGCATGAATTTTCTGTTTCCAGCATTTATCCATGAACTCCTCAGTGACAAAGCTGTTGCTGGCCTGTTGCTTTGTCCCAGGCTAGTTCCAGCATCCTCAGAGGTTATAATAATGCCTGACCAAATCAGCAGTGGCTTGCCTGTCCTTTGTCATAGCAGAACAATAGAGGAGAGTGGGAGGCCTCCAGAAGTCACATGTGCTGCTTTGATTCACAGCACACAGCAACATATAATAATAAGTAAGTTGTTTGTTTTTGAGATTTTTTAAGATTGCATCTGAAGTTTCCCAATATCAACATCAGCATACAAATGTACAATTTCTATTTTCATTTAAATCACCAAAGGCCTCATTGCTCCAACAATTATGTTCTGCCAGAGTAAGGGATTGTCTGACTGTCTAAGAAATATATGCCATTTTATATGATTAAGTAGAATTAGTACCCTCATATGTATTTTTTTAAACTTGAATGAAATTTCTATAACATGAAGCCTTGATGTGTCTTCAGAGCATGGATCACTAAAAACTAACATCAAATTGCAGTAATCATTATTAGAACAAAATTTAAGATTTAATATTGTTAAATACCATTTGAACATTTAACTGACCCTAACTAATCCTTCAGTGTATACTGTATCTAAACGTTTAGCATGAAAGAGGATGGGACCAAGAACAGTTGCTGAATATTTAGAGGACTGAAGGTTGTAGGGAAAGATAGTTCCCTTCACTGCCTTCACCAAAATGCATTGTCAGACAGAGGGGGTGGATGGTTTCTAGGCGGCTGCTGGGGCTGGCAGGGCAGATGCCTGCTGACAGTATGCAGTAGTACCAGTAGGCAGATGCCTGCTGGTTTGTTCACTCTAGCTGCAGGCAGCTGGGAGGGGAAACTCTCTCTGGAGACCAACTTAGTTTGAGCTGTCGCTTTCAAACATTATCCATAAGCTATGGATACTGGCAAAAGGCTCTAACAATGATGAGGTAATTGTGATTATTTCAGAAATTTGTAGGCTATGCATTCTACTGTCATGCAAGCCTCTCGTATCAGATGGTATTGTACAAAAGTGTCCCCATATGGAAAGTCCTGTTGAAAACAAGCAGCCTCTGACTCTTATCTGTGCAACAATAATGCAAGACAATGTAAATCCAATTTAGGCATACTTTGCAACCTTTGTTATGAGAATTTTTACATTTACATTTACATTTAGGCATTTAGCAGACGCTTTTATCCAAAGCGACTTACAAAAGAGGATAACATTCAAGCTACAACTCAATGAAAGAACAAACAAGGAGTGCATATTGCTAACATAGAGTCTGCACTATGTTAGCAATATGCACTCCTTGTTTGTTCTTTCAGAATCCAGAATCCTTTCAGAATCCTGAACTTTAGTAGCCTACCTGATGCTATTTATTTGATATCAAAGAGCACATGTTACAGTGGTTCATCTTCTGAGAACTAAATGAAAACACACATTTAGACAGTATCGCTTTGTCCCTTTACTGAAGACAGTGACAGAAAAGATAATTCTGCAAGAACTATTTTAGTACTAGTAACCTATAAATGAACTGACCTGATAAAAGAATCCACATACACCACAAACATTTAAGGTTAAAATGAGCACCATTCTTTAACTGTGGAGCATGAATACATGTTACAGGTACAATACAGGTCGGTGAACTCTCCTTAATGAAACAGAAGCACTATATGGATTTTCTTTTTAGGATATGCAGCAGCATAGTGAACCACCGTCTTGGCAAACATGATTAAATATGAGCATTCATCTTAACATTTCAGATTGACAAAATGGACAGTAATGTGTCTGTCAAGAAGGCTGGAAAGGACAAAAGAAAGGTTCCATGGATTGTTTGTGAAGAAACACTAGCTGTCTTATAGGAGTTGGGTGTGGGTGTTAGTGTGGGGGAAGGGCACAGGCAGGGGCTACTGACTTGAATGATAAAAAGAAAGGTAATGCACTTTTCAGATTATTGTTGAAAAAAAAAAAAGACAGACTCTCATAAGGTGGAAAGACAAACAAGCATGTTATGTCACCTCAAGCCTCAAACATTATTTAGCCTATTATTAAGAATAAATAAAATGCCCAGCTTGTCAGACAAAGCCAATGCATGCTCAAGGTGTTTATAAAATATATGCTACTTTAGGCTCAGATAATGAAAAAGCAGCTCAACAAATCAGGCAAGGATTTAGAAACAAGTAAAATAAACGAATGCATGCAATGCAAAAGACTATTAGGTGTAAACATTCCCCTCCCCCGGTCATTCGAGCTGGGCCTAAACAGCCTACATAGAATTAGGCTACAGCCCATGGGCATTCTTTACAACTCGTTTATCAGACGTCATTCAGGAGTGGTTGGCATGTCTATCCTGCAACAGGATTTTCATTTGTATTAGTGAATAAAACCTCAGTTGATCAATCTGAGGCTACCCTCCGACCTGCTATTAGAAAAAAATGCCAACATGCAATGACATGTCATTGTGCTGTCATGTCATCACGAACGAGTTGTTTGGGAAATGAAGCAAAACAGTCTATCTCTCAAAGGCCTAGCCTATAACCTAGAAAGGGGGTTTAAATGTGTAAACCTTCTCCCTTGTCTTTTTGGAGATGTGTAAGATACAGGTGACATGATTTGGCCTGCTTTTAACAACACCCGGTTATTTCATGAAATTCAGATTATTGCATGGCAATAGTGATAAAGGCCCATTGTCAGAATTAGCGTATCTTTGTAGATTTACAAAAGTTAATTCAAGAGTCCCCCACGTGACTGGCTACTGTTCCGCCGTGAACGCGCTTAGTGCAACAGCTGCATAGTGTGAGATTTGCAAACACTGAATGCAAGCAATCTAACCGGCTAACAATTGGTTAACTTAGCTAACCAAGACAAAACTTAGGCGGACATGGTAATGTTAACGTTGTTTATTGCGTGACCTTACAATAGATTTCCATCAATTCCTTTCTTTTCGCAACTGTACGACTCAACCAATTGGTATCGGGTGAGTTTCCCCATTCTGTTAGACACCCACACATTTAAAGATTTAACGTAAACGTGTGTCTTTCTTACAGTCACTTAACTCACGGTAAATAACAAGTGTTCAGTATGTATAATTATAATTATCTGAAATGTCGTCATTAATGTTATTAATAGCTTTAACTGAAATTGATTGTACCCTTAACTTAGCCTATAGCTCTTCTGCACCCTGTAAAGCAGGAACTGTTTGTTGTTCAATGCCCTTTCATGCATAAGCACTTTCATGGCTTAGCTCGCTATTCTACCAGCCTCAAAACAGAAAAACTTTTTTATGTACTTTAACGCTTAACGTTATTGTGTAAACATACGTTGTTGCTCACCAACATTGATTTGTTGAACTAAAGCTGATATCGTGAACTGATAAAAAGTAAAATCAGCTTCTTCCAGCTTTAGTAAGTTATGGGGTAAGTAACTTAACGTTAGCTAGAAAAGACTGAAATACAGGTATGTTGGCACAAACAGGTTTGATGCACTCAGTTTTATGAATTATATTCGAAAGCAATTTATTATTATATATGTATCTAATTAATAGTCTTACATGAATGTGCTTACCACCAGGTGTCTTATTTTATTTGTAATTAAGTAATTGCGTTACCAAATATGCTAGCTAATCCAATAACCGCTGAATTGGAGCATCATTGTCCTCATCACGTTGTTCTGGAGTTGTTCTCTGACCACCACGAGAATTAGCTTTGGCTGATAACTGCTGTTTGTTGACTAAATTTGACAGACCAGCAATATAATGCAGGTTGAACACTATGGCACTAAATAAAAAAAAAAAAAGAAAATAAACTCCAATTATTTTTGACTGGGCGTTTCATATGGCAATGCCAAACCAAAGACGTAGTGGCAGTAGGCCTTATTGTAACGTTAAAGAGTTAGTTCAGTCTCTATATACTGTATATTCAACCTCATTGATAATCATTTTGGGTAACGTTAGATGGTCCGGGGTCACTAAATGAATGAGTAACGTTAAATTTGCTTCCAAACAGGTCTCACGCACGTGTCAGGAAGTGAATTCGTACATTTCATCTAGATTGAGACGAACAGGCGAATGATCAGGTAGCCTACATCATAACTATGTTTTGTGTTTATTATTCTGAGCTACAATATTTTTTAATCGTCACCATCAGTGCAAATCATTATCACAAAGGTGTCTTGGGGGATAGGTCACGAATTATTACTTAGACTCTGACGTCCAGCGTTGGATTAGTTTCAAAACTGAAAGTTATCGTTACGCAGCTGCGGGGGTTTAAGATTTCGTAAACTTGTAATACTGAACAGAAGCTACTGATTCACGGGAAACAAAGCTCATAAAAACTTCCGCCCCACCGTAGCGAACTGCCTTTCATCAATGTAACATCACCAGCAATAACGTCGTCATGCTAGAAATGCGGTGGTTTTATTTAGGCTGCTAAGTTATTTTTATAACACTTGTAATGAATGCTGTAGTGAGAGCAGATGGCACCAGAAGCATCCAGAAGCGTGCAAATATTTTGGCATGTCTGTCTACCTTTCCACATTACAAAACTATAGGTTATAATATAGGTTAACCCATACAACACAGGCACTCATTCTCAACTATTCAAACTGGCATGTTGATCAAGTAATTTTCAAAGCTTTGGAAGTTACTGAAGTAGAGTGACTGAAGTAGGGCTTACTACAAAATATTTCAAGCCACACTATTTATGGTTTTGTTGTCTAATATTAAACAAGAGAGAGAGAATTTAAATGTGATGATGTGAGGATATTTGTAATGTCTACGCTCTCTCTTCGTTTAGCAGGAAGAATGCTGTCTATCCAGCTCCACCTTGGCTATAGTTTCTCCCAGATTTAATGTTTCCATGTGGTAGCCTATTTTAGTGCTGTAATGTTAGACTATGAGAGTGCTTAAATTTGTCAGTTATAACTAGTTAGGCTAGTATTTACTAGAAAACTTTGAGTGTAAAAATGACTTGAGTTAAATTATAAATGTAATGTTTGCTTTCATTGTCCTCACAATATGTTATGAGTAATGTCTGTAGATGACTGATGTTTTTTCTATATGTATTCACAACAAAGTATCTTTGTTTTCAGGATAGGCCTTAAACATCAGGGGGAAACATCAGATAAACCCACGATCTCTCCCAGTTGCACACTTGCACTTCGTCACATCAAGTGGAATTGCCACAGCTTTCACTCTTAAACATAATGGCTAGCAGTAGAACCATGCTCCAAGTTCTCTGGCAGCAGTTAAACTGATGACTCTGGCATGGCTGGGAACTGAAGGAGGTGGAATCTTTATTGTCCATCCAGAAGCTCCCTACTTTGACCATAGTTGGTCTTTTGAAGGCCTTGATTGTACTGTTTCAGTCAAGTAAGGGTGAAGTGGCATTGTGCTGAGCTGCAGTACTACAAGATTTGGACTTCACAGGTGCAGAAAGATGCCCACTCACCCACTAATCCCATTTATGGAGAGTGCTGATGGACTAGGACAAGACTTTCTCAGCAGCAGTAGTGCCACTATGCCTGGTGCTAGCTCCAGCATGACACCCCATGCTAGCCTTGCACAAAAAAATGATGTTCAGGCAGTCCACTCCACCCTAGCAGTGGACTGTATGTTTTGTGAACAAAGTTTTCTGCAGCAGGAGGACTTGGGACCACATGTATTGTCTGAACACCCCACAACACTGTTCGAACCAGCTGTTTTACGTGTGGAGGCAGAGTTTCGCACCCCTGGTGAACGGCCATATCCCAGTCCAGAAAACAACTGTTTCCCTGTTCATCTTGAGGAAGCGGCAATTAGCTGTGTGGTGTGTGGCCAGGAGGCAGTAGATTCAGCTGAGCTGGAGTTTCATATGAAACGGCACAAAGACTGCTACTGCTACTGTTGCTCAATATGTGGACGCCGCTTCAAGGAGCCTTGGTTCCTCAAGAACCACATGCGCACACATGGCAGTAAGGCCCGTGGCCGAACTCTACAAGACCCTGAGGGTCCAGTTACCATCAATGGGGTTGTGCAGGACCAACCCCCACCCAATATAGTGTCAGCCTACCGGTTGTGCATGATCTGTGGATTTTTCTTTGCTGACATGAAGGCACTTACTGAACACAGCAGGGCCCATGGCCACAAGCCTGAGCTGTATGAAGAGGAGGAAGAAGGGCCTTGTCAGAAGCATCCAGAACATGTTGAAGAGATCCTCACCTGCCAAGATACATTCCTGAGGCTGTTCCAGCTGCAGCCAGCAACTCAGGCTGGAGAGCAACAGGGGGCAAGCCGTGGCATTGCCCTAAACCCTTTCAACACCTACCAAGCCTGGCAGCTGGCCACCAAGGGGAAAATTGTGACCGGAGTCAATGTGGCCAAAGAGCTCAGCCCAGACTCCATATCTGACAATGAAGACTCCTGCTCAGACAAGGAGGAACTTGGCCGGATCTGGGCATCTGGACAAACTGGGAGAGAGGAGAGAGTTGAGAAGTCACCTCCAAGCCAGCTGAAACCCAGTGAAGCCCAGACGCCATCTCCAGAACCAGAGCAGAAAAGCCTCAGAAAGGACAAGCCCACACACTGCCAGTACTGTGGAAAGACTTTCCGCACTTACCACCAGCTGGTGTTACACTCCCGCATCCACAAGAGAGAGCGTCTTGGAGCGGAGAGCCCCACTCCCTCACTGGATGGGAAGGCCTACAGCACAGGCTCATCTGACAGCACAGCTCTGGACAGAGCAGATGAGGATGGGGACGATGGATGTGAGGAGGGCAATCCTGCACATTCCCTCCAAACTGGTAAGATTTGGGTTTCATAAACATGTGTTGCTGAAGCAACAAAAAACCCACAAGTGAGAGTAGCCATCTTGTCCATCATGGAAATATATCTACAATAGAATATATTTAAACAAAAAAGCACAAAACATATTGTATGTTGTATAATGCACAGTAAGTTAATTAAGTAATATACTTTCACACACTGCAATAAAACAAACAACTAGATGCTTCTACTACACATTTACACCAAAGGTGCTGTTGATATTTCTACACCCTGTCCATAGGTGGAGGTTTGGCAACACATGAATGGGTGTGCCAAGTCAAGAGCAAACAAAACCTGTAGATCTTGATCAACTGTGGCTAGAGCACACATGACTAGAAAACACAGCTAAGCTGAGACAAGTCTGACAGCCTCATCTGTGAAAGAATGTTTAATGTTGGTTACTTATATTAAAACATTACCAATGTCAGGGCGTCAGGGACTATAGAGTTTATCTAGTGTAAAGCTAGTTTCTCTACACTAACACTACTGTACTGAGGGACAAAAAATCAAAGAATTTTTGCCAGGTGTTTGAATTGACAGATTCACAATCTCTATATCAGTCATTCAGTTCCTCTTGAAAAGTTTTAGTACATTTGATTTGCCACAGAACAACAATTTAAAGAAATGACCTCTTCCTTGTGGTCTTACAAATGTCATCATTTCTCTTTCCTCAAAATTAGATAAAAAAGATGAGAAGATGAAACTGAAGATTCTTGCACCGTCACGTACATGCACATTTTGTGGCAAGACCTTTCGTTCCAACTATTACCTCAACATTCATCTCAGGACACATACAGGTGAGTACAAACAGTTTTGATAATGTATTTAAAATGTACAGTAAAAGTTGTATGAGTATTAAATGTACACCAGTAATATATCAATTTAGGTTATAAGATTCAACATTGCCTTTATTACATCTCATTATACTAGAATAAGGGAGTAAAATTCTTGTGTTTTTTGCGCCTCTAAATAAATAAATAAATAAATAAATGTTATGTGAAGAGAGAGAGAGGGTGTGAGTGTGTGTGTGTGTGTGTGTGAGAGAGAGAGAGAGAGAGAGAGGGGAGGGGGAAAAAAAAGAACAAAATGAGAAAACCAATGCATGATGGGTTTGTGAGGTTGTAATTTTCTTTATTTTTATTTGTAATTGTTTTCTCTCTTTGTTTTATAGAATGCAATTTTTAAGCATGATTGTTTGTTTGTTTGTTTGTTTGTTCTTCTGTTCTTCCCCTTCTCCCCACCCCTCAGGAGAGAAGCCATATAAATGTGAGTACTGTGATTATGCAGCGGCTCAAAAGACCTCCCTGAGGTACCATCTTGATCGTCGCCACAGAGACAAACCTTACACTGAGATCCCAAATGTCCCTGTGTCCTCTGCTACCTCCACACCCACCACTGCCAAGGAGCTGGAGCCCTCCCCCAGCATGAGCCAGAAGTCCCTCACAACTAGTGTGTCCAGCACTGTGGCCACAGAGACTGCTTCCAGTAATGGTGTGGGTCAGCAGAGCACCATGGTTGGCTGCAGCCCACTGCCACAGGTGAAGACTGAGCCAGCTGATGGGGGAGCACAGGTCATCCCCACCTTGAAGACTGAAAACACAGATAAGCCAAAGCTGGATGCTGAATGTAGTGAGGAGTGGGGGTCCCCTCTGGACTTGTCTTTGAGAGTCTCTGTGTCTGTGGCATCCGCCTCAGACCTTTGCGGCCAGCTGCCCACCAACACCTGCCTGTTGTGCCCCTTCAGCTCCCTCTACCCAGAGGTTCTGCTGATGCACCAGAAGCTTGTGCACAAGGAGAAACTGGAGCAGAGCAAAAGGCAAGCAGGTTGTGGCCCTGGCACTGCCCAAAAGCTGAAACGTCACACAGGGTGTCCCCCGGCTCTCGAGGGGAAGGATGTGAGCCCGCTGATCACCATGGAGCGCAAACACCCTCGGAGAACTGCATCTCCCCCACCCCTTCCTCCAGTGTCTCCAAAAGCTGCTGAGAAGAGTCTGCCTCTTCATAACAAAGCCTTTCAGGCTCTGCCCAAAATCTCCCCTCTGCAAAAGCCTGAACTGGACAGACAAGGCACCAGGTTGATTGTTCCGCATCCAAGCCATGTCCCCTCTAAAGTGAGTGTGAGGCCTGTTGAGTCATATTCCATGACTGGTAATGAGAACGCTGCAGTGCTGCTGAACCAGGACAGAGATGCCAGTCAGAGAGGAGGTGCACTGGCTTCAGCACAGGGCAGTGTTGTATGGCCCTCTGATGCAGTGCGCCTCTGCCTGTCCAGCAGGTTTGCTCGGCAGCCACAGAGAGACTACAACGAGCCCATCACCAAGCGCCCCAAGCAGTGTGATCTTCCTCCAGCCAGACGGCCACCAGAGGAGCACCTCCACCTCCTGCCCCCAGACCTAGGAAGGGTCAGCGTGTTTCCGCAGGGCAGCAGGGCCTCCACAGCTGGCCAAGGAAGCAAAGCAACAGCGCCCTCTGCAAGCACAGGGCCTCGAGACACCGACTGGAGTGTGATAAACCTGCTGCGCTCCTACACCCCCAGTGACCTGGCCTCAGTGTATCGTAGCAGCCCCAGCCATGCAAACCCACATGGCACAGGTACAGCACTCTCTCTCACTCATTCCCACACACACACACACACACACACACCACTGTGCAAGTGTTTAGTGTGTAGCTTGCAAAGTTACTTAAGATATTAAGCTTATCCTTCTATGTGAACCTGCTTTTGAACAGTGGTTCTTATCAGGACTTGAACATTAGGTTGTTGCCTCCGAAACTGGTTCATGTTTTTGCAAGGGTTCATGTGTGCAAAGCCTAGTAAACCGTCATTTGTATGACAAAAAGAATGGCAAGAGGTATTTGAATATATGGAGACCACATAAACATAGTTTGTTTTAGCTGTGCTCAGTATGTTTCTGTTTGCTCAGACACCAACACCTCTCTCTGACCATGTGTACTAATAAGTGACCATTATATGTTCAGCCCAGTTGGTTTGAGCACAAGATATAAGCAAACATTTACCCTAGAAATGACAATTTCTCTAAATAATTAGTTATTAACTTAATAATTAGTTTTAATACTTAAATAATTTGTTTTCTTGTTGGTTCATGAACATAAAATAAAAAGTAGTAATGATTGTGTTTACTAGTAATAGCTTTAGTGTCCAGCACCAAAAAGTGAATAGAGGTGAAATGTCTACTACTTTATCTGATATGTTATATAGAATAAAACAGAATTGTGTTGAAAATAATTATTCAGCTCATTTAATATTGTGTTACAACACTTCCTCTGATAGTAAGAGCTGTAAGAGGAAACACTACTGTGTACAGTTAGTTCTGCTACTAGGTATTGCCTCTGATCTTTATAGTGGGTAGACCCTTGCTGTACTCTCAGTACTCCAGCAGCCTGCTGCAGAGGCCAGAGACTCCCCAGGCCAGCAGTCAGGAGCCGAAACACTGCCGACCCTCTGAGAAGAGCTCTTAGCACTGATTATCCTGGTGAGTTAATACTGCAGAGAATACACACACTACTATTCTATAGTCAACATTGTGTGTACTTTATTTAGCGATCATAAAGCATGTTGGAGTAAGTATTCATACAGATAGGGTGTCATTGACATGCAAGGTTATCTTGGTTACGATGGCTTCCACTTTTGCAGCCAGGCCAAAGTGTTTGCTTGACACAGGCTTGTTTATTTTGAGCAAAAGCAATTTCAAATGTTCAGTGTACATTTGAAAAGAACACTTTCACGTTTGTTGTTGGCTGTACACAACCTTGGTTCTTATTAAGTCAAGGCTTGATTCATTAAATTAAATTCATTATATTTATACAGCGCCATTTACAATAGTATTGTCGATAGTTTTGGCTGAGCATCATAATAAGTCCAAAATATTAGCATTATGTGGTTGTCAAGCCATATGTGCTTGTCTGTTTGGCTGGGCAGTGCGGTAGGAGCCAAGCATAATTTTAGTCAAGGAGTGAGATCGATCATGGAGGTAACACCGGGTGGGTCCATTTTGACAATTCCATCGTGAGAAGGAATAGGTCACAGGGCTTCTAGGATGGAGAGTTGGTCCTGGCATGGGCCTCCCATGAAGTTGGTTGCAGTCCACTCAGGAGGAGTTGGTGACAAGGAAGTCAGCCAGTGGGCGGCAGAGAGGACACTAAGCAGATGTGATTGTGGTGTATGTGGACAGAGGAAGCAAATGAGTTAGGCCAGTTAAGGTGATTCACACCTCACTGATCATACTGATTACAATACATTGTAAAGAAGGGTTGTGAGGGACTGAGAAATTTTAATCCCAGTTAATTGCATGACATTGTGTACTTTTATACCTGATACAGCATTAATAAAGACAAAGTGCAGATTAAAATTGTGTGGGTTCATGTGAGAATACAAGACCACAAGTATGCCCAGTTTTGGACTCTGTACCAAATCTAGGGCTTCATATAAAATCAATGTATTTAAAAGCATTAAAAAACATAATGGTCCAAACATACAGAGAAGTTTGGGCAAACTCAGAATTTTGCTTTTTAAGCTATAAAAGCCCAAACATGATGAAGTATTTAGAGACAAAAATCTGATTAAAAGGGTGAGGGGGTAAAATATAAAATTTATGTATGGAAAAATTTGTGCTGTCAATGTTAACAATTTACTGTAAATATTTAAAGTTTTTTTTTTTTTTAAACGCAAATGAATCATGTAGACGCATATGTCACCCACCAGCGCCCTCCTCACTTTGGCTTTGACAAGTAATTGATATAAATGCGGTCAGCACAGACAGTCTGCAGCTGCTGCAAAACTACTGCCTAATCTCAAGTTCTTGTTAAGATTTCGAGAGCTCTGTCCGGGGATGAAAGAGTTTCTCTTTAACATTATTCACAGAATACAAGCAGCATAATGATGGTTGGAGATGCTTCATAATATGAATTTTTAAAAGAGCTGACAGACAAGATGAATTGGAGTAGGCCTACAAGGAAAAGCCCAAACCGTGGTAGATTTGAAGCAAGGGGGAATGTTCAAAATTTTTGCACCTGGGGTAGGAGTGCAGGGGGTGGGGGGTTAAAAAAAAATCATGTGGTCATTCGCCCCTGGGCATACCTATGATGTGACGTTTGCAATTGGCATGCAGGCCCCTGAAATGTCTTTCCTGTTAAAAGTCCTCACTAATGCAGATTTCAACAGATTTGTTTAACTTTCATTCTCAGAGACTTTAACCTTTAGTGTGCTTAGAAAAAAACAAACAAGACCAAATAAGTTGCATTTCTGTTAATTATGTATTGGAGATTGAGTTCTGGAATGTTATGTCATTCTTACTCAAAGGAAAGGAAGTCTGAGCAGTGTTCTTTTGCTCTCTCCTCAGGTCTGTAGTGTTGAAAGCACTCTCCTACCTGCAATGCAACTGGATGGAAAGTTTGCAGCTCCACTGTCAAGCGGTGATTTTTTTTTTTTTCCTGTGTGTGTTTGTGTGCACATATGTCTCACTACATGAGCTGTGTTGGACTCTCATAGTTCTATGATTGTGTTTGTGTGTGGATAAACAATGTATGAAAGAGATTGGTTTACTGGCTGCTGAAACTTTCTCAGTCCATCCTTCCTGTTACTCATTTGTTTTGCAGTTGTGTTATGGTTTATAAACATCAGACACCATGCTCATATTGTGAAGCCTCTATCCTACAAAGCTTGAATATGACTATCTTGGGATGATGAGTAACATTAGAGAAGGATCCAGCTGTCCAGTGAAATGAACGTTGTTCTTGACAGTTGTAACATCTCTTTTGATCATCCCTTTACAACCTAAGCTTTATGCGCGTGTTGAATTGATCAATGAAAGCTTTTCTGTTTTGCTACACATACAGTAAGTGGCTATGTAGGTTTGAAATGAGGTTTACCTGAATCTAAAGGTATATAATGGAAGAGAACAAAACATCCATTTTAAAAATATACCTGTAAGTCAACTCTTGTCCAATGTATAATAATCTCACTCTGAAGTGTGTGTGTATGTGTGCGTGTGTGCGTGCGCGCATGTTTGTGTATGGGGTATAACATGGTCAGCTCTGGCGAAATGTAGAAATTTAGTTTTGAGCACTCCATTTTCCTGAAAAGCAACTTTGTGCTGTAGTGTGGATTGCCCAGTGGGCAGTGTAAAAAGCTGTAGCTGTGGTGAGTGTGTTTGAGGTCCAGCTCAGATTCCAGCAGCACTTCCGGGGTTCCTATGGGAATCCCATATTGGTGCACTGCAAGCACTGGGCCCACAGCCACAACGACCCAGATCAGCTGCCTTACACAGGTTTGTCTTTTCCAGGCCTGTAATCATCCATTCCATCACAGAGAACTTAACTTGCATTTTTATTTAAAGCCAATGTGTTGTGCATCCGAATGTAATATGGTGTTACGTTGGATGTGTATTTATTTTCTGTTCTTTGTTTTTTGTTTTTTTCTTATTTTGTATCCTTGGGCCAATTTCAATGAATGTACGCTTGCTGCTGTCTGTATCATTTTATGGTGGTGCTTTGAATGCTTATGTCCAGTGTTATGAATGGACAGCCTTAGACCACTGATGGACTAATACCTGTCTCAGTCCTCTTACTGTTAGACTTGAAACAAGCGGACAGTTTGAGAAGAGTGTTTCTTTTGCTGTCTTGTGTTGATAGATTCTCACTGAAATGCTGCTTGCATGAAAATACTGTGATTAGAGTGTTACTGCTGAGGGGCCGACTGATGCCATGACACAAGTACGGTTTACTGGATGCTGCATGGATATCAGAATTATGTTTGTCTTTAATGCGTCATTTCCTGTCTAACTGGATTGTTAACCTTTGCTTTAACCACTGTTGCCACTGTCACGTTCTACACCAGCCTCTCCACCCTTAGTATTGTTAGACTACATACAAAAAAAGAAATAGTATTGTTTTGGGTTGTCTTGACATTGGCACTTTTATTAGGCTGTACTGTGTTGTTTTTTTTTTTTTAATCAACATAGGTCGGTGCTTTGGTATGTGTGTGGTGGTGTTTTTTCTGTCTTTTTAAATGAGTTTGTATACTGCTGTATGTGGTATTGCTTCCAAAGTGTTTCCAAATTGTCTTTTGGCCGTCCTTTTGCGAATTAGGGTGGAAAAGGCAATAATTAATTTCCTGTTTTTGAAAATGGGATTGTGTTGATTTCTTCACCTTTGGAATTGGATAGAACAGTCTTGTTCATCCCCTGTGTTGTGTTTAAGTTTGATAGGTAATGTCTGAAATAGACGCAAGGCAGTATGCCTGGGTTGGCTGTCAGTCTTATTACAGTGATGGCTTTTGAATACATTTGTGTCTTTGAAACTCTTGAAGCATGGGGACCACTGGAGTATTGTTTCTATCCTACGACCTGTTGTAATCTTGTAAGCCTTATGTGTGTTTGAGCAGCTGTGGTTGCATTAGTTTTTGTCAAAATTCCTTCAGTTTTGATTATTTTCTTAGAGGTACCTTCAGTCATATGTATGTACAAATTGATTATACTGCACAGGGCAACAGGGTCTGCACTGATAGCTGGGACTGGTTGGAGGAGTCCATTTCAAAAGTTGTGGTCAAAATGTCAATTCATGTCAATTAAAATGATCTAAGCCTTATTTGAATTTCAATGTATGTTCATTATGTCTATCTGGTCATATTTGCTAGTGAGTAATGAAATGGACATCTATATTTCCTTCTTTTATCAAGGAAAAGATTATTTGTCCATTTGAGCTTTATAATGCTGAAGATCAAATAGAAATGAAACACCTGCACAAGTGGCTACATGCTTAAATATAGATGTGATTCTGATAGGTGTCCTCAAGAGGGCACTGCAGGCACATTTTTCACAACTGGACTGACTATAGAGACAGGGAGAATGCATCATGAGAGATGAACTCGCCATAAAGCAAGTCATATCACTTCTATTAGCTATTCAAAATGCACACACAATAATGTTTTCATACTTAATTCTTCCATGTCCTGCCATTTTCTTGTGCGGGTTGAAAACCCTGTCGTCATGTTGTACTTGTATACCATGATGGCACAGCGGGAGAGAACTGCCCCCTCTATCTGCCCTGTGGGTGGCACACTGACATCTGGGCATACTTGAGTACACGTGAGCCTATACTGAGTGGAGACTGGCAGAGCACATCATAATGGAGCATTCTGTCAAGTGTAAATTGCATGGGGCAGTCTCCACATTAAAGGACACCCCCCACACTGCCCAACTCTTGCCTGCTTTCTTTTTTAGTGTAGCACATCTGTTTTGTGTCTCCTCCCCCGGGCCTGTGCTGTGTAATCTATTGCATTAGCTCACATTAGTGCATATTGCCCATGGGCCTCCAGAATCACACAACGCAAAATGAGCATTTCACTTAGCATCACCCTCACAGGCACACACACACACACACACACACACACACACACGCGCGCGCCTGGCACTGAGGGAGGAGGCCCAGACGCAGCTGGACGTCACACACTTTATGTTGTCACGGCTCCCAGCCAGGGACAATGCCCTTGAATTCTTTCAGCTTTCAGAAGCCACTCAAGGATTTCCTGTCAGACATTTGACTTTAATGAGGCAGGATCTTTCCTCAGCTTGATGAGTTCTGCTATGCTGTTCTGCTGTTAGAGAGATGGCAGAGATGCACATTAGCTATTGGTTCAATTTGATGTCATCAGAAGCTCTATCAGATATTAAACTGATTATACATGCTTTAATAGGAATGGGCTTGTATTTTGTCTTGAAATAGTCAAACTGTACAAGGTATGTCAATTTCAATGAATATGTCACAGCAGATAATAAATGTGTGCTATATACTATTAGTAAAAGAGATCTGAGTTGATCCATGAGTTGCTGCATTCAGTAGGAGAATGTAATTGCTTGTGGTCTGTTGTGTGGTTCCTATTGCCTGTGGCCTTTGTGGGCAGACAGGCTGGGTTTCCTCCTCCTAGTGGCTGTCTTTCCTGCTGATCCAGGACCAGACTCAGCAACCTGACTCCCACACTCGAAAGCCAACAACAGGTAAAAGCCCAAAATAGCAGAGCCACATCTTAATTAGAATCCTATAGCACCCAAGTGGAGGTACAACCCAACAGCTTGTCCCACACAGCATTTAGTGAGGCAAGAGACGTGTGCTTACCTGAGGTATGGCTGACCAAGAATTTCATCTTGGCCCTTTAAACATTATATCAAACCCAACAATTCCCCTAATACTTGATGGGTTTTTTTGACATTTCTACAGAAGGCTTTGAGATCATATCTACAGATGTTGACCAAATGAAGCATGTAAAGTGATGTCTTGTGCTTTATCTTTTCTGTGCACATCCAACATTGTAGTATCCAAGTGATCTATATTTTAGAAGTTGATTTACACAAGGTTAATGCATGAATGCATGGTTTGACACTGGATAACGAGGTGACTAAGTATCTGTCACTGTTTTGACCTCTCCTGAGTGTCAGTGGGCAAAGATTTCATGTTGTGCTCCTCTTCTCTGACTGTGTACTCACTGAACCAATTGTGCCATGCGAACATGCTGAGCTGCTGGACAGATTGCTTGCAATCAACTGGGACAGTCTATCATCATCACCATGGCTCAGTCCCACTGACAAAAAGCAGTGGCCATGTGGTGCCCCCGGAAGCAGAACCCTGGCTAGCCATAGCCCACCTCATCTCCAAGCGTGGGGAAAGGGGATGCAGGCGTCAGGAGACGGCCAAGACCATATGGAGCAGGCACAGAAAGCACAATTCCCGCGCTGAGAATAATGGATGATGTGTCATGTTTCATGTCGCAGGGAAGCCGTCAAGAGACCTAGAGCAGGGAAATCAAAGCGTGTTGCCAACAGCCAAAGCGACTTTTGCAGCATTTAAAGATTTTGGCTTTCTCCCCTCCCAAAGCTGCGGCCCAGAGAGAGGGCTGTGCCATGAAGTTTTGTCTTGGAAAGTTGATGTGACTGCACACGGCTGCATTTTACTGCTTATCATGGCGCTCCTCGCTGTCTGGCGTGAGTTTCAAGCATTGATGGGAAAATCCAAACTACAGCTAGACCTGTAATATAGCCCTACTCTATACATCTGCTGGGATTTTCTCTGCTTATCATATGGGTATTAAAATGCAGTTAACAACCATCTCATGTCACCACATGTCTGTGATACACACTGGTGATGGAATTAGACAGAATGTCATAATGATACAGAACTCATAATCTCATTATGTTTATGGTCATCTTGCCTAGTATACCTTTATCCTACACTTTGCCCACAACCATTTGATGGGCAAAGAAAGCCTTGCACCTCTCATGTATCCCCATGGTTTCTTCAAGCCTGTGCCCCTCCACCCCCCGCATGCACACACACACACACACACACACTCCCACTGAGCTGCAATTCTGCTCACACTCACCGATTAACTCACTCTTTTGAACCTCCTTCAGTGTACAGGAAGGAGGAAGAGGGAGAGTAGAAGACAGAAGGCTGAGCAGCATAGATCTTCCTCCTCCCTTACTGATGGCACGTCACGCCACGGCACAGCATGAGATGGTGGGGGATAGGGGGGATCAGATTTGGCCAGGGGGGGAAGACCACATGCTTGTTAAGTCCTCCTTCCTCTCTGCTCTTGTTATTTCTTTTCTTTGCCTTGTGCCCCCCCAAACCTGCATGTAGAATCAGGCCGGCCCCTCCCCTCCCCTTCCCTCTCCTCACTGCCTCGCTCTGTGTCAGAATTACACTTAAGTGCTGTTGGCGATACCCATGAGTAAGCCCTATAAAAGCCCAGGCATGGGCCCACGCGTTATTGTTTCTCGCGGATGATTGATTGATGGATGGCTGCTGACACTTCAATGAAGCTGTTTCCACTGCCATCTCTATCCCATGATGTGCAGCGTATATTCGCTATCCACGCCTCATTGCTCGCCTGTGTCATTCCTGGAAGTTCATTTACACCGCCTTCCCTCAAGGACCTTCTCCCTCCTCTTTTTCTCTCCCCCTCTTTCATTCTTTCTCTCCTCTCTAAATGACGTCTTCTTTTTGTCTGTTCTTCCCCCTCCCTCTATTGTGTCAAAATGTGCCATTTCTTGTCATCTCTGCAGGAGCTGGAATCATTTGCTTGGGACAATAAAACAAAAAATGTTCAGTGAAGTTATTTACAGGGGATGTGTGTCTAGCATTGCTCTACCATCTTTCTCTCTGTATGTCTGTCTCTCTCTCTCTGTGTGTGTGTGTGTGTGTGTGTGTGTGTGTTTGGACTGACATGTATGGTAGCTTGAGGATACCTACGTCTTTTACATGAAAGACACAATACATCAGATATCAAAAAAAAATCTTTCTTCATCTTCAAAAATTTTTTTTTTTTTCTTCCTGCAAATGAGAGCCTATGAATGATTAGTTTGCAGCAGTAGGAGAGAGTATGATTTTTTCCCAAAGACAATTGCTCATTTTTCTCTCCTATGAGGAGCAGATGGTGGGCTAGCGTCGGAGCAGTGGCTTTCTGGGATGGCAGCCATGAGACGCCCCCTCAGGTGCCATCCAGCCCCACACACAGGGAGCATGATGGGTAGGACATGGCACCTCCTCCCAAATCATACCCGTCTGTTCACTTTGCTATTTTCCCACTCCACTTGAAAAACTTCAAAAAAGCCCTCATGGACTGACTGCCTTTGATTCCTATAGTTTCGGTTGCCTGATTGCTCTGGTTTAGGTCACCTCTATTTCACAGCAGAGAGTTACAAACAGAGAACACTAAATGCTATCATTTTCATAATAGCCTTCTGGCTTTTGCACATTGGCACAAATGAGCTATGCGTTTGACTGATCCCTGCTCTTTCTGTCATAACCTTTCGTTTGATGAATGATTCTCATCGTGCTGAAACACGAGGGCAGTCTTGATGCGCTGTGTTTTTTTGCTGCATTGCTGCTGCTGTGCAGGTGACATTTCAGGGGGCTAATGGGCATGCTCACAGCTCTCCGCTCTCAGCCCAGGACAAGCAGAGAGACAATATGAAGTGCAGGCAAGCAGGCTATGACCAGAGAGGCAACTCCGGATGGCCTGTATGATGTAGCCAAGCAGATAAACAGGCTTAGATGTCCTTTATGGCTCTCACCCCCGGGCATCAAGAGACTCATTGAAGAGCAGAGACCTTTGATATCTTATAGAAACACAGAGGTCTGGAAATGACACCTTTCAGTAAATGATGTTGATGGGCTGAGGGTGGAGGGGAAGCTTTCTCTCTCCCTCTTTGTGTGTGTGTGTGTGTGTGTGTGTGTGTGTGTGTGTGTGTGTGTGTGTTTACTTTTGGGTGCTTTGTGATTGGAAAGGGGTTGCTGTTATGCCTGTTTTCAGCCCCTCTGTCCGTGCCCTTACTCTGGCCCAAGAGGAGATGAAGAGTCCCATAAGGCAAGGGAATAGCTCTCTACCTCACTGATATTTACGCATTAGCCCCCCGCCACTGACAAAAGGGGGAGAGAGAGAGAGAAAAGGATAGAGTGAGTAAGGAAGCATGAGTTTGAACCCTCAGCCATATTTCCCACGTGCCTTTGCTTGAGTGTCATTCTTTAGCCATAATCACCTCAGTGGGAGTGGGGCTTTCAAACAGGGCTGACCTCACTCTCATCACTGCCTGGGGTGATAGAGGCCATCCATAACCATGCAGTGCATTATGGGCCGTAATGATGGGGGCCGACTCCCTGCCCTGGGCTGTAGATGTGTTGGCTTTTGGTGTGTGTGTGTGTGTGTGTGTGTGTGTGTGTGTGTGTGTGTGTGTGCGTGTGCTAAGGGGTGCAGAAAGGATGAAAATGACATCAGTGCAGGCCAGCATCTCAGAGGGCCCATAGGAGAGCTGCCACACAAGGTCTTTGTGTTTGTCCCGAGCTGGACTGATGTACAGTTCTCTGGTGTTGGCTCACACCCTGGGGATTGAGGGCGCAGCCACACCACACTGCACTGCACATTTCACTCCCAAAACATTAGTGTAAAGAATTCATAGGTTGTTACACAGCCAGGAGGATAGCCAAATCAGAATACTGGCTTCATGTTTCAAGAACAAGTTGCTGAACACTTCAGTAATACATAAAAATATGAGGAAAACAAGAGCAATGTTATTCATTCCAAGGTGTGAAAAAAAATCTGAATATCTCTTTTGAGAATGAAAGCACCCCTAAAGGTAGGGCAATGTGTCTACTTCTTAACAGACTCTTTTGTTCAAAGCAAGTTATATATTTGACCCAAAGACTAAAAAAACATCCTTTCATTCAGAGCTCCCAGAGAAACCCACGCTGTGATTTTTTATTGTTTGGGGGACATGCTGCCCCCACTTTGTTGGTTTCTAGTTCACTGAGGTGGTGTTATGTTCCAAGGGCACATTTATTTTTACACTGGACTTTGAATGGAGAGCTAGCGGCTCATGAGGACATATTTGCTGAATGGTACAAAAAGTGTTATAGATTAGCTTCACTTACTCTACCTTTAAATGGCCTTTTCTGCACTTGAAGGAAGAAAAATATGGAAAATTTGTTTCTGAAATGTTGTAAAACATCATCAGTACAACAAATTACATTAAAACATCACATTACAAAGTCAAATGTTCATATCCAAATGTTACATCAGCAATAGCTTTATAAAGCTTTTTAAGTAAACAGCTATTTACCTATTAACTCTCTCAGAACTTTGCTTAAACATTTCTGTTCCTTTATTTGCCTTCATCCAGGATTTCATGTGTCTTAGACAGAGAGAGAGCATCTTATTGACTTTCTTTCAGAGCTGGCTCTTCTCATTGACAGAATCGGACCCATAAGAAAAGGGAATGAACTTTACAGTGGCCTGGCTGGGAAGGAAGGTCTTTTTAACCTGTGCTAATGCGCTGCGACACTGAATACTGCACACCCGCAAATGGAAGCATGCTAAATTGGGTTATACGTCTTTACCTGGCCAGTAATCCAGCTGTACATGTAGATCTCTCAAGAGGAAATTGGATTACAGAAAGCACAAGTGGCCTGTCATTCAGGGGGATTGGAGGGTGGTGGTAGTATGAGTGAGGTGGGAGTATAGGAGTGTGTATATGTGTGTGTGTGTGTGTGTGCATGCGCTAAGGCATTAAACAGGTGAAAACAGAGTACTTGACTGATCCCCCAGTTAAGCATATTACCTGAGAGATTGGTTTACATCAAGGCCCTGGGGTGAGAGGGCAAAGAAGACCTCGTTAGGCAGAGAGGAAGAAGAGAGGAGACAGAGTGAGGTGGATGGAAAAGACACAATAGTTGATGAAGGAGTGGAGTGGAGGCCTCACCAGAGTGAGTTGTCATTCATCTCTACCTCTCCTCTGCTTTGTGATTTTTACTTTCTCTTCTTGTTTACGGCGCTGTGCATCCACCTGTGAATGGGAGCCAGTGTGGAGAGAAAGAGCCTACAGCTGTAAGTAAACAGCAAAGGCTGTCAGTCAAGCAGGCTGATCTGGCTTATCCTTGGGCTGAGGGCTGAATGCGGGGCTGGAGTGGATGCTGGATGTTTATGTGCCTGTCAGGCCTCTCCTCCTCCTCTAAATCAAATGATACACTTCTTAGGTACACTACTCATGGCTCTTTAGGCCACTAGCCCCATTCAACTCCACAGTCATTCCCCCCCTGCACAGACTGCTTTTATTTTTTTAAGTAAATTCTTAGGAGTCCATCAGATTAAGAATCGGTTTCCACATGTCTCCTTTTATTTTCAGTTAGTTTAAAATTTTGACATTACTTCCAAATTATTAATTTAATTTTTTTTGTCTTGAAAAGTATCCTCTGTTAGTATGTAAGTGCTAAGGAGTGTGCAGATCTGGCTGGGCGTTCAGTTATTGTTAAAACGTTCTGTTTGTCCAGCTATCTATCTGTGTGAGCAGCTTCAGTCTCTGAGTAATGCATGTCCCAGTCTACTCTCCCCAGGCAATAATGGACCCCCAGGCGTGCAGTATTGTTTGCTTATTCCCTCCACTGACACATGGGTCCCAGGGGAGATGTGCAGTCAGACAGTGTGGGTGCAACACTAATACTCCCTCCCCCTTGCTCAGCCTAAACATTTCCTTTAGCAGTGAGCTGCACTACACCTCGGGATCATAAATTAAGTAGCCAGTGCTGCACAAGATGTCCGCCTTCCAGCGAGACCCTACCCTGAGCAATAAACTTTGACATTGGTTCTTGAAAAACGACAGCCCTTTTTCATTGTCAAGTGTTACAAATTGATGAAATGAGTTCATCGATGTTCCCCGGTCATTATCTGTGCGCCAGCACTTTGTTTTACAGACAGCGAGGAAAAGAGACAGCACAGATTAGGCGGCCCGGCCACAGTTTATCAAACAAGATCTAATATCATCCATAAGAAGCACGGAATCTGGAAATCAATACTTCATTACTAAATTGTTAGTGGGGGATGAAGAGCAATGCAGGAGTTCAGAGATGTGCCTGGCTGGCCAGGGCATGGGAAGTTCAATGTCACCCGAGAAGTGATAAGTACAGGCAGTGATGGGAAGAAACACTTTCTGTAATGGTGGGAGGAGGAGAGAGGGAGAGGAGGAGTGGAGAGACAGAGATGAACAGACAATAGAAATGGCTGGAATCGGTGATTAAGCCCTGGCTATACACTGATGAAAGATAGACAGGGGACCAAACACCCAGTCAACACACCTGATTTGCCCTCACCATCACTAACTTCACTAACACACACACACACACACACACATATATGCACACATAGAATTTGAATTGGGTGTGTGTGTGTTTCTGTGTATATATGATTGTTGAGTAGGATACAGGACAATGTCCTGATTGTAAAGCACCCTGGATTCTTTGCCAAATGCTTTGGTTGAAAGGGCAGCAATGTGTCTGTTTAGTCATCATAATGTTTAGGCTTTTACTAGAATTCTTGTAAATCCTCCATTGTCCACTGTCTTTTTCTCCCAAGGACAGTATCTAACATGGGCTATTGTTTTGCTAATTAAGGATATGCTGCTGGGCTAAGGCTTGGAAAAATCACCAACGGGAGTGGCTGATGCCCTAACAAGACATTATTACTGCAGCAGCTTGGATCCTCACATGCTGAAACCTTCATTCTACACTCCACAAGGTCTGAGAAGCACCCTCTCTGTGTGGGTGACAAAGACAAACAGTTTTTATGGCCATCTCTGATGCTGGCACAGGGAAGTTGACAGTCCAGTTTCACAGGCCCTCTGCTAATGATTTTTGAGAAGCCCCCAACTGATTCCTAAATGTCTGCAATATCCATAAACAACTCCATACTGTCCAATTAAGCAGACAGAGATGTACTGGGCTGTCACAGATTTGCATGGCTAAGCACCTGAGATCCAAAGGATGATTGGGGTTTGTGTGTGTGTGTGTGTGTGTGTGTGTGTGTGTGTGCGTGCGTGGGGGGAGAGTGGGGTGCCATGTCGGCGAGAGAGAGAATGAGCACAACGGATGACTTTCATTACGGCATTACAGCCGTACCCTCACCCAATTACTGCCACGATTAATTGATTAGCTTACCTTTCCTTCTGCTGGGGAAGCCTGTATTGTCTTCTCTCCTCTCCTCTTCTCCCCTCTTTCTTGATCCTTTCCACCACCTCATCCTCATCTCCTCATTGCTTTTGTTCAGTATCTTTTATACTTTGCAGTTATTTACAATATAGTTGCTACAGCTCTCAATCCTCCCCCCATTAAATGCCATGGTAAAGGTGTTGCTGCAATACTGGGGTCTGGAAAGCTAACATATACCTATGCTAACCGTATCTTCCTCACACACGCCATCTTCTTTTCCCTCCAGTCCCCTCCCCAAGCCAGGCTGTGGTCTGAGCGAGGAACACCACAGCGTACATTCCCAATCAAATGAATAGATCACATATTCAGCACATCCCTGCAGTTTTTTTTCCACGCCCCCCTGCCCTACCTTGTACTTCAAGTCAAAGTTACATGTCACCTACAGACAGCACAGCCCAGCACAGCTGTCTTAACTCTCCTGCTCTTTATGGACATGGCACCAGCAAAGGTAAAACGGCACTTTTTCCGGTATTCAGGCCAAGAGTAAACTATAAATATATAATATAATTTAATTTAAGAGACTTGTTGGTGTTTTCACCCATTAGGGTGATGATGTTGTATATTTTACAACAAATGTTGAGATAGATATATATATATATATAGAGAGAGAGAGAGAGAGAGAGCTTTATGTCTGTTTTTGAAAAACTACACATAGTTGAAGGTAGACAGGAGATGTCCCATGAATGTGCTTGCTTGCTACACATAATCACTTTTGTGTGACAAAAAACTAATTGAACTCATGCTGTGTTGTGTACATGAGTATGACAAGAGCTAATGGGATCATTTAAAATACAAACGAGTCCTCACTATCTCTCCATTAATTACCTCTAATTACACCAGCACACACCCACATGCTAGAGCAGGGCAGCCCTTACTGTACTCCACATTTGAGTTAGGAGCCGATGAACTCACATTATGTGTGTACAGCATCCTCTTCATTCTTCAATAGACCCATTGTTTTGTTTGGCTATTTACACACTGACTTTTTCATGTTCTGTTAAAGGACATGGCATCAGTTTAGGCACAGTGGTTCAGAAGTAAATTGTAATGATGGCAGAAATTGTACTACTTTGACTGCTATGACTGAAGAAGCAATATCTGGGACTCTAGTTTTAAAATGTTGCGTAATATTTTCAATGTTACTTTTTCATACCACGATTAATTGACAAGATACAAAACAAACAAACAGCCTTATTTACTTTCAGAAGCTGTACTAACCTCAGTTCTATAGTTAGCATGGATATCACAACATCAAAAGCATTGGTATCACCTTGGACGTGAGATTGAAAGAGGCTGAAATGATGACTCGCCAACATTTAGACCACAGTTGTCCCATTAGCTGTTGTCATAGTCATGTACACAACACAGCTCGAGTTCAGTTCTCTTTTTTTTATCACACAAAAGTGATTTTGTGGAGCAAACATGTACATTCATGGAATCTGCTTTCAACTGTGGGTATTTTTATTTTCTCTGCGAAAATGATACAGTTGTTACATGTGTGCTACTTTGACCTCTTGATGCTCTTGCTTTACTTAGAGAATGCACTGTAACTATATTATTTGTTATGAACAATTAGGCATTTAAAGGACAACTAAAGAAAATGCAGTCACTTGAAGAGTGATACTTCAAGTTATAAAGGCTTATAACATTATAATGCCTTATAAGTATTTATAAACAATTCTATAGGCTAATGTCCAATTAGTAGGCTTTGTGAATGCATTATAACCCTTTATGAATGTATAATGCCTTATGAATACTGGGTTCATAGAAAGCTGGGTTAATTGCTTAAAACATATCATAATATCAAGAAGAACTAATCAAGAAGAAAAAAATTGAAATTAGTCAAATTATACAATTTTATTAATGATAATCTAGACCAGGGAAGGCGTGCACCAGTCCTTTGGGTGTGCCATGTTGCATCAGGTCTCTCTGCATGTTTAATTGTTGTTTTTCTCCTCGGTAGCTGTCCTTGGGGAGGCCGCCCAGGGGCATGGAAAGGTTAGCTTTTCCTGATGCAACTGTGCCTCTGGATTTCATTCAGATGCTTGTCTGTTCCTGTGAACCTTTGCAATAATTTTCCCGATTGTCACCTACTGCCACTCACAAGCCATAAATGAGATGGGAAAACACCCGATTAGGTCATTTTTCAATTTCTTTTTTAATGGCTGTTTTTCTGCCACTGTTCAGGGATTCATTCATAATCAAGGGTTAATTTCACACCCCAGTGAATCACCTGCTTTAATCTCCATCCACAATAATTCAATTTGTCCAATCAAGTGAGCCCTCTCCTCTTTGTTCTTCCCCCCTTTGCATTGTTTTACATCCTCTACATGTCATCTTGCCACCCACGTGCCAAATGCCACACCAGCCTGCCACTGTGTGCCATATGCCACATCAGCCTGCTGGACAGAACAAATCCAAAAATTACAACAACCCTGACCTATCGTCTTTCTCAGTCTCCTTTGCAAGCACGCAGGCACACAATGCATGCGCACACACACACACACACCTTTTTATTTCAGTTATTTGTGGCATGGGGAATGTGAAGATCTGACCCTGTCGATCAGACCCAGTGACAAGTTTAATCATCATTTGCCCTGTACCAAATCATAGCTCAATAGGAATGCAAATAATGGAGAAGGCCCACTCCTCCCCATCCACATTCTAATCAAGAGTGCTAATCAAGTGACAGAGCCACAGCTCTCCTACACTTCAGGAGTCATTCAAACTTCTTTTATTTTACCAGACTTTGTTTTCACAATCAGTCCACTCACTTCTGTCCACATGTGCAGTCTCCCTGCTCTTTATCTCTCACTCTCTCTCTCTCTCTCTCACACACACACACACACACACACACACACACACCCTTACCCTCTCTCACATCCAAAGCTTTTCCTTCTTCTTCCTCTCCTAAGCTTTCGCCATTGAAGTCCGCTTGGAGTTAGATATATTTACACGGGTGTAACATGTCAATTATGAATCCTTTGATGTCTTGGTGTATTTATGTTCAACTTTTCCCCTCTTCAGAGCAGAAGGAAGAGAGGATTCTTTTCTCAGCTGTGTAAAGGGTATCTGATAGAGTCTCCCTCTCCTCTCGGCTCTTTTTTCATGATGGAGCAGCAGCCACTCTCTGAGCCATGGAAATGAAGGCTTGCCAATGGCTCTGTGATCCGCCACAGAGAGGGGGAGCGCTGTAAAGACTTTGAAATGTTGATTTATCCCAGTTTGAGGACAGAGGGTCTCTGCACACTGTACCTTTAAAAAAAATACGATTGATCTAAGTTTCATGTGCGCTTCAAAGTTTGTGAAGGTTGCCCTCTCTACTCTCAATTTCTCACTCCAGTCCCCAACAGCAGCAACACCACCCTTCCCTCCCCATCTTCCAGAGGGTGAAACCCTAACACCAAATGGGAGGTTCTCTGTGGCCTCAGCGGCACGTGGCAGCCATGATCCTTTGAAGTTTACAGAAGACAAAGGATAAGAGACTAGGTAACACTCTGCTGCATGATGCATGACAATCCATAATATGACTTCACTTATAAACTTATATAAGCCCAAGGTTATAAGAATGCCCACAGAGCTTATGTTACCTCTTATTAATGGCACTAATTACATCTTGGTATTATGGGAAATGCTGTTTATTCAAAACAAATGCCCTTTAGCCACATGTATCTCTATTGACACATTTAAGACAGTAGTGAAGGAATTTGACGACAGCATTCCAACACTGGGAGTGCTAAGAGTACAGCCATGAAAGCATCACATGGAAATGTGCTTTTTGCCGACAGGATCACGCATTGCCATATTGGATTCCATGCTGTCTGCCAATCAAGTAGTTTGTTTGCTATAATGTTATTGTTTGCTAACAAAGATATGGTGATCAAGACTGCAAGCACAGTTCCATAGCTGTTAGATCATGTGGTATTTTTGGAATCATGCAAAACAGTTTAACATTCCCATGTTTGTTGCCTACAGTTTATATGTGGTATGGGTGGGTAAAAAAAGATTCTATCTCCATTTAAGCAAAGCTGAGGAGCACAAGGCTCCTCAGAAACTCATTTCCAAATCAATAATTCATCATCAAAAAAGCTCTTTTCAACATAGGAATAACATTTAGCTGTAATTGTAAATGATTCCATCTGGTGGGGTTTGTCAGTCAGCATTAGAGGGTGGATACAGCCATGTAAACAGGATCTAACATCTTAAAAACTATCAGTGGCAAAGCCCATTTCCGACTCCAAATGATGGGTTTACACAGCTATCCTCCTGAGGCCCTCTTGAGTGGCCGTGATTCCCTGCATCTCTGGGCTTCCAGCTAACAGAGTCTGGCAGTGCCAAAGGGGAAAACAAAAGCATGCAGAGAGAGGGAGATCCAGTGATATTGTCAGACACAGCGCTCCCATCAAGCCACCTCCCTCCTAAAGGACAAACATGCCACTATAAATCCTGCTTCCATCCCCAAGTGAGATCTCGCAGATCAACATATGTATTTTCCATGCACTTTTGACATTATGAAGTTTACCATCTCTTCCCAACAGATCTCCTATGACTCAAATATAAAATTTCCATAAATCGTATCCAGTAGCTAAGCATGGAACTAAACTCTTCAGGTGCTTTCTAGCTGAATATCAAACTTATGTGTTTGTGTTTGGTTGGGTCAAGATTTGTTTTCTATTTACTTCATCTTTATACATACTGTCATTAACATTAACTCTCTCATGTGAGAAAAGTAACATGATGGCATGTAGCTCCTCAGCATGCTTTCAGCAACCTGACACCTGATTTAAGGGAAAAGGGGGTGCTTGTGGTCAGTTGTTGATGTCCTACCACCTCAGCAGAGCCCAACACCACTATTAGCCCCAGCCAGACATTTGACCACCAGCACCACCACCCAGTGATCTCTTGTGGGGGAAAACAGCACCTAGGCAACATCTCACCTGTCTCGTTTTGCAGGTGACAGCTAGGCTCATCCTGGTTACAGCCAACCAGATTAGAGAAGCAGACCTGGCAGCTCCAAGCAGGGGTTTGATCAGGTGTTACTGTGCCTCTGTAGCACAACAACCAAAACATGCCTGACACACAGAGTCTTCTGTCTGTCCCGCTCAGAACACATCCAAAGGTGTGCACCACGTGTGTATGGAGTAGGCCCCACCCTGTGCACATAAGAGTGTTCTAACCAAAACCCCCCACAGCAAACAGGAAGCAACTGGAAGCAACCATAGCCACCATGGAATTTGTTTGTCAAAGTGTATGTTTATGATTCTTGCTCATTTTGAACCAAATTTTGCTGAAAAGCCATGAGATTTTTTCTATAGATCTGTGAGGAAGTTCAGTTGGGGAAAATATGCATAAATTACTGAAATACATTATGCTAATTCAGCGCAATACACACAACATTTCAATATTTCCAATAGAGTGAAACATTATAAGGCAAACATCAGTCGCATCACATAACAAAAAATACACAAAACTAGACACAAAATCTTCACTGAGAAACAGCTTGTTATTGACTACATCTAAATAATGATAATCAGGTGTGTTAGAGAACAATGGTCATGTTACCATGTATGGTAAGAAAATCTGCACAACTAGGTCAACTCTGTGGAGTCCATCTGTGTGTGTGTGTGTGTGTGTGTAGAGCCCACAGGCCTTTCTCAGCTCTGCCACTGGAAAGTCAAACCTGCATAATGAAGCCAAACTGCCGATTGCTCCCCGTGCTCCTGCATTCCCTCCCTCCCTCTGTCTGTCTGTCTGTCTGTCTGTCTGTCTGTCTGTCTGCCAGCTCAGTCTGCATCTGGGCCTTTTAACACAACTCTAAACACTTGTGTTTACCTTCCCAGGTGCCAGGGAATGCCAGGACACCACGGAGGTGCCACTCACGCTGAGGGGCAGAGGAGCAGGGGTGCAGAGGGCAGCACCAGAGAGATGGAAGGAGGGAAGAGAGGAGCCTGAGAGGGGCCACTGATGCCTGGGATTTAGAACTGATCAGGCCAGTCACAGTGACAGACTCACCTAATAATGCCTGTCCAGGTGCCATGGCATACTCCTATAGATGACTGGCCACTGTCCATCACACCTCTGGAGAGAATAGCTTTGTGCAACTCTCTTTGTCTGCTATACCAACACATAACACATACCAACACGACACACATAATCACACCTGCATATGTGTGGTAGAGACATGTATTTCTTTGAGCATAAGATGTCTAGCAAGGGATGAGAAACTCACAGTTTGTTGGGAAAATGCATTTCAATCTCATGTTCTGTAGCCTTTTCCTCTGCAGCCACACATGATCTTAAACCAGAGTGTTTCTGACTGTTTTACTTTTTAATGATCTATTTTAAATTCTTCTTCTCTCTTTCTTTCTCTCCCTCTCATCTTTTCCTCATAGTCTCTCATCATATTCTTCCCAGTGTTTTGTCACTGTAGTGATAAAATGACTGTGCTGAGGATCTGGAGTCCTCTCCTCCATGCCATTGGCTCCCACCTGTCAGTGTGTGTATGTGTCTGAATCTCATGCGTGTCTCTGTGTCCATCTGTCCCTCTAATCGACTGTGGAGCGCTGCAGTCACTCCTCTCCCATGGTGCGTGGGGCCTGCATTAGTGCCTTGGCGTTTGCCACAGGATCTCCGTCTCCTCCCGGTGGGCGCCGAGGGCAGACGTGTGGCGGGCTGGCTGGCATGATTTATCTATGCCTCTTACTTGTTTTCATTCTGCCTGGGGGCAGCTGCCAGCGTCGAGGGCGCGTTCTTCCTATGACAGCTGCATCTCCTGAGAGAGGAGTCCCCATGCAAGAAGACACACACACACACGCACACACACACACACACACACACACACACACACACACGCACGCACATACACACACATACAAGCTGCATCAAAACAAATAAAGCCCAAACCACTTAGGGATTGGGAGCGTTGATCACGACCCCCTTTCACAACATGTCATGTGGATGATGCTGAAGCGGGGAGCAGAGAGCGCAGAGATGCAAGCCAGACTCCACCACTGTTTTCACTCCAACTCTGCTGGCTTCATCATGGCCTCTCAAGCTCCTGCACTTTCCCAATCATGTGGCTTTTTTAAGCTTCCCACAGGTGTTTGGGGGGTTGTGAAAGGTTAGGATGCATAGAAAAGAAAGCCAAGCCATTAAAAACTGCCATCATCAGCAATTGCCAGCAAATATTCAGTGATTTTCTTTTTCTGCTCATCACCCCTTCACCCACTGAAAAAAGACAAAAAAATCCCACATCACGGCTGCTACCCCCCTCCCCCCCCCAAAAAAAATGCTGGCATCAGGATGCTCCTGTACCTTAACTAAGAGCTGTCACCCACGGCAACACTCTGCAGTGAAGCATTTATTCTGCCTCACATTTGCTGGCACTCAGAATTACTTCCCTCATGCCTGATAACCAAATTACAATATGGCAGCAGGCAGCTCTCTCTCCCCCTGCAGTCAGGGAATTGTTAGAGCCCCGCTCTGAACATGCTCCTAGCCTGTGTGGCACATCATGTACAGCTGTCAATCAACATCTGTGGCAGGCAGGGATGAAAATGAGGGCGAACCTGACTGTGTTCAATTACGCCGAAGAGCCTCGCTAAGTCCCTCCAGCTCTGCTGTGTGACTGACAGCTGGCGCTCACCCTGGCCCATGCCTTCTGCATCCCCCTGCAGTCTCTGTGTGGTGGGGACTACATACTACATCAGAGGGCAAGACTGGGACAGGAACGGATGGCACTTTCATTTGGGGCAAAAGCCATGGATTATGATGCCAAGTGAAGGTGAACTAAGGAGGCAGTAAGTTAAATATGCTGTGTGGGATTCTGTAGGATTGGAGTTGTAATGGAACACAAGCCATCCACTGGTGTGCACTGTCCCTGATACAGCAGTAGCTGTACAGCATACCTATGCATGCAGCATAAGTGGTATTGTAAAAGAGATGACCTGACGCTAACTAGTTTGCAATGAATATCTGGGCATCCCAGAGCATCGGTGTTAAAAATCAAATAAACAAACCTACAGTACATGTAGCACATTTAACCACCAATCTCTCCACACAGCTTGCTATATTTACGTGTTTTGTATAAATATTTTTGGTTCTATTGTCTCTTATTTTATTGAACAAACAACAAAACATTTGACCATATAATTCAATGTTATACTGACTGAAATAATTAGAGAAGAGATTCCCACAGCAAAGTGAGTTCTCAACAGGCTGCATTACTCTGCTGTCTGCATCAAGAGAGTCACAATGAAGAGAAGGAACTCTTGTGTAAAACTGCATTCAATTGTTATCAGATTTATTTATATTTATGAAAATGTGGTTTTCTCTGCAGTTTTTTCTAATTGATAATTGACAATGAGCCAACTCAATAGGAGCACAGAATATCTGTGTGTATTTGCATGCCAGTACATACACACACAAATCTGAAGCATCTTCTGACTCTTGCATTGAATAACCTGAAAGGGTGTGAATCCGAAAACAACATACAGCCAACAGACAGAAAGCAGTGGGCCCTGTACCTGATCATCAGCAAACATGTAACCTGAAGGGAGCTTTATTGTCATGTCCACAAAACATGAGCAAGCACGTTGAAAGCTGCCTGAATGACTGGTGTTGGAGACCATCAATAGGGTAGAAACAGGGATACTATTTTGTGTTGGTAGGAGGACAATGGGGGATAATAACCCACCAAATTATAGTCAATCCATTTTTTTCCAGATTGTGACTTTATACCTTTTTCCTCAATTCTGCCGTGCCTTTGAATTACAGTCTTCTGTTTTCCACACACTGATCTCTCTATATTTTCTATCCTTTTTCATCTACAGCAAACTGGCACTTTTGTTGCATTTCAAGAGGTTGATAAATCAATCCATCAAAAAATTCTTTGCGGTGAAACTCAATCAAGAAAGGTCATGTCGTCGGGAAAAGAACAGATTAAATTAGCATTGAATTAGACATGGAAAGTGAGCTCTGTCAAAACCATCTCTGTGCTCAGCACAATTAGAATATGTTAATTATGCATTTCATTAAGGGCCCAGGCTCTCTTTGAATGAGAGATGAAATGTCACTGGTGTAGGCAGCCGAAAAATGGGAGATTGCCAGACACAACTTTCTTTGTGCAGTGTGTGACACCTTCATTAACATCAGGGATTGCTGCTCTGATTAGACTTTTTGTATTAGTTGAAGCCTTCAGGCTCCTTCTCTTTTGCTCCACTTTTGATCTGGCAGCTTCCGCCTGGCAGATATTGTCTGTGACTTGTTCTCTTAACGGGTGTAAATTTACCAATAGAATACTGTGACACCAGATACAGACAGCTTGATAGCACATATTCCCCATTAAAAGAAGGAAATATTTTAGATGTAACACACACACACACACACACACACAGTTCATCAGTACACTGATCAGCAGTAAAACGTTACCACCTGCTCCATGAGCTCCATGGATCAGACATCTTCTTCCAGCACCACCCACAGAGACATAGTTGTGAAATCCTCCCTGAGCAATTTCTGTAGTGTGGCAGGGTGGGTAGTAAGCAAGATAAACCACAACCAGGTAGCTTAAACTTATATCACTAAATCTCATGTACAATTTTGTTAACCCTACCCACACCACTACTACCATACCAGCCCCTTGCCCATCTTCTGCTCCACTGTACCCCCATCATCACAGCCCCCGGCCATCCGCTTCTTACAGAAGTCATTTCACTACATGTCATACATCTAGTGTTTACCTATTTCTATGAAGGTGACAATACAAAATCCTTGAATTCTTACTCTAAGTGCAAGGACAGAACAGATACCTCTTTACAGGGTAGATTAGAGGCGTTCTGCTGGTTCGTCTTCAGAGGGCATGATGAGTGTTTTTTCCTGTCACATGTATTTAAGGTTTGATTAAGGAGAATCCATATGGAGGGCAAAGAGAGGGAAATATGGAACTCTAAACCAGTAGATTTGTTATTTAAAGACACATCACTGGGAATAGGGTGGTACTCTCTGATTGCTGGCCAATAAGAGAAGGGCAATGACAGTTCCACATCCCACTATAAATACATGTGTTGGCCTGAGAGTGAACCCATGACCATGTGACTTATGATTTACATCCTGGAGGCCGAGGACTCCATACGATGATAGATGTGTGCCTGCGTCTGGTCAGAGTCCAGCCTGACACATAATCTTTCTCTTTAAAGTGGGAGATCGAGATAGATAACAAAATGTTCTATTGATTCCACACACCTAGGGTTTTAAGCCTAAGAGTAGCACAAGGTTATTGTGGGCATAGCTTAAAGCCTGGAACCACAAAATGAACTACTAGATGTCAAAAGCAGGGATTTCACTTGATTTAATATAGCATTAGAATCAGTTTTTTCTTTCTATTATTTGACAATATATGTACATAAAGATGTATATTTAATTTTAGCACAATGGACAAAGATGGTCTTAAAAATGTGTATATTATTTCCGGTACATAAAATGACATGACATGTAGATATGTACCAGATTACACATCCCAAAAGCTTAGGAAAGATCTCCCACTCCCAAAACCCTAGCTCTTTTTAAAGTGCATACAGGGGGTGTGTAGTTCTATTAATCCATTATCCCTACCTATTACACAGCTAACAGCCTGACAGACATGTGCTTATACTTTTAAAACAGAGTTAAATTAAGATTGCATTCAGTATATTCACAACCCTGAATGTTAACCTTACAGTTGTAATATATTTTTTGGACTCTCCTGAATGTATGTTGAGTCCTTTGGTGGATTTGTCCTCCATTCAGTGAATTGACAGCAGTTAAGAACTACATGTTCTGTCTGTATAGTGTGAAAACTTGAGAGTAAACTGGATTTATCAGCATGTCTCTGTATATGCCTTTGAGCCCTAGGCTATTTTGGGGGTCGTTTCACTACCTAAAGCTCATATCTCAGTCATTGTAAGGCATTGTTTTTTTCCAGGACAGTGTAGGCTATCCAAATCTGGCAGTGTTTGATGTGATACTACTTACATGTGGCTTACATCAGCCTTAGAATCAAGAAAAAAATATTCTACATTTTTGCAGATACCTTACTATTTGTAGTATGCCAGCAGGCCTACAAATATTTTTTTTTTTCATATTTGGATAGAGGAGGTTGTCTTGAATCTGGCAATATAAGAATCATGATGGTGGGATATTGTATGACTTTACAATTTGCAAAAAATAAATGTACTGATATAGTACATTTATAGATATAGTATAGTATTATATATCAGTACATGCGATATTTTATTCATTTTCAATTTTATTCATATTTTATTGCACAGAGAAGAATGGGGTGCAATAGACAAAGGGCTGCATAATATTCCTCTCTATTGCTGTTCTGGGTCCTGAAATGACATTTCTTGCATCTGCCCTGACTATATGACAGACAGGGGTCTGAGAACAACTTCTGATATGGATAAGAAATTATTTATTTTGGGGTGGGGGGTTGGAGACCATGCAGAAATTTGATCTGATTTCAAGACCGGATTACTCGGGAACCAATTATATAGAGGAAGGTTATACACCATTAGAATCATAAGATTTGTCATGTGGGAGTTAAGAAATCATATTTACAGTGAGAAGAATGGATATGACATGGACACAGAGCTGTATTTGAGACATTAATTTTGATATAAATTCAATACTAATTTTCTGGCGAACCGGAAAGGTCAGGTTGGGCAGTTTCACGTGACATGCGTGTGTCTTTGTGACAGAAACTCGGCAAGTAATCTTACAGAGAAGAGTGGGTGCGGGCGTCGGTCTCAAGGGGATATCACACAAAACAGAGATTTGGGTGTGGACAGATATTAGCTTTAGCACAGTCAGAGTGCAAAAGTGCCCTCTAATGACCATGTTAATAAGGCTTATGAGGAGTAGCAGCTTGCCTATACAAGTACACGTTACACCTATCAGGAAAATTCTTTTGAATCAAGTAAACTATTTGAATCATTATACATGTCATAATTCTTATTATTAATAGTCTGATGAGCTCAAAACATCGGAACAGTTTGTGTTTACAGTACAGGCCTCTGCCTTTTCCCCCCTCTATTTTTGTTGTAAAAAGTCACTAATAGCTTCAGTGCTAAATCAAATTGTACATGTAAGTATGCTTACATCAGAGACACAGCAGTGAAAACCCAACTGGATAAAATTGATGCCAGTTCACATTTGCAAATACTCTGTCAATCTGTCGTTAAACATGTTATCAAATAATGATAAGGATACGGTTCTCGCTTGTGCTGGCGTGCTCAGCTCTGATGTTGATGTGCCTTAATAGGGCAATTGTGCACTGGAATTCTCCTGCTTGACTACACATGAAATATCCTGCATCCACATTTGAGTTTCCACTGAGAATCTGCAGTACTGACTTTTTATTTATTTAGGAATTTAGAAGTATAAAGGCAGCTTATGTGTCTATGTGTGCTTGACCCTTCCTCCTACAGAAGCTTATAAGCTCATCACAATAAAGAATGCCTGCATTAAAAAGGCTTTTTAGATGCACCTGTTTCATCACAGTCATTAATTCCTCACTCAGTTGATCTGGATATGGGGATTTAGCTTCATTGTGGAAAAGTTCAAGAACAATCAGCATTACATCCCTTACTCAGGCCACCCACGTGATGATATAGAGAAACAATCCACAAAAAAAGATATGATTCTGGAAATTGGTGACCATTAAAACCTTTAAAACACCCTTAAAGTACTTTAAATACAACTACATCTAGGCCTATTCAGTCAGCACAGACACAAATATATATTTAGTCAGCACACAGATCCTATTATGACTGTGCAGCTGGCTATAGCAATGACCACAAAGTTTAGCTCATTTTTTAGTTAGCTTATGATACATTTTAATACTTTTCAAAAATGTTCAATATTTTTCAAAAAATTCCATTTGAATTCATATTAAAGCAACAACGGTCTATGGTTTGAAATTCTGAAGGGCCAACTCACTTACTCTTGCTGTTGATAAGTGTCACTGTTGCTGTTCTCCACTTTTCTGTCTCTATGTCTCTTTCTCATCCTCTCTCTCTCTCTCTCTCTCTCAGAAAGTTCTGCTTGTAATGGTTGTCTTTAAATATTCATTGTGTTTCATCGCTGTGCTGGATGCGTGGCTGGCCCAAAAAGACACGGCATATGATTGAGCTGCGTCTACATTTCTCTTTTACCTGGAAGAGAACATTTGAAAGGCTTTAGCAAAGTGTCACTCAATTCAAGTCACCTTTCAAGAGTGACGCTTGTAAAGAGCCCTGCCGAGTCAGCAAGCACTGCACAGAGCCCATGTGTGCAGTCAGTCCCTTTATATACTTCGCTGTCACACATGCACACACACACACACGCACACACACACACACACACACACACACAGCAGTTTTTGTACAGATCACAGCCCTCACTACATTTTTATTCATTTTATTCATATTGCATATGATTCTGAGACATACTGAGACCCATAAATGATCTGTCTATCTATCTATCTATCTATCTATCTATCTATCTATCTATCTATCTATCTATCTATCTACAATCCAACTGACAAACAGCTGACAGATGCAGTATTGGCAAAGGAAATGTTTGGGAATCTCTAACTTGATGATCAAGTCTTACTCTTCAGAGGTGTCATCAAGACTTACCTGCCAGGGCAAGAGAGCATGCTCAAACTCAGACATCTGCCTAAATATGAAAGAAAGCAATCACACATTTTGCAGGCCTAGTCCTAGTCTAAATTTACACACAAGCGTTTTTTCAGTATTCTAAAATAATGAGCCCCCCCAGAGTTTCAGAAGCAAGGCTACTCTGGGAGAGAGTCCTCTTGCGGTGACCATAGATATGACCGTGGGCTTAGTGAATAGCTGGCGCATGGTGTCCACTGATGTCTCTCTCCATCGTTCAGGAGCTGTGTTTGAGGGCAGGACAAGGTTGCCTTCACATCAACCCACCGCCATACACATTGTTTCTGGAATTTAAATACTTTTGTCCTCTAATGTCCGGCTCCATGTTTCAGCCAAACACAACCATAAGCAATGGTAGTGTATATGAACCCCCTGATGGTTTACTCTTCACACAGTTCTGCCACCTAGTGAGGAGGAATTTAGCTGTATATTGTGTGAAAACAACATGAATTCAGCTGGTTTATTTTAGTCAACTGCAGTATACAATAAGTGATGGTGGTATGGCTCTGTTCTGGAACCTCCCTGCCCTTCCATGTGCATACATGAAAAGCCTAAGGCAAGGAGAGCAGCAGCAAGACCCTCCCATCGATGACAACAACATGACATTTATTTAGTCCGACTCGGTATGCAAGAAGGAGTTGGGGTGGATGTAAATGGCAAGAATACAAAGGATTATGCAGCTTAAATAAGGAACAATAACCAAAATGTGCACATTTTATTCTGGCAGAGGATGAGCTGAGCCAGCTAGTAGAGATCAGCTGTCCGAGACTGACTCCATGGCCTGCCTACGCTAATGCCATGCTCAGTCTTTGTGTCAGTTTTTGCCTGCTCTACGCACAAGCCAAATAGGACATAACGCTTGAATATAAACGACCCATGTATATATATATATATAAACACACACACAGTAATCCATTTACAAAATATCATGTTATATTGATCATCAGCAATTAATAAATTACATCACACTGATGTCCTTTTTCCACAAAAGAGTGTGTTTGTGTTTATTTGTGTGTGTGTGTGTGTGTGTGAGAGAGAGAGAGAGAGTGAGTGAGAGAGGGAGATTATATTAATGTGTGTCTGTCTGCCGATATTTGTGGGTGTCAGCAGGCCAGTGTATTGCTTTTGTTCATCTTGGTGTGTTGTGTCATATGTTGGCCTATCATTCTTACTGCCTGCAGCTTCTCTGTCACTCACTGAGACACAAATAAGTAGCGACGGCAGCAGATTTCACTCATTTCCCTACACACCATGAACACATGCAGGGGTCACTGACCTAAAGCCCAAACTTACATCTGTTTTCCACTCTGACCTTGCTCCGCATCAACTGTGCTGAAGGCCCCTCTAGCGCTGGTCTGTCAACTTGTCTGTGCATCAGTTTTCCTTCAACAAAAAGGCACTCTCTCTTAAGCGTTCCCTGCCTTCTTTGAAAGACCTCATGAGGATAAACTGTTCTCAAGTGTTTCTTGTAAAGTCTAAGAATTGATATAAAATAAAAGCCTATGTTGGATCATGTTCAGCTAATATGTCCATCAATGAATGTCGTACAAACTAAATTTAAAGCTAAGTTTTCAAAAATGTTCAGTTTCTTCCTGCATGATCAAAAATTTTTCAAAAATGTTCAGTTTCTTTCTTTCTTTCATTCATGATACATTTCCAAATAAATGTATGTGAATGCCTACCAATACAATACTATAACATAATGCTCTATTAATCTATGTATACATGCCAAATTTTCTTATTTTAACACTTGGTGACATCGAGCCACAAGTTGAAATACACTGGAATTTATCTTGCCTGAATGCACCTATCTCAATGTCAGGTAAAAAACACAAACACAGCAGAGGAAGTGTAGATGAAAAGCATAAGAAAAGGTGTGTGTAGCATGAGGGAGTGCAAGAGAATGGACAGCCTTTTTCCCTTGCAGTATCACTTAAGGGTGAGGACAGTTGGGTTGTAAATGTACTGTATTTCAGAAAGATTGCAGGGAAAACAGGGGCTGCCTAAATCAGTGTGCTATGCGTAGCTGTAGAATGAAATTAAATTGTTTTGTTTCCAAAAATAATTTCTGAATGCAATGTGGCAAAATAATTTCTTATGTTTATGTTTATGATATTCAGGAGGTGCGTTTTTCCAAAGTGACTTACAGTTGAAAACAGATAAAATATAACCTTACATAAAACATCATTACACTGAAAAAGCATAATTATAGTAAGGAATAAGGGAGTTTTTCTTTGCCCCTGTTGCTCTTGGGTGCTCCTTCTGTGAAGCTCCATGAGACAATACTATTGTAAAAGGCGCTGCATGAATAAAACTGAATTGAATTGAAAATTAATTATGACCTCTTAGTAATGCACAGTAAACTCATTAACATTCTGTTTCTATATGGTAGCTTTGTAGCATTCTCAAATCTAGCATCACAGCCAGCTCAAAGTTGCAATTTCCTTTATATGACAATCTTCCACCCAGACTGAAATATCCATGAGGCATGCAGAAATTGTTGTCCGGAAGAAAGACAGGTAAAGTTGAGTATCCCATTGCAGTGATAGGTAAATCTGTGGAAGTGAAAGAACTCACCTAAGGAAGTGGAGTAAAGAGCATAGAAGGGGCCTAGGTACTGAGATCCCTGAGATACACCTGTGGTGAGGGTTGGATCAAGACAATTGAATACTGACATTGACAAGACATACAGTGCATACAAAAAGTATTCACACCCCTTTTGATATTTCACCCTTTGTTTTATTGTAGCTATCTCCAAGAGTCATTAAAGTTCTTTTTTTCTCCTCAATCTACACTCAGTACCCCATAATGGCAGCAAAATGCAGAATTGGAAAGAGAGGTAACCAAGAACTCAAAGATTACCTTGGTTACCTCTCTTACCAAGGCTTTTCTCCCTCGACTGCTGAATTTAGCCGTGCAGCCAGTTCTAGGAGTCCTCCTGGTTGTCCCGTGCACTTTGAACTGTAAGGCCTAATAAGGTGCGTAACTTTATGCTAAACATTGCGGGGGTCAAGATCTCTGTCTATATAAATAAATAAATAAACATCAAACGTCAACAAACCACATTTTTGCTTGTTGGTTCTCTGCTGCTGTTTTGCCATTATTGGTATTTCCCAGATAGCACAAAAATATCACGTATGGTGAAATGGAGGCAGCACACCGGACAAGCAAAATGGTGGTGTGATGGTCTGCTTTGTAAGTGATCTTCTATCTCTAAAAAAGACTGCATATCTCATTGATTTGCTGTTTCCTATTCACAAATTTCAACTTTTGACTGGTAGGCTATGTGTGTACGTGTGCGTGTGTGTCTCCTGTGCCATCTCTCCCTCAGACCATGAACCATGAGCCACTCTTTTTCTGTTCTGGCTCGTTCATTTCAGACCCATGAGTAACCCAAATTATTTTTAACTTGTTAATCAATCAAATTAATATTATCATGTTAATTTACTTTTAATTGAACTAATGTTTCTTACTTAGCCTAATAGTTGCACCACAATTACTTGAGAGAAAATTCAACTTTAAAGTTTTACGAGCACAATTGTTCTGTTGCATCTTCCCCCTGCTTTACCTCATAAGCTACTATTAGCACACTAGCAAACAGCTACTTTACCAGCTAATCGCCAGCTAATATAATGACACAAGTAATTACTTAATTTTGGGCAGGGTGTTTTTATCTTATCTCTTTTAATTAGACATTGAGGAATAGTACCCTAGTGTTTGGTCTTTAAGCACCCTTTTCATTCTCCTTCCCAACACCTTTCAGTTAGTGACCAGTTAGCTTGCATTAAGCCAAACACACCGGCAAACTAGCGTCAGTAAATGAAAATACCGAAAGCCAAGTAGATGGGTTGGGCTAAACCAAGTTCTCTAAAAGGGGGGAGACACCTTGTCAGATGAGTAAACATGTTCGGTTGGCTTTTAAATGAAATTAAATCAAGAAAATTGACAAATTATTTACACCAGATAATTAACAATTTTTAATAAACACAATCATATGATTATGGGGGGGGGGGGGGGGGGGGGGGGGTGTATTGGTTCTATTTGATTTTTGCGGGGATCATAACCCCCTAACCCCTATGGAAATTACACACCTGAGGCCTACTGCAGAAAGGTGTGTGGCTTTCCAAATCATGTCCAAACAAAGAACCTCATTAAACACATCTGGACTCCAATTCATAGACTACTAAAATCCAATTCATAGACTACTAATGACTAAGTTGTCCAGGACAACCAATCATGTATACAATTTTCACCAATTGCTTTTTTATGAAGTTGGAAATCGGACTAGATATAGAATGTAATAAGAAGGTCATTTGCAAATGGAACACACAAGATGGCTAAATAAGATACCTTGATCTTGATCTAGATGACTTTATAGGTTGCAAGCCCCAGTCTATCGGTTGTGCCCAGACTATTCATTTTGATGTTATAGTATGGCCTGTCAGACAGTCTGTCTGTCAATGTAAAGTGAATGTATCAATCAGTACACATGCTCTAAGAGAAAATCTAATTATTGCCTGTCTGGCTAAAATCGAACTTTTAAAATGCATGTATACACCTTAGTCTAACTGAGATCAAACCAAACTGGGCTACTCATAATCTGATTAAGACATCCAGATAGTGCGGTTTAAAAATCCAATTTCTTGTGCATGCATATGGCCAACATAGAAAATCGGACAAAGCTTGGACAGGCACTCCCATATGGCTCTTGGCACTCCCCCTTGGCTTTCATTCGGAAATGACAAAGACATGGAAGCCGATAACAACAGTAGACTATTTCTGTCGGCCTAGTTTGTGCAGCATGCACAGCATCGTATGTGCAGTATGCATGAAATGTAACTACAGTGCTCTCCATTTCTTCGCTCATATTTCCAACAAAGATGCTCATACTGCTTCAAACCAATCTAGTCGAAATTTGATTTAGCTCCTTGTGTTTATTTTTTGTTTTTCGTTGGTAATGCAAGGATGACCAGTAATAAGATGGCAATAAGACAGGATGAGTATACCGCCACCTAGCGTCGCGGAGTCGAATGCACTTTGATCAATAATTTGATTTTCTTCCCCTGCATGTATACTCGGACAAGGAGAATAAACAAGTTTAAGTCTTAATGGAATTATTACTAATATTCAGGCTAAACTGTGCTTGTAAACGTACTGACTGGAAAGCCTGATATTAGTAAGCTGAGGTGAGATGTCAGCTGCTCACTGTTGTTTAAATAAAACCATTTTGATGAAAGAGTGAATGTATCTCAATTGCAACCAAGGAGGCCTACTACTGTGAACTTCACATGCAAGATGAGTAGGCTATTTGACTTCAAAAAAGGGAGGTGCGACAGACAGACATCTTGCTGCCAAAATGCTGACAATAGACTTTGTAGTTGCACCAACAAGTCACCTTTGTACCTCAACCAATAGAAGGGTTTTGAAGGAATTTATACAGGTGTAGAGCAACCTGTGCTTGGGTACATCTACTGAGGGCGGTCTGGGGGTCTTACCCAAGAAGATTTTTTGAAAAATTAGATGTAATTAAGTAAAATAAGTAATAAAGGTTTTCACAGCCCCCCCTCCCTTCATCCCAAAGCCAAACCCTGAACCAGCCTTGGCTTCATGATTGATTCATGCCAGTTAAGTCTTTGAGGGCTCAGGGCTTAGAAGGGTCATTGGAATTCAGCAATGTCATCTAGACTACTCTTATTTTAGAAGTTTTAATTTGCAGTTTGCAAAACTGTCATATTCTAATTTGTCCTTTTTGTGGACAAGATAACATTTAGGCTAACTATAGGCTTTGTGTCTGCTTACCCTGATTCTGCTGATTAAGTAATTCACTTTCACGTAGGGACTCCACTTATTAAGACATTTGGTTTTGTTATTTACTCCATTGTTGTTTATTTAGATCGAACTTTGTAAATGCATCAGCTAGCTAACAAACATTCAATTAACATGGCACTTTACAGGTGCACCCAAGGGCAATAGGGGCAAAGGAAAAACTCCCTTATGTTTAGTTAGTCTACGAAGAAACCTTGGGGTCCAACATCCAAGAAGTCAGTATGTCTCAATTGTTACAATATTGCTACAAGACATTCTACAGCCAGTGCACTGCTATTTTGCGACATCGTGTCACATTTTTTAATATACAGACAGAATCTGATTAGTTACCTATTATAGGACAACTGTTTGCCAGCAACACTTAAAAGGGTACACTAGATTTCTTTGCATTGTGATGTTAATTAGCTTAATGATGCCATTACGTTTTTTTGACTTTAGGCGGAGATTGCAAAAGAATGCGGCTGCTATTAGCAATATCTATCAACTCATATTAGCAAGACAGAAAAATACAGTGAAAAAAACCCCAATAAAAATAGTATTAAAGATCATTAAAAAAAGAGTCCTCCATACCTGTATGATATTTTTAAACTAGCTAATCCAAATATTGAATAGTTTCGTCTGTGGGACTAAGCAGTTTTAAGTGGATAGGGTTGAAGAGTTGGAGACTGAATAAAGAATATTTAATTTTACTGATAGAAGCTAAAAGTATTCTATCTGTACGCTTTAAAGAGAGACAAAAGATGTCAAATGTGCTTAAAAATAGCGAGGTCTGAGGTCTGACTTTTCCAACAATTCGTTCAACCCCTTTTGAAGCTGCACAACCATGTCTACTTCCTGATCCTGATGATTCCTGTTTTGGTGCTACATAGTTTTGTAGTATGGCTCCTGTAAAGAAAAAAAAACCTTTAACTTTACATATAAGGTACAGGGAAGTCATGTTTTAACCTCTGCACTTTCAGTCAATTTCTGTAATTCTGACAGTTTGGATTATTCAATTCAATTCAATTCAATTCAGTTTTATTTATACAGCGCCTTTTACAATAGTATTGTCTCATGGCGCTTCACAGAAGGAGCACCCAAGAGCAACAGGGGCAAGGAAAAACTCCCTTATGTTCAGTTAATCTAGGAAGAAACCTTGGGCAGATCCACGACTCAAGGGGCTAACCCAACTGCCAGGGGTCATGGAGAAAAATTACAATCAGTAGTAACCATGACAGACTATAAGTTGCCTATGGTTTAGCTAAGGTTCATAATAGTTCATAATAGAGTATTATCCCACTTTTACATTACATGGTAATCAGTCTATAGGTGGTTATCAGGAATTATGGCTGGACAATGTAGCAGCGGCCAGGCATAGTGACAAACTCGAAGGAGTGAGATGGGTCATGGGGGTAACAGTAAGGGTCCATTTGACAGCGCCATTGTGAGGGGGGGTCAGCAGAGGGGGGATTATAGCGTCTGTTCAATATCAGTCTATTTTAACTTCATATCAAATATTAAAATATTGAACCGGTGGACACTTAGATGGCCTGTTCAATTCAGCAGAACTTTCTTCAGCATTCTGAGATGACATACATAAATAAGTGAATTTACATACCCATAAATAGTTTGATAGAGAAAAAGAAATCAGAAAAAGAAAACAGCTTCCACAGTTTCATCTCGCTGTTGTACGCTTCAGTTTCAATTCACACAGGCCTTCTCCTGGACAGCTTCTTAATTAGCTACTGGAGTGACACTTTTTCAAGTGGCAGCCTGACAAACTGATGCACAGGCCATGAGGAGAGAGAGAGACTCAAGTGCACTGGCTTTCACCATGTCATGTAGAAAGCATCACTGTTAATTGACATACTGGCCTATTTGCAATGCACATCACCGCTGAAATGATTGTGATTGTGTGATAAAAGATTCCATACCAGTGTTGCCACAACAAGTGAATCCGTTTTCCAGTGTATGAAAAATTAATTAGACATAGATGTGAACATGAAACACAAATTAATCCAAGTGAGCTGTATTTCTGTTGTATCAAAAGCAGTTCTGACAAATTTCAGTTGTTCATGTAGTAATGAACAATTTTCAAATATTTATCCTAATTTCTAGTGAAATGAAAGATTGCTTTGGAGCTCCAACTGAAACTGCCTCAGCACTTTGGCTGCACCTGCCAGACCATTCCATGCGTCGGCGTTCTTCTTTGTCATCCAAATGTGTGTCCATATAAAGGCACGGCCTTGACTGCAGACATTTAATTTGGTTGTCTCTTGCTTGAAGCATGTGTAATAAGATTTTTTTATTTTATTTTTTCTGGTCTTAATGTCTTCATTTAAATTAAGAAACAGAAATGGTTGTGATGCAGCATTCATTTTCCTCCATTGCTGAGACCTAGAGCTTAAATCATTCAGAGTGCTGCCTGGATTTTTCAAAAGACCGGTAGACTGCAGGGAGAAAGCGGGGGATCCACCGGTGAGGCGAGGCGCTAAATTATTTATGGCTTTAATCTGCTCAGTGAGGTGTGTGCGCTAGCACCCGTAATTATAAATGCAAGAAGAAATTATGGCTGAATACTTTAGAACTCATCAGATGAACAAACGTGATTGGCCGCTCATCTCCAACAATAGAGGGCAAGCTGATGTCAGGATATTCAAATCACCATGGTGCCCATTTGCTTTCTCCCATTTACCATCAAATGTCAGCTGCCTGCTCCAAAACAGATATGATGGTTGGTGGTAATTGAGGAGTTGATTGCTTAGAGAGAGAGAGGTGGAGAGAGGGCAAGAATGGATTTAGAAATAATTATTTTTAATAGTGCTAAAATAAGAGTGTTTATAGTTATATCTACATACAATTGACTATACAAAGAATTAATTTAATTTCTAAAAAGCATGTGTATGCTTAAGTTCATAAATGTATCTTATATAATATGCAAGGAAAAACCTAGATGGCAAATGGCGTCTTGATAATATCAACTATTTATGTGAAATGTTTTTTTTTAAGATCTCACGTTATATTAAAATAGCTGACAATTACATGTAATGCCTGCTGTAATTTTACTTTCAGCCTTTAAAACATTTTAGCATATAGTCAAACTTTCAGATTAGATGACATGATTATTGAATACATTGATATTTAATTACAGTTCTTATGTGCATCATAGCATGCATTGTATTGAACACCAACTTGCCAATATTATAATGTTTTTAAAATTCTGACTTCTGTCAAGGAGCACCATCTGGTTGTTTTCCAGTATCAAATGCTTAAGTCACAATAGTTATCTCACAGAACTGTAACTTGCATACAGAAACAATTTTATGTTGTTATTATGGTATGTTAAAAAAAAACAAAAAATACAAAACATTATTTCGATAATGAGTGTAGACACATACCTAAAAAAATGGCAAACACAGAATGGTAGAAAATGTTAATGTTTTATTTATATTGGTATAAAAGTTGCAGGTTCCCCTCCTCTCAAACTTCTCCCCACGATCAGACACCTCTCTCTGCCACAATGCTATATTTACATTTATATGGGACACCATTTATTTCCAAACGTTCCAAGACCTGTAAGCTCATACTGATTGTGAGCCTGAACTGGTGATTAAACATTTATTAAAGTGCTTTCCTCATCTATCATTTGCAACACAAAATATTTACAGAGCAAACATACTGTACATTTGGGTAAATGTGCTAATGTGGATCAGGCCACCCGCTGGCACATCAGTGCAACATGCAGGTGTTTTACTAGAGTTGGAAATTACAATTAATGAACCAAATGGTCTTTGTTTAACAAAGTAATACAATAAAAATTGCCATATCATACAAATAAATAGTAGTCATAGCCAGAGCTATTGCATGCAAACATCAGCAATTATGTTTCAAGCAGTAATACAGTTAATTACTGGTGAAGCACATGAGCAGGGTGCAGACATCAGTTGATGAATTTACAATAAAACATGAAAACTTTCAGCCCACCTTCCATGTCCATATACTGTTCTACAGTTTTCTATTAATTGTTATTTTAAATTTGAATAAGCACACAACTTAATGCTGAAATACATGTCATGGGGCAATTGTAGAAATGTGACCCGTTTTTCCCTGAAACAAAGAAACAAAACTAAAAAGCAGAGCAATGACACTAAAAAAATCAAGAAAACTACAGATAGTAAAAGACATAGAGATGCTACTCTTTGTCCATTTCAACAAACTGTGAATGATTCTCTGGTGATTTGCTATGAGTTTTACTCAGGTGGAGCTTGACGGCGTGATTGCTGGCAAATGTCCGACTACAAAGCTTGCATCTGAACTTAGAGTCTCCATCTTCTTCTGCATTCACTGACTCTACAGGCCTAACAGTCAGAGCCTTGGGCAGGTCAGGCTCTGCTACCACTTTAGTCTGGTGATCCATTGGCAGTTTACTCATGTCCTTGATCTGAAAGCCAAGGTGAGACTCCAGGTGGATTATGAAAGCTGAAGGTGTCCTGAACTGGGAGGCACAGTCATTGCAGTAAAACACTGGGTGGCCTGTGTCCATGTTCTTCAAAAACTTGGTTCCACCTGTTTTGCGGAGCTGGTATTTCACATTGGCTAGCCAGTGACTTATAGTTGTCATAGACAGCCCAGTAAATTTTGAGATGTGCATTCTCTCCTGTGGGCCCAGATCTGATAGGAGGTATTTACCCTCAGATGTCTGAAAGAGGCTAGAGGCAAACTGGGCTTGCAGAATAAGGAGATGCTGGGGGTTCCAATTGGACTGTCTTCCCTTGCGTTTGTGCACAGAATAAACCTCATTAGAAACATCCTCAAATCGCCTCACATCAGTCTCAAACTTCAAAGCGGGAATTCTGGATGGCATAGAAGGCTTTGGGGTGGTGGCCTTAGGGAGAATCTTCACCATATCTGCTATGTCTGACAGAGCATGCTTTTGGGGCACTGGAGTGGATGTCTGCACATGAGATGAGTTTCTCTTGTTGTTTTTATATTTTGTTAAGTCTATTGGCTCATCATTGTTTGTGAACATGAAGCTATTTCCAGAGGAACCAAGGGCAGATACAGATTTCTCAAGACCTCTGCTTAGTTCTGAAAATATAGACTGCGTTCGGGCAGACAGAGTGCTTTCTGCTCTAGGATTGACTGGCTTATTAGCTTTACCCAAGTGATTGTTCAAGACTGACTGTAGTGCACTTAGCGGGTTTATGCTAAGGACTTCCTGGGAGTCACTAAGGAGCTCTGGGGCAACACTGTGGCCGTTGCTGGCAGGGGGGCTTGGGGAAGTTTTGCCTCTTTCAGCAAGTGCTGGGCTCTGCTTGTCTTTGATCACATCCCTCCCTTCAGTTCCACAGTCTGCATCCAGCTTTGAAGAGGAGGAAGAATCATCCTGACAGTCACTGTCGACATTTTCTTCTAGATCTAACTTCAGACTGTGGCTCTCCTTTGCATCAGTGTTACCCGCTTTCTCCTTCTTATTATCAGTGCCATGATGTCCCTGCAATGCTTCAAGGCCCCCACTTCCCTGATAAAATTTTCCCTTGGGGGCAATGGGCCTCAGCTTGGGGTTAAAAGACTGCTTGAGTGGAATAGGAGGCGATGCTGCCAGGGGTGTGCTCTTAATTACCCCTGAGAGTTGATAGGCTGCATGGATACTGGGGTAGGCACTCCAGCTTGGAGTTCCTGTTTGGGCTTTGTTGATGGCAGAGGCTACTGTGTTAGCTAAAGATTTCAAAATGTCCTCTCCTCCACCTGATGCCTGCTCCAGATCCTCTTCCCGTAAGTATGGATATTTCAAAGAGCCATCACTCTGCTTATGATCTTCCTTTAATTCCTTCTCTTCATTTTCCTCAGCTTTTTCCAGTGTTTTTTCCTTCTGGACACTCTTTTCTGTCTCTCCTAAGGCAGCACTTTTTGGAGAGGTCTTCTCCCCTTCATTCTCATTGCTAGGAGGCTCAGTTAGCACTTGCATCTTCTCTATGGCTAATGGGTCAAGTGCTAACTGTTTTCCCTTCTTAGAGGCAGAGCTGGTTACTTTGATGAAGTGTCCTGTGACCATCATGTGGGTGGTTAGCTGCTGTAGGGTATCATGGGAACTTCCGCACTCCATGCACTTTAGTATTTGGGACTTGCATGTCTCAAACTGCCATGTGTAGCTAGCACCATTCTGGTAGCCATAGCGATTGTTGGGAGTGTTAGAGGGGTGGCCTGTGGAGGATCTTTGGGCCTCAGCATACCCTGCTGCTCCAGTTGTTGAGTCAGGAGAGCAGGGCCTAGTGACCTCAAACACACGCTTTTTTGCTGGTGGGACTAATTTAGGGGTGATTACTGGAATTGGTTCTTTCAAAGGCACTTTCTGGTAATGTTTAGTTTTGATCATGTGAACACTGAGATCCTGCAGGGAGTCAAATGAATGGCCACAGAACATGCACTTTAACACCTTCTGGGCATCCTCCTTTCCTTCCATGTCCTGCAGGTTCCTCTTACGGCTTTTGGATGAGGAGGTGGAAGCGATGCTTTGTTTGCTGTGGTTGTCATCCTGGTAATGGCCACTTTTGTTCATATGGACTGTAAGCTCAACAAGAGTATCATAGGCAGCACTGCAGTCCTTGCAGCGGAAACGGCTAGCTCCAGTGAAGACGGCTCCACAGGCTTTACTACTTTGCCGGTACAAGTGCACAGAACTGAAGAGGTTGGGCTTGGCCACACTGGCTTTAGGGGACAGGGTCTGCTGCAGGGTTTTGGAGAGAGCATCCTGATGCCAGTCAAACTCACTTTTCGTAGAGCTGCCATTGGTGCTGTCGCAGTTCCCCTTACCACTGTTGCCACTGTTGCCACTGCTTGTCTTTGTATCCACTCCCACTCCTGACCAGTAGGAATCGGATAGGAAATTGGCATAGGCAGCTCTCATCTTCTCCAGGCTGTTGTGCATCTCTTCCTTCAGTTTTGACACGCGACCCTCATCTTCTTTTTGGCTCTGAGGAGAAGACACCGATGCTTTGAAGTCAGAGAGACGGTCACTGTTGTCGCTTAGGTGGGACTCCAGCTCCAGCTCCTGATTGGACAAAACACTGAGCGGAGAGTTCTGGAAGCTGTAACTGCTTTTGTTGTCCGTCTCTTTCTCCTCTGGGGCCTTAGGGCTGGTGGTCCTGTCTGAAATGTCCTCCTCAGGCAGGGGCTCCTGCTCAGCACCATCTTCCTCCATAATAGGTTCTGGTATGCCAGCCTCATCCTCAGGGAAATAAACTGGAACACAAGAGAAAAGAGACAGAAATAGAACAATCAGTTTTAATCTAATGTCCTGTTTGTTATATCTGTGTACTGTTAACTTGAATTGGTAAGTTGAAAATATTAAATAATATGTAAATAATATAAATATTAACAACAAAAGCATTGGAACTAAGTCTGTTACCTCAAGTCAATGTTTATCTTAATGCTAGTTTGATCTTTTAATTTTCTTTTTGAGAGAATGCATGAATGTTCAAAAATTCATATTATGTGTAAGTCAATTTCGTGTTCAAAGTTTCTTGCTGAATGCTTCACAGGAGGTAATGAAACATATGCCAGGTCAGGCACACTGATGTGGGTGGGTTGGTGTGATATAGTGTAGTCTAACCCTTGATGGTCGCAAACCTTTTCCTGTGTGATCACAGGTGTCTGCAATGAATCTCATGGAAGTACAAGATGGCTGCTGATGACGGGCTGCGCCAGAAATCATGGCTGTTTAGTTTAGTTTATTTATTAAAAATTAACAAAAAGGATGTCTCCTCTTTATTAAGTAGCTACTGGACCTTCTGAACCTTTCATTAAATGTGTGATTACAACAACACATGCAACACATGAATAATGTCCACAGAGGTAAGGCCTACTGCAAAAGCTACACTTCAAGTCTAAAGATGAACCTGGAAGATAATGAAGATGATTATTTTAGATACTCCCCCTCATTCTCATTGTTATTTTGTGCCTGACAAGACAATAACTAGCTGTTATCATTCACATCATACACCTGTCTTATTATCTGACGCTAATGTTATTCCCCAAATTACCGGCAAATTAAGCAACACTGCTAAATTGACAGATTTGTCATCAAGTGATCTGATAGATTTTGTAACGCTGAAATAAATGCTGCTTTTCTTGGCCCTGAGAATATGTTGGTCAAAAGAATAACCCAGATAGCCACAAAATCTTCCAAAACAAACAAAACAAAACCAAAAGAGGATAAAAAAAAAATCCCTTTCTGTCTAATGTGCGTCTATGCATAAAAATTGAGATCTGGTTTAGCTAACTGAAAAGAAAGATATGTTAGCATTTTTAAATTATGCCCTTTACATTTTGTGAACCTAGGGTAGGTCTGCTTTTATTTAAAAATACATTGGACATAACAGCTATAGACGAAGCACTTGTGTTTCATGTGGTTAATATTTCCTTTTGAGTTAGTGAACAGGAAGCGAGGGGAGTGAGAGGGAGCACCATAAGTGCAGCTCTGCAGCCCCTTAGAGCGTCCACGGCCTGTGGATTCTGAAAATAAGACTTTTTTATCAATATTTCACAAGTGCCTCAGGAGAAGGCCCGGAGGTGAGCTTCTGCCAGCTAATGGATTGAGATCGAAATGGGCTCCAGCCTTTCAAAACAAACATGGATAACAGCAAAGCTGAAAGACACATGCATTCACACACACACCAGAGACTCACAATGCTCTGTGACCTTGATCTACCATACGAAGTTTTCTTTTTTTTTTAATGGCTGACCAAGTTGGCCGATTGCTCCCAAAACACCCTGTCCAAACGTGGCATGTGAGAGTTGAAGGAGGAATCATCTTTTATGCATGCCTTTCTGTACATACAGTTTTCACAGAGAGGTGGAGCACTTTTGTCTAGGACTGGCTACTGTATGTGCTGACATCTTAACTGCTGAATACTGGCCAGCGTGGAGCTTGCAGTCAGAAGCAGTGGAGAGGACTAAGCAGTGTGTGTGCATTCTCTCCCACTGCTGATTTCCATTAATCCAGTGACTAAGAAGGAACTCACCTGATACTGATGTAAGTCAAAATGCCAAACAATCACACCTAAGGCTAGGCTTTCCCACCTGCTCACACTGAATGTATGCAGTAACTTGATCTCTTTCCTTAATGTGAATAAATGTTCTCTTTCTCTCTCTTACTGTCAAACACACACACACATACTGTGGTAACCCAAGCTGTACTAGGGCTTCCACTAGGGCTAGCCGCCACCAAATTCCCTTAGGTAAGGTTGTGGAAGGCATATACTTTGCAAGGGCTATGCTAGGAGGGCTCTAGGACCTGGGGGAAGCACTCCGAGGACCAAAGATGGGAGAGGCCATTGCCAATTGCCAATTAGAAAACCCAGGTTAGCTGTGGAGTCCCAGTGAACAGCACACACAGGAGCTGGTCTTTTAAAGAGAGTGAGAGAAAGGACAGGGCAGCAGTTGTGCAGGGTCCCAAAAAGCATTACAGAGAGTTTTGTTGTCTGCCTGTCTTAAAGGCGATTTTGGTTTTGACCCAAGTCTGAGGAGTGGAGTGGATTGTGAACAGCCAGTCCACCCTCCTAAATAAGAAGAGAAGACAAATCAGTTTTGTGTTTCCATCTGAGTGATAGTGTTTTGAGTTGTTGGTTAAATTAATACAAAGGAGCCTCCTTGTGAAAATCACTCTCGTGGCGTCCTTACAGCTGTGAAAGTTCACAACACACACACACACACAATAAAACAACACATTATTGTCACTATTGTAAATTTTGAAAGAAATATTTCCCTGGATGACTGGGTGTCGTTCACAGTTCACCAAAACATGTTTGTGTGTGAGGGAGAGAGAAAGAGAGAGAAAGTCACATGCAGGAATGTATGTAAGCGAGAGAATCAAGTGAAGCTTTTTATCCAAGCAGCAGGTCTCAGGCCCACAAGATCAAACACAAGGGCAGGAATCTCTCCAGCTGCAGATAAGCCAACTGTGTCTGTAAGTCACCCATTCGTAGAGGACACACACACACACACACACCAGATATTGATATTTCAGTCAATAAAACAACCAGAGCTAAACTGAAGGGAGAAAGATAGGACATTCATATTCATTTGAATATGTTTCAATATACATTGAGTCATGTGTAAGAAATAAACGTGTAGAAACTACACCCTCAGGATTATTTTTACACATGGGGGAACCACAAACAACACACCCAACATGACGGAGCCTGTGCTGTCTCAAGCCAGTGAATGTTGCTTTCAGTCTAACTAGACTTCCAGAAGAAGAGGCTGGCAGAGCAACTCTGAGATTTAGCATGTCATAAACTCCTGTAAACCCACCAATCTGTGTCACTCCAAATTTATCTCCTCAGACAGGAATATGCAGAGGTCAGACAACCTGGGGTGTCCGTCATAAATCAGCCACTTGAAGTGTTTATAAGATTAATCCTTTGGAACAGAGTCCTGGCATAGCATGAGCCTGCTTTCTGAGACAGACCAGCTCTCGAGCCAAAGCCCTCACTCTGTGTGGAGAGCAGAGGGATGACGGCAAGAGGTGGACAGACTCCTGAGGATGGCCTAGACAGGGACATGGAGTCTAGGAGACTGAGAAATAGTCAAAGTGGGACAATATTCTCACATTTGTCAAAGTAAATAATGGCTTTACTCGGCAAAACAGGTTGCCCCAACTCACCCACTCATCCCCCCCCACACACACACACATACACACACACACACAGTGGAACAAATGTATAACAACCATGTACAACATGTATTTGCGAATCTATCGATTGACAAACTTGAAAGTATTTTTTGTTAATTAAGGTTTGTTTACTTTAATACTATGTACACCATATGAAACCATTTTATAAATTAGGATTTTAAATATATATATATATACTGGATATTCAGACTCTGTGAAACAAGTGTAACTGACCTTCTAACCTTCTGGTGGGTGTGTTAACATATTTGAGAGAAATCAGTACAAACATCAACATTTGTCCCTGAGAATGCCAACATTTCCCCGCATTGATCGCACCAGCCAAAGTGGGCAGCGGGGACTTGGCCAGGAGACAGCTGCAATATCTCCAGCCTTTTGTGAGTATCCGAGTGGTAACACTATCTTCAGAGGGCCCAGGCTAAATCAGAGAGGCTGCTGACAGCTCCATGTGTCTGTCTCTCTGTCATGCGTGCCTCGCCAGGCCCAGCCCTGTGTCTCAGGCTTCAGTTTTTGCCGAGCACAAATCAATAGCTCTTTTTACTTCCCATTGATTGGCCAGCAGTGGGAGCGACCTAAGCAGCGCTGTTATGACATTTCTAGATTTCCCCCTGTCCTTGGAACAATCAATTACAAGCACATGGCAATCAAAACCTCTTTGCAAAATGAACCTGCTCCATGACATTTTCATCTTGTGGATTTATGCCATGCTTTAAAAAAGTAAGAGGGAGAGAGCTAGCCCCGCTGTGTCCTGCATGAAAAAGCTTGTATGTATGCACAACCACAACCACACACACTCACACATACACACACACATACACTCACACATGCACACACACATACTTGGTCCAGCAAGAAAACATCAAAGTAAAGGATTGGTTTACCACTGAGAGGAAGTCTTTGGTAAATTTCATTTGTGTTACTTCCATTTGCAATAAAAAGTTGTACAGTAGCACATTTCCCAGTGCACTGGTTCCATGCCAGCCTGTACATTCCTAAGATGTGGCTACAGGTCTGCCAGTCTGCCGCAGCCTTTTGCAGAAACTAGAGATGCTAAACACTATCTGCCTTTCATCTTAACTGAAGAGGTTAACTAACAAATGTCTATCAATTTATTGACCTCCCAATTTAAAATCCACACAAAAATGTTGCATGTCATGTAAGCACTCTGCAATGTGTTGCTTTCGAACAAAGTCTGACACCTCAGTTCTGCAACATAAATTATTTTATTTTAGATCACCACCGTCCAAACAGAACCACTTCCAGCCTCTGAAGTTCTACCTGTAGGGTTTTCTTCTAAATGTGTACAGGTCTGTGTGTTGAACCTGCATGAGAGCAGACTTAATAGACTCCATTATCCACATTGTCAATGTACTGTCTGGGGCAGAGAGGCCGTATTCACACCTAATTAAGGGGAGATTGTTTTGAGAGACAAATGAATGTTTAAATCGGCACATGATAAAATGCCATTAAAAATTGCAATTTTAGAAGTACAGTACATTCCCTCCTGTTCACTGTTCAAGTGTCTTGTGAGCTCAGTTTCCATGTCCATATTGAAAATTTCCAATGAACCTCTCAGAAATATACATTTTTCAGTCAATACCCCATGGACTGCCTTAAGAACAAAAGACAGCAAAAGAGAGTCAGAAAGGAAGAAAAAGAATGAAAGCGAGAGAAGAGAAATGCAGAAAAAGTCTTCCCCAAAAATAAGATGTGTGATGGGGTCAGACCTGGACACCATGCCACTGAAAGATGATGTCTAATTTTTGTATGCATGACGGGCATGCTCCTTAAAGCCGAATTACCTACTTCACTAAACAGGAGTCACTCATGCAGATAAACGCGGTGCTTTCATACACCCACACATGAAATATTTAATGGCCTAATATAATCAAATAGAGACCTACAACTCAGAGGGGACATGGCAGCTAACTTACAGACATGGATTTTTTTCCATAATAGGAGAAGCTGCTTACAGAAATACAAACCTCTACAAAGTAACATGTCATGACTATGTCTGTCATGTCCATCTCCAAACTTGTGCAACCCCATATACAATTTGTGACAGTAATTGCACACAGGATGGGATGCTGTAGCCTATGGCACACAAGGAGTTAGACGGCACAGTCTTGGTCATGTTTGAGTGTTTTCTCTAACAGGAAAGTTGATAGTAATTTAGAGGGTGACACATTCTGCTAGGTAACTATTTCTTTCAGCACTACATCAATCCTATGTTCTGGCCTCTCTCTGTCTGTCTTTCTCACTCTTTGTGAGTGTGTGTGTGTGTGTGTGTGTTTGTGTGTGTGTGCGTGCGTGCACGCGTGCATGTTTGATGTCATTTGGCAGTGGTACTGCTCTTTCGCAGCTGCTGGAAGGTTGTGCTCCTGGACGCATCACTCCCCCAACTGTGTGATGAGAGCTGAGAGGCAGCAGAGGCTCAGTCAGACTGTTTCACTGCAGCCTCAGCGATCTCCCTCTCTCTCTCTCTTTCTCTCACTCACTCACTCACTCACACACACACACATTTATGCAGACTGAGCAGCAAACAAAACTGGTGATATTAAATAATAATAATTATCAAGTGTTTCCTGAATAATAACTGTATTATTTCACAAATTTGCCAATTATTACTAATAAATGAAATAAAGACAAATGGTTTTATAATATCTCACAAAAGCTTTTTAAGACAAGCTAACTTTGTGTTGTTTGCACTACATTACTTAAGCATGAAATTAAATACTAATTTATTTTACAAGTAAAAAACATTTTTCTATTCAAGAACCTTTAGTCACGTTACTGAACAAGCTGAGCTTTGCTTTTAGCAATGTCATGATGGTTGTCCAAGTTTGACAACTTGCCATTCTTGAGGGTTTTTGGCCAGAGACAATATTTACCTCCAAACACTGTCAGTACAAGCGCACTGTGGGCTGCTCTTACCACTGCAGCTCTTAGTTTTGTGTTTAATTGAGCCACAAAATAGGTTATAGGTAGAGAATATCACATCAAATTTTAGAACGGATTCTGCAGAATGTTAGAAACGTTAATGATGACAGAAAAAAAAGAAAACAGACGGTGATGTAGGAGTAGACCTATTACTCAGTGTCAGATAATCCTGTTTGATATGGATTTGGTTTTGCTTTGTTTTACTTTACATACATGTTGTCATGGCATGGTTACACTGATTGAAGACTACTGCTCAAATAAAGCACCACTGTTTGGTTCACAGATGCAGACCAAACCAGAGCGAAAAATTGTCTGCAACTGACCTGAAAGTATCTTGCTCTTAGTAGTAATTTGACTAAATATGACAATATGTTCAGCAATATTTCTATGAACACATCTGGCAGAAATGTGTGCCTTTTATCATTATGAATGTCTTTCATTCATGTTAATGCCTGTAAAGCACCACAAGATGATTCTATTGAAAATAGCACTGCATAAATAGAATAGAATAGAACTGAATTGAATATTCTAGGACTACACGGTCAGGCCACAGTGGAGGCCAAATTAAAAAATACACATTTATGAGGAAATGATGTGTTTCATTATATGATGCAATGATCTGCAATGTAAAAGGACTAATCTTCAATGGCCCTCTTGCAGTACTATTTCCTGTGTTTCTCATCTCAGTTCCACATCAAGCATAAATTATCTCTCCAGATGTACCTTAGTCTATCACCATATTTGCTTTTGTGTCCTTAGCCATTATACCTTGTCTACGAGCTCAGTTTGATTTGTTAGTCTGGACCTCTCAATTTGACTAGTTCCAGATACATGGACATGGGGATTATTATGTTTGTCTGTTTTGATTTTACTTAATATTATTTAGTCTTTATGCATTTGTTTTAAGACCTGTTCTCTTATTGTCATCACTGATTGATTATTATAGTTTTATTTTTCAAAAGCACATTGAAAGACTGTTATGATAATGTACTATAAATAAACTTGTGTACACTGCGTACAACATAGAGCCATCCCTCAAATTTAAAATATTTCTGTTTGCTGTAACCTGACCCAAGTCAGTCAAATTATGCACCATTCTTTTTTCTTCAGTATTTTGTGCTAGTGAAATATTTTTGCCCTTCTAAAACAGCTTGTATTATTTATAAATATAAAATAACATGTTTTACAAGATAACATGTTTTAACAAGTTTGTTAAAACAGCTCATTATTATGGTTTAATGTAAGCGATTTACATTAAATTTAGCCAATGACAGTTCATCTTCACGTCACAAAACAACACTAGCCTACTAGCAGACAGGTCATGAAAACAAACATTGAGAAAGTGCATATAGCCTATATTTATTGACCAAACAACATGAATGTTTTTTCAATCTGTTTTTTCCTGATTTTATTTGGATGGTGAGGCACACAAATCAGTTTGTAAATATGCCATAGATAATGTGTTGCATTAAGCCATGGGCTTCATGAAATGATGAAATAACAACAACTATACAGTAATACCAGTAATAATATAAATGGTGATTTTGTATGAATAGCCATTCATTCTCAATGCCTTATATCCATTAGAAATTTGTATCCTACACTGGTCCAAGTTTGGCATTTTTTCTACTTTAAGAAATGGTATACCATTTCATGTTGCTGTTTTCTTTTTTAAATAATAATCATCATGCATCTTTAACCCCAGATGAATGATGATGCTGAAATGTGAGGAGACGGTGAAAAAGGAAACATCTTTGTCAATGTATTTCCTCTGGGTCTTCAGAAAATGTCCAAAGACATGGAAAGTGAAATGCACCTCAGGTTAGCGGGGCTCCATAGCTTAACCCTTGCACTTCTCTCCAAGAACACTAATAAGATAGAGACAAGAAGTGCAAATTCAGCAATGAAGTTTATGCTGATTCCAGATTTTCTTTTATTTTGTGCTTTCTCTTCTCTCCAGCAGCCTTTGACTCCCTCCACATCTCCACTTTCCAAAAATATATCTCTTTGAAATGTCTTCTATGCATACAGTTACAAGTGAAATATGTGAAAACATGCTTTTTCAATGTCCTTATCACCTTTGTTTTCTAATTGACAAAAGATACACACATACCTACTTTCCACATCAGTGGCCAATCTAAATTTTGATCTCTGTAGTCTCTTCATATACACTGTTTAATATATATTTAGCCTATGCCTGAGATGTGAAGCGGAGGGCTGAGGACCATGGCCCTGTGCTCCCAGAGCCCTCCTGAGGGGCACCTCTGCTGTGAAGAGTGTGACCTCTGGCCTGGCCCAAAGGGACTCGCATGATCTGCTCTGATGGGGTGCCTGTGTACTGGAGCACAGTCCAACCTCTGCTAACTTTACTCACCTGTCCAATTAGAACTTCACCAAAACCATACCATTAGGAAGACATTACACAATAACCAAAAAAAAAAACAATAACCGAAAAAAAATGTTGATCGCCAAAGTGCAGGTGCATGCGACTGACTAAGTGTGTCGCTGAATGAACACAAGTATACTTGTGTGCGTGTGTATCAAAACAATCAGCATATCTTCTTCCCCTCGCTTCTATAGATCTTTCATTAGGTCTGGACCTGCTCCAACATGGAGCTTCTCCTAGCCCAGCAGTTTTGAGCTGCTTTCAGCTAAGGAGGCATTTTTTCCATTCCAAGTTCATTAATAGTAGATTGCCACTTTTTCCCTTCATTAAATACAATGAGGCTCCACTGTAAATTTGGGAGCAAGAAGCGCCTCTGTCAGCTGCTTGTGCTTCTGAGTCCCCAAGACATGACTCAAATCCAGCCTCGACCGAAGAGAGAGAGAGAGAGAGAGAATAATGGAAAGATGAAGAAGAAGACGAGAGGAGAAGGTGGGAGGTTTTTGAAGATGTCTTGGAAAATCCTGAGTCCTGGCCACCAAAGTACTCCCCACTTTTGCGTGCATTCTTTTTAATGGCAAATTTGTCAAGGACGGTTGTCTGACAAACACACACACACACACACACACACACACACACAAACACACTGTTGTCAGGCATCCTTGGCAAAATGATTAGGGCCTGCTGTTTTTTTTGTTTTTCCAATGAGGAGCAAACTCCTGGATCAGCCCGGCGAGTGTTGTCATTCCTCTGACAGCCTCCTCCAAAAACAATGGCAGCCCAGATCCTGAGATGTGCTGGCAACCCCCTATACCAACCCCCCCTCCCCACCACACACACACACACACACACACACACACGTACCCCTCCCTCCTTGAACAGTGACGCGCTGCTGTTAGTGGATATTTTGCAGTGTTGATATTCTCAGTGTTGATTAGAATGAAAAAAGGCGGCGCTGAATGGCGAGCCTGTGCAGCACCCTGTGGAGCAGTACCAGCCATTGAGGGCAGATTGACAGCTTCCCTTTGAGCTGCCGTTGGGCGGCCCAGAGAGGAGCTGCGCTCTAAAGAGCTGGTTAAGGAGTAAAGTTGCAGCTGAAAGTTTAGGCCTTGGCTGTCTGGAAGAGCTCTGCTTTCAGTGGAAATGAAAGTGAATCGTTCTGCTTGTATTGCAAGTAAGGCACCTGCAGAGTTATGCTATGCAAAGGATGTATGCATACAAATGATGGCTGATCCACTAAACAAGGAAATTTGAAACATTACAACACATACTGCTTGATTAAACAAATTTGTTGAAAAGAAGGAAGATGGTTTTTCGTTAAATAATCGTATGAACTGGATATTTTTACCATTTATATTTACCATCATCAAACAAGCAAGTCTGATTCTTAAAAGACTTCTTTCCACAGCATGTGCTGATCACTAGTGTCTAAAGGCTATTACAGAGGGCTGTAAAAAACAGGGTTAGGTGAATGCAAGGGCACTATATTTACCTTCCTTTGTTTATTAAGTGTCAGGGTGTTGGCGGACAAGGAGTGATTGGGGGTGGGGGCTGAGGGGTGAGGAAGTGCTCTTTATCCAGCTGGGCCAGCCACAAAACGGTTAACTCATTGAAAAGAAAGTGGGCGGTCTCTGAGGGGAAGGCAACAGAATGGAACTGATACCTAGCGCGACTAGAGGTTGTACACCGGGGCTGGGAGATGTGTGTGTGTGTGTGTGTGTGTGTGTGTGTGTGTGTGTGAGTGTGTGTGAGAGTGCGGGTGAGTGTGAGGTTGAGGGGAGGCGGGGACCGGGGCGACAGAGGAGCGGCTAATGGAAATGAGTGACAGGCTTTCAGAATGATTTACAACGGGCGCCCGCACCGCACAGCCGGCTCGTGATGGATGAGCCTGAAAGACGGAGACCAACCATAAATCATGTCTTTGAGTCATTGACAGAGATAAAGGAGGCAGAGAAAAAGCAATGGCATTGACGTTCATTCTTCCAATAATGTACATTGACGAGTTACACTACCGAGCCTTAATTAAAAAGTGAACACCGCCCCTCTCTCTCTCTCCCCTCTCCCTCTCTCTCTCCCTCTCTCTGTGCTGATATGAATGGTAATTAAAGAGGCAGTTTCCCGGTGGCGGCCTCAGAGCTCACTTCCGCCCGTGGCTCACCGTGGCCAGATGAGATAGGGCCAGAAAAGGAGAGATAATGTCACTCCGACACTACACGCCTCTCACACACACACACACACACACACACACACACACAGGCACATACACAGCAACAAACACTCGCTCATCCATCCAACAGACACTTCAAACAACAAACACAGACTAGCACTACCAAAGCACAAGCAGAGGAACACAAAAAACTGAAGCCTAATGCTGTAACAAAGCCCTGGGAAGCCCCTGTGCGCCCAGAGCTGGAGATGTGTTTGATGGATGAGTTGCACAGGCAAGCAGGGGAGATAAAGCCAGCGAGCGACCCAAAGACAGAGAAGCAGAGAGTGAACGACGGAGCGGCGGGAGATTGAAGGCCAGCAGGAGTATGGCCCGGCCGGGACAGCTGAGTGGCGTTCCCCATCAGGCGTGTGTGTGTGTCTAAAGCCCCCACCAGAGGAGCGTCGGGGTGAGAGTAATGCCAAACATCTGTCCCACGCATCCTGCACGCAACGCCTGTTTGTTCACTTCCAGGAAGGGCATTAGCAGGCAAGGAGAAGGAATCTATCAATTCACGCACTACTTCTTCACATGGAGGGAGTACAGGGGCACCAGCCCCACTGCCTCTAATGCCGTCAGTAGAGGAGCAGAAAAGCAACTGGAGAGGATAAAGAACACCAGTGGTGATCACCATCCGAGGCAGGATTGCATGAAAATGAGATTTATTCAGTCAGACACTGGTGAAACCAACATCCTTTCTGTGCTTTGGAGCTCTCCCACTAAGAGAAATCGGTCTCATATATCTGTGGGATTAGTTTCAAACTACAATAGCATGATGTACAGTACTACACAAATGCTAAACACTGACAACCACATAGAGCAAGCTGTCCTCTTACTGTTGTCCAAAGCTCCGTTCCCATGGTCATTATGAAGGCTTGAGTGTGTGTGTGTGTGTGTGAATATCAAGGATAGGATAGAGTGCTGTCTCTCCAGCTGGAAGTGGCTAGTTTGGCAGGTTTAAATGGAAATGAAGTAACAATAGTCTTCCTATGGTGCTTTGCAGCAGCTCTCATTTGGCTCAGCACTTACTATGCCACCCCTAACAAAGGTGGAAAAGAACACACAAATATGTACACATTTGTATGCTCACACACACACACACACGTACGCACGTGCACGCACACGCACACACACACACACGCACACAAGTACACACACACACACACACGCAAACTCACGCACACACACACGCACTCTCACACATACACACACACAAACTCACGCACACACACTCAAAGAGACACACAAACATTCACAGAAATGCACTTTTAGGGTTGGAAGAGTAATTATACTCTGACGGGTTTTGAAGTTGTAAATCTATCAGGTTGGACATTTTCACATGCCGCTTGATGGACACCTGAAGTAATTACTTGTCATTCTCACGTTTGAGGATTTCTGTTTCGTTGCTCCTGTCTCTTATTTCAATATGGTTTCCCGGGCAGCTCGGGGAGATATTTTGGGATGTCTTTCAGGAGATTTCTAAGATGACAAACATCTGAAAAAAAAAACACCAGGAGTGTATGCTGATGGAAAAAAATCACACCCGCAGAAAGATATTTTCAAAGACACACACACACACACACGTGTCTGTCAGGAGATCAGTACGGGTGCGTGTGAATGGACAGACTTTCTTCCACCTGGCCGGGACAAAGCCGGTCGTGTTGGAGGAAGTGGATAATGGCATGTGAGTGTGTCTGTGAGGCGGCGGTGACTCAGTGCTGGGGGCCTGGCGTGATCCTAAACGCTCTTAAAAGATGATCTATACAGTAATGAAGCGGCCACTGGCATCTGGCCCCAACGCCACATCATCAAAGTGAGGCCACAGGGGAGACGACACACTGTGGCCTCAGCAGCTCCCACCGCTAGTCATCCTCCAGCCACCATAACCACACACCTTCATAACACCCCCCTACCTTTCAGCACTAGCCACCTCTAGTCAGAGGGGCTCCAAGTTTGATGTTCCAGTAAGGTTATTGTTGAATATAAACAATAGCAATAAGCCTAATGTAAACTCTGCAGACATGTGATGAGCTCAGACTGTAAGTAGGGTATAAGGACACACACTGGCCATCCGCTTTCATACATGCTAATGCTAGTGTGGAGATAGTGGAACTGTGTGTGGCACAGGCAGTGAGAATGGCTGGGAGTGTGACATATGATGTGCAAGGAGAGCGTGGTGCCTCTTTGATGCTGCCACTCTGCGGTGAGTCTGGCGGCCTCTCAAGACAAGGCCGCCGGCTGTGGGCCCTCCACTGTGGACCACCCAGCTCTCCACACACACACACACACGCACGTCATAAGCCCCCACCACCGCTGTCGCAGTCCTTGGGCCTGTCGCCTTGTTGTTCTTGGACCACGGTGAAAGCAAATAACAGTTAAAGTAGTCCAGGCACTCCCTCTCTTTCTCTCTCTCTCTCTCTCTCTCACACACACACACAGAGCGAAAAAACCAAACGCCATATAGTCATTCATCAAAGCCCAGACACGCTCACTCTCTCTCCCTCTTTCTCTCACACACACACACACACACACACACACTTACACAAAGACATCCAACCAACCACTCCCCAGGCATGGCCATCTCCCCACACTAGGTTTTAACTAGCGCTCGGCATAATCCCAGAAATGACAAATGATACTTATATCTCAGGCCTGCTCAGAATCAATAGGCATGCAGAGGCCCTATCCATCTTGAGCCATATCGACAGCTGCACCTCCACTTCAGCAGCCGAAGAAGCGCCCGCCCGCTGCCTTTCAGTCCTCGGTGAGAAAGATCTCAGGGAAATGGTGGCATATATTCTCCCACAGCTCAGTTTGTACATAGACTGTCCACTTTGCACAAATAAAGCCCTTTGTGCGCTTTTCTGTTCTCTGTCACTGATGCACACTGTGTGTCTAATGTGCCCGCGCACACACACACACACACACACACACACACACAAACATATCCACACATGCACACACAGACACACACACACACACACACACACACACACAAGGTGGAACAGTCATTACTGTCACGGAGATCTAAAGCCTGCACTTAAACCCCTCCATTGACACAGGCCTGTGGGACGGACCGGCGCACTAACAAAGGAATTATTCTGAAGTTTTGGGTGGGGTTCCTCCACCATCAATCACAGGCACCCAGAGCACGTAAGCCAGATGATTGCATTTGGCGTGGAGCAGCGTTCATCCATCAACATCAGCTCCTCACTCCCCACCATACTGCTTCCACCATCGCGCCGGCCAATCACAAATGACGCCTCCGACTCGTGCTGGAGCACTCACACAAAGCCAGAGATAAATTACACACTCGGGAAAAAAAAAAACAACAAAAAAAAAAAACAACCAGGGACAGAAGCATTTCTGGTCCTTTTTTACCTCCTCGTCCCAAAATGGGAAGCTGCACAACTCCACCTGGTTGCGTCTGGCCCAGAGAGAGCAGCAGTGACAGACAGAACACTGACTTCCAGGGGACCCACTTCAGCTGGAACATCAGCAGCAGCCACTTTGCCCCAACTTCTCTGCCTAAAGAGTTTTATTCAAGGAAAGACACAAAGACACTGGCCTGCTGGAACATCTTCTCAGTCCTGTAAAGTGGAGAGATGAGGTGCTGTTTCAGGTCTAGCCAGCAGAGACAGGGTGGAAGGGGTGTACAGGTTTTGTAAGCAGGATTATCCCTGACCCCCATGCAGGGTCACAACCTCTCTCCCCCTTCACGCCAGCGGCCTCCCGTGTTTACATGTACACCTCCACTGCTCTGATCTGATGCCACACTGCTGTCCAAACAGATACACACACATTTCTCAAACAAACACATGCATACACACACACACACACACACACACACTCACTCACAGGCATATAGGCACAAATGTACACCGATTCACACACACACACACACACACACACACACACACACACACACACTACAAGCTGACAGATAGCACTTCATACCAGTTTTAGCACCGAGTCCCCCTGAGGGGATGTGATTGATGACACTCACTGCTCCATACACCACCACCAGCACCCCTCCAAAAGGAAGGGAAAAAAACTCATCTTCAAAGCAATTATCAGTAAAAACAAATTTCACATTGCTTTCTTCTTTTCACAAAATAAATGCTATAAGAGACCCCACTGTGACCAAGAAAAGAGTTTGTGGAGGACACAGCATTTGATGGGGAATAAACAGGAGCTTTAAAGGTGAACGACTGGAAGGAAATAGGTGGTGGCATGAATCCATTATAGCTAGAACAAAGGAATAGAAACGCTTGCTTACTATGTGTGTGCATGTGTGTGTGTGTGCGTGCATGTGTGTGTGTGCGTGAGAGAAAGAGAGAAAGAGAAGGGGGGGGGCGGTGAGGAACTCACAGTGCATTTAGAGAATTAATACTCTTAGCACTGTAGTGATACGAGCACTGTTGATCTCTGGCTGTGCCGTGATGTGTCTTACAAAAATAAAAATGCCGTGCGGTACATCAGATGAAGCGGCGCCACCATAAAGGTGTTTAGGAGCACTCAGCGTGGCCATCTGGAAGACAATTACACAGGAACAAACACACAGCGTCAGCAAATCAAGCCTGGGTCATCAATCAAAGACAATGGTCCGAATGTAGGTGACTGCTCCTGCTGCGGCTGGCTCTGGGCTGCTGCCTCCAGCCACGACTCCCCTCCCCACACACACATCACCTCCCCCTCCACCACTGCACCTCCTCACCCAGTGCTCTCTCTCGGTCGCCTCTACAATCCTCTCCTCTTATTTTTAGTGTCACATTTGTCAAACAAAGAGAGGTGCTATGACCACAAACACTGTGCTCAATTAGACGAAATTGTCATCCTAGATCACATTGTATGAATACAACGCAGTGATAAAAATCATTTCAAAATGCACCCGTGGTCCATTAATATTTCATCATAAAAGGGATTAATGTATAGACATTTTTTTTCCAGACATCTTTTGAAATGGTTTAATTAATTAACATCTCAACCACACTCTCAATTGCAATCATGCTTCCTATGGGGAGTAATCAAGGGCCTCTAATTGCAATTAAAACATTTGGATGAGTTGGTTAAACAGCACCAAGCCTTATTTGGGCCCGCAGAACAGCCCCTGAGGCCCTTGTGCTCATTGCCATTGAAAAAGGGGACTGAAGCACTGTCACTGCATCTACATGTCATGTGGGACATGCAGCAGTCACATGCAAACCCACTCCTATGTTAACATTACTGTGTACTGTGTGACTTATGCAGCCTCTGTGCTATTTCCACTACACTCCTTTATTATAGCATTCCATGCTAATAGGTGCTGGACCTGTATGCCAACAGAGTGATGGTGTATGAAGAATAGGCTTGGAATGGTGGGCTGAGACCCAGGCCAGGCTGTGCCACTTTCTCTCTGTGCTCCCTGGTCTTCCCTGACCTCAGCTCCTCCTCTGGGAGTGTGTGGGAGATGAGAGCTGGGACCACAGAAGCCTAGGGTTTGGGTTCACTTCAGGGAAATGTGTTGCCCAGGCTGGTAAGTCTGACATCCAGCCAGCTCACACACACACACACGCACGCACGCACAAGCACAGGATGGTTGTACAGCGTGAAAATAGGTCGGATGGCATAGAACTCGTCACGATCCTTTGGCAGTGGGAGACCAGGAGCCGTGAGCCCCCTTGCTGTTAGGGATGTGCTGTGCATTCACAGCTGCAGTGAGTTTCTCAATGAGCGGCGTGCTCACTCGCTCCCTCGCTCACTCGCTGGGCACTGTTTTTCAGCTGCCGGATGGGCTGCAGCCTGACACGTTATTTTCGCAAGCTGAAGACTTGCTGACAGCACATCAGAAATCATTTTCGTGTGATCACCATATTCAAAAATGTGGGAACTAGTAAATGTTGCTGACAGTCTGGAATATTCCGGGGTGAGTAAAAAGAGACAGCCTTGCATCACAGCAATGCGTTGGCTGGTGACTGCTGGCACTCATTAAGCTACTGCTAAACTGCTGTAGTGCTTCCATAAGGCAAGCATTCATTATCCACTCAGAGCTTTGGAGCGCTGCAGTAGACACACACACAAGTGAAAGGCAGTTTGGCAAAACCAGAACTTAACACCTGACACTTGGACGTCTGGCAAAATATCTTAACTCCTGAATATACAAACACACTCAGGACATAACTGCTTGACATCGCAGGGCTCCTGAGTTTCACCATCCGCTCCCCGTGTTTGGAGGAGTGAGTCTGGAGCCATTTGAGCTGTTTTCACGCTAACTAATGATGGAGCAGCAGTGTTGGATGTCTCTCCGTGGATCGGCAGTGGATTCCCACTCTAAACCAAACGCTTCCACTTCACCAAGAGACTCACAACCTGTAAATCCTCTTTCTCAGACAGTGAAAGATTGAGGCAGCCAACGCAGAGGCATACAGGGGAAAGAGCAATGGGAGCCAGTCATACCCCCAACCTTTCAGGACACACACACATACACACAAACACACACACACACACAAACCCAACTGCAAAAACCTTTCCCATTTAATGATCCTCCACTAAGGAGAATCCACACACCTCCACAAGAATTCAAATCCCTTTTCCCACAACCTCTTTCAGTCGCAGAAGATAAATGACACCCGTCATTCGGTTGTTGCCAAACGGCACAGAGGGGAATTGTACTGATATATGATTCACAAGAACGGGAAATCAGCTCTCCCCTTCTCTATCGCTCGCCTTCCTGCCAACGAGGGCGGGCCTGGTCAGTGTCAAAGCCTGGTCACAGAGGAGGGGAGACAGCACTCAACTCCAGAAAGGGGGGAAAAAAAAAAAAAGACAGCAGTTTGAAAGGCACAGTCGACCCTCTGGCCAGAGCTGGAACAGCTACTGACTGATAAAAGACACAAAAGTCATGGCGTTAAAATAACAAGGGGAGGTATGGAAGATTTGAAAAAAATAAAATAAAATCAGCTAGCTAGCTTGAGTAACATTTAAGTATGTAATTACCAGGAAAAAAACATCAGTGATTGAGCAACCTTTCCCTGCCCCCAATTACAGTAAACCAAGAGAGGCTAATTACTGCTACTTGATTATTAGAGATTTCTGTGTGTGTGTGTGTATGAGTGTGTGTATGTCTGTGTGATGCATGTGTGTCTCTGTGTGTGTGTGTGTGTGTGTGTGTGTGTGCGTGTTACAGACATTGTGGAAATCCACTAGTCTATCATGAGCTCATTGAGTAGTGTTGTGGTGAGTGGAATTCATCAAAGGAAAACACTCTGATGAACTTTTCTCTTTTCCTTCCACCAACTCGCTCTGGTTGCTTCAGCTATGAAGCGTTGAGCTTTTGAACTTAACAGCATATTTACAATTTCTTATGGCAATGACCACTGAACATACTCATGGACGCCAATGAGGCTATGTGTAGAGGTGAGCATGTGTTCGGGAGAGTAGTACTATATCTCTGTGTGCATATGTGTGGTACAGTGTGTGTCTGTGTGTGTGTGTGTGTGTGTGTGTGTGTGTGTGTGTTGGCACACAGCAGGCCTTCCTGTGGGCCAGTGAGGGGGGGTTGCCTGGTGAGGGGCAGAGCTCTGAGCAGCACTCCATCACCCCGACAGCGACATCCTCTCACCATCAGCCTCACAGCGGCGCGGTGCACCACGGCACGGCCGCTAGCGCGATTTATGAGCTACGCGTCTGCACACACGCCCCTGCGGCTGCTGATCTACAGCCCACTGGACATACACACACACACACACAAGTACACACCCATACATGTATACTCACCCACACACACCGATACATACAGAGTGCTCTTTCTCTCTCACTCTCTCTCTATCTCACACACACACACACACACATATATGCACACACAGAGAGAGGGAGAGGGCTTGACACTTCATCTCCAGACCTGGGCCCCACAGGAGCAGTTGGGGTGTGATGCAGGGATCCCCTCTGACCCTTCAGCATGTAGCCTAATCTAACTAGCATCTGCAGGAACACTGAACTCACACTGAACAGGATACAGCAGACATACACACTGTGTTATGTGTACATACCAGATCTGTATGTAGGTATGTGAACACACACACACACACACACACAATCACACAGACATACACAAACACAACTATACTAAATCCATCTAACCATGGTGTATTAATGTGTGGTGCTGTGTTCAGAAAACATTAGAGGATGATTTTCGGTTCAATGGCCAGAAGCCATGGGGTCTAATAGGACCCACTCTCATTATCCTAATGATGTCATTTCCAGTGGTGAATGAGCGCTTCGCTGCTGAAACAGGGGAGTGTGAGCTGGCATGCGTGCTCCAGCATCCACTTCTCCCCAAATCAAACCAAGAGCCTATCTCCCAATCCCACAGTCAAATTGACCATCAAGTGTAAGTGATGAGTCCAGTGTTTTTACAAGAAGAACTTGGCCATGGTGACAGACTGAAAGGGCCGAGCAGCATTCTTCAGTCTTCGACGGGGCAGGAGGGAAGAGAGCAGGGAAGGCAGTCTTGTTTACTTAAGGTCCACCCCACAGACTGAGGCAGTGAGTAGTGTCTCTCAGCTGAGCAGGATTTCTGTTTCTCGCCACTTTTCCATCTGTCTCCATTTTGTCTTCTTTTCTGCTGAAAAAGGTATAATTACAAAGGAAGCCCTGTGACGCCTAGTGGCAGATTAGGAAATGAATTGGTAATGGCTTCAAATTGCCGCTCTGCCCAGAGGGAGAGAGGGCCCAGCACAACCCAGCACAACCCCTGTGCCTTTCCTGGCGTAGTGGAGGGATTGGAGGTGGAGGTGATGAGGAGCACTGTAATGGCAGCACAATGTCTTCTTCTCTGTGCAGTGGCAGGAAAACATTTGCATGTTTTCTACTCCTACGCCACACACACACGCGCGCACACACACACTTGCCTTTCCAACTTTTCTGTCTTCTCTGACACAAAAGCCCTTCCACCTCTATTTCTAAAAAAAAAAAACATCACTTTGAAAAACAAAGATTTCCTCAACAGCCCAAATTATCCCTCTCAATCATCAAACACAACTTAGATTTTTGAAGACGTGGGGTTGCAACACCAGTGTGAAATAAAAAGTCTGTGTCAGTAGTTCTGCAATAGTGGGGCTCATCGCTTATACAAAGGGAAAAAAAAATCCTCAGAGCAAGGGAATGAGTTCAAAGCCGCAAGCTATTTTTACAGCCTCTTCACTGCGTGTCAATGACTCTTTCAGACGTAAATTGCACATTTGGAGGAAGGGGACATAAAACCTGAACTGTTTACATCACAGCAAAGCGCTTATCATAGGGCTAGCCTGACTGCGGCACACTCCCATTAACACCCAATGGAAATCAATGAAATAAGCAGCCGTAACTCAACCCTGGGTGACTAGAGTAATCTCTCTCAGTAAAATGCTGTTGCCTAACACTCCTCATTGCGTGCATTACACACATGCAGCTACAGCTACATCTATGTTCCTCTAAAGCACCTCTTTTCTACAACATGCTTCAAGAGCAAAAGCAGTTCTTCAAATGCCAGCTTTAACACGTCTGTCCTTATGGTAGCAGGGACACCTTGCTTATTTAACAAGCCTGGGCCTGGCGCTGATGCTAATGCCCTGTGTGTTGTGTGCTGTTATGCTAGCATGCGGCTCCTGCAGTAATCTGCTGCCTGTTCCATCCTTTAATAAAGCACAGACTGCTTCATTAGCCCGCGGCCCTGGCCGCCATGATTGATTGCTGCCAGTCAGTGCACTCCATTCGCTACCTAGCGCTTTCCTCGGGGCCACGCGAATAAGGGCCTTTTTCAGCAGGCATCCGTGAGACGACTAAAGGGGGGCATTCAGGCGCAGCCAGAGAGGGAGTGGCAGCAGGGTTTTGTGGCATCAGCAGCCGGATGGCGATAAAACAGAGTTGCTTTTGTTCAGGGCTCCATAACCGACTCGATAGGCCCTGTGGGTCGCCCGCTCTCAAGCCAATTGAGAGTGATCTTGTAAATCTCTTGGTGGGGTTTGGAGAGAGATGTTCCCGCATGGGTGGCAGAACATGGGGACAGAGTGAGTGGCTCTGACGTGAGCAAGTGGCAAATGGGTGCTTTGTGTTGGCCTCTCTCTCTCTCCTCTGTGGCTCAACAGCCTCTAATGCTCTATGTTCTTACTAGTGTAGGCTGAGTCTCACTGTCACAGTGAAAAACAGCACGCTATCAAGCACATGCTGAACTCAGAGAGTTTGAATTACAGGGACATACACTGTGACTTACACTGTGTCCAAAACAATAAAAACGCTATTATAGCAATCTAACACAAATTACACTAAGGCATACTTACTACAAAATATCCACGTATCTATAATAACTGTTACTTACATACAGTATAGTACAGTACAGACACAAACAGAAGAGACCCCACTAATTTCTTTTTAATTATTCCATATATATTTTTGTAACAATTAGCCATTTCTAAAACATAGTCATCTTAGTTGTCATACTTGTCCTTAAAACAGTAATCACATACACAAACGAACACACTCACACACACACACACACATACACATACCCTCTCTCTCTCACACACACACACACACAAAGGGAGTTTGCATTGCTGGCACTTAGTGGTATCGCTGGCACACAGTGGCATCCATAAGCATCCCCCAGGCGTTTCCCCCAGTGCTATCTGTGCCTGAGAGGCTCTATCTGATGCACTGCTCCAGCCTCTAGGCCTGATGCTGGCACACAGATCTCAGCAGGGCTGGCTGCTGAATGGATCTCGCCGGCAGTAATAAAGTCAGTAATATCGCTATCTCACACTCCTCTCCCAAGGATTGCTATAAACCTATTTGGAAAATTGCAGTCATATATTTGCAGGAGACAGTTAGCTCATCCAGGTGACAGTGCAGAGTTTGGGAGGGGAGAATTATGCCCCTGTCATTCACAGGCCTTTATCAGAGCACCTCCATTCCTCACAGGCCCCAAATGTCACTGGGAGCCTGACAGCCAAACTACTGCCACAGGGACAGGAAGACTGGAGAGCAGGACACATGCACTCCCATGTGCTCACACTCACATGCTCACACACACACACACACACACACAGACATACTCGCACAACACTAGCACACATGCAAGAAAGACAATAACACTCCGGCACAATCATATACACACAGAGATGCGCAGGCACACACACACACACACACAGATGTGCTTTTACCCATACTTGGGATGCATGTTTAAATGATTTAAAAATGTATCACACCATCAGAGGTCAGATGTTGCAGTCACACACATATTTGCACATGCTATCATTTACACACATAAACATGCAAACAGGCAAGCCTACACACACACGCACACACACACACACACACACACATCAACAATCACACTTCCTGGCAAGCACTTGCAGCACATACATCCTGAAAACATGTCTGTAATGTTCCCAATAGCATCCACTGCCAGGGCCAGTGGTGGCGCATTTGGTTCTTCCAGAGCTAGTGCAGAGTGTCACTCAGCTCCACTGCTGGTCTAAGGCAGTCTGCTCTATTCTACAGCTTCTCAGACAAGAGCGCATGGCTTCCTCATATCTCCAGCTCATGAATAATGATCAATGTGGGCTGTTAGCAAAACCACAGACCCTGTCTGCCTGGCATGCCCCTAGGCCCAGCACATTCCTCCTAGTCATGAACCCTGCCTGGGGTGGCCATGAGTGTGGATGCTGTGTGTGTATGCGCGTGCATGTGTGTGTGTGTGTGTGTGCATGCATATTTATTTTCCTGTAGGTACAGCAGCACTAACTAAAAGTCTCATTGACGAGCACCCAGAGCACAGCGCTCAAGTGGTGTGCGGCGAGCATTTCAACCACGGCCAGCCATCAGTCCTTAGTCATATGACTCCTGTGTGTCTGCCACTCATCTCCCCTCATGGGGGAGAACAAAGAGAGACACCCAGCAGCTTAATCACGGGTTTGACGCACTCCACACACTTAGAGCCATGAGATCATGCAGCACTCACACAATAGCAGTGCAGACATGAGGGATGAGCAGCCTACAGCGGACAGGAAATGAGAGCTGAGGCCTGGGCCCACATCACATGGACACCACAGCCACGTCCAGAGGAAACGACAGCTTGTACTCGGCGCACATGCTCGGCCTTGACAAACAATGACCGTGATAAAATACAGATCTGAGTAAGAAAACCGCTATGAAATAATCAAAAGCTTACTAGATCATTCTTTTTAGCGGCACTCAGAGCACCCTGTGGGTTCATCTTTGAATTTGTACCGGGGAGAATTTCACATTATTACTTATTTCTACATGCCACGCTCATGGTCCAATTGCCTTAAGGAAGAAAACCGAGATGACTCCAAACTGAATCAGATGTAACTATGTCGGGTCTTTTCCCACAGACTCCGTGGGCGAAAAGCATCTGAAAATTCTGCACTAAAAAGCCTTCCTGTTCATGTGTCAAGAGGCAGAGAGGAGCAGAGCAGGGCAGTTAGCATAAATGAGGCCCTAGCTGGCCATGCTGTTCCCATTAGAGCGGGTGCAGCCTTCAGTGCTGGCTGGCCACCTATCAGAGTTCTCAGTCTAATCCCATAATACTAAGGTGGGTTGTCATGCCATCGAGCAAACAGGAAGTGAGCAAGGTGGAGAGGAAAGCCAGACATCTGTAGGCATCTCAGCCAATCAGGGCAGGAAATGAGTAGAGATGCCCAGGGCCACCACTGATGAGGGAAGTCTCTCAAGAAAGTCTTTACAGTGGGTACATGTGTGTATGGTTCTCTCCCTCTGTGTGCGTGTGTGTGCGCGTGTGTGTGTTTGTGTGTGTGTGCGTGTATGTGCTTGTGCAATGGGTACTCCTGCCTCTAAACACGGAAATCAAATACCATACATCATCTTCTGCCTGATATGAGGTATGTGCACAAGGTTCTGCAAGATGACTTCATCACAAGGCAAAGCAGAATAAGCAGCCAATCTAAATGGGACTAATGATAATAATTCCCGTATGTATCAGCTTCCTGCATCAATAGCCAAAAAACCTGTTATAAAGCTCTAACGATATTACATGAAACTGAATAGCTGAAAACTGTTAATCTGGTATGACTGTGTAAAAAAGGTGTAAGGGCATGCAATCACAATAAACACATTAGCATTTACTTGGCTGCCTACCTTATCAGTGCAGTCATTAGGGCTATATTTAGCACTTCTCACTGGCTTGGTTATCACACAGTGCATTCACATCACAGTGTGAAGCAAGCCTGAGAGGTGGCTGCTCTGATTCTTGGCTGGAAAGAAACATGTGGGCATGGAGAGAGCCTGAGCATCCCTCTCTCATGGCCATCCTCATGGCTTATAGGCCTATACGTCTTCCCCGTGAGTAAACTCAAGCAGACGCAATACAAGGTGAGAAATGAGTAGGGCTCTAATGGAGAAGAAGCCGTGCAGAAGCTCAGTGACAGGTGATGCTCACATGTGACATCTACTGTACCATCTCTCTTTCATTGATGCATATGTCCAGCACAGTTAGAGTCTACATTTCCCATTCACACCAACACTAATATATTTCTGCTCAAGAAATTCCTGTTGACCTTTGAGCGAGACAAAAGAATAGACGTTCCAAAAGGGAAGAGTAGCTCAAAGAGAACCTTCCCAGACAAGAGCACCTCATTTCCAGGAAAGCTCCTGTACACCCACACCAGGCGGGATTAGCACAGACAGTCCTTCTTCTCCATCACACAGCACTGCGTGTGTCAATCACCCCCTGATCCAATCAGCCGCTGGATCACTCGCTCCTGCTCTCCTGAGCCAGCCATGAAACAACTCTACACCCATATGGAAAAGGCCCGAGCTTTTTTAGGATGAGTCAAGTCTGTGCTCACTGATGGTGGTTGGCATAGAGTGTTCCCAAGCCACAGACACACCCAAGCTCACACGGACCCAGCAGCCAGGCATGCATCCTCCTGCACAAAGCCTACTCTGTGTGCCATCAATCATAGGAATCCGGAATGGAGACATAAATCTGTCCTCTTAGGAAATCCCCCCCTTCGTACTCCCCTACAGGAGGGGGGAAGGGGGAAGAGCGTGTGTGAGAGAGTGAGACCAATATGCCTGCTACAATGTTGGCCGACAAACACATAGAGGTGCGTGTGTGTGTGTGTGTGTGTGTGTGTGTGAGAGAGAGAAAGAGAGAGAGTGAGTGAGCGAGAGACAGAGAGAGAAAAAAAAAAATGCTTAACACCAGTGTAGTAGAGTATTTGATTGTTTAATTAATTAACCGCCTTTCACATTTATCTTCAGTGAGTAATTCTGGTCACCCAGAAGGTGACTAAAACTTTCCCCAAAGTTGCAGGGCCCAAAGTATTTTATGAGCATCCAGCAATTACTGGCAGCCATGGAGAAATGACTTCTCGCTCCGATCCTTAGCACTGGGAGTTCATCTTCTTAGCGTTCAGTGCAGTGTCATTTCACCGCTTTGCACACATTGCTTTTCCTTAGTGAACTTGGTGAATATTACTCATGTGCTCATTATAAGCTCCATCAATTCTCCAAAAGTCCAATTGGCTTTTTATTTCCAGAGCTGGATGCTTTATAATGTGCATTTTCTCAGAGTGAAACATCAAGTGTTGACTGCAAGGGAGCAGCAGACAGGATCCAAGATGAATGCCCAAATAAGATCTAATGTGCCCTGAAAGAAAGTCTGAAATGTTAACATTAGTCACATTACACTTCCCCGGTGAGACAGATCCACTGCTAATGCTGAGTGCGTGTGGGGTTTCCAGTAAGTCCGCAATTAGACGATGGAAAAGTTAAGGAAAAGAAGTAGAAGAAACAAACCCTGAGATCTCCAAGCATAAATAATTGACTTGTGATTCTTACTTTCTTTGATTCTTCATTTGAGCATGCTGGTATAATCAGCCCATTAAAATTCAGAAATGAATGAGAGGGTGATTAGCTGATATCTGCTTCAAGTGCTGAAGATCAGCGTTCATTTAATTACTGTCAATTAGAAATCTGTACAGCGTGTGAGATTCTCAAGGACTTTGATGACCATCTCTAGCATTTTAAGAGGCAGCATAAAAAGTATGTAAATATACAGAAATTATTTACATTTATGATAAGCATTTATTCTGTGTGAAGTTTACATATATGATGTTTACTTCAGGAGAAGCTTACTTATTATTGTTACTTTTTTAGGAGCTGCATCTGACAGGAGCATAATGCTGACATACACAACATGTGTTCAGCTCCACTTATCTGCAAATCAGGGCAGTTTCTCTTCCTCCCACAACATATGATGGGCCACAGCTGTGTGTGTGTGTGTGTGTGTGTGTGTGTGTGTGTGTGTGTGTGTGTGTGTGTGTGTGTGTGTCCTGTGCATGTGTTACCAAAGCCTATGTAAGGAGCAGTCCTCTTGTATTTTGGCAAAATAAAAAAACATGTACCATAAGTATGATTATACATAAAGTTTAAATGACAAACTCCTGCCTCTGTTGGCATCTATAGTATTTCAAACACAGCGCATTAATTAATTAAGCTCCATGTTAATTAGACACAAATATAAAAATAACAAAATACTGAAAACTCATCTAATTCAATGACAGCAAACGTCACTTCCATAGTACTACTGGTATTTTACTAAGGATTTATGGTGTCATCTGACTCTTGATGATGACACACCTGAATCCACCTCATTCTATTTGCATTGTCTGCAGGATGCTACAGTGTCATTACATTTGTTCCTATTACTTGATCTTACGCACAAAAAAAAATCTCTGCAGTCGAGTGGATGGTACATCTAGCAAAGCACAATGCCTCCCAGCATTAATATGTTCCCTGAGTTTCCCTTAATCAAGTTGTGAGTACAACTGAATTATTCTATATTCAACAAGGACACCTAAGCTGTCAGCGCTGTTTAATGAGTTTCAATTAAGCTGTTCCTTTCAGGAGAGAGCGGCAGCCCATCCAGGCACGTGAGCCTACTGAGGCCCTGCAAGGACACAAGCAGCAGTGCCTGCACTACGCCACTGTGTGCCAATGCCTGCCCATTCCCTCACACCTCTCTCCTCACACTGCTATTACATTTGGACCAAAAGGCCAAACAATGGCATACAATCACAGTTCAACCATTGATATCCCTGAATGCAATACTCAGATTCACACAAGCCAGTGGCAATGATAAAACTAATTGAAGCCAGACAAGGTTGTGTTTTGTGGCTTGTGACAAAGGCTTTTTATTTAAGCGAGGATTTATTCCAATATTTTTCCACACAACAAGGTCATATTGAAATCTTCACAGCTCGCTGACTGAATTCTGGCTGCCTGTCTGTAAAATGTCATGCTCATAGACCTGTATGTGACACAGCTAACATTAACACAGATCGGATACTGTTGTTATCATGTATATGTAGATAGGTGCCTATATGCATATTGCTGTCTCTATTGTACAGTTTGCGTCTATATATTTCTATTTGTCTACTGAGTGTATACTACTACATGTCCATATGTTGTATGTATAGAGAGTTAACATCTTCATCGTCAAATTCCTTGTATTTGCAAGTATACTTGGCCAATAAAACTGATTCTGATTCTGATTCTGATGGTGGATTCAGAATTGCACATCCTGTTTACAGTTTAAAAAGAAAATAAAATTCTTCCATTTTATGTTTTAGTTCATGGCCATTTAATTAGAAGAAATATACTAAAGGAATAAAGATTCTGTTTCATGGCAAAGATTCTTTTTTGTCTTTTAGTCTTCTAGCTCTATTCATCCTCGTTCAGCCTCATGTGACTGGACTAGGAGAGCAAGAGCTCATTTGACCTGCAGCATGCAAACAGCAAGCAGAGGAGCGGTCAGCAGGGATTGGAGAGCTAGCCAGTTGATTCATCAAATTAGCGGCGTGTAATTGTGGCGCGAGGCGCGTCACCAGAGGCGTCGACTGGAAAGCTGTCGGCCAGCCGTCGGCAGCCATGTTTAACCAAGGCTCAGGGTTCATGCCTCACTATGGCCTGGCCTTAGCCAGTGAGGTGTCTATCGCACTGGCCCCCACCCACCAACACACACACACACACACACACACACACACACACACACACACACACACACATGCACGCACGCACTCCATGCTGAGCCCACCGCACACACACACACACACACACTACAGTGCTGTATTGGTTGTATAATTAACAAGAATTTCACAGCAGAGTTGATTAAATACTTGTTTGAAATACCTTTGACGGGCATATCATGTAAATGACTCTAACAAGAACATGACACAAATATTGGGGAAAAACTCACACCTAGAGTGCTGAGTGTTGTAGAATGTTTTATATTGTAATAGCATATACTATCAGTTAAAATAACAAAATTTAGTCAACAACAAAATGAGAATGTCAGGCAATTACTGTCCCTTCCTCTGCCAATGTGAGGCAAATAGCTTCGCTATATCCTAAAGTAAATACAAAACTACAACACATGGTGGTCTAACTCCACATGTTTCTTAAGTAAGTTTATCTTTGTAATTGGGACAGATGATATCATTAGTGTTGTGTTGTCACAGTTTCAGCTCCTGAAGAAAAGAGCTGTGTGGGGTTAATTTGCATAATAAATCTTAATTGAAAGCTATTAAGACCTTGATTAGAAACAAATTGTGTACACTGTAGATAATTTCATCTTAATGGCGTTTGGTGTTGCATTTCCAGTGTGCCTAAGCACTGTCTTCACCACTGTGACTGGCAGAGCACAGCAGAGCAGAGCAGGGGGAGGACAAGGGCATAAGCCCAGAGTGAGAGTCAGGGAGGATAGCACTGCCACTGCACTGCTCACAAACAAGTAACATCAGGCCCTCGCAGTTTTTAAGGGTTAGAAAATCACCACTTCACTCTTCATACCAAAATTAATTTATCAAAAAAAATTTGGCATGACATGATTTATTTCAATTGTTTGTGTGTGTGTGTGTGTGTGTGTATGTGTGTATGTGTGTGTGAAATTGTAAAGAAAAAGGGCAAAAAAGATTGGACATGACCTGTTGTCTTATTATAGGACTACAGTATATAAAGGTGACATTTTGAAACATGCAATCCAAGAGAAATGATTGTGGATTTATTGTCACTGACATAAATTGGTGAAATTAGTGTGCTACTTAATTTAGATTTACATTG